>CM055124.1:55553029-56303029 GCA_029206835.1 Rana muscosa | reverse complement strand
CAAATTTCCATAGGAATTAGTTTTACACGAGATTAATAACTGTGCTGTGATAAATAGACCCCTTAGTGGTGTATAATGATGCTCTGTGTCATTTTATACACTGTCACTCTTAGTATAACGGAAAAACTGTGATCTATTAATTGTTTTAGTCAGGGAGCAAAGTCACCATGATAATGTATTATATGTTTAGCTTACACGCTAAGGGTTAAATGTTCTGTCAAATTCAGCATCTCTCCATAACAAGATAAGAAGATAAGATTTTATATCAGCCCAATGTGCAATGTGGTGTATTTTCATGTATTAAAAATAAAATAAATAAAAGAAAATGGATTTTATTAGTCCATTAAAGATACGTGGACAAGGTGGACAAAGCTTGAAAAAAAAATTAAAAAAATGCATATAGGTTGTGGAGAGGAAAAAAGTAAATGAGGGAGAAAATTGTATATTCAATACAAGCGCAGGAATCCGCAATATGCTGAGAAAACTCAAAGGAGGCAAGGAAATTGAAAAACAAAAAAAAAAAAAACTGTTCGGATGCTGTAGGATATAGGCACAGCCGGCTAACAAAATGGAGGCCGTATTGTCTGGAAAATGTAAAATAAATGGTTATTAAATGGTCATGATAAAATAGTTACATTGTAGACAAGTTTTTTTTTTTTTTTTTTTTACATTTTGGACTGAAGAATATTTTTGCATCCATTTGAAGTACCAATATATATATATTTTCTATATTTTATGTCCATCTCTAAAAGATATAAAAAATGAATCTGTATTTAAATTAATTTTTTTTTATTAAAAATGTTTTTAAAAGAGAATTTTTTTTTTCTGGGTCAAGCTGTGCAAACAGGTGTCCCCTCTATGAAAAAAAAAAAAAAAACTTAAATGGCCTTGTTAATTGAACAAAAAAAAAACTTTATTTATAAAAACATATCTTACATTTTAGCAAATATAAAAAACAAAAACAAAAGCGTGACTTGCTATCATAAAATATAAATATTTTGGCGTTGTAACTTCTTGAATAAAGGCATAAATATCCGTTGTGTTTTTCATTAGGGCTAGTTGTGCCAACAGGTGTTACCTCCAATCCACATTGACTGTGTTCTCGTCGTTTTTTTAACTTTATTGAAAAATCTATTTTGCCGCGTCAGAAGGCATTATAAAATGCAAGCAAAATTTGCCTCTCGTTTTAAGTTTTTATGTTTCTCTTGCCAAAGTAAATATCATCTTGTATCATGAATGACATTTAAAGATTATAAAAAAAAAAAAAAAAGCTTGTTTGGTTTCCATTCCTCTTAGCTTGAGTGGGTGTCTTGACAAGACTTAAAACGATAGAGGCACTTTAGACAAGACACTATCATCGAGATTTGCAAATTCGCTATGTCTGCACCTGACCCGCTCGGTGAACTTGGTCGGACGCGAAGGACGGCTGTGGGAATCTGAGACAATATGTCACAGGCGCAGCCAAGTCGGGAATATATTATTAGGGTTACTAATAACTTTTGGTCAAGCAGTCTTTACAGAAGGAAAATTATACCCTTTTTTGGTGGATACGTTCCCTTCGAGATTTGTTGGCCTGCAGTTCCGAGAGAACCTTTGTGGGAGGGGGGGGGGGGTGAAGGAACATTGGTGGTCCTGGGGCCATTTTGTCAAAGCCCAGGACATTCGTTTTTATTGTGATTCACTTACTATCGGAGAAAATTTGTTTGCTTACACTAAATTCAGTCTAGCCAGAGGTCTAATAAGTAGAACGTTGTGTTTTTACTGTAAGTTGTTGCCGGTTTATTTATCACCAGTACAGTTACAGGTAATAAGGGCATGGTGTTTTGTTTGAGTGTGCCAGGTTGTTCACCATTGATCACCCTCCGCAGGTTACAATCTCTAGGCTTTTAATAACTCACCAATCTCTAGGCTTTTAGTAACTCACCAATCTCTAGGCTTTTAGTAACTCACCAATCTCTAGGCTTTTAGTAACTCATTGCTCACCAATCAATCCAGTGCCTACAGAAACTAAAATGGAGGTCATATATATGGCCAACTGACCGGCGTGAGAAGCTAATCCCAAATTTTGTGCTTGATTTACTAAAACTGGAGAATGGAAAATCTGGTGCAGCTGTGCATGGTAGCCAATCAGCTTCTAACTTCGGCTTGTTCAATGAAGCTTTGACAATAAAAGCTGGAAGCTGATTGGTTTCTATGCAGAGCTGCACCAGATTCTGCACTCTCCAGTTTTAGTAAATCAACCCCTACTGTGTCCTCAGCTTCTTTATATAATTGACTATATGAAACTAGGTGAACAAATTTCCATATTAGAATCTTTCCCGAAAAAATGTCATGTTGCTCAGATACCCAACCACAACATTTTATATACCGTATATACTCGAGTATAAGCCGAGTTTTTCAGCACTTTCTTTGTGCTGAAAATGCCCCCCTCGGCTTATACACGAGTTACCTTTTTACGCCTGGTCTCCCGGACTTTGGGGACCTGGTACCAGCCGGTCGTACTTGGCACACATGTAGCCCCACTCTTCCGCTACAAGTGTGCAAAGTTTGTTGTCCAGAGGACCTACGGCCAGGGAGCACCGATTTTTCAAAGCCGGGCATCCCTTCCATAGACTCCCATGTTAAACGGTAATTTCTCCGGTAACTTTGGGGGCCCGGTACCGGCCGGTCCTAGGTCCCCTGGACCCGAAATTTGGCACACATGTAGCCCCATTTCTCCTCTACAATTGTGCAAAGTTTGTTGTCTGGGGGACCTACGGCTGGGAGCACCGATTTTTCAAAGCCGGGCACTCCTTCCATAGACTCCCATGTTAAACGTCAGTCTAGTCATGGACACAGTGAGGCATGGACACAGTGAGGCATGGGCACAGTGAGGCATGGGCACAGTGAGGTATGGACACAGTGAGGCATGGGCACAGTGAGGCATGGGCACAGTGAGGCATGGACACAGTGAGGCATGGGCACAGTGAGGCATGGGCACAGTGAGGCATGGGCACAGTGAGGCATGGGCACAGTGAGGTATGGACACAGTGAGGCATGCACATGGACACAGTGAGGCAAAGTGAGGCACAGTGAGGCATGCAGATGGACACCCTAGACTTATACTCGAGTCAATAAGTTTTCCCATTTTTTGTGGTAAAATTAGGTGCCTCGGCTTATTTTCGGGCCAGCTTATACTCGAGTATATACGGTAACTGTGATACATTAATCTTCCCATTGTTTGTTTTTTTTTTCTTTTCAACTTCGCAAACGCAAGTTATCCCAGAATCCTTTCCTTGGGTCTACTTGAGCGAAGAGGTCAGTTTGTATCCCTATTATGCACAGAGGTTACTCCCGGTATTTTACAGTATATTATATCTGTAGATATTAAAATTTTCATCTTTTGTCTTCTAAAAGTTCTTAGGCCTTGAGAGGAAGTGGCATCAAATATTTCTAGAATTTAAAAAGTATTTAAACCAAGCCTAAACTGAGGCATTGAAGACATTTCCCAATGACAGCCAACATTTGCTAACACATTTTATTATTGCCTATTGGGTCTCTATAGTTTGTTTTACAGCCTGTGTTGGGGCAATTAGCTTAACACACAGAGAACTGAAACAAAAGCCAATCAATTTTGGACGCGTGGTTGGTACTGGATAGCTAATTAGGACTTGGCTAGTCATCACCTTGGGTTCAGTCAAATATAATTTAATACTAATAAAGACATAAAGATTTAAAGACCGGAATTATAGGTTATGTAGTTGGCCATTAATTCTTATCATCGTCACTCCGCCATTCTTGGTTTCAGGTAATTTTATCTCCTGTGGATGAAATTTTGCACATTGTACAGTCCAGTTATATTCCCTACAGAGGCTGTACCATTGCTTGAAATCATTTTATTACGATTTAAAGAAAATAATTCCAAGGCTCGGGAAGATATTGTTATTTCCAAATAGCGTGAAAAATAATAGACTCTTGCTTGAATACCATTTATGCCTGAAAAAAGGGATGTTTGCTATATAGGTTTATTGGTTGCTGCTTACTATGCAAAGCTAGTACATATATAAAATGATATGATTGGGTGTCTGTACAACATGACATTATTTTGTGAGAGGTTCATATATGGAAATATGTTCATCTAGCTTCCTATAGTCAATTATATGGAGGAACTTCACAGGCTGGTCAGTTGGCTATATTTATGACTTCCATTTTAATTTTTGGATGCACTGGGTAGTTTGATGAGCAAGCAGTTTCAGATTCATTATTATTATTATTATTATTATTATTATACAGGTTTTATATAGCGCCAACAAAACAAAAGCAGACATTACAGTTACATTACAATCTGGTACAAGAGGAATCAGAGAGCCCTGCTCATTAGAGCTTACAATCTAAAAAGGGAGGGTCAATTGATACAAAAGGTACCGTATATACTCGAGTATAGGCCGACCCGTATATAAGCCGAGTCACCTAATTTTACCACAAAAAACTGGGAAAACGTATTGACTCGAGTATAAGCCTAGGGTGTCCACCTGCATGCCTCACTGTGCCTCACTTTGCCTCACTGTGTCCATGCCTCACTGTGCCTTACTGTGCCCATGCCTCACTGTGCCCATGCCTCACTGTGTCCATGACTAGACTGACGTTTAACATGGGAGTCTATGGAAGGGGTTCCCAGGCAAAAAAAATTGCACACTTGTAGAGGAGAAATGGGGCTACATGTGTGCCAAGTTTCGGGTCCAGGGAACCTACAACCGGCTGGTACCCGGTCCCCAAAGTTACCAGAGAAATGACTGTTTAACATGGGAGTCTATGGAAGGGTTGCCTGGCTTTGAAAAATTGATGCTTCCCGGCCGTAGGTTCCCCGGACAACAAACTTTGCACACTTGTAGAGGAACAATTGGGCTACAAGTGTGCCAGGTTTAGGGTCCAGGGGACCTACGGCCGGCCGGTACCGGGTCCCCAAACTCCGGGAAATCAGGCGCAAAAAGGTGACTCGAGTATAAGCCGAGGGGGGCATTTTCAGCACAAAAAAATGTGCTGAAAAACTCGGTATATACTTGAGTATATACGGTAATAGCTGTGGGGGATGAGCTGATGGAGGAAGTAAAAGTAATAGTTAGAAGCAGGATAGGCTTCTTTAAAGAGTAGAGTTTTCAGGGATCGTCTAAATATGGATAGATTAGGGGACAGTCGGACAGATTGGGGTAGGGAGTTCCAAAAGATGGGAGAAGCTCTAGAGAAATCCTGGAGGCGAGCATGGGAGGAGGCGACAAGGGAGCTAGAGAGCAGGAGGTCTTGGGAGGACCAAAGAGAGCGGCTTGGTTGGTATTTTGGGACTAGGTTAGTGATTCATATATTGAAATGTACATATTTATATCATAAAGAGTATTTATGGCAATAAGATGTTATGTGTACAGCCTTCCATGTCTGTCTCTGTCTGTGAAGCCATTAAAGCCCTGTACACACGATCGGATTTCCTATGGATTCTAATCCGATGGATTTTTCCATCGGAAATCCGATGAAGCTGACTTCCATCAGTCTTGCCTACACACCATCAGTCAAAAAACCGACCGTCCCAAACGCGGTGACGTAAAACACTCCGACAAGCTGAGAAAAATGAAGTTCAATGCTTCTGAACATGCGTCGACTTGATTCTGAGCATGCGTGGGTTTTTTGTCCGATGGAGTTCCACACAGACGATCGGAATTTGCTATCGTTTTTTTTCCCATCGGATAAATTTAAAACATGTTCTATTTTTTCTCACCGATGGAAAAAAGGCCGATGGGGCCCACACACGATCGGTTTGTCCGATGAGAAAAGTCCATCGGACTGTTTTCATCGGTAAAACCAATCGTGTGTACACGGCATAAGAGTTGAATGTTCTTATCAAACATAATGAAAAGTTGGTCAGATACTAATTAACCTATCAACATGGTTTTGAATTTTAAGTGGAAACTGAAGATCCCCACGCGAATGAGAACATACAAACCATCCATGTAGATTGTTTCCTTGGTGGGAACCAAACTCGAGACCCCAGTACGGCAAGGCAAGAGTGCCAACCCAAGTCCAAAGAAGCCCATCCAGGCACTCCAGATTCACAAATTCCACAAATCTAAACATTTGCTAAAATTGAGGATATACTCCAAATTTGCAAAGTGATGCACTTGTCTTTATCAACTACACAAACAACGATGAGACTGATATCATGAACATTGTATGATGTAAAACAGTACAAGTAGATGGAATGATATGATTTTAATTAAAACAAAGGTAACCATTGACAATAAACTCATTTTGAAATTCTTTTAAGAATTTAGTTAAATTGGTATTGATGGGTGGTCACTGAAAGCAACAAATCTAGTTTAATTATCTTAGAACAGGCAAAAGAATTAAAGGTGATTGGTTGATTGGTTGGTCTTTATTGGTCGCTTCCATTGTTAAACTTTTACAAGGCTTATTCCGTAAAACAGTACAAAGTGTGCTGAAACCCATATGAACTGGTTCCAGCTTTTAAATGGGAATGGTCCACATACATTTAACGAGTTGGCTAATCACTGAGGACATTTTATGAGTTTTGCAGACCTGCCTGCAGACCATTGCTTGCATGGGATAGGGACCGGCTTGGCTGTCCTGGGGTTTCCCTGCCACTACTTACCACTTGAGCATAGGATTGCACCTTTGGGTCTGAACCGAGCAGGGATGTGCAGGCGCGGGCAATATATGAGAGGGCATCTTATGTCATCTATGCTATTCTAGGTTTATGGTTACATAGATACATACTTACATAGTTAGTCAGGCTGAAAAAAGACACAACTCTACAATCCCATATACACAATCCTTCACCCACAGTTGATCCAGACGAAGGGGAAAACCCCCAGCAGAGCATGCTCAAATTCACTACAGCAGAGGAAAAAAATCCTTCCTGATCCCCCGAAAGTCAATCAGATTTTCTCTGGATCAACTTTACCTATAAATGTCAGTACCCAGTTTTAATATGTACATTTAGGAAAGAATGTTTTTTTTCATTTTGGATAGAGTAAGGGAGGGTTAAGCCCCTGTCAGTTTATTTTTTACCATCCCTGTCCCATTGCAGATATTTCCCTTCACTTCCTGCCCCATAGCCAAACAGGAAGTGAGAGGAAATCTATGCAAATTAAGGGAATCCATTGCCCCTCCTCAGGCCCTAAGAACTAGTGTCCCCACTCCAAATTTTCAGGGCAGGTCTTAAACAGAAATGGGTGTGGCCTTGACAGGAAGGGGTGGGTCATTTTTTAATTATGGGGTGCACGAGTTTAGTCAGGCCTAGGGCAGCACAAAACCTAAATACACTACTGGGAAATCCAATCGTGTGTACAGGGCTTAAGACTTATCTGGTTGGTTTCTTCAAACATAACCTAGCTTCTTGTGCCAATTAGGTACCGTATTTATCGGCGTATAACACGCACCGGCGTATAACACGCACCCCAAGTTTAGGAGGGAATTTTAAGGAAAAAAACTTTTAGGAGGGAAATTCAAGGAAAAAAAACTTACATTTAAATGCAGCATGCAGCCTTGCCCAGTGTCCATCTGCAGCCTTGCCCAGTGTCCATCTGTCCATCTGCAGCCGTGCCCAGTGTCCATCTGTCCATCTGCAGCCGTGCCCAGTGTCCATCTGTCCATCTGTAGCCTTGCCCAGTGTCCATCTGTCCATCTGCAGCCGTGCCCAGTGTCCATCTGTAGCCTTGCCCAGTGTCCATCTGTCCATCTGCAGCCGTGCCCAGTGTCCGTCTGTCCATCTGCAGCCGCGCCCAGTGTTCATCTGTCCATCTGCAGCCGTGCCCAGTGCCTTTGCGATCGTGTCAGTCCCGGCGGTTTTTAAAATTTGGCGCCGATTTCTGTGGAGAGGAGCGAGCGGGGCCGAGTGTACTTCGGCTGGACTCGGCTCCTCTCGCAGTTCCGCCCATCTCCACTGACTGCGCCGCTGACGGAGAAAGCCAAGTGTACTTCGCCTAGACTCGTGTCTGCTCACAATCACAGGCAGGACTGCGAGAGGAGCCGAGACTAGGCGAAGTACACTCGGCTTTCTCCGTCAGCGGCGCAGTCAGAGATGGGCGGGACTGCGAGAGGAGCCGAGTAAAGCCGATTGTACTTCGGCTTCGGCTCCGCTCGCTCCTCTCGCTCGTTTTCAGCAGGGGAATTCGACGGAGTATCGGCGTATAACACGCACCCACGATTTCCCCCTGATTTTAAGGGGAAAAAAGTGCGTGTTATACGCCGATAAATACGGTAATTATATCCACAGATGCTCATCCAATAAAAAAGTGAAATAATGGAAATACAGCCAAAAGCAACCAATCAAAACCAAGTAAGCCATCAGCTATACCTAACACATGTTCACTTTTAAGCAGACCATACACATTACAGTATGATTGTACAATCTCCTTTCTGTCTGTTTGAATTCAAATAGAATGAACTGCTTAGATAGGTCCTCATATTACATAACCTTTGGAAATCTAAAGGAGATTATACAAACATTGTATAATTTGATTTTAACATGCATGGTCAGCTTAAAGCCTAGTACACACTATTTGGTTTTGTTTTTCATTCAACCCAAAGGGCTGAACTAAAAAAAAAAAATGAAGAGCTCAGGAGGAGTCGCTGTACTAACTATGCGATGTTAGCACTGGGATCTCCCACCAGCTGAGTGGGAGGTCCCAGTGCCCCCTGCCAGAACACCCCGGTCAGTGCTCTTAGCCATTGGCTGAGAGCGCTGATCGGATGCTGATTGGCAGACCTTTTTTCGGTCATGCCCCTTCGACAAAGGCCGGTCAAACCGGCCGCCGTACACATGGGCAAAATGTCGGCTGGTTACTATTGAACCTACCGATGCCGACTGATATTCGGTCCCTGTGTACTAGGCTTTAGGCTATGGGCTCATGCACACTGGGTGTTTGCTCAGCTGCCCTGAACACCCTTTCTCCTGGCAGGAGGAAAGCTGCTTAAAAAAGTGCCATGTTTTGCGCACGCATTTAGGCACGTCAAGCATTTGCGTGTTAATTGAGTGTTAATGTATTCCAAGGGTCAAAATAATTAATATTCTGGCCAATAAACTCTAACACACCTAAACGCATCTAGCATTTAGACGTGTTTACATGCGTTTAGGCACGTCAACCATTTTTTTTCTGCTCAAAACCTGCAGGTGATGGTGTTTTTTTTTTTTTTTGCCATTAAACACTCCTCTTCCAATACCCCTGTAAATGCCCATGTGTGCAAGGACACATAGGCTAACATAGAGGTGCTTTTACAGGATGAAAAAATAATAACTCCAAACTCCTGTAAAGGAGACTTTTTTTTTTAACCCTATGTGCATGAGCCCTTATAAATGGTTGCTATATTCAACAACCATACGTGTCCATGTTTCCTTTTTAATTAATCAAATTGTGACCAAAATTCCATCACTTGACTTGTATTTGACCAAAACCCTGCGTGCTAGTGGGCTCATTTATTAAAACACAGAGCAATGTGCAAAGTGCAGCAAGCCAAAGCAGCCAATCGGACTTCAACGCCTAACTTAAGTGAACTGAAATTGGATTGGTTATCATGTGCATTTTACTCGTCGTCCTTGCCCTTTACCCCACGTTATTGAATAAGCTCCCGAATCTCTTTAAGCGGCTGCGCCGCGGTTGATATTGACGCTTCTTACCAGCAGGCGAGCCCGCGACTCATCTTTGTTTTTTTTTGTTTCCCAGTTAACGAGCCTGAATGGCTAACATGGTCTGTAGAGCGACCCCTATTATCGGGCGTTACTGGGGAAATAATATTAATGGGAAGCCACAGTGTACAGCTGCTTCAGCTTGTGTGCCTGAAAGCGAAGTCTCTAAACAGACCAAAAAGGCAGGTGTATATAGAGACAAATGGGTTCGGAGTTTGGATATGGCAGGAAAGGTTGAAGAGTGCCGAGAAAGCTGAGATTTCAGTGTAGTTAAAAGTAATGAAAAGTAAGGGTAGAAGAAAAAAGTGTAAAGAAATGAGCCGTAAGCTAAAGATAGTCATACATACCGGACCTTCACACAAAGCACTGTTCAAATGATGTGCCCTTTACTAGTCAGTGTATGCCAAGGGTTGGTATTCTTGCATGGGCAATAACGGGCATCACCCAACTGCAGAGCATGATGGCTCGCCATTTCTCTTGTCTCAGTGTAGATAAATTAAGAAAAAATTTAATCTTTCAGCTTATGAAATCTCTTACCAAGCTAATACTGGACTGCCTACACAATGCCTTCCAGACTTTCCAAGCAAAAAACATATATGGTTTAACCTTTCATTACACCCCAACCCCAATATTCAGTGCATGGCTTCAGTCCTTCTTCTAATGCCGTGTACACACGACCAT
The DNA here is from genome assembly GCA_029206835.1 of Rana muscosa. Taxonomy (NCBI): domain Eukaryota; kingdom Metazoa; phylum Chordata; class Amphibia; order Anura; family Ranidae; genus Rana; species Rana muscosa. Next base: position 56,292,675 of record CM055124.1, on the reverse strand, counting down.
TTTTAATGACGAGAAAAATGAATTTTTTTAAAATGGTCATTAAAAATTATCGTGTGTGGGCTTCAGAGCATTTTTCAAGACGTGAAAAACGGCCATGAAAAAATTGGAACATGCTCTAATTTTTCACATCGTTTTTTACATCGTCGTTTTTCTCGTCATGAAAAACGGCCGTGTGTGGGCTTTAATGACGTGAAAAAAAATGCGTATGCTCTGAATCAAGTTATGAGACGGGAGCGCTCGTTCTGGTAAAACTAGCGTTCGTAATGGAGATAGCACATTCGTCACGCTGTAACGGACTAAAAAGCACGAGGCTGAAAAGCGCGAATCGTCGCTCAACAAACTTTTCTAACATGAAGGGTGCCGCCATCCGAATGGAACTTCCCCTTTATAGTGCCGTCGTACGTGTTGTACGTCACCACGCTTTACTCAAGCATTTTTTTCCACGATAGTGTGTAGGCAAGGCAGGCTTGAGAAGAATCACGTCAAGAAAAATGCTGTTTTTTTCAATGACATTAAAAACGGTCGTGTGTACGCGGCATAAGGCTTGGAAGAGACGAAACAAAGAGTTGCCAAAACAAAAGATTCTCCTTCAAAATTATTTATTAGGAATGTCATTTGTACACACAGGACAACTGTTGACACGTTTCTGCCTATAGTCAATAGCTATGACTAAGGCCATATAGGCAGAAACGTGTCAGTAGTTGTCCTATGTAGTGGAATTTCTAATAACGAATCTTGGAGGAGATGTTTGAGTGCTGCCAACTCTTTGTTTTAGTCTTTCACTGGTCACATGACAAATTCTCTTGACTTGAACACCTGGGTCTTGGGTTTGAAGGCCACGTCAGACCATTGTCATCCATTGTGGTGAATTACCCCATGTGCAGTATTTTGTATGTTAGCATGCATTGTTTTAAGACAACTCATTTATCGCGCTGCAACAAATGAAAAAGTGGACATGTAGCATTTTAGAAACCAGCGAACCCATGACATGTTCATTGTGGTGTGCTCTCTCCTGTACTTCTGCATCAATGGGCCACTCTTAAAGAATGGGCACACACGAAGTACCGTGCATTTCCATGCATTGCAATATGTTTTTGCCATGCATGACCACAACGGGCAGGCCGTATGTCACACCAAGTACATCCTCCATGTGGATTTTGTACATTCTTCTTATGTTCTTGTTGGGTTTTCTCTAAAACCACCAGCTTTTATCATAAACATTCCAACAAGTTCACTGGCATCTGAACAAGTTGGCCATGTTGTGAGGAATTGTGGTAGGAACATCACAACTAAGGGGTTGATTGCATCTGTGCATGGTAGCCAATCAGCTTCTAACTTCAGCTTTTTGAACTAATCTTTGCCAAAGAAAACTGGAAGCTAATTGGTTTCTATGCAGAGCTGCACCAGATTTTTCACTTCTCAGTTTTAGTAAATCAACCCCTAATGCCTTGTACACACGATCGGATTTTCCGGTGAAAAAAGTCCGATGAACTTTTTTCATCGGAAATTCCGATCGTGTGTGGGCCCCAACGGATTTTTTTCCATCGGTGTTTAGAAATAGAACATGTTTTCTTTTATTCCGATGGAAAAAAAATCGATAGGAAATTCCTATCGTCTGTGTGGAACTCCGACGGAGAAAAAACCCACGCATGCTCAGAATCAAGTCGACGCATGCTCAGAAGCATTGAACTTCCTTTTTCTTGGCTCGTCGTAGTGTTGTACGCCACCGCGTTTTGGACGGTCGGAATTTGGACTGACAGTGTGTAGGCAAGACTGATGGAAGACAGCTTGAACGAAATTCTGACGGAAAATTCCATCGGATTTTATCCCATCGGAAAATCCGATCGTGTGTACAGGGCATAAGTGTCTTTGGTGGTAGGTGCAGAAGTCAGTGTTTTTTGTAATTTGTATTGTGTGATATGCTGTGAGTACTGCTATGAATTTTTTAGGCCTTCTGTATTAATCACTCTTTAATAAATGGGCAGACTTTTCCCAGTAAATAATAAAGATGAGCAAATATATAATAACTTGTAGCATTTTTTAACCCGGCGTTCCAAAACACTTGACATGGTGTACTTCCTACCGCACTTGTGCATCAGAGGGCCACTCTACGATGGCAACACGCAAAGGGGTTGATTTATGAAAGGCAAATAGACTGTGGATTTTGCAAAGAGTTGCTCCAGAGCTTAGTAAATGAGCTGAAGCTCTGCTGACTTCCATCAACCAATCACGTGCAGGCAAAAAACATTTTTTTTTCCCTTGCCTGTGATTGGGTATTCTTTGCAAAGTGAAGCTTTTCCACATTTACTAAGCTCTGAGAAACTGCACATGCCAAGTGCATGGTCTCTTTACCTTTAGTAAATCAACCCCAATGTGTTCATGCTTTGCAATAGGTTTTTACTCTGCATTACCTATGTCACACCAGGTACATGGTCCATATGGATTTTGTATGTTCTTCCTATGTTCCTGCTGGTTTTTCTCTAAAACCACCAGTTTCCAGCTTAAACATTCCAGTCGGTTAACTGAAATTTGACCAAATTGGCCATGGGGATTGTCGTATGGATATTACGATGGGGTTGGTTTACTAAAATTGGAGAGTGCAAAATACGGAGCAGCTGTGCATAGAAACCAATCAGCTTCCATTTTTATTTTTTTTGTCAAAGCTTAATTGAACAAGCTGAAGTTAGAAGCTGATTGGCTACCGTGCACAGCTCCACCAAATTTTGCAAGCTCCAGTTTTAGTAAATCAACCCCAATGTGTCTTCAATAGCAGGTAGAGAAGTCAGTGGTTTTTGTAATTTGTGTTGCGTGATAAGTTACACGTTCCACTATAATTTTTTTTCAGGACTTGAGTATTTCTCGCTGTTCGGTCTTTATCTAGTAAATCATAAAGATGAGAAAATATTAAAAAAACCTGTTCCACCCCCAATCTATGCACTAGATACAATAAACAGGAATCTGATTTTATTCACTCCTACACAATTGCTGAAAATAATCAAGTTGTTGAAGGGCTGAAAAAACAAGATTTTGCAAGCGATAAAAGTCACGGCGATCTCAAGGATTGCTATCTTTTCCACAGAATTATCTTTTTTTACTGCATGAGCACAAAATGTTTAAGTCAGGAGGTAATTTCACAGTGATTTGGGGTGATCAATATGTGATCCTTAAAGGATCATGCAAGTTTCCATTACCTGGAGTACATGTGTGATTTCTCGTCGATCGGACAAATTTACGCGTTCACAATTGGCCAAAACAGAGATGCGCCAAATACGGCCATTTTCCATTGATTCTGCGGTCTCTCTATTCCTATAATCATTCTTTACACACACTTAAATCACTGATTCTTCTTCTTCCAAAGAAATGACAATGCTTATTCATTTCCAGCATTTTTTTCCAGCATGCCAAGCGCAGTTTGTCGCTCATCGCCGCTCATTCGTCAGCCTTATCCTGTTTAGTTATTACTCGCGACAATGAAATTGGTCGTATCACTATAATATAAAAAAAAATAAAAAAATAAAAATTGTGTCGTTTGTAGTCGGCCTAAGAAATTAAAGGGAGGCAATAAACAAATTAGAATGGATATCAAAGACGCATGTCTTAAGGGAATGGCGCAAGGGTAAAGGAGATGGAAAGACTTTAGCGGAAAATGACGGCAAGAGCGAGAAGGGGAAGAAAGCCAGAGGAGAGAAGCAGGTGAGCGAAGATAGGTGATTGGGGCACAGACAGGGTTAGGTGCCTCTAGCTTAAACTGCAGCAACTGGAGAGAAAATCAATATGTGGATAGGAGCAGCTGAGAAGGAATGTATCTTGTCAAAATAATGTATTACCCTCATCCCGTCTGATCGATGCTCGGAATTAGCAGAGCTGCAGCTTTAATATTTACCTCCGCGCAACACTTCCAATCTAAATTTTAATTGATTTCGACACCACCGGGGTGGGAGTGAGAGAGAGGGAGACGGAGGCCTGGAAAGGAGGGACTTCTATTCTGGAGGCCAGCAACCACAGGGCACAGTGCATGTGTCAGATCATCTAGAAATAAGAGCAGGCCTTTTTAATAAAATGGGGCCGAGAGCCACGGGGATGCTCAAAGTGCAGTCGCCAGTAGTAACTGGTTCTCTTTGCTAGGTCTCATCAGCAAAAGATATATAGATGTTTCTGGGTAATTTCACTTTGGTCTGGGGCTTATGAAATAATCTTTGGCGCAAAGAATGGGAAAGCAGAATTGCCAGCAAATGGGTATTTTTGATCTACAGTGTGCTGGGTGGACATCACCACCTATTGTCAACGTGAGACCAGGATTCTTTATAAAAATTTAATTTTGTACAGCTTTAAAAAAAAAAAACGCAAGTACTGTTAAATACATAATGGGGTTGATTTACCAAAGGCAAATAGGCTGTGTGCTTTGCAAAGTGCAGTTGTTCCAATGTTTAGTAAACGAGGTAAAGCTTCACTTTGAAAAGTGTACCCAATCATATGCAAGGAAAGTAAAAAAGAAAAAGCGTTTTTGCTTGCACATGATTGGATAATGGAAGTCAGCAGCGCTTCTGCTCATTTACTAAGCTCTGGAGCAACTGCTCTTGCAGAGTGCAACTACACTTTGCAAAGTGCACAGTCTATTGGCCTTTAGTAAATCAACCCCAATGTATCACTGTTGTGATGTGCAAAAACACAATAATATGTTATGCTGCTATTTTGCAGAGTGCGTAGAACCATTCACATCATCATAGTTACATAGTTAGTCAAGTTGAAAAAAAAAGATGCAAGTCTATCTAGCCAACCAATAGCAAAACTGAATAAATAAATAGAAAACTTCCATATATAGAAGCCTACACCCTCAGTTGATCTAGAACAGTGGTCTCCAAACTGCGGCTCAGGGGCCAGATGCGGTCCTTTGCTTTCTTTTATCCGGCCCTTGGGGCACTATTTCTTTCAGTGATACCAACAATGAGGCACTGACCCCAATGAAGGAGCACAATTCCTCCTAATGACACCAAATATGGGGCACAATTCCTCCCAAAGACACCAACATTCGGGCCCAATGACACCAATGATGGGGCACAACTCCTCCCAATGGCACAGCACAACTCATCCCACTGACACTAAAGATGGGACATCGTTTTTTCCCACTGATTTTGGGACCTTTACTCCCAATGGCCACAATTCCTCCTAATGACACCAACAAATGGGCCAAATAACACCAATGATGGGGCACAATTCCCTCCAATGACACCAACAAATGAGCCCAATAACACCAATGATGGGGCACATTTCCTCCCAATGACACCGATGACACGGCACAACTCCTTCCACTGACACCAAAGATGGGGCATAGTTTTTTCCCACTGATGTTGGGACCTTTCTGCTACCAATGGCCACAATTCCTCCCAATGACACCAACAAATGGGCCGCAAAATCCAATGATGGGGCACAATTCCTCCCAATGACACCAACAAATGAGCCCAATAACACCAATGATGGGGCACATTTCCTCCCAATGACTCCAATGACAGGGCACAACTCCTTTCACTGACACCAGAGATGAGGCATAGTTTTTTCCCACTGATGTTGGGACCTTTCTACTACCAATGGCCACAAGCCCTCCCAATGACACCAACAAATGGGCCGAAAAAAAACAATGATGGGGCACAATTCCTCCCAATGACACCAACAAACGGGGCAAATAACACCAATGATGGGGCACAATTCCCTCCAATGACGCCAACAAATGGGCCCAATAACACCAATGATGGGGCACATTTCCTCTCAATGAGATCAACGAGAGGGCACAATTCCTCCCACTGATACCAAAGATGGGGCATTGTTTTTCCCCACTGATGTTGGGACCTTTCTACTCCCAATGGCCACAAGTCCCCCAAAAGTTTGATCTGGCCCTTTGTTTAGAAAGTTTGAAGACACCTGATCTAGAGGACCCCCCCCCCCCCCCAAATAAAGCATAGTCCAATTTGATCCAGCAGGGAAAGAAAATCCTTCCTGATTCCACAAGGCAATCTGATATTCATTGAATCAAAAATTGCTGATGTTGCTACCTATAAATGTGGATATCCAATCTCGTGTTGTTCCCTGAGGAAGTGTGCATTTTATAGACAAGAATACTATTAGTATTGTAATTATATATGTTTCACTCTAGATGTAAAGCAATTTAAGAGTCTTTTTTCCTTAAAACTGGAAATAAAGTCACGATAGATTTGGAAATATAGGATCCTCTTCTGCTTTCAAGTAATAAATAGACCAACATTTTTTAACCTGTTTTGCAAAGAATTCCGGGTGAGTCATTACCTTTTTTTAGTGCTGGAAATATACCTTTGGATCTTTTACAGATAATGCAAACATTTGTTCAAAAAGTTGAGAATTTGTTGTAGAAACTCAATGGACCTTGGCGGGTGTTGTCTGTGGGCTCCACAGAACGTTGTACGGAGCTCAGCTGTCAATGTAAAGGAGTATTCACCGTCAGCTTGGAGCACAAGGTAACTGGACATGCGTTAATTTGTTCTAAGTGTTGTAACTGTCGAGAGCTTAAGCTATGTAGGCAAGTTAAGATTGTTCAGTTGAGCAATCTAAACTGGCCTGGAGCTCCTGAGATATACAAGGAAGGAGATGGACAGCACTGGAACATCATTGGCCGATCCTTCCATTACACAAAACTCATATTGCTTGCATGTACACAGTAAGACAACCATTCCTATCATGGGGAACACTAACCCATTGGCTGATAATCTTTACTTTCTCCCAACAGACCTGTCAACGTTGTCTGCTAAGGTCTATGGCTGAACAATGAATGTCTTGAACACTGGACATCTTAATCTTAAACATTTCTGCATAATTGGACTGCAATTGGACAGCACTCCTCCGCCCCCTCCCCAAGGCCATCCAAAGGCTCAGCTAGCAAGGAGAAGGCCACATTGACAGAGGGCACTTTTGTTCATTTTCAAGTACTTACCTGCTTGATTGGAACATTTTAACTGACCAGCCCCATGTGAGACCCTTGTAATGGGCAAGTGTTTGGAGACAGAGAAAAGTACAGTCTGTCAAAGCAGCCCTCTCCTTGCTAGCCACGTTGTTGGACAGCCATGAAGGGCGCCCTGTTGTACCTCATAGCTAGCCTTAGAAAGCACCAAGAAAATGGAACAAAGTACTACATGTACCCAGTGCCAGGACAAGGACATCTAGAGCCCAGGGTGAACATGCCAAACTAGGCCCCCCCAAGATGTATGAGCATTATGTGTAGGAAAAAATCAACCCCTCTCCAAAAAAAAAACCGAGCACTAATTTGCATGCTTTCCCCTAAAGCATAATCTCCCCCTCCTTATAGTACAATCCACCTCCCCGCTAAAATCCCTCCTTCCAGCACAAATCTTTGCCCCCCCATCCTAGCACAAATACTCTACCACTAAAATTTCCCCTCCTGGTACACACATCCCCCCCCCCACTCAAAATCCCCCCTCCCAGCACAAATCCCTCCTCCTAACACAAATCTTCCTACCATCCCTCCTCCTGACACAAATCTCCCTAAATCACCACTCTTACCACACCCCTCAAATTTCCCCTCCTAGAACAATACTTACACCCTGTTGCCCCCACATTATCCCTTTCAACACAATCCCCCTCTACCCCAATCTCCTTGCGACGCCCACCCCCCCACCTCACACGATACCACAGTGGCCAGGGCAGCCGCCCCTCCCGCCCACCCCTTGTCCCGGCCCTGCATGTACCTTGGAGAACAGAACACATTGTTAAGGCCCTTTTCACACTGGGGCGCAGGCGGCGTTGGCGGTAAAACGCTGCTATTTTTAGCGGCGCTTTACCGTCATATTTACGGAGGTATTTGGCCGGTAGCGGGGCGCTTTTAACCCCCGCTAGCGGGCGAAAAAGGGTTAAAACCACCCGCAAAGCGCCGCTGCAGTGGCGCTTTGCCGGCGGTATAGCCGTGGTGCCCATTCATTTCAATGGGCAGAAGCGGTGGAGGAGCGGTATACACACCGCTCATTCACCGCTTCAAAGATGCTGCTAGCAGGACTTTTTATAGCGTCCTGCCAGCGCACCGCTCCAGTGTAAAAGCACTCGGGCTTTCACACTGGAGTGTGAGTAGCGCCTCTTTCAAGGCGCTTTGCAGGCGCTATTTTTAGCGTTATAGCGCCTGCAAAGAGCCTCAGTGTGAAAGGGGTCTAAAATTCAATAATGCTTGGGTAAATATTTATCCTCCCATTTGTCTGTCCTCACCCCTAAACTTTAGTTTCTTATGCAGGTAGCTGAAATGAAAACCCTTCATGGCTAAATATATTGGAAACCACAAAGCTAACTGAAGGGTCTTCGTCATTTAACGATGGTCTCCACCAAAGATAGTCATTAAACGCTTTAGCCTCCATCAATCTTTTGGCTACAGTAGACGGAAAAAGTTGCATGTGGCAGGTTTATCCTCATGTCTTGTGATTTTCATCCAGGCCCAGTGTTGATAAATAATAATGTTCCTGCAGCATTAATGCCATCCTGTCCTTTCCTTTTCACTCTCTCATCACTTCCCCCTTCGTTTAATTACATTAACATTAGCGGTTTGGTGGTAGTGAAGCAGAAAACACGTCTGGGCACTTAGCATTACTAGCCTTGCTAAACATAAACTGGTTTAGGTAAGTAGAATTTAATAATATCAATAGAAAGTTATGAAATAAAAGATATAGGAGATTATTAGGACAGAAAATATTTCAAATGAAACTGAGGGAAGTGATATTTTTGGGAACAGAGCTAAATACCTATCCAGGAATCCCAACAAGTGAAATTTACCAGTTGCCATTTTGATGCGCCTGTTTCATACTTGGCAACATAGGTGTGCGCACAGGATATGCCGGATGTGCCTGGGCACACCCTAATCACCCCGTTTGCATTATTATTATTGCTCTGTGTGCCAGTGGGGAGATGGAAAAGATTTCTCACTGACTGACTTTGCTTAAAAGAGAAGGGTGGAAACTTTTCTCTTACTCTGAATCTGCTGGCAGGGAGATCATGTGCCGGTAGGGCAGAGGGCCACAAGGAAAACTTTATGTGTATATATATATATATATACACACACATGCATGTGTGTTTGAGTTTTGGTGTGCGCACCCTAATGCAATTGGCTGTGTACACCTATGCTTGTCAACATCTGGTCCCGGTGGCACTGTCTCTCAAGCCCCCACATTTCACGCCATCCTCCTTTGTGGTTCTGCCCAGATAATGCCCATTTTCTGTTTGGTCCTGCCTAGATCCCCCCACTTCTGGACAGGTCCCACCCCTAATTATGCAGTGACCACCCAATTTAGGCCTTTATTGAGTTACTATACATGCTCAGCAACTCAAGTAAAGTGTGATGCTGTGATCTCAGGACACAGAATTGTTGGGGTTGAGCACTTAGATCCGGTACTGTCCCAGCAAATCCTAGATTTAGTTGACGTTTTGAAAGGATGGGAGCGCAACACCAGCTTGTACAGAGATTTTTTTAAAGATTTTTATTTTGTAACAGCCAACACGTTTCGGGGGCTCAGCACTCCCTTTTCAACAGGGCTAAAATTTCCTAAATCGGGTTTACATCCACTTTAAGGCGTCGGCATACCAAGACATTTAGACAGTTTCATGCTCCCAACTTTGTGGGAACAGTTTGGGGATGGCCCCTTCCTGTTCCATCATGACTGCGCACCAGTGCACAAAGCAAGGTCCATAAAGATATGGATAAGCGAGTTTGGGGTGGAATAACTTAACTGGCCTGCACAGATTCCTGATTTCAACCCGATAGAACACCTTTGGGATGAATTAGAACGGAGACTGCGAGCCAGGCCTTCTCGTCCAACATCAGTGCCTGACCTCGCAAATGCGCTTCTGGAAGAATGGTCAAACGTTCCCATAGACACACTCCTAAACCTTGTGGACAGTCTTCCCAGAAGATTTGAAGCGGTTAAAGGGTGAGCCAACTCAATATTGAACCCTACGGACTAAAGCCCTGTACACACGGGCGAGAATCCCGTCGGAAAAAAAAACATTGGTTTTCTCGACGGGATTCCTGGCAAGCCTGTCTTGCCAAGCCCTGTGTACTGACGGCCATTCAAAAGAACCGCCGTTCTTTTGAATGGCAAGAACGCGTTGACATCATCGACTACGACGAGCCAGCGCTCATCACATTCGATGCCGTCGCCACCGTCTTGCTACAACCCACACTAACCTTGTATGCTACCGTGCATGCGTCGAAGCATGCGCGGGTTTACCTTGGACAGGTAAGCATACAAACGACCGGTTTTCTGCCGAGAATCCTGACGAGAAAAATAGAGAGCAGGTTCTCTTTTTTTTCTCGTCAAGATTCCCGGCAGTTTTCCCGACGAGAAACCATACAAACGAACGGTTTTCTCTGCAAAAAGCTCTCCCAGCAGTTTTCTCGCCGAGAAAACTGGTCGTGTGTACGAGGCTTAAGACTGGGATGAGTAAGCGTCAATTCGTGACGTGAAACGCGTTAGCCACCCTTCCCTGCATGCACACTATCTGCATTTGTTGTTTTGGATTTATGGATTTATTTTGAATTTGGATTTTTTACCTGAAATTTTGGAATAAATAACTGTCTATACAGAGTGCGGCAGTCCAGGGTTTCTTTTTCTCCCAGGCTTAAGACTGGGATGTCATTAAAGTTGATGTGTGTGTAGGGGCAGGCGTCCCAATACTTCTGGCAATATAGTGTACCAGTTGATATAGCCTATAGAGACATCCCAGAAGATTGTTGTAGCTGCAAAGAGTTGGCCAACGCAATATTGAACCCTACGGACTAATGCTGGCCATACACTATACGAAAAATCAGGCGAAAGTCGGTCGTTCAGACAGTTCTTTCGTTTTTCGAACAGTTAATGGGCACAAAATCGATAATCGTTGGGACGTTTTTTGAGCCGAAAAAACAAAGGACAAGTTTCGAAATTTTCTGCCGAACGAACGATAAATCGTAAGGTTAATGTGTTTCCCGTCCGAACTTTCTGCACTAGGTATATGTAAAAAAAAAAAAAAAATTAAAAATGTATGTTTACTGAACGATTTATCGGTCATTACATGATGGCACTATCGTTTGCACTCACGAACGAACTTTCGTTTTTCGAAAGTTAGTTCGGATGATTTTTGGTATAGTGTATGGCCAGCATAAGACTGCGATGCTATTAAAATTCCTGTGCGTGTAAAGGCGGGTGTCCCAATACTTTTGACAATAAAGTGTATTTGTTTGAGCTTTGAGGTGCACACCCTAATGCAATAGGCTATGCACACCTATGTTCAAAGCAACCTCAGCTTCACCTTGCTATGCTCAACAGACATTGACTTTGCAAAGTGAACAGTCTCTCCTCTTTGAGTAAATCCACCCCAAATGCCTGCAACGTAAATTTCTGTGTATAAAAGAATCACAGGATGGTAGTTGAGCGTCACGGCACAACAAGAGTCTCTTTTTTGATGTTTTTTTGTTTTTGTTTTTAAGGGCATAACGGCCCCTTTAGTAAATGACTTCCTTTGTTTCTGTAAATCAGTCGGCAGACGTGAAACGATAGATCTGCTTAGACCGGCGAAAGTGAGCCTCGCTAAAGTCTGCGCAGGTGTTTGATGGTGAGCTATGTAACACTCAGTGCATGGAAGCCCTGAGACAAAGCAACTGACGAACAGATACAGGATACAGAAGATGGTACAAAAGAGTAGCTGGGGGCACAAGACCTGGCAGAGTGATGTGTGAGAGGTAGCCCTGCTGAGCTGCGTAAAGCACCACGCCGCGATCAGGAATCTCAAGCAGAGTATGTACATACTGTGTGAATGTATGTATCTGTGATTCCGACATACTGTGCAGGTGTTTTTTTTTTTTCTTAATTAGCTTTAGGCATCCAAATAGCAGAGAGGAATGTGTTGGAATTATGTTGCACACCTTTTAAGTATCTAGTGAGTAGATACATGCTTGGTCTTTATTTAAAGGAAAAAACTCATAGGTTGGAATTGCCGAGTCCTTTTAGAAATACTCTAGAACCAAAAACTTCCTACAAAAACTGGCCCCGCTACATTCTACCCCTTTCATGACTAATACACGGTCGAATTTCATCATAACATAACATCAACAATTGCCAATTGAAAGAATACATCAAGTAGTGGTAGATGATAATAGTAGCAGTCATGGTGCACGGATATCTGGAGTGCCCAATTGCCATAATAAAAGGAAATACATAGAGTAATGGTAACATGATTGTAGTCGTGATCATTGTACAACAGCATCTTAAAAAACCCAACGCGTTTCGCGAGACCAGCTCGCTCCTCAGGGGTGGATGCATATGAGAATGTTCCTAAAGTAAAAAATATACATATAAATTGGCAATATAGCATGGTGTTGGTTATATAAGTACAGGGTTGGAGGGGTCTCAGGTGAAGGACCTCATGCTTACCACTGAAGTTGACCATGGCAGAAAATGTGTGGCTCTTAGAAGGCAGCGGCAAAATGTCTCCCCAGGGAGCCGAGGGGGCAGAATCAAACAAGCCCCCACCAGGGGCCAAACGGAGGTTGGTTGTTGTGGAGTGATCTCTCTTACTTAATGCGTCCACCGTTGGGCTCGTCCTTATTTTTTTTCCATTAGCTCTGTTACAGCACCACCAGCACACAACATTTTAGTTTGTTGATGAAATCTGGTAAAGATTTGGTGGTAATACCTATATCAAGCAATCTGCTTCTTTTTTATAGTCTGTAGTGTCAAATTGACTTTGATTGCCTGAGCTGGTGGGTGACTAGGCTGAAGTACCTTGGAGAACTTCATCTTACCATTTAGGTTTCAGGGAACCCCTGATAATATTTACTATATCTACTCATGGTACATTAGTGTGATGGTCAATAGGAAGAATGCTCCTTACATTTGTGGTCAGTAGGAAGATTCCCCTTCTTACAAATAGCTAAAAAAAATCATTGGTGCCAATTATTACTTATCTAGGGCAGAAATCACTCACCCCTCAAGGAACCCCTAACAACCTCTGGAGGAACCCTAACCATCTGTTGCTGAAAGTGGTTGTGAAAGTTCTTGTGGAGCTTTATCATTTTCATATCACTTCCCCAAGTTTTTTGTTTTGTTTACCGTATATACTCGAGTATAAGCCGTCCCGAATATAAGCCGAGGCACCTAATTTTACCACAAAAAACTGGGAAAACGTATTGACTCGAGTATAAGCCTAGGGTGTCCATCTGCATGCCTCACTGTGTCTCACTTTGCCTCACTGTGTCCATGTGCATGCCTCACTGTGTCCATGCCTCACTGTGTCCATGCCTCACTGTGTCCATGCCTCACTGTGTCCATGCCTCACTGTGCCTTACTGTGTCTATGCCTCACTGTGCTCATGCCTCACTGTGTCCATGCCTCACTGTGTCCATGCCTCACTGTGTCCATGCCTCACTGTGCCTTACTGTGTCTATGCCTCACTGTGTCCATGCCTCACTGTGCTCATGCCTCACTGTGCCCATGCCTCACTGTCACTGTGTCCATTTCTCACTGTGTCCATGCCTCACTGTGCCCAATCTCCCTACCTGATCTCCGGCGCTGTGTGACTAGACTGACGTTTAACATGGGAGTCTATAGAAGGGGTGCCCGGCTTTGAAAAATCGGTGCTCCCCGGCCATAGGTCCCCCGGACAACAAACTTTGCACACTTGAAGAGGAAGAGTGGGGGTTATATGTGTGGCAAGTTTGGGGTCCAGGGGACCTATGGCTGGCCAAGATCAGGCGCACAAATTTGAAGATGGACACAGTCTTGAGTACAAGCCGAGGGGGGCATTTTCAGCACAAAAAAATGTGCTGAAAAACTCGGCTTATACTCGAGTATAACAGTACTTTGGTTTATTATTAACTGACACAACATAGACGAATGGCCAGACTTCATGCCCCCTAGTCAAAATGTCTTGTTTCTCCTTCTCCTACTATGATTAATGAGGTAGCCTTAGTATCATAGTCCTGGGCTTAGGTGATATAGCTATACAAGTCATGGGTACTGCAACAGGTTCATGCAGCACCCAGAGCAAGGGTGTGTAATGGTGCCCTCCCCCTCTCCCGCTGTTAATGCATGATGTGTAGAATGGGTGTACCACCCTGTGACCATTCTCTGCCCACATGCTTCAGCTGTCCATGGTTGGCATAGAGTGTGCATTGCCCATACATGGCCAATTACTTGCTTTCTATCAGCTAGAAGGTAGTTGATAGACTTGTGCACAACGGAAAAATTCGTTCCGTTTCGGTTCGTTTCTTTCCGGTCCTGTTGATTCGTAATCATTCGTAATTTTGCTAGACGGGATTTTTCATGTTCGGACTCATTCGTATTTTTGCAAGCGACATTTTTCGTTGAATTTTTTGTTGCTTTATAATTCGTACTTTCGGTAGAGTACGTTGTTTTTCGTTGATTCTGGACACAACTCCTACTTTCGTAACTTTTTTTGGGTTCGTACTTTCGGTAGAGTACGTTGTTTTTCGTTGATTCTGGACACAACTCCTACTTTCGTAACTTTTTTTGGGTTCGTTGATTCGTAATTTTCCGTGTCTCTCTCACAACGACGCTGCCTATTATGCCTAATGTGCTTCGAATGGATTTGTACTTTTCTAAATACATAGCGGTTATTTGTAACGATTCGAAATCTTGTATTTTACTTTCGTTTTTTACATGCGGCTATAGGCTCCGCCCCTGTACACCATTTTGAGAGGGTTCAGCACGGTGAGGGAGAAGCAGAGAGCAGAGCAGAGTGAGTGTTATTGTGCTTCGAATGGATTTGAAATCTCGTATTTTACTTTCGTTTTTTCATGCGGCTATAGCCTCCGCCCCTGTACACCATTTTGAGAGAGTTCAGCATGGTGAGGGAGAAGCAGAGAGCAGAGTGAGTGTTATTGTGCTTCGAATGGATTCGTACATTCGTAACTTTTTTCATAACGAATTATGCCGAAGACATTCGGGCATTCGCTATTTTGCGGTATAATTTATTTCGGATTCGGTTTTATTCGTAATTGCTCTGTTCGGAAATTCGAATGCTTCCGAATGTCCGAAAGTTGCTAAATTCGGACGAATTTTGATTCGTTACGAAACGAATTGCACAAGCCTAGTAGTTGATCATGCATGGTCAGCTATGGGCTGATGGGGTGGAGAGGTAGGCATGTTGTATCACAGTGTGACAGCAGTAGCTATCAGAGCAGACATAAAGCCATTGCCCGCTGGTCACCAACCACTGAGATCTGGAGTTTGTGGTAAGGGGGCACCCCCACCACTGAAACCAGTGCGGCTGCCCCTCCTGCCCTTGTCCCAGCCCAGGAGGTGAGGCTGAGGTAGACAAGGTGTTCACTCTGCACCAATACACCTAGAAGTGACTATAAAAGATAATGCAAACTATAAACACAGGTTCTAGGTGACCTTTGGGGTGCCAGTGTGCCACCCCTGGAGCCTAGTCCATGATGATTATGCATAAACCCTTATCCATCAAGGAATATTACTACCATGGCAAATACAATTAATGCAACGAATATCCAGATGAAGGATACTGTCTTCCTTAAATAGTGAATGAGGCAGAAAACTGAATATCAAATTTTTTTTTTTTTAAATATTAAATGGAATTTAAATGAAACATAAAGGGCAAATGAATATGAAATTGCTCATTAGCGATGAATTATATAATCTCCGTTGATGCTGACGATACTGTTTTTCCCTCCTGCTTTTCTCAGCTTCTGATGTTCTTTTTACAAAGTACATAAAGAGAAAAAGATCATTGATTAATTCAGTCGGTTATCACTTGTCAATAGTCTTAGCTGATGGTTCCCATACCTCTTCTGTTATGCACTTATCCAGAAGCCCATTCTAAACTGACAGTACGTTTTTGTACTTCTTATCTCTTTGTTATGTAGTGTGGTGTTTAAATATTGTGATTCTTTTTTTTTTTTTTTGCTTTTAGAAGATATGTGTGCTCCTCCAGCAAGACAAAGAAAAATGTGCAAAGTGCATTAATCTATAGCAGCTAATGAGCAAAGCTGAAATGGGGCAGGTTGCCAGGATTACTGTATTGTCTACATCAATTTTTCAGACCCTGTTGAATATAGTAAATACTAGGCTTGTGCAATTTGTTTCGTAACGAATCGAAATTCATCCGAATTTAGCAACTTTCGGACATTCGGAAGCATTCGAATTTCCGAACAAAGCAATTACGAATAAAACCGAATCCGAAATAAATTATACCGCAAAATAGCGAATGCCCGAATGTCTTCGGCATAATTCGTTATGAAAAAAGTTACGAATGTACGAATCCATTCGAAGCACAATAACACTCTGCTCTGCTCTCTGCTTCTCCCTCACCGTGCTGAACCCTCTCAAAATGGTGTACAGGGGCGGAGGCTATAGCCGCATGTAAAAAACGAAAGTAAAATACGAGATTTCTAATCGTTACAAATAACCGCTATGCATTTAGAAAAGTACAAATCCATTCGAAGCACATTAGGCATAATAGGCAGCGTCGTTGTGAGAGAGATACGGAAAATTACGAATCAACGAACCCAAAAAAAGTTACGAAAGTAGGAGTTGTGTCCAAAATCAACGAAAAACAACGTACCCTACCGAAAGTACGAATTATAAATCAACTAAAAATTCAACGAAAAATGACGCTTGCGAAAATACGAATTAGTCCGAACACGAAAAATCCCGTCTAGCAAAATTACGAATGATTATGAATCAACAAGACCAAAAAGAAACGAACCGAAACTAAACAAATTTTTCCGTTGTGCACAAGAAACGAACCGAAACTAAACAAATTTTTCCGTTGTGCACAAGTCTAGTTAATACGGGCAAAAAGGTTATGGACATCTGACTATCACACCTATATGAGCTTTTTGGATATCCCATTTGAAAAACCTTGGTCATTAATAAGGAGGTACCCCACTTTGTAACTATAAGAGGCTCCAGAAACTGGCATGTTTTTCCATAGGATTTAGGAGCGTGTCTATGGAAAGTTGTGCCTATTCAGCAAAAAGATTATTTTTTCTCACCCAACTAATGTTGGGTGAGAAAACCTTGGTATTCCAATTAATTTAAAAGGTTTTCAGTAGGGTTGAGGTCAGGGGTCTTTGCAGGCCACTTGAGCTCCTCTACACAAAACTGGTCAAACCATGTTTATTTGGAGCTGGCTTTGTGCAAAGGGGCGCCGTCATGCTGGAACGAAAAAAGATCATTCCCCAAACTGTTATTACAAGGTTGGAAGTTAGGGTTGCCACCTGTCCAGGATTCACCAGGACAGTTCGGGTTTTGGATCATGTGTCCACCTGAAACCCGGACACATTCTTGAAACCAGGCTGTGGCTCCCCAAGTAACCAAGGTAGTTCTACACAAATCTGTTGCCACTGCGGGCGGCTGTTTGGGGGCAGGTTTGGCATCACCAAAGGGTGGGGTGATGATGTCAGCAAGAGCAATTTGACCACACCCACTGGCGCGCTCTGTGCTCTACATTACTACGCTCCTTGGGGCACCCAAATGTGTCCCAGGTCTTTTATAATCCTATAGTGTTAACTGCAAAAAAATAAAAAAAATGCCCTGTGCTGCAAAAGTGTTCGGGTTTGGCTTGATGAAAAGGTGGCAACCCTATTGGAAGTGCACAGTTGTCAAATATCTTTGTATGCTGTAGCCGTACCTGTACCCTTCACTGGAAGCACCTGAACTCAATTAATTGGCCATATACAGTGGGGATCTAAAGTTTGGCCACCCCAGTTAAAAATGTGTATTAATGTGCATAACGAAGCCAAGGAAAGATGGAAAAATCTCCAAATGGCATCAAATTACAGGTTAGACATTCTTATAATAAGTCAAAAAAAGTTAGATTTTATTTCCATCATTTACACTTTCAAAATTACAGAAAACAAAAAAATGGCGTCTGCAAAAGTTTGGGCACCCTGCAGAATTTATAGCATGCACTGCCCCCTTTGCAAAGCTGAGACCTGCCAGTGTCATGGATTGTTCTCAATCATCATCTGGGAAGACCAGGTGATGTCAATCTCAAAGGTTTTAAATGGCCAGACTCATCTGACCTTGCCCCAACAATCAGCACCATGGGTTCTTCTAAGCAGTTGTCTAGAAAACTGAAATTGAAAATAGTTGACGCTCACAAAGCTGGAGAAGGCTATAAGAAGATAGTAAAGCGTTTTCAGATGTCAATATCCTCTGTTCGGAATGTAATTAAGAAATGGCAGTCATCAGGAACAGTGGAAGTTAAAGCAAGATCTGGAAGACCAAGAAAAATATCAGACAGAACAGCTCGCAGGATTGTGAGAAAAGCAATTCAAAACCCACGTTTGACTGCACGATTCCTCCAGAAAGATCTGGCAGACACTGGAGTTGTGGTACACTATTCCACTATAAAGAGATACTTGTGCAAATATGGTCTTCATGGAAGAGTCATCAGAAGAAAACCTCTTCTACGTCCTCACCACAAAAATCAGCGTTTGAACTTTGCAAATTAACATATAGACAAGCCTGAGGCATTTTGGAAACAAGTTCTGTGGACCGATGAGGTTAAAATATAACTTTTTGGCCGGAATGAGCAAAGGTACGTTTGGAGAAGAAAGGGCACAGAATTTAATGAAAAGAACCTCTGTCCAACTGTTAAGCATGGGGGTGGATCAATCATGCTTTGGGGTTGTATTGCAGCCAGTGGCACAGGGAACGTTTCACGAGTAGAAGGAAAAATGGATTCAATAAAATTTCAGCAAATTTTGGATGGTAACTTGATGCCATCTGTGAAAAAGCTGAAGTTAAAGAGAGGATGGCTTCTACAAATGGATAATGATCCTAAACACACCTCAAAATCCACGGGGGATTACATCAAGAGGCGTAAACTGAAGGTTTTGCCATAGCCTTCACAATCTCCTGACCTCAACATTATTGAAAACCTATGGATAGACCTTAAAAGAGCAGTGCGTGACAGACAGCCCAGAAATCTCAAAGAACTGGAAGACTTTTGTAAGGAAGAATGGGCAAAGATACCTCAAACAAGAATTGAAAGACTCTTGGCTGGCTACAAAAAGCGTTTACAAGCTGTGATACTTGCCAAAGGGGGCAGTACAAGATATTAACTCTGCAGGGTGTCCAAACTTTTGCAGACACCATTTTTTTGTTTTCTGTAATTTTGAAAGTGTAAATGATGGAAATAAAATCTAACTTTTTTTGACATATTATAAGAATGTCTAATCTGTAATTTGATGCCATTTGGAGATTTTTCCATCTTTCCTTGGCTTCGTTATGCACATTAATACACATTTTTACCTGGGGTGCCCAAACTTTCGATCCCCACTGTAGTATGTGTGTTGGTCAGATGCCAAAGACTTTTGGCTATCTAGGGGGAGATTTACTAAAACGAAAGAGTGCAAAATCTGGTGCAGCTCTGCATAGAAACCAATCAGCTTCCAGTTTTTATTTTCAAAGTTTAATTGAACATGCTGAAGTCAGAAGCTGATTGGCTATCATGCACACCTGCACCAGATTCTGAACGCTCCAGTTTTAGTAAATCTCCCCCTCAGTGTATAAATATATTGCTCTTTTACCTCTGTAAGCATAAAACAGTTTCATGTTCAGTGGTTCACATATTCCGGGGGAAAGGACAAGTATAGAGGATGCCATGCATTCTAGTAAAAAAGGAATACAAGTTTTATCAAGTGACTCATCAAATATTAAAGAGATTTGTATTAATAAAGAGATTTTTTCTTGAGCTCTTACGCACATTAATGTATAAATGTACAAAAATGGGGTATTTGCTTCATTTAATAAAGAAAAACTCCAGGAACAGCTATTTAAATCTCTTCCTTTAATAAAAACCCAAAGCTGTTTCACAAACCCTCTATTTGTAAAAACACTTACTGTTTTTGGGGTCCATGAGACTCTAATGCCGCGTACACACGTTTGGACCTTTGTCCAACCAAACTCACATCGGAATTCCATCGGAAAAAAGTAGAACAGGTTCTATATTTAAATTCTTTAAATTTAAATATATTTAAATAATTATATTGAAACATGGTCGGAATTTCCGATGAAAAAACTCAGTCGGACTTCCTCTGACTTTTTCAATCGGAAATTCCTATCGTGTGTATAAGGCATGTCAGTCATCAAAATACAGAAAATGTCCAACTCTTGCGTGCCCCCCCTCTTTCCCCAGTCTCTTGTATGTCACCAAAGTCATGCCAAAATAGATGAAACACTGTGTCCTGTAGTTTAATATTATGGATATTTATATAGTGTCAACAATTTACACAACACTTTACATATATTGTATGTTCACATCAGACCCTGTTCACAAGGAGCTTACAGTCTAAGCAGATGTGATGTTCTACTTCACCCCTATGATCAGCCATTCTCAAACAGGGGTTTCACGGAACCCTAGGGTTCCTCCTGGAGTGGCTAGGTGTCCCTTGAGCTGTGGCTCATTGACCTCCCATCTGATGGTCCCTACATGGTTCCAGGACCTACACCAGCAATATGACCCCAATAATCTCATCAGCTGTCTGTAAGGGTGGTATTCCGACCACCACAGTACAGGTTGTATTCTTCTTACTGGCCACCAATACAATGAGAATTGTTGCCATTGGCCCCAATAAATTGGTTTTAGTAAGGGTTCCCCAAGACCTGAAAAATATTTTAAGGGTTCCTCTGGATAAAATGGTTGACATGGTGCCATTCAAATGGCAAGCATATGGTCTGCAGCACCATATTATATGTGTTAAATGTGCTATAGGTATTAAAGAGTATAAAGATCGGTGCCTTCGTCCTGTGTGCTGCTGGG
Organism: Rana muscosa; assembly: GCA_029206835.1. NCBI lineage: Eukaryota > Metazoa > Chordata > Amphibia > Anura > Ranidae > Rana > Rana muscosa. The sequence continues at coordinate 56,271,867 of CM055124.1, read as the reverse complement.
AGGACACATCCTTATCTATCCCCTTGGCGTTCAAAATCCTTCTTTATTGGGGAAGCCTGTTAGTCACAGGCACCTGGGACTGCTGTCTTATCTCATCTCTGGTTATATCATCCAGAATTGTACCATCCATTCGGGTCACCACCACCCCTCATTCACACATGTCCCAGCAGATCTTCAAAGAATCATTTCTGTTAAGATATTACATTTAAAATACGACTAAAAGACCTCCCTATATCCAGAGGGGTCTATTATCCGGTTTGTTACCTCTTTATCTTACACGCCTTTTACCTTTGGGATAATGATCCTAGGAGACTATTTCCTCCTGCATTTCTGTGTCTCTGGTGGGGTCCCATGTCCCCGTGGACACACCTGGATCCTTGATCCGCGTCTTGGCCACAAGGCCCGGCTCCCATATTATGTGACAACTCATGCTTTTATCCATTGAAAATAACATTATATTCAGCTCCTGAAGAAGCGGATTCCTTTTGGAATCATCAACGCGAAACATGTTGAGCACTGCATACTATGTAACTATACTTGTATGATTTTCCATTGTGTCACAATGGTATGAACTGTTGATTGTCACAACTATTTATTTATGAATGTGTACAAGGTGAAATCTTTTCTTTTCAATATCTTTGTAATAAAAAAAACTTTTATACTCATATCTTGAACTGTCTATCAGTTTTTCATATGGTGCCGATATAGTCCGTTGAAGCCTCTATTTTTCCCTATAGCACCATATTATAAAATAATAAAATACTACCCTCCATGCTTTGCATAGTTTACTTGTTTTGTTACATACTGTAGTGTAAAGCAACCAGTTTTCTGTCATCTCCAAATTTCTTTCTGGTTAATTTTCCAAAATACTCAGATATACAACCCTGGTAAATAATGTGCTTGTATCCTCCTTACTAACCATAAAAAATCTAAGTTCCATTTTCATTTTTGTTGTAGAAAAACTGGAATTGGGTTACTAAGAGCAACAGAGATTGACCCCCCTTTTTTGCCATATTTTTGGCCTTTATCTATCACATTAATTGCCCATGGCAACCAGATTGTCCTTCTATTCTCCCAGTCCAGTGTACTAGAACGAACAGAAGAATTTGGTTGCTGTGGCCAACTATGGCCCCATCTTCAGTCAGTTTGACATCTAAGGCCCGGTGGCAGCGAGGAGGTTAAGGCATCGGCACTCAGCAATGGATATACATATTGTTTAAAGCTGCAGCGAAATGAGGGTGCCAATTGAGAGGGCTGCGAGGACGGGAGGGAGGAAAGTGTGCGTCTGCCACTTAGATGGCTGAAATTATCCAGGTGTATGATTGGGATCGAGCTGCTGTTTATATCTCTAATGACAATTTCTTTTTAAAAGTGTCTCCGTGATGTGTTCCAAACCTTTATCTAAACACAGATCTATACAGCACGAAATTACCTCCAAGCAAAACACACACACCAGTCACCACTCAGGCTGTCTTATTGTGTGAAGAGGTCAAAGGAACAATGACAGTCTTTATACCTCTCACCTAATCCGAACACATAGTGGGGGACTTCGGCCGTGTCTAATCCATGCTCTGACAGCAGGGCACATGCGGACCATGTAATAGGCCCAAAGACCCGGTCGTGTACCTCTTACCTGCCTTATGTAAAGCTTGCCCTCTGTTCTGTCTATTGTACAGATAACTGGTCCCATGTCCCATGTAATGATTGTACAGATAACAGACTATGTTACCTGTGTTTTTTTCTTATGCTTGTTTTTTTTGGAACAAGATTGGTGAATCTGATGGTACCACACAAGGCCATCTTAAAGCACACCTGTACTCACTATAAAATTGGAAACATACCTTGCCAGGAGCACCAACAGCTTTATTTTACAAACACTGATGTTGGAGTTCTGGTCAGCTCCCTTTTGGGTCTAGTGCCTCACTATTGGTTAATGAGGGCACCAATATAAGTAATGGACCAACACTTGCAACAGCATGGGAAAGAATTAAGCCCTGTACACACGGGGCGGGAATCCCGTCGGAAAAAAAACTTTGGTTTTCTCGACGGGATTCCTGGCAAGCTTGTCTTGCCAAGCCCTGTGTATTGACGGCCATTCAAAAGAACCGCCGTTCTTTTGAATGGCGAGAACGTGGTGACGTCATCAACTACGACGAACTGGCGCTCGTCACATTCGATGCCGTCGCCGCCATCTTGCTACACCCTACACTACCCTTGTATGCTACCGCTCATGCGTCGAAGTCTCATCGAGCATGCGTGGGCTTACCTGGGACAGGTAAGCATACTCACGAACGGTTTCGGCAGGAAACACTCTGCCGAGAATCCCGACAAGAAAAATAGAGAGCAGGTTCTCTATTTTTCTCGTCGAGATTCCCGGGAGTTTTCCTGCCGAGAAACCATACACACGAACGGTTTTCTTAGCAAAAAGCTCTCCCAGCGGTTTTCTTGCCGAGAAACCGGTCGTGTGTAAGAGGCTGTAGTTTATGAGTACTTGTCGCACTCTCCTTCAGGTGGCGCCATTCTTAACCAGGCTTCCATGAAGCCCTAGGGTGCCTCCAGACATGTCTAGAGGTTCTTTGAGCTGTGGCTGATTGACCTGCTATCTGATGGTGCCCGCATAGTTTCAGTGCCAACGTCACTTGACAGTGTCAGTGGCATGAAACCAATGATTTTTTTTAATTGCCCTTAAGACTGCCATTCTGATCTCCACTGTAAGGATTGCATTCTTCCAACTAACCACCATTTTTTTCCAACTGATCCCAGATAAATTCGTTTTATCAGGGTTTCCCCAAGACTTAAATATTATTTTAAGGGTTCCCCTGGGGGGAAAAAGGTTGAGAAAGGCTGCCCTAAGTGGTGGTTTTAACCTGGAGGCCCCTGAGTAGATCCTACATAGGGTATTTGTAGATTTCAAAATAGAAGTAGATAAAAGTACATTTCATCTGTCCACCAGTGTATTGTTTTCTCTTTAGAAAGGGCCAATAATGGGAAACCAAAATTAATTAATTAAATTCAATATTTTTTACTTTTTGCTACAATAAATATCCCCAAAAAATATATATAAAAAACATTTTTTTCCCTCAGTTTAGGCCGATACGTATTCTTCTACATATTTTTGGTAAAAATTCACAATAAGCGTTTATTGATTGGTTTGCGCAAAAGTTATAGCGTCAACAAAATAGGGGATAGTTTTATGGCATTTTTATTAATATTTTTTTTTCTTTTAATGGCGGCGATCAGAGTTTTTTTTATCGTGACTGCGACATTATGGCGGACACATCGGACACTTTTGACACCATTTTGGGACCATTGTCCTTTTTACAGCGATCAGTGCTATAAAAATGCACTGATTACTGTAAAAATTACACTGGCAGTGAAGGGGTTAACCTGTAGGGGGCACTGAAGGGGCTAAGTGTGACCTAGGGAGTGATTTTTACTGTTAGGGGGCGTGGCTTTGATCGCTGTTCCCGATGACAGGGAACAGATGATCACTAAAATACAAAATACAAAAATACAAACAATATTCGCGCTACTAACACATATGAGCAGCTACAATACCTGTGGAAAAAAGTAAACAACAAACAATATACAAAAATGTAGCGCTATACGTAATAACAATAAATCATAACACCCAAGTGCTCGAAGTGTCTGGATCACAATGGATCTAGTGATATGTCCAAATATATAAAAAAGTCCAAATTACGAAGAGTCTTTGAATGACCAAAACATAAATATGGTTGTGACTTTCAATTTCAAATGGTGAATCTTCCAAAATGAAGGAGTGACATGTGACGTGACCACCACCGTATGAAAGGGAGGCTTACCAGATGGAATGGACCCAATGCACGTACGTGTAGAGGGTCAAACAGGCTTAGTGTATATGTATCCGTACACATGAAATCCCAGCCAGCACTGCACACATATGTATCCGAGATCCAAACTCGAGGATAACACCAAATATCCAAGCCCAATAAATGATGGAAATGGCTCACATAGAAATCATATAGAGAAAAGAAGGAGAGGGCACATAGCGTAATAACGTAGAGGATATTTTAATAAATGTAGGTAAGTACACTTACATTCAATCCATAAACATAGCGCTTTGCAAAACACTCAGTGGCAGCAGTGGAGTCTCCCTGCTGCCGGCTGGGATTTCATGTGTACGGATACATATACACTAAGCCTGTTTGACCCTCTACACGTACATGTATTGGGTCCATTCCATCTGGTAAGCCTCCCTTTCATACGGTGGTGGTCACGTCACATGTCACTCCTTCATTTTGGAAGATTCACCATTTGGAATTGAAAGTCACAACCATATTTATGTTTTGGTCATTCAAAGACTTCGTAATTTGGACTTTTTTATATATTTGGACATATCACTAGATCCATTGTGATCCAGACACTTCGAGCACTTGGGTGTTATGATATATTGTTTTTACGTATAGCGCTACATTTTTGTAACAGATGATCACTGACAGTGTCACTAGGAATAATGGGGAGATGTTTGTTTACACTAACATCTCCCCGTTCTTCAGCTCTGTGACCCGATCGCGGGACACCGGCGGCGATCGGGTCCGTGGGTCCCGCAGGGCGCTGTCACGGAGCTCCCGCCCCACGGCTCGTATCTTAAAAGGGGACGTACCTGTACGCCCATATGCGCAGCCGTGCCATTCTGTCTACGCATATCGTCGTGCGGCGGTCGGCAAGTGGTTAATGACTTAATCTCTGTTATTTTTCCGAGCTTGCATGACACGATATAATCACTATCATCTAACAAGGCCCATATCATTTTGAACTGACAGGGAACCTAAGTGATATATAAAGCCGTGTACACACAATAGGTTTTACCAATGAAAACAGTCCGATGGACTTTTTTCATCGGACAAACCGATCGTGTATGGGCCCCATCTGTCTTTTTTCCATCAGTGTTTAAAAATAGAACATGTTTGAAATTTATCCGATGGTTAAAAAACCGATAGCAAATTACTATCGTCTGTGGGGAACTCCATCGGATAAAAAAACCACGCATGCTCAGAATCAAGTCGACGCATGCTCAGAAGCATAGAACTTCATTTTTCTCGGCTCATCGGAGTGTTTTACGTCACCGCATTTGGAACGGTCGGTTTTTTGATTGATGGTGTGTAGGCAAGACTGATGGAAGTCAGCTTCATCGGTTTTCCGATGGAAAAATCCATCGGTTTAAAAACCATAGGAAACCCGATCGTGTGTACAGGGCTTAACAGTTAAATGATCATATTAAAATTGTATTCATTGTCTTAGTTTTTCTGATATTTGTGCGTATCTTTAGCCTTCTGCAAAAGCAATTTAGAGTGGAAAGGCTCAGAATTGGGGACAAACCCCCCCCCCCCCCCTTTAATATCCATAAACACATAATAGCAAATACGATGGCCCCTAAGCACTTTTTATGGATAAATGTAGATGTTCAAAGAAAAGAGTTAGGAAGAAAGCGAGCATTAGAAGAGGGCTGCCCTGACAGGATGGACAAATGATGCTGAGTCTGAGAAGCCGGGAGTTCAATTAGTGAACACACTGAGTGAGTCGTTGGTGTAAGTGACCTTACACGTTTAATTAACATCCTATCATTATGAAAGATGGGAATCAAAGTTCCGTCACTTTGATAAATTAACAAATTATGTGCTACTCCTGATCTTCCAGGCTTGTGTCCACCTCCTCTTCTCTCCCCCCTCCTCTCTCTCTCTGTCATCTTCATAAGCTTCAGATTGTAATGATGGGGACCGCAGGTGGGGTGGTTGCATTTTTACAATAAATATATATATATTAAAAAAAGCCTATATCCTTGATGGAAAGAACGTTGGGTTACCACGTTTCCATTGGAACCATTAGAAGGTGGATGTCACTCAATTGTGGAGGAGGTCCACTCGTTTTTCTGTATTATTTCCTCTACTTGTACTGCTTCTTAGGTGTCCAGCTGCACTTCCGAACCCTCCACAATGCTGAACAGAAGTTCACTAATATTTCAGTACGGCCCCTTTCACACTGAGGCGCTTTGCAGGCGCTATTGCGCTAAAAATAGCGCCTGCAATGCGCCCTGAAAAAGCCACTCCTTTGTATCCAGTGTGAAAGCCCGAGGGCTTTCACACTGGAGTGTTGCGCTTGCAGAAGGGTAAAAAAACTCCTGCAAGCCGCATCTTTGAGGCGCCCCTGCCCATTGAAATCAATGGGGTAGCGCCTCCAAAACGCTGCAAAGAGGCGTTTTTGCGGCCGTTTTTACCCCTTTTTCACTCCGCAAGCGCCCGCAAATCGCGGCAAAAACAACGGTATAGCGGCGATAAAAATAGCGCTGCTATACCGCCAGCGCATCCAGCGCTTCAGTGTGAAAGTAGCCTACTTGATTCTCTACCTGCACATAAGGGCCTAGCTGTGGATCTGAGAGCCCCCCAACCACCTTGCTGGAGAATGTGGTCTTGCCCCCTCATTCAATCTATGGAATCAAAAGTACAATGAAAACATTCTCCATTGAAAGACTTCATCTTCCATGGAATCTTTTCAAGTAGCTGAGATACCCATGCCTTCTGGAGGGGTTTCAAAAAATAATAAACTGCTCCAACTCCTTGTACTACTTAGGTTTTTTGGAAACACTGGTGCTCAGCCTAGGCTTCTGTTAGCCCACAATCCATAGGGGAAATATAAGAAAGCCATCACACAGCAACAGCAACTTGCAAATATGTATTGAATCTACAGCTCCAAACTGTCATGTGCATGTGTTTCTGCCTCCACAGAGGTCTTAGTTTTAGCTAATGACTAAGGCCTCATTGTAGGCAGAAACACGTCACCATGGCGGAAGAGAACTATGTATTCATTTTAAAATAAATATTTGCTAGGACCTGTTGAAGTTCTGTAGTGACAAAACACGTAGGGGGCCACTGACGTCATCACGCAATATCTGAACGAGGGGTGGTGCTTTTGACGATACAGGAACAAGAGTAAGGGATTACTGAGGCGCCGCAGCTCTCACGATTTATACCGCTGTTGATAGCTGCCGTTTTGTAAGTGTAATCATTACCTTTATTAAATTGATACGGTTTATACATACTACACCATGGAAGTTTTTTATCTCTCTTATATGAGGACTCCAATCATCATCGCATTGCTACAGAGACACATAGGTTGTGGGGAAACCTCATTCCCTGAGCTAGGCAAGACTGTTTACCACAGTCACGGCCATCTGGTAAGCAGATCATTATTCAATAGGGTGTTACATCTGAAGCTATCACGATACTCTTGGGAAGATTGGTTTCAAACATCTATCTCCTGACATCATCTTGTTTTTATTTTTGGAGACTTCACTACATGTTTTTTGTGTTGCATGGACTAATGTGTGGACTTAACCCTTCACGGATTATATCCTATCACTCCTGAACTCTGCATTTTTTAGGTTTCACCCTGGGCCCATTGGATACCCAGTTCTTTAAGTTCACATTTCACTTAGAGGAGCAATTTTTTTTACAAGTGCATTACAGATTTGAGTTACCGGTAGTTTTTAAAGGCCAAACAGTGTTACGAAATGGATTTGACACCACTTTGAGTAACATGGGGGATCAGTTGGTAAACCACACTATCTGTGTATTACTGCTATCTATAAATTATTTTAGGGGTACTTTCTGTGCCTCACTTCCATAGGTGTGCGCAGCCTATTGCATTAGGGTGTGCACCCCAAAGCTCCAACACATATGCGTTTGACATATTTACTGGTCTCTTCACTGCTCTCCATCCTGAAACAATGGGAGGAAGGGGCAGTAAGCGAGCACATGGGGGACCCGGGCAACAGAAAGAAGAGGAACAGGGAAAAGAGGGGTGGCGGGGGTGGCATATATTAGTACCGATCCCCTATTTTCCTCCTGACAAAAGGGAGAGGAGGAGAAGCCTACTTTCAGCTGCTGCAGGAGGAAAATACAGATTGGTTCCACTAAATTCCACCCCCCGCCACCTCTCCTGTCCAGGTTCTGAGGGTCGGCAAGGAAGAATTGCAGTTTACATGTCACCTGCCCACCATTGACAGATCGCCAACCCCAGGATTAGGGTCTGCCCAGGCACACCTGGCACACCCTATGCGCACGCCTATGCTCACATCCCATGTCTACCCCCAATCAATCATTTTCCTTACCATCCCTTTACCCACTCCCATCTTCCTTTCTCATCTTGTCCTTTAAGCTTATTCACTTCTATTGCTCCCAGCCATTACTTCACCTCCCCTTCATTTTTATAATTTTCCCTTCTTACAAACTCTTACCCTGTACCCCTCTTACTCTCTTCCTTTACATTACCATCTCACTTCCATCCCTTATGTTTCTTAACTTGCTTATGTTTCCTTTAAAAGCTGATTGCTGAGTTACAGAGAAATGATGAGATAGAATTGAGTTGGTTCACCCCATTTTATCATTTTGACAAAACAAGTTGTTCGGATTATAATGTATTGTGACAGCAGGAAGGTAAAGTCACCTGGTTGCATCCAGGGGGGTAGATATATTTCGCCCAGATTCAGGCTTTACGCCGACTTATACAACTAGGTGGAGAGTTGTATAAGGCTAGTGGGCTCATGGATGACTCATACCTCTAGGGAGAGGGCTGGGCGTCGTGCAGGCAGGGAGTTGATGAGACCAGCTGAAGCCTGTCAGTTCGTTTAAGGCCTCTATAAAAACTCCCAGCTTCATTAGATGTTAGCTCATGCCTGGAACCAGACCTGTGTGGACTGTCTAGGGAGAGTGAACCCCTGTGCGGTGAGGCAAAGCCTGTGTGGCTATTTGTTTGGACTTTTACTAAACCAGGGACTTAGGGACTAGGACAGCACCAGGCTGATCCCAGTTGTTAGTTTAGGAAACCTGCATGTTTAGTCAGAGGTCAAACTGACCAGGATTTATTTTGTTTGTTTCTTTTTGGCTTTGCTGTGTTTTTGTCACTGTACATAGAGAAATAAACCGCACCTTTTGATTTTGAAAACCACAACCTCCGTCTGCTGGCCCTGTTTTTGTGTGGGGAGCCCAACCAGGGGGTCACACACACCCGCTACCGAGTTAACCCCCTCACAGTTGGTGGAGAACCAGTGGCAGTTTTTTTTAAGCCAGCATGGAGGAGATACTGAAACAGCTGGCTCTAGCAAATGCCAATCAACAGCAGACAAATGCAGGTTTGCAAAGGAGCCTTGCAGCCCAGCAGCAAGCTCATCAACAAGCCCAGCAGCAATCTGAGGCCCGCTTCATAGACCTGTTACAGAAGCAAGAGCAGAGACTACAACAAATGGAAGCAGTAATGCAGCAACGTCCGCAGACCAGTGAGGAAAGCCGTCCCACTAATACCGCGTCCTTTGGGGTGAGTCGTTTATTGACAAAAATGACTGGAGAGGATGATCCAGAGGTATTTTTGACCACATTTGAAAGGACTGCTGAAAGAGAAAAGTGGCCTGAGGAGCAGTGGGCTGGACTGGTGGCTCCTCTGTTAACTGGTGAATCGCAGAAGGCTTACTATGACCTAGAGCCTGACCAAGCAAAAGACTATGTGATGCTAAAAGCTGAAATATTGGCAAGGCTGGGTGTCACCCTGGCTGTCCGGGCTCAGCGTGTGCATAACTGGACTTTCCAGCTTGGAAAACCCCCCAGGTCTCAAATGTATGATCTCATTCACCTGAGCAGGAAGTGGCTACAGCCAGAGACTTTGTCCGCACCAGAGACTGTGGAACGTGTTGTAATGGATCGGTTTTTGAGAGCTCTTCCTACTGCCATCCAAAAGTGGGTAAGCCATGGAGACCCAGAGACGGCCGGTGGTCTTGTGGATCGTGTAGAGAAATACTTGGCTACAGAGAACCTGACGGCCTCTTCCAGAGACACTCGGACTTTCCACCCTAAGACCAGACCATCCCCAGGGGCGGATAAGAGGATTCCAAGGGGTGAGGGTGGAGAGAGTGAGAGGGTGGGAGCTCTACCCCAAGTTTGGCGAGAACAGCCTGGGAAATCAGCGGCTCAAGAGGCCGCAAGAAGGATCATTTGCTACCGCTGCCGGCAAGCGGGACATATTGCAGCCAATTGCCCGGTTGTGGAGGAACCCATGCAGTGTGACTTTCTGACGGGCAGACGTCAGTCGCTGTGTGCGACAGTCGCATGCACTGCCATTCGAGGAACTGAGAAACATTTATGCAAAATGTGTATTAATGGTAGAAATGTTGTGGTATTACTGGATTCAGGTAGCCTTGTGACCCTGATAAAGGCTGAAATAGTTAAAACAGAGGTCTCTGGGAATAGCAAGGTAGCTGTTATTTGTGTGCATGGGGACACCCGAGAGTATCCAGTGACTACAGTGTGTTTCGAGACCCCCAAAGGTACCCTCTCTCATCCAGTGGGCTTAGTATCTCAGTTACCGCATGACGCCATTGTGGGAAGGGATTTTCCGAAGTTCTGGGAACTGTGGGATGATCCTGAGCCCCCCACTGGTGCCCCTATGTACCAGGAATGTGATAGCCAGAACTCCTCTGAGAGTGGTGAGGACTCTCCAGAATTTCCCTTGTCAGTATTTGCAGGGGAGACTCAAGAAACTGGAGAGGAGCCCACCTCCTCAGACGAAAACCTACCGTCTGTGGAGTTTTCTGATCTGGAGGTTCACAGGGAAAATTTTGCCACAGAACAGTTAAAAGACCCCGCCCTAATAAAGGCACGGGAAAACGTAGTGGAAATAGATGGCGAGTTAGTGAACCCAGATAATACCTGCACTTACCCATACTTCAGCGTAGAGAAGGACCTACTGTATCGGGTGGCAAAAAGGGCAGAAGAAACCGTTGAGCAGCTGGTGGTGCCCAAACCTTACAGGAAGTTGGTGTTGGAGTTGGCCCATGGGCACATTCTTGGAGGTCATCTGGGGACAGAGAAAACCCGAGAGAGGGTATTACAGAGATTCTATTGGCCTGGGGTGATGAAGGACATAGAAAATTATTGTTCCTCCTGCCCTGTGTGTCAGAGGTCGGCCCCGATGCCACATTTCCGTAGCCCGCTGGTCCCTCTACCCATCATTGAGGTCCCGTTTGAGAGAATCGCAATGGATTTGGTAGGTCCTATAATCAAGTCCGCTAGGGGGCACCAGTACATATTGGTTATAATGGACTATGCCACCCGTTATCCAGAAGCGATCCCTCTCAGAAATACCTCGGCCAAAACCATAGCCAAAGAGCTATCTCTTGTTTTTAGCCGGGTGGGTATTTGTAAAGAACTGCTTACGGACCAAGGTACACCCTTTATGTCCCGGGTTATGAAAGAGCTGTGTAAATTGCTCAAAGTGACGCAATTGCGTACATCTGTGTATCACCCCCAAACCGATGGGCTGGTTGAAAGATTCAACAAAACCCTAAAACAAATGTTGAAGAAAGTGGTGGATAGAGATGGAAAGGATTGGGACTGTCTACTTCCTTATTTGATGTTTGCTATTAGGGAGGTGCCCCAATCCTCTACGGGATTCTCCCCCTTTGAGTTACTGTATGGGAGACACCCAAGAGGGCTGTTGGATATTGCCAAGGAAACTTGGGAAAGTGAGAGTTCTCCCCACAGGAGTGTGATTGAGCATGTCGCCCTGATGCAAGATCGAATTGCACAGGTAATGCCCATCGTGAAGGAACATTTGGCCCAAGCGCAGTTGGCACAGCAGAGAGTGTACAACCGTGGAGCAAAGACCCGTACCTTTTCCCCGGGGGATAGGATATTGGTACTTGTCCCTACGGTTGAAAGTAAATTCCTTGCCAAATGGCAAGGCCCCTACGAGATAATGGAAAAAGTGAGCGAAGTGAATTACAAGGTCAGACAACCAGGAAGGCGAAAGCCCGAACAGATCTATCACGTTAATCTGTTGAAAGCCTGGAGGGATAGAGAGTCCCTAGTCGCAGAAACTTGGTCACCAGCTCAAACTGGTTGCGTGATTCCGGAGGTTGGAATAGCAGCCACCTTGTCACAACCCCAACAACAGGAGGTTAAGGAGTTTGTGCTTCGCAACAAGGAGGTGTTCTCTGAGCTGCCGGGACAAACATCTGGGGTAGAGCATGATATTATTACCCCGCCCGGTGAAAGGGTGAAGTTAAAACCCTATCGGATCCCAGAGGCCCGACGGGAGGCAATACGGGAGGAAGTACAGAAAATGCTGAACTTAGGGGTGATAGAGGAGTCCCAAAGTGATTGGTCTAGTCCCATTGTGTTGGTGCCTAAACCGGATGGGAGCTGGCGATTTTGTAACGATTTTCGTCAGTTGAACAAAGTTACAAAATTTGACACCTACCCCATGCCACGTATAGATGAGTTGATCGACCGGCTGGGAACAGCCCGATACATGACGACTCTTGACCTCACAAAAGGGTATTGGCAAATTCCCCTGGCCAAGTCGGCCAAAGAGAAAACCGCATTTGTAACCCCAGACGGGGCGTTCCAATATAAGAGAATGCCGTTCGGGTTACAGAATGCGCCGGCCACATTCCAGCGGAAAATGGACCAGATACTGAGGCCCCATCGGAAGTATGCTGCGGCTTACCTGGATGACGTAATTGTCCATAGCACAGATTGGGCCTCACATCTGCCAAAAGTGCAAGCAGTCCTGGACTCTGTTCGGGAAGCGGGGTTTACGGCTAACCCCAAGAAGTGTACCATTGGGCAGGAGGAGGCCAAATATCTTGGGTACACCATTGGCAGGGGAGTAATAAAACCCCAACTCAACAAAGTCGAGGCCATCCAGAGTTGGCCACGTCCCAACAGCAAGAAGCAGGTACGAGCCTTTCTGGGAATCGCGGGTTATTATCGGCGCTTCATTCCCCACTTTGCTTCTAAGGCTGTGCCCCTAACCAACCTGACGAAAGGGAAAGGGTCGGTCATGATTAAATGGACCCCCGAGGCTGAGGCAGCATTCCAATTCTTGAAACAAGCCTTATGTAGCCAGCCAGTGTTGTACTCACCCGACTTCTCTAAAGACTTTGTCGTACAAAGTGATGCGTCAGATGTGGGGTTAGGAGCAGTATTGTCCCAGGTCTGGAACGGGGAAGAGCACCCAGTCATTTACCTCAGCAGGAAGTTGAAGTCCCATGAGGTAAATTACGCCACGGTTGAAAAGGAGTGTTTAGCGGTGAAGTGGGCTCTAGATTCCCTTCGGTACTACCTGCTAGGTAGGCACTTTGACTTGGTTACGGATCACGCTCCGTTAAAGTGGATGGCTCAAAACAAGGAAACAAATAGAAGAGTGAATAGGTGGTTCCTGGCCCTCCAGGAATTCAACTTCACAGTAAAGCATCGCCCTGGCGTTCAAATGGGGAATGTGGATGCTTTGTCTCGAGTACATGAATGCCTGATTGCTGGTGTTCCAACCCCGAGGTTAAAACAAGAGGGGGGGGGTATGTGACAGCAGGAAGGTAAAGTCACCTGGTTGCATCCAGGGGGGTAGATATATTTCGCCCGGATTCAGGCTTTACGCCGACTTATACAACTAGGTGGAGAGTTGTATAAGGCTAGTGGGCTCATGGATGACTCATACCTCTAGGGAGAGGGCTGGGCGTCGTGCAGGCAGGGAGTTGATGAGACCAGCTGAAGCCTGTCAGTTCGTTTAAGGCCTCTATAAAAACTCCCAGATTCATTAGGTGTTTGCTCATGCCTGGAACCAGACCTGTGTGGACTGTCTAGGGAGAGTGAACCCCTGTGCGGTGAGGCAAAGCCTGTGTGGCTATTTGTTTGGACTTTTACTAAACCAGGGACTTAGGGACTAGGACAGCACCAGGCTGATCCCAGTTGTTAGTTTAGGAAACCTGCATGTTTAGTCAGGGGTCAAACTGACCAGGATTTATTTTGTTTGTTTCTTTTTGGCTTTGCTGTGTTTTTGTCACTGTACATAGAGAAATAAACCGCACCTTTTGATTTTGAAAACCACAACCTCCGTCTGCTGGCCCTGTTTTTGTGTGGGGAGCCCAACCAGGGGGTCACACACACCCGCTACCGAGTTAACCCCCTCACAGTATGTATATATATATATATATATATATATATATATACACATATACAATTTTCACAGAGAATAGGTGCAGGTACTCCCCAAGTCACCCTTGTCTTTACCCCTACCCACCCCTACCAACCTCTGTACACTGTCCATTTCTCTACCCACCTTCCAATACTGCTCCGTTTACAAAACCAAGTATCATTTTGTGATGATAAGTTATTTGCATGAATTTTTTTTAATTATAACAAGAAAGACAGTAAAATAGACCCCCCCAGCAATAATAGATCCCTCCAACAACAAAAGACCCCCAAGCAATAATAGATCCCCCACCAGCAACAATAGATCCAACCGAGCAACAACAGGCGCCCTGCCAGCAACAATAGATCCCCCAGAATCCAGCATCTATAAACCATCCAGCAGCCAGCAAAAACGTACCCCCCCTCCTGCAACAGCAGATCCTCCCCCCAACACTGCACTCCCCCAGCAACAATAGATCCCCCAGCAGCCAGCATCAGTCGACTCTCCAACACACCCAAGCACCCCTTGGCAGTACATACATTTCCAAAAGAATCAATAAATATTTGTAGATAAACTGGAATAATATTTAACACTACAGATAACATTTGAAGCAATCTTAATTAACCTTGTAGTCCAAAGAAAAAGTAATGAGAAGCTTATGAGAGTATGTAAGTTTCTTGCAACTTGGAACGCAAGCCCATACCCGCCTAGGCAATGTGTTATTGCATTAAATGTCTGGGAGTACTTATGACTGTATATTATTTTAGTTGTAAGCCTTAAGTGAACTGTTAATCCTGAGCCTTTGTAACTTTTTTTGTTGGGGGGGTGGGGGCGGGGCGAGGATAGAGTACATAAGGCTTAAAGCGGGGCTCCGTTTTTTTTTTTTTTTTGCACGATCGTAATTGTCAGATAACACAGTCCCCAAAACATAGCACTATCTCCCCAGCCCCGAAAGTAATCTTTGTGCACACTTGCCTTAGTTTCTTTCTCTCCAGATCTGGCCGTATCCATGTTGTGTGTGGGCATTTGAAGCCCAGTTCGTTTCCCTTCCTGGTTATCATGCTGAGGTGCATGCTGGGTAACCAGCATGCACCTCGCGATCTCGTGCATGCGCAGTAGAACGGCACTTGTAGCGCCATTAGTTTGTTTCGTTGTCATGACAACGGGAGGCGACGGAGGAATGTCTCGCGCCTTTGTTATGACAACGCAGATAACAGATCTCGCGCATGCGCAGTAGAACGGCGCTTGTAGCGCCGTTAGTTTGTTTCGTTGTCATGACAACGGGAGGCGACGGAGGAATGTCCCGCCCTGTTGTTATGACAACGCAGATAACAGATCTCGCGCATGCACAGTAGAATGGGTTTTCGGCAGAGAAAAGCGCACAGTCTCCTGGGAAATTATGACACTAATTTCCCAGGAGTCTGTGCGGCTTAGGTAGTAGGATAGGAGAACCACCACGGTCCAGGAAGAAGGCAGATTAGCAATTCTGCCTAGCAACAGGGTGTTAAAGGCAAGTAAAAATTTATTTTTTGCACACTACATTTTTTAACTCATCAAAAGGAAGCTAGTACAATAAAGTTTAATTTTAGGGTGGAGCTCCGCTTTAAGACCCATGTCAGATTATTTTTTGCAGTCTTTGTCCCATTGGAAAATTACCCTTTGCATTGTTTATGTTTAGCCTGTCTGCAGTCTGCACAATACAGTATAGATAGAAGTATGCTTTAGAACAGGGGTCTCCAAAGTTTCTAAGCAAAGGGCCCGTTTACTGTCCTTCAGAGTTTAGAGGGGGCCGGACTGTGGTCATTGGGAGTAGAAATTGCCCCAGCATCAGTGGAAGTAATAGCGCCCCATTGTTGGTATCAGTGGAAGGATTAGCACCCCAGCATTGGTATCTGTGGGAGGAATAGTGCTCCTCCACTGGTGTCAATGGGAGGAATGGTGCCTCAACATTAGTATCAGTTGTGGATGGAATAGTACTCCAAGGGCCGGATAGAGGCAAGCAAAGGGCCACATCTGGCCCCAGGGCCACAGTTTGGAGACCTCTGCTTTAGAAAAAGGCCAGAGAAGAAGAAGTGTATCAGGGATGCGCATTTTGCTTACTGTCATTATTCTTTAAAAAAACTTTAAAATGTATGATTTTTAAATAAAGATGTGTAATTGTGTGAATTTAGCTTTGTATCAGCCTCTTCCAGTCCCAGTACAGCAGAACTTAGACTGGGAAAAGGAGAAGTTGCACAAGGAGCCAATCTGTTGTTCTTTAGCGCTCATTTACTAACAACATGCTCATTAGAGGATATAGAGCAGAGTGACAGAGAGTTGAACTCATCAGTTTGCTGCTTTTCATTCACTGTCTGCCCACAGGCTGGGGAAGGAACCTGTTAGGTAGGCCATACACAGTGCATATATCTTTCCTGCAACCACGGGTTGCAGGAAAGAAATTCACATGGTTCCTCCATCAACACAGACAGTGCTTACAGGGGAATCAGCAATTGCTTTCTCCCAGTGGGGGGAAGCCGTCCCCACCAGGAGAAGACAGTGATTATCGCTAGCGGCTATAGAAGGCTGGTTGTACCCAAGTTGATTGATCAACTTGGTAAATTCAGCCTGCCCATTAAAGGGGTTGTAAACCCTCCTGTTTTTTTCACCTTAATGCATCCTATGCATTAAGGTGAAAAAACATCTGACTATTACAGGCCCCCCAGCCCCCCCCCCCGTTTTACTTACCTGAGCCCTGGAAAGTCCTGCATCGAGAACGCGCTGGATCTTTGCCTGGGGTTCTCGGCTCTTCATTGGATAGATTGATAACAGCACAGCCATTGGCTCGCGCTGCTGTCAATCTAATCCAATGACGCGGGCGCCGGGGGGCAGGGCGGAATCCTGCATTCGGCAGCTATGGACGCCGAATGCTGGACACGGGAGCGCGCCCGCAAGGTAACCCCCTAGATTTATATAAAAGGTCAGTGTCCCCCCATTCACTTCCAAGGGCACCCATCTCCCTTTACCATTAATCTATTTGTATAGATTTAAAGAACGGGGCTTTAATGGGACCAACAGTTATCTATTGATATTTTTTATTAAAATAAATAATAGTTGGTGCCAAGAGTCCTATTGTTTAAATATATACATGATGATTCCCGTAGTTAAAGACTAAAACACTATTTAATGTAGAAGAAGAGACTGAATCTGTGCTTTGAAGCAACCAAATTCCCTTGGCTAATAAATACAAGGCAGTTTCGTTTATTTGCTGTATCTCCATTAAAATGGCTGACATCAGGTTCGTATATTTCACTCTATGAATGCTAATTCTAAGGTTTCTTTACTTATCGATCTCTAGGTTCTATTAGACGTTTCCATAAAGTATAACTGCTCCTTTTGGTCCTTTGCTTCCTTCAACCCCTACCCCATTCTATACTCACCGGTTCCCCATCCATCCTATATAGCAGGGGTCTCCAAACTTTGTAAATAAAGGGCCAGTTTACTGTTCTTCACACTTTAGGGGGGCCGGACTGTGGCCAGTGGAAGTAAAAAATGTCCCAGCGTCCACAGGAGTAAACAATGTCCCATCATTGGTTTTAGTGGTAGTAATAGCGCCTCGTTGATGGCATCAGTGGAAGGAATAGTGCCCTATTGTTGGTGTCAGTGAGAATAGTGCCTCATTGTTGATTAGTGGGAGGAATAGCACCCCATGATTGGTGTCTGTAGGAGAAATAGTGCCCCACCACTGGTGTCGGTGGGAGGAATGGTGCCCCATGATTGGTGTCAGTGGGAGGAATGGTGCCCCAAGGGCCGGATAGAGGCAAGCAAAGGGCCACATCTGGCACCAGGGCCGCAGTTTGGAGACCACTGCTATAGAGAGTCAGTCTGGAGTACAAGCTTGAACTTGGCCTACCGGTTATTTTACTTAAAGTCATTTTTTTTTTTGGAAAGCAAAATGAACGAGATTAGCTTCATATACATATTTTCGGTAATTGTCAACCCTTTAAAAACCTTGTTTCTGTGCATACTATTTAACTATACATCTACATGGGGCAACCATTTTTGCTCATTACTTACTGGGTTGTTACTACGACTCCTTTTCATAATGCAAGTCTATGACTTGACATAAAAACAAAACACATTGCCTGAGTAGCTGATATCATATCTTTTAAAGAGGGAGACTAGGTATTTGCAGCCAATGAGAACTCCCTCTAGTAGGTTATCTACCAATCTCTATATATAAAGAGGAACTACATTTGTTTTAAAAAAAAAATAAAAGTCAGCTGCTGGCTTTCAACAAACAGACACTTACCAGCACAGGAATCCAGTGCTGTCTTCACCCAGGTTGATTCTTCACCGGTCTTCGGATCCCCGGCGCCGCCATCTTGGCTGTGGAAGCTGAATGTGACTTCCCTCTGTTTCACAGCTGGGTCCCCACTGCACATGGATGAGATCATACTGCACTTTCAGACTGGATCCGCAGGTGGGACATGTGATGGGGGGGGGGGGGCACAATTCCATGATTCACGCCTAGGCCAGAGAAGTGGAAGAAGGAGCAGGTACCTGTCAGAAAAACCCACTCCCCGGAAATAATGTAACGGTGAGGCTAGGATGACTGGAACATTTCACCTTTAATTGAAGTACCACTTTAACGTGACCTGTTCCTCTGGGAGAAGGTAACAGACCACTTAACTCCCTCCCCTCTCCCCTCCTAGAAGTGAATACTTACCTTTCCTTGCTACTGCTCTGTTCAGGATTGAAGAAAGCCTTGTACAAACTTTTGGCCAGCCATTCTCAGCCAGGGTTTTGTGGAACCGTAGAATTCTTCCAGAGGTTGCTAGGGGTTCCTTGAACTGTGGCTGGTTGACCTCCCATTTGGTGCCAGCTGCCTTATCCCAACAATCTATTTAGCTGTCTGAAAGGGTGACATTCTGGCCACCACTGGAAGGTGGACATTCTTCTAGCCACCAATGTAAGTTACATGTTCCTCACTAACCACGTATGCAGGGGCGTAGCTACAGGGGTTGCAGGGGTTGCAATTGTGACCCAAACCCAAGCTCCAGGGGGCCCATGCAGCCACTCTGCCCACGTACACCTGGATAGCAGGGGCGATGGGGTGGCTGCATGGAAAGGAACTGATCCTCATCTTCCTCCTGCAGCCACTGAATGCCCACTTCTCCTCATGTGCTCTCTCCTGCCCCCCCCCCCCGTGCTCTCACTGGGTCCCTTTGCTCTATCCCAGCCCCCTTCCCACCCCTTTAGAGCTGCCAGGGCCTTGAAGGTTCCAGTTACACCTTTGCACGTATGAGTTGGTTTTAGCAGGAATTCCCTGAGACCTGAAAACTATTTCAAGGGTTCCTCTGTGGTATAAAGGGTACGAAAGGCTGCCCTAGACGTACTTGTCTGAGTTTACCCATTGCTATGGTCTCGTGGTCTATTGCCATGTGACAGCACTGGACAAAGTTGCAAAATATAATTAAAACACTTATTGAAGATATTGTGAACTCACATTCAATTTTGTCTGAATTCAGTCCCTCTTTCTTTCCCTTTTACGTCAATTTTCTAAGATTCCTCCTCTTTTTACAGGGTCTTCCTCTCCCAGAACCCGCGTCTCAGAATTCCTATTTTTCATATATGAACAAATCTCCCCTGCCAACTATTGTAGTCTGGACACCTGGCACCGCGGCTGTCAGAATGCCTGCAATCGATTGAAAGCATCTTTGTTCGGCCGGCAGTTTTTCACCCACAAATGTCGAATGAACTTTTGTTGTGCCTGGTGGTGCCAACGGGGGCATTTGATGGCTCCAATTTTTACCTCTTCTGCATTAATTGGCCAAAATGCCATCTGGTTGGAAGCATACAACATAAACTATATTACCAAACGTAATGGTACACCTGCCTTTACACGCACATGAACGTTAAGGGCAACCAGTCTTAGTCCGTAGGGTTCAATATTGAGTTGGCCCACCCGTTGCAGCTATAACAGCTTCAACTCTTCTGGGAAGGCTGTCCACAAGGTTTAGGAGTGTGTCTATGGGAATGTTTGACCATTCTTCCAGAAGCGCATTTGTGAGGTCAGGCACCAATGTTTGAGAGAAGGCCTGGCTCGCAGTCTCTAATTTATCCCAAAGGTGTTCTATCGTTTTGAGGTCAGGACTTTGTGCAGGCCATTCAAGTTCCTCCATCCAAAACTCGCTCACCCATGTCTCTATTGACCTTGCTTTGTGCACTGGTGTGCAGTCATGTTGGAACAGGAAGGGGCAATCCTCACACTGTTGCCAAAAAGTTGGGAGTATGAAATTGTCCAAAATGTCTTGGTATGCTGACGCCTTAAGAGTTCCCCTCACTGGAACCAGGGGGCCAAGCCCAACCCCTGAAAAACAACCCTACATCATAACCCCCCCCCCCCTCCACCAAACGATTTGGACAAGTGCACAAAGCAAGGTCCATAAAGACATGGATGAGTGAGTTTGGGGTAGAGAATCTTGACTGGCCTACACAGAGTCCTAAACCTCAACCCAATAGAACACTTTTGGGATGAATTAGAGCGCAGACTGCGAGCTAGGCCTTCTCTCCAACATCAGTGCCTGACCTCACAAATGCCCTGCTGGAAGAATGGTCAAAGAGTCCTATAGAAACTCCTAAACCTTGGGGACAGCCTTCCCAGAAGAGTTGAAGCTGTTATAGCTGCAAAGGATGGGCCAACTCAAGATTGAACCCTACGGACTAACATTGGATGCCATTAAAGTTCATGTGCGTGTAAAGGCAGGTGCCCCAATACTTTTGGTAATATAGTGTACCTTTGCACTCTCCTTTCACTTACCTCCCTATCTAACTCTTTTTATACTTACATTGACTCCTTTCCCATACGCTCCCTAGCCTTTACCTTACTCTCTCTACTCTGAATTCCCATGTTAAAATTGCCCGTGGAACAAAATGGCTCTCCGCTCTCTAGATAAACAGGCAACTACCTCTTGGCCCAGCCCTACATTGAAATCATACAACATACTGTACCTTGGCCCTCTCCTTTCCCTTACCTCCCTATCCAAATCTTTTTATACTTCCATTGACTCCTTTCCCAATACGCTCCCTATCCTTTACCCTACTCTCTTTACTCCGTAATCATACAACATACTGTACCTTGGCACTCTCCTTTCCCTTACCTCCTTATCCAACTCTTTTTATACTTCCATTGACTCCTTTCCCATATGCTCCCTATCCTTTACCCTACTCTCTATACTCAATAATCATACAACATACTGTACCTTGGCCCTCTACTTTCACTTACCTCCCTATTCAACAGTTTTTATACTTCCATTGACTCCTTTCCCACATTCTCCCTATCCTTTACCCTACTCTATCTACTCCGAATTCCCATGTTAAAATTGCCGTAGAACAAAATGGCTGTCTCTGCTCTCTAGATAAACAGGCAACTTAAAGCAGCCCTTCCTAACACCCACTGAAATCTGCAGGACAAAGAAGAAAATGGAAGAAGTCTCGCTAACCGCCAGCGCTCGCATCCGTATGGCAACGGTGAAGGGAATTATCCGTCCTAACAGTCCTTGAATTGTTGTTGCTTTAAATCTGAAACAAGTTAGTTACACAAACACAAAATCGGTGCATTTTAGCAGCTCTTGGGATATTGATAAAAGACCCTGGATTGTGTAGGAGTGTTTTCAGGGGAGGGGGGGATAAAACCTGCACCCCCCCACCCCCTCCTTCTGTTCAGAGACCCCTTTGATTTGCTGCCTGTCTCTGATTCTTTGCCTGCAGCTCTGTCCCCCTGGCCAGCTAGATGCTTTGAAGTGCTGGAACCCCTCTTACTGTCCTTGCTATAATCTGCTGCATATTACAGGAGCCTAATTAGAAATCGATGCCACCAGCCTTGCGGGTGTTTGCAAAGTGTTTGTGGATGTTAATAAAATTCCCAGCTCGATACTACTCATCCTAAAGCTTTGGGAGTAGAGAAACTACTGACTATTGGAAATAGAATGAGAGAGCAAGTGGGTGAAAAAAAAAAAGGGGGAGCGGAGGAATCGGGATGGAGGATTAAAGAACAAAACAAGTATTCCGTAAAGAATTCCTGAGATTGTTATCCTTGTGTAAGAGCAAAATACATCAGAAGGTAGGGAGGGCCAACGGAATAATGGAACCGGCAACGCTCAGATATCTGCCAGCGGTTCATGTACATAATCTCGCTTATTTAGAAAAGATTCACGGGGCAGTTGCTAAAGTTCCTTTTGAAATAGCGCTACGTGTAACCGGCTCCGGTCCTACTTCGCGTGAAATTCTCATCATCCCCCCGGACACGAGCTCAAATGTTAACCTCTTGCCATCCGGGCCAATTCTAAAACTTTAATCCTACATGTAAAAATCTACTTTTTTTTTGCTAGAAAATGACTTAGAACCCCCAAACATTATATATATATATATATATATATATATATATATATATATATATATTTTTTATAGCAGAGACCCTATAGAATAAAATGTGGGCGTTGCAATTTTTTATGTCACACAGTATTTGCGCAGCGGTATTCCTTTTTTTTTTTCCAAAGATGTTTATTATGTTTTCAAGAGTAAACATAGGCGTTAACCATAAAATCTCGACAGTACATTTAAGAGAACGTCCAATGGGACTAATACCCCTGCATGAAAAGGCAATACAGTAAGTGGATCAATCGATGTACAAAAAATTATAGTAATCTAATAAACAATAGCGAACATCCCTCCCCCACCCCCTCATATTTCTTCATGATTATTATTATTATCACGGTTTCTGTTAGATGTAGCATTGTTCTAATCCGGGGTGTCTTCGGTAGGATGGAGTATCTACAGGTTATCAGGACTAGCACAATGCATTTTTTTTTTTCGCATTGGTTTTTCGAACACATTTTTTTTGGGAAAAGTAAAACACTTTCATGAATTAAAGAAAAGCAAAAAAAAAAAAACTCTAAAGTTAGCCCAATTTTTTTTTGTTTGTATAATGTGAAAGATGATGTTATGCATGTAAATAGATACCTAATATGTCACGCTTTTAAAATTGCGTCTGCTCGTGGAATGGCGGAAAACTACGGTGCTTAAAATTCTCCATAGGCGAAGATTTAAACGCCTTTACTATTTAGGAGTTTAAAGTTGCACAGGAGATCTAGAATTATTACTCTCGCTCTGACGTTCACGACAATACCTTACATGTGTGGCGCGATTACTGTTTACATATGCGTGCGATAGTAACGTATGCGTTCGCATTTGTACGTAAGAACGGTGGGACAGGGGCACTTTAAATTATTTTATTATTTATTTTATACATATTTTTTTTTTTTACACTTTTTTTGTACTAACTTTATTGCTATCACAAGGGACGAACAACAGGTGACAACATGGGCTGTGACAGGTACTATTTATGCAAAAAATTGGGGTCTATTAGACCCCAGATCTCTCCTCTGGCCTCCCATGCAGCCAAAGATTGGAGGTGATTATGTCTGCTATTAAATGGCCAACATCCCTCTATTCAATGAGAATACAGATTTCCCCTCAGGGTTGGACTTTAAAGGCACACATTGTGAAACACTGATTAAAATGTATAAAGTCTAATAGTATCAAAAAGTATTTGTCACATACAAAAATATGTATAAAAACATTGAAACACTGAACCAGCATATAATAAGCAACATCAATTCAGTTGAAATTCATGGAACACAATTGATGTAAGCAATAGGTACTGATTGCATTCACAATTCCTACGCGTTTCGGAGGGACTTTCACTCCTTCTTCGGGGATAGTCCGATATGCAATTTAGTAAAGCTTATAGTCTAGAATCATGCAGCCAATCAGACACAGATCGTCCTGATCGGCTGCTTTCCTGGCCACTGGTGGCCAGGTAAACAAAGGTGCGGAAACGGAAGTGACTAACTACTTGGCGCTCACGGTTTTTGGGGTTATAGAGAGAAGGAAACAATGTCAGTTCCTCTCTCTGTGTACAGGGCAGCCACAGCCGCCGACCGCATCACTCCCGGTCTCCGCGATAGGACTAGAGAGCCCGGGAGAGGCGGTGGCGTTGGGAGGGGGGTGGGACCCCCTTTCCCACTCACAGAAGTGATTAAGTGACTAATTAGCCACTCGGATCAGTTCTGCATGAAGCAGAATTGCCGACTGAAAAGATCAATACCAGGATGAGGCCTGTAGGTGCAGGCATCATCCCGGTATAACCACTAAAACCTGAGGACGTCCATGTACCTTGGGCGGCAAGTGATTAAAGATGAACTCTAGGCAGATAGAAAAGACACACATTGGGGGGAGATTTACTGAAACTGGAGCACTCAGAATCTGGTACTTTGCATGGTAGCCAATCAAAAAATTACACCAAAATGTGAAAAAAAAATGTGAAAAAAAAATGTGAAAAAAAAATGTGAAAAAAAAAATTGATGCGCGCACCTGCTATAGCTGTTAAAGAGACCGACGTACAGCTACGACAATTCGCACAGCCGAGCCAACCTGCCGCAGTGTAAGTGCATCATCTGGTCGGCAAGCGCTTAACTGGCGATTGCACGGTCATGCAACACTACACCCAAACCAAATTTATGTCCTTTTTGTTCCCCACAAATAAAGCTTTCTTTTGGTGGTATTTAATCACTTCTGCATTTTTTATTTTTTGCACTATAAACAAAAAAGGCTGACAATTTTGAAAATAATACCCAATATTTTTTACTTTCTGCTATAAGGGCTATAAGGGCTATAAGGGCTGGTTCCCACCACAAAAACGCACTCCAGATCCATTACAGATGCGTTTCTGCATGCGCATTTTTAAAGCATTTTTTGGCGCGTTTCGGTGCGATTGTAATGCATTTTTGATGCATTTCCGGATGCATTCCAAATACTTTTTTCTTTTTTTTTTTCCTGTTTTTTCCCCTCACTGTACTGGGGTCCCGTGCGGTTTTGATGTGTTCCAGTGCATTCTGCATTTGTGATGTGTTTTACTGCGTTCCAGTACAGTCCAGTGCAGGAAAAATGCAGCATGTTCTACTTTTTTTTTCTGAAACTGGAATGCCCTGGAACTGACCGCACTGGTGTGAACTATGCCATTGGAAACCATACAACCCCTTTTCCATGTGTTTTTGATGCAGAAAAAAAAAACGCATTGAACTGCATGTGGTGTGAACTGGCCCTTAACCACTTGCTTACTGGGCACATATACCCCCTTCCTGCCCTGGCAAAATTTCAGCTTTCCGCACTGTCACGCTTTGAATGACAATTGCGCAGTCGTGCGACGTGGCTCCCAAACAAAATTTACGTCCTTTTTTTCCCACAAATAGAGCTTTCCTTTGGTGGTATTTGATCACCTCTGCGGTTTTTCTTTTTTGCGCTATAAACAAAGAAAGAGCAACAATTTTGAAAAAAAAACACAATATTTTTTGATTTTTGCTATTATAAAAATCCCCATTTTTTAAAAAAAAAACTATTTTTTTCTCAGTTTAGTCCGATACGTATTCTTCTACATATTTTTGGTAAAAAAAAATCGCAATCGGCGTTTATTTATTGGTTTGCGCAAAAGTTATAGTGTTTACAAAATAGGGGATAGTTTTATGGCATTTTTATAAAAAAAAATTTTTTTACTAGTAATGGCGCCGATCAGTGATTTTTTACGTGACTGCGACATTATGGCGGACACAGCGGACACTTTTGACACTATAAATATGCACTGATTACTGTATAAATGTGACTGGCAGGGAAGGGGTTAACACTAGGGGGCAAGGAAGGGGTTAAATGTGTGCCCTGGGAGTGATTACTACTGTGGGGGGAGGGGACTGATTGGGGGAGGTGACCGATCTGTGTCCCTATGTACAAGGGACACAGCATCGGTCTCCTCTCCCTGACAGGACGTGGATCTCTGTGTTTACACACAGAGATCCACGTCCTTGTCTGTGTAACGGCCGATCGCGGTTGCCTGGCGGACATCGCGGCCGCCAGGCACACGCATCGGCATCACAGTGACGCGCCGGGCACACGCGCGTGCCACCGGCGGCGCTCGCGCGCCCCCCCAGTGGCCAGAGGAGCGGAGGCTGTAAAAAGACGGCCCTTCTGGCATTGTAGAGCCACCTTGTGGCTGTATATTGTTGTAGGGCGGGCGCGAGGTGGTTAAACACATCCAATAAAAAAAAGGAAAAAAAAAATCGAATGTCTTCATACATTTAGGCCAATATGTATTCTGCTACATATTTTTGGTAAAAAAAAAATCCCAATAGGCGTATATTATTTGATTTGCGCAAAAGTTATAGTGTCCACAAACTATGGGATTTATTTATTTATTTTACTAGTAATTGTGGTGATCAGCGACATATAGCGGGACTGCGATAAAAAGAATTGTTGCTCTACATAAAGATGGTCTAGGCCACAGGTGTCAAACACAAGGCCCGCGGGCTGAATCCGGCCCTCCAGGCCATTTCATGTGGCCCTCGCAGATCCAGCCCTCCTCAGTTCCTACTCCAGACCCTTACTTTCTGCTTTCAAGCAATGCATCCAGCTTCTTCCTAGCAGCAGCATAAGGAAAGGGGGATGCACTGTGATGTAAGGGAGAGTGGGGGACTTAACTTCTAATGGTGGGGTGGCTCTTGACATCTAATGTAAAGGGGAGGGGATGCGCTGAACATCTAATCTTACAGATACAACCGGCCCTTTTGAGGGCAATCATAATTTTGATGCGGCCCACAATGAAATTGAGTTTGACACCCCTGGTTTAGGCTATAAGAAGATTGCCAAGATCCTGAAACTGAGCTGCAGTACGGTAGCCAAGACCATACAGCGGTTTAACAGGACAGGTTCCACTCAGAACAGGCCTCGCCATGGTCCACCAAAGAAGTTGAGTGCATGTGCTCAGCGTCATATCCAGAGGTTGTCTTTTGGAAATAGACGTATGAGTGCTGCCAGCATTGCTGCAGAGGTTGAAGGGGTGGGGGGTCAGCCTGTCAGTGCTCAGACCATACGCCGCACACTGCATCAAATTGGTCTGCATGGCTATCCTCTCAGAAGGAAGCCTCTTCTATAGATGATGCACAAGAAAGCCCGCAAACAGTTTGCTGAAGACAAGCAGACTAAGGACATGGATTACTGGAGCCATGTCCCGTGTCTGATGAGACCAAGATAAACTTATTTGGTTCAGATGGTGTCAATCGTATGTGGAGACAACCAGGTGAGGAGGACAAAGACAAGTGTGTCTTGCCTACAGTCAAGCATGGTGGTGGGAGTGTCATGGTCTGGAGCTGCATGAGTGCTGCCGGCACTGGGGAGCTACAGATCATTGAGGGGACCATGAATGCCAACATGTACTGTGACATACTGAAGCAGAGCATGATCCCCTCCCTTCAGAGACTGGACCGCAGGGCAGTATTCCAACATAACGACCCCAAACACACCTCCAAGACAACCACTGCCTTGCTAAAGAAGCTGAGGGTAAAGGTGATGGACTGACCAAGCATGTCACCAGACCTAGACCCTATTGAGCATCTGTGGGACATCTTCAAACAGAAGGTGGAGGAGCGCAAAGTCTCTAACATCCACCAGCTCCGTGATGTCACCATGGAGGAGGAGGAGTGGAAGAGGACTCCAGTGACAACCTGCAAAGCTCTGGTGAACTCCATGCCCAAGAGGGTTAAGGCAGTGCTGGACAATAATGATGGCCACACAAAATATTGACACTTTGGGCCCAATTTGGACATTTTCACTTAGGGGTGTACTTACTTTTGTTGCCAGCGGTTTAGACATTATTGGCTGTGTGTTGAGTTATTTTGAGGGGACAGCAAATTTACACTGTTATACAAGCTGTACACTCACTACTTTACATTGTAGCAAAGTGTCATTTCTTCAGTGTTGTCACATGAAAAGATAGAATAAAATATTTACAAAAATCTGAGGGGTGTACTTACTTTTGGGAGATACTGTATCTATCTATCTATTTATCTATCTATCTCTTTATTGTCTTGTCTATCTATCTATCTATCTTTCTATCTATCTCTATTTATTTATTTATTTATCTATCTTTATCTACATATGTATGTATCTATCTATATATATCTATTTTCCTTTTTTCAAAGCACTGCACCTTTTTATTGGTCTCCACAATAATATACATTTTATTGCTATTATCTAATATTCTCTTAGATATAAGCTATTATAAATATTTATATGTTCATATATGTAACTACAGTATGTCTGTCTGTCTATTTTATTTGTCTATCTATTCATCTATTATTCTATCAATCATCTCTCCAATCATGCATGTTTATATTCAATAACAGTTTATCTGTCTGTGTATGTATGTAATGATCTAATCCTGGTCTGTACGTCTATCAATCAGGCCTGTCTGTGATATATAGAGAGAGATAATTCTGTACATCTGTCCTGTATCTGGCTGTCTAATCTCATGTCTCTCCTTCTCATCACTGATCATGGTACCTGTGCAGGGGATCACTGGGCAGTGAACTGTAGATACATCTGTGGCTGTGGTAGGTTTTATCTCTTGCTCTCTATAGATCACACACGGTCAGGCAGGTTCCCATACATTGTAATATCATGGCATAAAGGTGGGGTACCTCTCTACTATTGCTGCTGCTGGTGTGACCCAGAAGAGTGATGTCACCCCCATCCATCATAAAGAGGGTCTCCTCAGTGACTGGCAGGGAAGGGGTTAGTACATACAACAAGACTGATTTACAACCAATTTACCTATTAAAAAGAGATTTGGTATCAGTGGCAGGTTTATAAAGCGATTCTACAAGTCATTATTCAGGTGTCAGTAGGAACAGAGAGGTGAGAGGTGTCTTATTGATGACTAAATGATAACTTCATCTATGGGTGGTGGGGGGGCAGAGGAGAGGTGGGGGGCTGAAAACTCATCACTGAACAGCAATCCATACTCTCATGTCTACTCTTCAAGAGGACAGCTGTCCAACGTATAGAAATAGAGAAAAATCAATGGAACTGGAGTTATAAAGATGCTTAAAATGTGTAAAGTGATACAAAAAAAAAAAATTGAAGTACAGGATATAGAGATAGATATATAAATAGATAGATAGATAAATATACAGATAGATAGATAACCATCTATCCATATCTATCTATCTATTTATTTTTATCTCAATCTCTATCTATCTACCTATCTATATATCCATCTATCTTTATCTCTCTCTCTCTCTCTTCCTATCTATTTTTATCTCTATCTCTCTTTGTCTATCTATCTATCTTTATCGCTATCTATCTATCTATCTATCTATCTATCTATCTATCTATCTATCTATCTCTCTATCTATCTTTATCTCTCTCTAGCTATCTATCTTCACCCCTATCTCTCTCTGTTTATCTATCTATCTATCTATCCAGCCATCTATCTATCTATCTATCATGTACTTCAGGTTTTTCTATCACTTTAACTCATTTTAAGTGTCTTTAAAACTCCAGTCCATTGATCTTTCTCTATTTCTTTATTTTGAGTAGATAGATAGATAGATAGATAGATAGATAGAATCTATCTATCCAGCCATCTATCTTTATCTCTCTGTTCTATATATCTATCGATATATCTATCTAAGTATCTATCTATCTATCCATCTATCTTTATCTCTATCTACATATCTCTCTCTCTCTCTCTATCTATCATGTACTTCAGTTTTTTTTTATCACTTTAACTCATTTTAAGTGTCTTTAAAACTCCAGTTCCATTGATCTTTCTCTATGTCTTTATTTTGAGTAGATAGATAGATAGATAGATAGATAGAATCTATCTATCTATCTATCTATCTATCTATCTTTCTATCTATCTTCTATCTATCTATCTTTCTATCTATCTTTATCTCTATCTATCTATATCTATCTATCTATCTATCTATCTATCTATCTATCTATCTATCTATCTATCTATCTATCTAACCATCTATCTTTATCTCTATCTATCTATCTATCTATCTATCTATCTATCTATCTATCTATCTATCTTTATCCCTATCACTCTCTGTTTATCTATCTATCCAGCCATCTATCTTTATCTCTATCTATCTATCCATCTATCTATCTATCTATCTATCTATCTATCATGTGCTTCAGTTTTTTTTATCACTTTAACTCATTTTAAGTGTCTTTAAAACTCCAGTTCCATTGATCTTTCTCTCTTTCTTTATTTTGAGTAGATAGATAGATAGATAGAATCTATCTATCTATCTATCTATCTATCTATCTATCTATCTATCTATCCATCTATCTATCTATCCAGCCATCTATCTTTATCTATCTGTTTCTATCTATCTATCTATCTAAGTATCTCTCTATCTCTCTATCTCTATCTATCTATCTATCTATCTATCTATCTAAGTATCTATCTATCTATCTATCTATCTATCTATCTTTATCTCTATCTACATCTCTCTCTCTCTCTATCTATCATGTACTTCAGTTTTTTATTTTATCACTTTAACTCATTTTAAGTGTCTTTAAAACTCCAGTTCCATTGATCTTTATTTTGAGTAGATAGATAGATAGATAGATAGATAGATAGATAGATAGATAGATAGATAGATAGATAGATAGATAGATAGACAAACAGAGATAGAGATACAAATAGATAGATAGATTGATTTTAAGTTGCTTAAAATGTGTTAAAGTGATACAAAAAGAAATGATGTACATTATATAGATAGATAGAGTTAAAATATATATATATAATTTAATTCTTATTCAGCTGATAAACTTTTATTTCTATTACAGTAGCAATGATTAAAAATTTGTCACAAATACAACAAAGTATTCAATCCTCACACCCTACACACGATGTTCGTCTTTTCTTCCCATCATTGAACACTTTTGACAGATTCTTAATATTAGAAGTTTTGCTTTATTTTTCCGACCTGCCATAAAACTTGCCGCATCCATTTCCCCGACTTTCTCCCAAGTCGGGCACCGGACCCCGATATCTCCTCAACTAACTAGTTGAATGTTTCTCGATCTGAAGCCTGAAAAAGAAATCGTATATTTTCCCTTCTTATAAAACCTGAGTGACCTTTATCATAAAGTTGTAAGATGATGACTCGGTTTTCTTAAAATAAAAAAGATATAAAAGCATGTTCCAAAACATTCTTCATCACTACGGAAAAAGATCTACAGATCTTCAAACCAGCCGACCAAGGCTGTATCGATTCTTATTAGATCGGTGTGAGGTGGAACCGTTTTATGTCGGTCTTCAAAGACTTTGGGCAAAATATTGAGTTTTCAGACACTTTGCTCTCCGCTGCATTTTAATCAACACCAAAATAAATCTTTTGGTGGGAAGAAATTCTGAATTCACCCCTTCACCGCCGATTCATAACCACACTATTCTTTTCTATAGAAGAGGATGGAGGAGAAGAGAACGAAATCTAATCCTAGGAGCAAACATCTGCCCAGCACAGGAGACTAGAATAGCACCGACACACCGACATACCGACTCACCGACATACCGGACTGGGAACACTTCTATACCCCAACTAAGCCGATTCCCCCACACACAGCTAGAAGTCTATCAGGGTAGGGGGTCTGTGACCTCAACATCGCTTCATGTATTGCGGGATTTATCGGCGATAATGTCTCACTGATACTAAGAAAGAAACTCGATTAGATAACATGACTCAAATCAGCATGTCTTTCTTTTCTTTTTCTTTCTTTCTTTCTATTTTTCTTTCTTTCTATTTTTCTTTCTTTCTTTCTTTCTTTCTTTCTTTCTTTCTTTCTTTCTTTCTCCTCATAGCCTTTATCCTCTTTCTCATATCAATCTGTCTTCCATACTCTACCTTCTCTCTTTCTTTATCTGTTATATATATATATATATATCTTATATCTTATATTATATATTTAAATCTGTCTGCTTATCTATCTATCTATCTATCTATCTATCTATCTATCTATCTACTATTTTCATTATTTCTTTCTGAATTATACTTTATATCTTTCTTTGCTTTGTTCTGTTTAACTCATCAATCTTTCTTATATACAGTATCTTTCTATCTATATCGCTAACATCTTTTTCTTTCTCTCTTTCTTTCTTTCTTTCTTTCTTTCTTTCTTTCTTTCTTTCACTATATATATATATATATATATATATATATATATATATATATATTTTCTTAGTTTTTTCTTTCTTTTTACCTCTCTTTTATAGCTATGTTTTATCCTCCTTTCTCATTGTATCCATCTCTCTTCATCTCTCTCACTCTCATCTTCTCATCTCCTTTTCTATTTCCCTATCTTCATCTCCCTTTATTCCTTTTCCTTATTTCTCTCTCTCTTCTCCTTCCCTTTTTCTCTCCTCCTTATGTCTTTTCTCCCTTTCTTCTCTTGCTGTCTCTCTCCTCTTTTCTCTTCTCTGTCCTTTCATTCTTTCACCCCTCTCTCTCTCCCTCTTTCTCTCTCTCTCTCTCCTCCTCTCTCTCTCTCTCTTAATTTCATATTTTTTTCGTTGTTTTTACCTCTCTCTCTCTCTATCTTTCTTTATCCTCTTTCCACTCTTCTCTCTCCTTCTTTCTCTTCTCTCACTTTCTTTTTCCTCTCTTTACCGTCTCTCTCTCTCCCTCTTTCTTTCTCCCTCTCTCTTTCTCTCTCTCTCTCTTCTCTTCTCTTTATCCTCTTTCTACTCTTCTCGCCTTCTTTGTCTTCTCTCTCTTTTTTTTCACCTCATTACTCTCTCTCTCTTCTCTCCTCTCTTTAGGGTCTCCTTTTTTCTCTTTCTTTCTTTCTTTCTTTCTTTCTTTCTTTCTTTCTTTCTTTCTTTCTTTCTTTCTTTCTTTCTTTCTTTCTCTCTTTCTTTCTTTCTTTTTCTTTCTTTCTCTCTTTCTCTCTTTCTTTCTTTCTTTCTTTCTTTCTTTCTCTCTTTCTTTCTTTCTTTCTTTCTTTCTCTCTTTCTTTCTTTCTCTCTTCTCATTCTCTCCTGGAAATTAGGGACCTTTCTCCTCTCTTTCTCTCTCCCCTCCTTCCTCTTTGCTCACTTTCCTCTCTCTCTCCCTCTCTCCCTCCCTCTCTCTCTTTCTTTATCCTCTGTCCACACTTCTCTCTCCTTCTTTCTCTTCTCTCTCTTTCTTTTTCCTCTCTTTACCGTCTCTCTCTCCCTCTTTCTCTTCTCTCTTTTTTTTCACCTTGTTACTCTCTCTCTCTCTTCTCTCCTCTCTTTAGGGTCTCCTTTTTTCTTTCTTTCTTTCTTTCTTTCTTTCTTTCTTTCTTTCTTTCTTTCTTTCTTTCTTTCTTTCTTTCCTTCCTTCCTTCCTTCCTTCCTTCCTTCTTTCCTTCCTTTCTTTCTTTCTTTCTTTCTTTCTTTCTTTCTTTCTTTCTTTCTTTCTTTCTCTCTTCTCCTTCTCTCCTGGAAATTAGGGACCTTTTCTCCTCTCGCCCCGTTTTCCCCTTCTCTCCATTGTCCCATTCAGCCCTATCCAGCACCCCATGCCTGTGTTATAATTAGCAGCCTTTGAACATATTACAGCAGCCGGCCAGGTCTGTAGCGCAGTACAAAGCGGCCAGTCAGGGTAGTTAATGAGCTGTTGCCCTCTCGCTTAGCTCACCGGCTCTCATCCCTCTCTCCTCTTTAGCAGGTACCGTGTATGACATTTGATCTGGGATTTCACATGAAAGCCTCTCTGTAGTTGTTAGTTAAGATCTGTCATTGATCCCCATTGATTAAGCTGGGTTTACCCTTAACACACTGAGCTGTGCCGGGGGGGTGGGGGGTGAGATTGGGGGGGGGGGGTGCTGGTGAATAGACAGGGTATGAGGGATTTGTAGCTTGGCCGGGGGTTATAAAACAATGAGGTTATGAGTAGAAGAAAAAAAAACACTTCCCTCCTTTCAACTCTTCCAAACAGTTGCCGACGGATATATAAATCGATAATTAATGACAATGAATAATTTACAGTATCGATTTTACTTGCCACATATCCTTTCAGATTGCATGTATATGTCTATATGTAGATAGGCTGTATGTGCACTTGCAGAGTGCAGGAGGTGGGGGGCGCACCAGAGACAATATACTGCTGGACTGGGGGTGGGGGAGGGGGGGTGCCTCTGGACTCCTGGTTTTTGTTGGTTTTGAGTATTTGTTCATAGTGTGTACTCTGTTTAAATAAATGCAAAGAAGAGTAGAGGAGGGATAGAAGAAGAGGAGGAGGGAGGGTGAGGTGCTGGGATTGGAGGGGTGTGGAGGGTATTCCCATAGCTGCTTGTTATAACATTTCTCCAGGAGATTTAAGCAAGTTGAAAGCTCTTGTAACTAAAATCAAAACTAACAAGGAAATGATTGCTGTCTCTCATCTGGGTAGAGCGTCCTGGGGCCCGAGAGGGGCTCTCAAGAATCAGCTTTGATTTCTAAAAAATGCATTACCTCCTAAATCAAACGAAACATTACTTTAGAAGAGAAAGAGACCGGTAAGGAGGGGGGGGTCATCTACAACACAAACACACACGGTAGAAGTGCGATGGCGAAGGAGGAGGGGGGGCGGGAGGAAAAGTCATAACGAAGCTTGCTGGGGCAATATTGAAGATTGATGATTGATGTTGCTGGAGATGGTGACCCCCGTTTTGACAGGAGTCTTGCCAGTTGTGGACCTGCCATTGGACCCACAAATCAACAAAATTTTAATTTTAGCCAGTCGCCGGTTCTTAAGCCTCTAAAAGATTCCAGTGGTAAGATTTACCCATGGTAGTTGTGACAGTAAATTGATTTTCTAGATGGAATCAGTTTGGTTATTTTTGGTATGGGGGTGTTGGTACAAGAACTCTTCAGCGTAGGTGTCTTGGCACCATTGAATAGAATTTTAACAATGATAAATAGTTGCCAACATGGTTATGTTTCAACCCAAACAATAATCTTGCATGAAAACCTAAAAATAAGTAACATGCCCTAAATTGGATACGTAAACCTCAACTTACTCTTATCTCTAACTCTTTAATGCCAAACTTACCCTTAATTTTAAACCTCAAGCCAACTATAGCTCCAAGCTTTGAACCCTGTCTTTGACCCTAATTCAAATTCTTAACCCTCAGCCTAACTCTTCAACTCAACCTTTATGCCGTGTACACACGATCGGTTTTACCGATGAAAACAGTCCGATGGACTTTTCTCATTGGACAAACCGATCGTGTATGGGCCCCATCAGTCTTTTTTCCATCGGTGAGAAAAAATAGAACATGTTTTCAATTTATCCGATGGGAAAAAAAACGATAGCAAATTCCGATCGTCTGTGTGGAACTCCATCGGACAAAAAACCCAGGCATGCTCAGAATCAAGTCGACGCATGCTCAGAAGCATTGAACTTAATTTTTCTCGGCTTGTCGGAGTGTTTTACGTCACAGCGTTTGGGACGGTCGGATTTTTGACTGATGGTGTGTAGGCAAAACTGATGGAAGTCAGCTTCATCGGATTTCCAATGGAAAAATCCATCGGATTAGAATCCATAGGAAATCCGATCGTGTGTACAGGGCTTTAATCAAATTTCCAAATCTAAATCTGCCCCTTACATTTAACCAACCCCCATATTCTTCTTCCAAGCCATAACTTTACGTTGGCCATTATCCTAATGCCTGATATACTTTCACACTAAAAGCCTATTACTCCAAAACTGACCCAACCTGTAATATATAGAAAACAACATTTTAACACCACTATTCAATAAACCAGAACCTAGATGTCTACATAATACACACATAATACACATAATAATAATCAGCTTCCCAGCTAATTTTTATCATTTTGGGGTATCCGCTGGGCAAGCGAGTTACCATCACCTCATACTGGCCATGACAGATGGGCGGAGATGGGAATTCTGGTGGCGATAACTCACCTCTCAGGTTCATGAAATATATGAGGTCAGTTTGGGATTCAGCGTGACAGGAATCATGCAAAAAGTTAGCCTTGAAAGCACTTACCGTTTCATCTCCAAAGTACTTTTCTGGTAATAGATTCCCTTTGAGTGGTCAAAGTCTTGCGGAGACACCAGGCACATTGCTGACCACTAAAACCACTATTGCCATGCCACTGGGCAGAGGCAAAAAAAAAAACAAATCAAGCCAACAGGACGGTGCGAAACTGGGACAAAGCACTCCACTGTGTCATAATAAATAATCATACGGGATTCCATGTAGCCCTTTAAAAACTGTCACAGCAGACATGAATTGGTGTTGCTGGCTTACCTGTAAAAGTGCCAGTTCCAGGACTTTCATCTTGATTGTACTTTTATATTGTGGATTGGACAGACCAATTTTGTATACACTTACCAACTCCTCTGAAATTCAATTTCATCTTGATTGTAATTTCACTGCTTGGTGATTCATTGACTTGGAACAAGCCCATAAATATCAACTGTCAGGATTCATGCTTGTTCCAGGTCAGGGACTTAGTAAGTAGTAAAGAAAGTATAAGGATTACTTATTAAGGAAAAGATAACCAGTGAAAAATAGGGGCATGTGCATTTTTTTTCTAAAAAACAATTTAAAAAATCAAATGTTTAAATGAATTGTAAAAAAAACTAACTGGATAGCGTTTAATTTCCTAAAGTGTTGTGTATCAAAAAATTGCAATTTTTTACCTAAAAAAAATAGTTTTCATGTTTTTTTTTTTTATCTCAATGAGGCTGATCTCCTCCAGGGTTCAGCCACTTCTTGTCTACATGCACTGGCTGCATTGTCAGCTGCACATTATTGCTCTGGACTGGCTTCCTGATGGTAGACCAGGCACAATGCATTTCGGTATGACCCCCTTGTATGCAGCATAAGAGACACATGTGATAGAGTGACAACTCAAAAGCACAATTTAAGACAGTTGCCAACCTATAACAAGAAATACTTGAACAAGGATCTTTATGGTAGTTTCACCAGTGATTCTTTCAACGTAAGGCTGAAGATGTCTTTTGGATGACATTATTATGTTAAGGTTTATATGATTTTTTACTGATTGGGTTTAGATCTACTTTCATATCATGTCATTGATATTAAAAAAAATATTGGAACAATACTGCATTTTTTTTCCTTATATAATATGATGTACAACTGGTTAATACGGAGGCCCAGCAGTTGCACATAGGCCCTCTGACCTGAAGAAGGCTGCTGTAGCTGCACCCTCTGCGGCCCTATAATCCTGCCCTAAGGGAGAAGGATAACATTCTGCAAGTTAAAGAAATGAACAGAAAACAGCTCAGCCAGATCAAACTTTGGACCGCGTCCCTTTGCTCTTTAATACTTCATCTTAAATCCCCATTAATGTTTCAGTGAGAAGCGAAAGTCGGTTTCAGCACTTTGGCATCTTCTCCCTTATTTACACTGGAAGTGAAACAGCTACTTTAACGTATATATATATATATATATACAAAAGCCATTTCCATACTGTAAGCTCTGCCAGTAGAGTGCCTCATCCAGCTGGGTGTATTACGGATTCAAGATTATTAAAAGAGGCTTAACCAGCATGGTGAATTATTTGCTTTGTTTGTTTTCTTAATCTTTAACATTCGCATTTTTGCTTAAACCAATGTATATTGTTTAGAAAGAGTAGCTGTCATTATGTACAGTGAAGGAAGTCACTGTAAGATAGATGAAAATCCAATCAGTAAGATCTCATATCAGCTTTAATATGTTGATGTTATTTCAAATAACAGAATACCTGGTGATCCCACCATGAAGTGCATCGTTTAGGCACTTCCTGTTATAGTGTGATAATACTGCTCTTTCCCTGTCTCCCAGCTATGCTACTGTGTTGTCTCCTGGTCACATAGAAATCCAATGGAGACTACAAGTGGTCAATCCAACACACATTACTTACGCATGGTCCACTGTTGTCACTGATAGGAAACTCGCTCTGAGATCTTGGACATTCAATGAGGACTAGTAGCGGCCACTCCAAAACACATTACATAGGCATGGTCCACCATTGTCACCATCACAAAACCCACTCTGAGAAATGCCTTGCAGGTGCCACTGGAGGGCATGTAGACAGGGCATGAAGTAGCCTGCAGGAGATCAGTAGCACTCACATACCAAAAAGGATGAAAAGAAGGTGAAAACATATATTTAATTTCCATAAAAGGTAGATTCTATACGATGCACAGTGTTTTAGCAAGTAAAAATCTTTTAGTTAGGGTTTACCTTTACTTTAAGGGGTTTGACAAGCGTTTCAGAGATAGCTGGGTAGGTACTGGAATCGTGAAATAACTGGTGCTTTTAGTACTACGGAGACTTCATTTTATAAGGCAATGGGATATAGTCGTACTTTGTAGTCCAGCCTTTGTCAACATTTTTAGTACTCAAGAAGAACCCTTAATTTTCAGTTCTCAGGGAACACCAGCTAAAATAATTAAATGGGGATCAGTAAAAAGAATTGCCATTACATTAGTGGTCTGTAGAAAGAATGCCCCTCCTTACAATAGTGGTCAGAATTCCACCCTTACAGACAGTGCAAAATATCATTGGTGTCATGCTGTTGGCTCTGCCAAGTGACTTTGAACTGAGAACTATGCTGGTACCATGGGAGGTGAACCAAAGAATCTCTAGAAGAAACCTAGTTGAGAATGGCTGTTGTAGAGTCTTCAATAACTCCCTTTACAAGTTTGTACATTCTGTTCAAATATTCACCTGGTGTATTTAAAAAAAAAAAAAAAATTAAATATACATGTGTCTTAGAAATGCAAAAAATCCCAGTTACCTACTCTAAGCCCTCGTACACACGGCCGAGATTCTCGTTGAAAAAAACATGTCGTTTTTTTCGACGAGATTCTTGGACAAGAAACTTGTCCCGGCCGAGTGTACACACGCTCGTTTCAAAGAACCCGCGGTTCTTTGAATGGAGCGTACGCGGTGACGTCATCGACTACGACGAGCATGCGCTCGTCACATTCGATGCCGTCACCGCCATCTTGGTATACCCTACGTATGCCTATGAAGCTACCGCGCATGCGTCGAATTCATTTCAAACATGCGCGGGCTTCCGGGAGGACAGGTAAGTGTACACACACTCACTTTTCTCGTCGAGAAACATGCCGAGGAGAATCTCGACGAGAAAATAGAGAGCAGGTTCTCTATTTTCTCGTCGAGGTTTCTTGTCGGTTTTCTCGACGAGAAACCCGATAGCCGCTTACACACGACCGATATACTCGGCAAGACCTCTCTGCCAGCAAGTTTCTTGCTGGTTCTTGCCGAGAAAATCGGCCGTGTGTACGAGGCCTAAGTCATTTCAGCACTGGACAGTTCAATTGAACTCCCCCACCATTGGTACCCAAGCTAAAACCTTTTATCTAGGCGCTGTCCAAGTGCTGAAAGTCTTCCTTTTGTACTCATTCACCATTCTCAATTGTACCAAAACCAGAGACTTTTATCTAGGAGTTGTCCAGGTGCTAACAGTCTTCCTTCTATACTCATTCAACCTCATCACTTGTTCCAAAACCAGACATTTTTATCTAGGAGTTGTCCAGGTGATGAAAGTCTTCCTTCTATACTCATTCAACCTCATTACTGGTACCAAAACTGGACATTTTTATCTAGGCGTTTTTCCGTTGCTGATAGGCTTCCTTCTATACTCATTCAACCTTCTAATTTTTACCAAAACCAGAGACTTTTATCTAGGAGATGTCCAGGTGCTGACAGTCTTCCTTCTATACTCATTCAACCTCATCACTTGTACCAAAACCAGACATTTTTATCTAGGAGTTGTCCATGTGATGAAAGTATTCCTTCTATACTTACTCAACCTTCTCATTTGTAGCAAAATCAGACATTTTTTTTTTATCTAGGAGTTGTGCAGGAGATGAAAGTCTTCCTTCTATACTCATTCAACCTCATCACTTGTACCAAAACCAGACATTTTTATCTAGGAGTTGTCCAGTTGTTGATAGGCTTAATTCTATACTCATTCAACTTTCTCATTTGCACCAAAACCAGAAACTTTTATCTAGGAGTTGTCCAGGTGCTGAAAGTCTTCCTTCTATACTCATTCAACCTCATTACTTGTACCAAAACCAGACATTTTTATCTAGGATTTGTCCATGTGATGAAAGTCTTCCTACTATACTTATTCAACCTTCTCATTTGTAGCAAAACCAGACATTTTTTTATCTAGGAGTTGTGCAAGTGCTTAAAGTCTTCCTTCTATACTCATTCAACCTCATTATTGGTACCAAAACCGGACATTTTTATCTAGTAGTTGTCCAGCTGCTGATAGGCTTCCTTCTATACTCATTCAACTTTCTCATTTGCACCAAAACCAGAGACTTTTATCTAGGAGTTGTCCAGGTGCTGAAAGGCTTCCTTCTATACTCATTCAAACTCATCATTGGTACCAAAACCAGACATTGTTATCTAGGAGTTGTCCATGTGATGAAAGTCTTCCTTCTATACTCATTCAACCTTCTCAACTGCACCAAAACCAGAAACTTTTATCTAGGAGTTGTCCAGGTGCTGAAAGTCTTCCTTCTATACTCATTCAACCTCATTATTGGTACCAAAACCAGACATTTTTATTTAGGAGTTGTCCAGTTGCTTATATGCTTCCTTCTATACTCATTCAACTTTCTCATTTGCACCAAAACCAGAGACTTTTATCTAGGAGATGTCCAGGTGCTGAAAGGCTTCCTTCTATACTCATTCAAACTCATCATTGGTACCCAAACCCGAGACTTTTATCTAGGAGTTTTCCAGATGCTGAAAGTCTTCCTCATTCTAAAGAAAGGTATAACACAAAGATTATTCTACATTTCCTTAGAATGAAAGAAATATTTCCAGTACTTGGACAGCTCCTGGATAAAAGTGTCTGGTTTTGGTACCAATGATGAGGTTGCATGAACATAAAAGGAAGACATTCAGAACCCAGACAGCTCCTAGATAAAAGTCTCTGGTTTTGGTACCAACGGTAAGGTTGAATGAGTATAGAGAGGTGACTTTCAGCACCTGGACAGCTCCTAGATAAAAGTCTTTGGTTTTGGTACCAACGGTAAGGTTGAATGAGTATAGAGAGGTGACTTTCAG
Source organism: Rana muscosa (assembly GCA_029206835.1). Taxonomy (NCBI): domain Eukaryota; kingdom Metazoa; phylum Chordata; class Amphibia; order Anura; family Ranidae; genus Rana; species Rana muscosa. Next base: position 56,230,884 of record CM055124.1, on the reverse strand, counting down.
CACCTGGACAGCTCTTAGATAAAAGTCTCTGGTTTTGGTCCCTAAGATAAGGTTTTTGAATGGAGCTGTCCAGCGCTGAGGTTCTGAAATGACTGCCAGTCATTAACTGAGGTCTGTTGCATTTATTAAAGGGTGCATTGCTTTGGTCAAAATCTGGTTCCTGTGTTCTGGAACTACTATGTTGTCATGACAACTTAAAAAAAATACTTAAAAAACCCCAGCATGTTACCACAACTCATGTCTATGGCAATTTACAGTGAAATTACCCCTGGGGGAAGTTTAGCTTTAGTTCCTGCTCACAAATTAAAGTGCATTTTTTGCTTTCTCTCTGGGTGTTCACTATCTCATGTATTGTTTCTTTTTTTTTTTCGATCTTCCCCTCGGTCTTTTGCCTCTCTTTCCGGCACGCACTGCCTCTCTGTCTCTCTAGTGGGTTATCTATTTTCTTTCTGCCTTTTCTTATTTATCTGCTGTGTCTGTCCCAGCAGCTTGCCTGCTTTCTGGTTTCTCCGCTGAAAATTGGAGCTGGGAGGGGGATACAAAAGAGAGAAACAAACAGGCCCTTAATGAAGACAAACCGACTAGGCCTGCATGTTGGGACTGTGCGGTGTGTAGGAGACTGGCTAAATTAAAGTGCAACTCCAGTCAGAATTTCAAATATAGCATTGAAATGCACAAAAGGCTATGAGGACTACCCACAAAGGCTTCTGCTTTTGGATGTAAAGCACCAGTTCACCCTGCTGATAAAATTCTCTTTATCGCTGATATTCTGGTGGTTGCAGAACACCGTCTGCTTGAGCCTGGTGAATATGCAAGTTAGATATTCCTTATAGTTAAAACCAAGGATGATCAAGTGACCAGAGGCTGTAGCCCTATTGCACCCAGTGAACAACTTGCTACATCTAGTTGCATTTGTGTTATATAAAGTTAGGATGAGTTGAATTTTTTTTGGTATAGTTACAGTAATATTTGACTTTTCACTTGCTTTCTAAAATTTAAAGGAGATTCAACATATAGCAAACTATTGGCACGCTATAATATTAATATAACATATTGCCTTAAAAAAAAAAAATGTTCCAAAGTTACCACTCTATTGGTGGTGTGTTTTGCTGAGCAAAGGAGGTATAATATAAACTACACACCAGGGAACTATTTGTATTGTTATCAGTAGCCTTGCTCTGGCTAGTCAATCCCTAGGACTCGAATGAGAAAAGTCAAACATACAGGTGGTTGGTTGCCTATGTGGGAGAGATAACATCAACACATCAAGATGTGAAAAGCTCTGGAGTGTTCCACCAAGAATACACAGAAACAAAAGTAAATACTTGGAAGGATTGCAGCCAATTATAGCAAAACTGAATTAGCATTGTTACCTTTTAATTATCAAGAGGGTACAGGATAAATCTGCAGGTAAACTAGAAATCCCCTTTTTAACTTTAAGTGTTGCACCGTGTTCTGGAATGTGCAAGAGAAGCAGCTGCACATACTCAGCGAAGAAGGAAGTTTAAAACTATTAATGGAAAAGCAGCCTGAAAATGACAGTAGTAAATAAATAAATAAACAAATAAAAGGCATAGAGAGCCGAGAAGAAAGGTGGATGTAGCAGGAGAATTAACACTGGTAGATGAGATTTCAAAGAAAGGTAGTGTTGCTTCCTATAGATTCCTCTAGGAAGGAGAACGAGGGCCTTACACAAATCCCCTCACCCTCCCCGCTATACCCCCAACCTGCATGTCACACAAGAGGCGTGAAAACAACACAAACTATGCCTAGGGCCCCACTTTTCTGCTGCACCCCATCTGCTGTTCTAGTTGATCATTATCTGGCTTTGGCTTGACTTAGACAGCCGGGGGGCTGCTGGGGAGGTGGGGGGAGAGTAGCACAGAAGACTCGGTGAAAAAGATCAAGCACAGGAGGAGGGGGGGTGAGAGAAGAAGGAAGGGGGTCTGCTTCTTGCTATGGGCTCTGAAAGAGCAAGATAGTTTGTTTCCCGCTCATATTATCAAGTTGTTATTTGCACAAGAAGTAACAGGATGTGTTTTATGAGTTTTGGGGGAGACTATCATATCTCTATCTATCTATCTATCTATCTATCTATCTATCTATTATCTATCTATCCTTATCTCTATCTATCTATCTATCTATCTATCTATCTATATATCTATCTATCTATTATCTATCTATCCTTATCTCTATCTATCTATCTATCTATCTATCTATCTATCTTTTAAATATTTTTGTCTCTCTTTCTTTATCTATTATATTTATATATTTTATATATTTATTTGCTTATAATCTATCTATCTATCTATCTATCTATCTATCTATCTATCTATCTATCTATCCTTATCTCTATTTATCTATCTATCTATCTATCTGTCTATCTATCTATCATTTTCTTTCCATTCAATCTATTCAAAACTATTTATATATTCAATCTATTTTAAAAAAAATCCCTCTTTCTTTCTTTCTTTTTTTTCTCTCCTTCTTTTTTTCTCTCTTTCTTTCTTTCTCGCCTTCTACCCTCCTCTCCTATCCCTTTCTTTCTTTTATTTTTCATCTATTTATTTTTTTTAGTTATTTTTTCTTTTTTTTTTCTTTTAATTTTTTTCCATCTTTTAATTTTTTCTTTCTTTTTTTACTTTTCTTTTTTTTTCTCCCTTTCTTTCTTTATTTCTTTCTTTTCATTCCACTAATTTTTTGCCATCTAATATACAATAATATATCTAGGTTCAATCCATCTCTATTATTCTTCTTTCTCTCTTTTCTTTTTCACCTATTTGTATATTTAATTGGTTTTAAATCTTTCTTTCTTCCATTTTTTATTATTACTTTTATCTATCTATCTATCTATCTATCTATCTATCTCTCTCCCTTTATCTATCTATCTATCTATCTATCTATCTACCCTTATCTATCATTCTATCTATCTATCTATCTATCCTAATGCTTTCTTTCTGAATTATATTTTATATTTTTATTTTATTTTCTCTGTTTAACTCATATCTATCTTTCTATATATCTATGTGCTTTCTTTCTTTCTTTCTTTCTGTCTTTCTCTATATCTCTCTATCTTGTTCTTGCGTACAAAGTTTAAGCTTAAACCTAATATGCCTGTGTCTGTCTCTTATTCTTTTACCTCTTTTTGATTTATTATCTCACTTGTAAAATTTACCATGGTTTTATAATGCTGTGAAAACAACAGGAAAGTTGGATTTTATTTTAGATTTGATGGAAAATTGTTTAGCTGGATGCACAGTTTATACAATTTGTTTACAGAATGATGCAATGTGTATATGTGCATGTGTGTGGTATGTGTGGGGTACAAGGAAAGCTTTGCAGGTCTGTCTTTCTTAATACCCTTTTTCTTTTTTTTCTCCACTTTTCCCCCCTTATCTTTTGACCTACTGATTCCTCTTTTCACTGTTCTTCATCACCCTGACTGTCCTGCATTGTATACGCCAACTCTCTGAATCTTCTACCTCTTCCACCTTGTTCTCCTTACCTCTCTCTCTGAATACCCCTCTTGTTCTTCACATCACCTGGATAAATTCCTTCTTTCCTCTCTTCATCATTTAATTACCTACCTGTGATACCTGGTCTTCCTCATCTCCCATCTTTCTTTCTATGTCACCTAATGTTCCTCACCTATATCCTTTCCATTTTTCTTGGACCTTCTGTTGGTGTCACCTCCCCTTGCTCTCTGAACCTTCTGCCTGCGTCACTTTTTCTACATCACCTGTGTACATCTGGTTTTCTGTGGATCCCCCGCTTGTGCCACATCCTCATCACTTTATCTCATTCCTGTATCATATCCTCATCTCTTTATCTCATTACTGGGTCACATCCTCATCACTTTATCTCATTCCTGTGCCACCTCCTCCTGCACACCTGTTTGTTCACTTTTTTTTTATGCTCATCTGTTCACTTTTTTTTTTATGCTCATCTGTTCCTCACTTAATCTTCCTCGATTTAAAATCCTCCCCCTCCTCATTCCTGTTCCCTGTCATCGTATCATCCCCATTTACTGGATTTTTCCTGATGTACCCTTTCCACTCTACTTCATTCTTCTACATTGTATCCACTTTACACTTTCCCTCCCACTTCATCTCACCTTCCTGCTTCAAACTTCTTCTTTGCCTGACAATCATTCTTCATCCACCTGGCTGCCTTGTATATTCCTCGCTCAACTGCTCGATCCTCACCTCTCCTGCCCCCCTCGCCTCCTTCCCCCTCTACAGAAGCAAGTATGGACTGTAGCTGCGTGTCTGACATCCTCCTGACTCCATCTATGCCAGCTCTCTGGACTCCAGGTAACATTAGCCTCTCTGTGTTTTCTCTTTTGCTTGTGTTGTTGTGCAGTGTCTAGTGTGTGTGTAAATGTGTGTAATACCTCTCCATAGAGATCACATTATCATGGTCATAAGACTAAGACTTAGAGTGGCTTTAAGCCTAAGGCTGCTGAGATTTGTAGTTCTATCACAAAGGATTATCTGTCGATAAGGATATTGTAGATTTATGTTATTTTTTTCAGTTTGCTGCAGTTTTAAAAAAAACAAAACCAGGAATAAACAGCAAAAAATGTTTTTAAAAAAATGTAAGTTTTGTAAAGTTCAGAGAAGATTATTAGCATTCTTATAGTATCACTGTAAATGGGGAGGAATACAAATGTAAAAAAAAAAAAGGTAGAGAGTGATTTTTAGTACAGGTTTGAAAATATATACTGGAAGAAGGTTTAGATGGAAGTTCAGTAAGGGGTGGGAAGAAGTCAGTAGTAAACTTCAAAGGAGGAGCGACAAAAGAGAGGAGGATCCATAGAAGATGAAATAGAAGGAATGGTCAGCAGGAGCGAGGAAGGAGATGGGGTAAGTGGAAAATATGAGGGAGTAGGAGGGAGGAAGGAGATGGGGTAAAGGGGAAATAAGGAGGGAGATGGGACAGTAAAAGAGAAGAAGGAGATCTGGTAAGAGGAAGATGGGAAATTAAGAGAGAAGAAGGAGATCTGGTAAGATGAAAGAGGAGGGAGATGGGACAGTAAGAGAGAAGGAGATCTGGTAAGAGGAAAGAGGAGGAAGATGGGAAAGTAGGAGAGAATAAGGAGATCTAGTAAGATGAAAGAGGAGGAGGATGGGAAAGTAGGAGAAAAGAAGGAGATCTAGTAAGATGAAAGAGGAGGGAGGTGGGACAGTAAGAGAGAAGGAGATCTGGTAAGATGAAAGAGGAGGAAGATGGGAAAGTAGGAGAGAAGAAGGAGATCTAGTAAGATGAAAGAGAAGGAGGGTGGGAAAGTAGGAGAAAAGAAGGAGATCTAGTAAGATGAAAGAGGAGGGAGGTGGGACAGTAAGAGAGAAGGAGATCTGGTAAGAGGAAAGAGGAGGAAGATGGGAAAGTAGGAGAGAAGAAGGAGATCTGGTAAGAGGAAAGAGGAGGAAGATGGGAAAGTAGGAGAGAAGAAGGAGATCTAGTAAGATGAAAGAGGAGGAGGATGGGAAAGTAGGAGAAAAGAAGGAGATCTAATAAGATGAAAGAGGAGGGAGGTGGGACAGTAAGAGAGAAGGAGATCTGGTAAGAGGAAAGAGGAGGAAGATGGGAAAGTAGGAGAGAAGAAGGAGATCAGGTAAGAGGAAAGAGGAGGAAGATGGGAAAGTAGGAGAGAAGAAGGAGATCTAGTAAGATGAAAGAGGAGGAGGATGGGAAAGTAGGAGAAAAGAAGGAGATCTAGTAAGATGAAAGAGGAGGGAGGTGGGACAGTAAGAGAGAAGGAGATCTGGTAAGAGGAAAGAGGAGGAAGATGGGAAAGTAGGAGAGAAGAAGGAGATCTAGTAAGATGAAAGAGAAGGAGGGTGGGAAAGTAGGAGAAAAGAAGGAGATCTAGTAAGATGAAAGAGGAGGGAGGTGGGACAGTAAGAGAGAAGGAGATCTGGTAAGAGGAAAGAGAAGGAAGATGGGAAAGTAGGAGAGAAGAAGGAGATCTGGTAAGAGGAAAGAGGAGGAAGATGGAAAAGTAGGAGAGAAGAAGGAGATCTAGTAAGATGAAAGAGGAGGAGGATGGGAAAGTAGGAGAAAAGAAGGAGATCTAATAAGATGAAAGAGGAGGGAGGTGGGACAGTAAGAGAGAAGGAGATCTGGTAAGAGGAAAGTGGAGGAAGATGGGAAAGTAGGGGAGAAGAAGGAGATCTAGTAAGATGAAAGAGAAGGAGGATGGGAAAGTAGGAGAAAAGAAGGAGATCTAGTAAGATGAAAGAGGAGGGAAGTGGGACAGTAAGAGAGAAGGAGATCTGGTAAGAGGAAAGAGGAGGAAGATGGGAAAGTAGGAGAGAAGAAGGAGATCTGGTAAGAGGAAAGAGGAGGAAGATGGGAAAGTAGGAGAGAAGAAGGAGATCTAGTAAGATGAAAGAGGAGGAGGATGGGAAAGTAGGAGAAAATAAGGAGATCTAGTAAGATGAAAGAGGTGGGACAGTAAGAGAGAAGGGGATCTGGTAAGAGGAAAGAGGAGGGAGATAGGACAGTAGGAAAAAGCAATGAGATGGGATAAAGAGGAGGGTGGTGGGACAGTAGGAGAGAGAAAGAAGATGAGATATGGAGGAGGGAGATGGGACAATAGGAGTGAGGAGGGGGATGTGGCAAAAGGGACAGAGGAAATAGATGGGACAGTAGGAGAGAGGAAAGCAATGGGTAAAGAGAAGGAAGATAAGACAGTTGGAGAGAGGAAGGAGGTGGAGTAAAGGGGAAAGAGAAAATAGATGGGACATTAGAAGAGAGGAAGGAGATGGGATAATGAGGAAAGAGAAAGGAGACTGGGCAATAGGAGAGAGGAAGGGGATGCAGTAAGGGGAAACGAGGACAGAGATGGGACCATAGGAGAGAGAGAAAGAAGATGGGGCAAGCAAGAGAGAGGAATAAAATTAAAAGATTAAGTCAGTCAAAATAAAATATATTGAATTTAAAAAAGATTAAGTCAGTAGACAAAAAAAAAAATAGGTGATAGCACAGTAGGGGAGAGAAAGGGAGTGGGCCAGTAGGAGAGTGGAAAAAAGAGGTTATGATTGTGGGAGGTCAACAGGAAAAGTTAGAGAGAAAAAAATAGGCTATAGGGCAGTAGCAGAGAGGAAGGAGATGGGATTGTGGGACATGAGAAAGAAGATGGGCATGTCGGAGAGAGGAAGGAGATTAGGTCAGTAGGTAAAAAAAAGGGAGATGCTAGGAGGATAAACCACTAGAAAGGATCAGGAACAGGGGAGATTCAAGAGGAAGAAAAGTTTTTGAGCTGGAGAAAATAAAAGGAGAATGGGCTCTTCAGAGAGCATAAAGAAGAGTACAGTAGGAGAGATTAAGGTAAAGAGGGTCAGCAGAAGACATAAAGAGTAAGAGTCAGTAGAGGACAGGAGAAAAGAAAAAGAGAAATGTGAAAGAGCAGTTGGGTGAAAGGGTCAGCAGGAAAGAGGATGAAGGGGAGGGAGGAGAAAGTTCAAACTTGAGATAGGAAGAAGTAGGTAGTCGACGTCTGCGGAAGGAGTTGAAAGGGTCAAAATAAGAGAGAAAAGAGAAGTGAGGGTCATGAGCAGAGAAAACCCCTGAAACAGGTGAAGAGGGGAGCTATTTGAGATAGCCACTACAATACAGAGGAACCTGGAGAAAGGGTCGCTTTTACAAAGAACAGGTCAATAAAAGTGCTTCATAACAGAGTGTTTCCTTACAAGAAGACTGGTAAGGTAAAAAGGAAAAAAAATAGAAGTAGACCGAGAAGTTGGACAGAGCTAAAGATGTACAGATAAGGAAGATACAGAGGAAAGAACCAGGGGGAGGAGATGAATAAGAACATAAAAGAAGGCTGATCCATAACATCACCCAGGGGAGCTCAGGTGACTTGTAAATGCTCAAGTTCTGTGAGACTGTAACCTACCTCACCAAGCAACACTGGCATATTAGTAATGGGTGAATATGCTTAGGTTCAATTTGCCAAAGTGTTTGGAAAATCTTGCTCAAAATTCAGTGAACCTTAAAGGTGAATTAAAAAAACAATTTTGGGAGGCGAATCTTGGACATTGGACAATGGACATTTTTTGGGCTAATAGGCAAACTACAGTAAAAAAAGGCATGGAAAGGTGGGCACTGCGACTACGGACGTGTAGTGTAAAAAAAAGAAAAAAAATACTGGTACCGTACAGCAGAGAAAGGAACTTTTCATGCAGCTTCAAGGGCAATATCGAAAATATACATTGTTTAAAGATCATGCTTGAGGGATGCCATATGCCACGATCGGAATTTCCGATGGAAAAAGTCAGATGGAATTTTTTCTTTGGATATTCCGACTGTGTGTGTGCCCCATCAGACTTTTTCCCGTCGGAGTTTAGAAAGAGAACATCTATCTTTTCCAAATCCTATCGGAAATTCCGTTCGTCTGTGTGGAACTCCGACGGAGAAAAAAACACGCATGCTCAGAATCAAGTCGACGCATGCTCGGAAGCATTGAACTTAATTTTTCTCAGCTCGTCGTAGTGTTGTACGTCACCGCATTCTTGACGGTCGGAATTTGGTGTGACAGTGTGTATGCAAGACAGCTTGAACGGAATTCTGTCAGAAAAATCCGTCTGAGTTTATCCCGATGGAAAATCCGATCGTGTGTACAAGGCATTAAAGCTATATGTGTTGTTACTGAACAGTATGATTTTTTTTAAACAGTCTCATTGACATGGTACATTGGCAGGGCATATTTGGCCAAAAAATTGATAGTTTGTTCCCCAATCAGTTATGACTAAGCACAAGATGTGTGAAACATGTTAACCTTCTGTTCATTCCTGTGACTGCGTCTGTCTACATAACAAAAGAAGAAGAAGGTAATTCAACAATTCATTGCAGTTTTTAAATAAAAGTTTTTTTTTCAGGTAGTATTAGCAGCGACACATACCTTTTCATCAAATGGTAATAGACCTTGTGACAGCAGGAAGGTAAAGTCACCTGGTTGCATCCAGGGGGGTAGATATATTTCGCCCAGATTCAGGCTTTACGCCGACTTATACAACTAGGTGGAGAGTTGTATAAGGCTAGTGGGCTCATGGATGACTCATACCTCTAGGGAGAGGGCTGGGCGTCGTACAGACAGGGAGTTGATGAGGCCAGCTGAAGCTTGTCAGCTCATTTAGGCCTCTATAAGAACTCCCAGCTTCATTAGATGTTAGCTCATGCCTGGAACCAGACCTGTGTGGACTGTCTAGGGAGAGTGAACCCCTGTGCGGTGAGGCAAAGCCTGTGTGGCTATTTGTTTGGACTTTTAAAAAACCAGGGACTTAGGGACTAGGACAGCACTAGGCTGATCCCAGTTGTTAGTTAGGAAACCTGTATGTTTAGTCAGAGGTCAACTTGACCAGGATTTATTTTGGTTATGTTTCTTTTGCTTTGCTGTGTTTTGTCACTGTAAATAGAAAATAAACCGCACCTTTTTTTGATTTTGAAAACCACAACCTCCGTTTGCTGGGCCTGTTTTGTGTGGGGAGCCCATCCCGGGGGTCACACACACCCGCTGCCGAGCTAACCCCCTCACAGTTGGTGGAGAATGCGGGCAGTTTTTTTTAAGCCAGCATGGAGGAGATACTGAAGCAGCTGGCTCTAGCAAATGCCAATCAACAGCAGACAAATGCAGGTTTGCAAAGGAGCCTTGCAGCCCAGCAGCAGACAAACGCAACTTTGCAACAGAGTCTGGAGGCTCAGCAACGAGCCCAGCAGCAATCTGAGGCCCGCTTCATAGACCTGTTGCAGAAGCAAGAGCAGAGACTACAACAACAGATGGAAGCAGTAATGCAGCAACGTCCGCAGACCAGTGAGGAAAGCCGTCCCACTAATACCGCGTCCTTTGGGGTGAGTCGTTTATTGACAAAAATGACTGGAGAGGATGATCCAGAGGTATTTTTGACCACATTTGAAAGGACCGCTGAAAGAGAAAAGTGGCCTGAGGAGCAGTGGGCTGGACTGGTGGCTCCTCTGTTAACTGGTGAATCGCAGAAAGCTTACTATGACCTAGAGCCTAACCAAGCAAAAGACTATGTGATGCTAAAAGCTGAAATATTGGCAAGGCTGGGTGTCACCCAGGCTGTCCGGGCTCAGCGTGTGCATAACTGGACTTTCCAGCTTGGAAAACCCCCCAGGTCTCAAATGTATGATCTCATTCACCTGAGCAGAAAGTGGCTACAGCCAGAGACTTTGTCCGCACCAAAGATTGTGGAACGTGTTGTAATGGATCGGTTTTTGAGAGCTCTTCCTACTGCCATCCAAAAGTGGGTAAGCCATGGAGACCCAGAGACGGCCGATGGTCTTGTGGATCGTGTGGAGAAATACTTGGCTACAGAGAACCTGACGGCCTCTTCCAGAGACACTCGGACTTTCCACCCTAAGACCAGACCATCCCCAGGGGCGGATAAGAGGATTCCAAGGGGTGAGGGTGGAGAGAGTGAGAGGGTGGGAGCTCTACCCCAAGTTTGGCGAGAACAGCCTGGGAAATCAGCGGCTCAAGAGGCGGCAAGAAGGATCGTTTGCTACCGCTGCCGGCAAGCGGGACATATTGCAGCCAATTGCCCGGTTGTGGAGGAACCCATGCAGTGTGACTTTCTGACGGGCAGACGTCAGTCGCTGTGTGCGACAGTCGCATGCACTGCCATTCGAGGAACTGAGAAACATTTATGCAAAATGTGTGTTAATGGTAGAAATGTTGTGGTATTGCTGGATTCAGGTAGCCTTGTGACCCTGATAAAGGCTGAGTTAGTTAAAACAGAGGTCTCTGGGAATAGCAAGGTAGCTGTTATTTGTGTGCATGGGGACACCCGAGAGTATCCAGTGACTACAGTGTGTTTCGAGACCCCCAAAGGTACCCTCTCTCATCCAGTGGGCTTAGTATCTCAGTTACCGCATGACGCCATTGTGGGAAGGGATTTTCCGAAGTTCTGGGAACTGTGGGATGATCCTGAGCCCCTCACTGGTGCCCCTATGTACCAGGAATGTGATAGCCAGAACTCCCCTGAGAGTGGTGAGGACTCTTCGGAATTTCCCTTATCAGTATTGGCAGGGGAGACTCAAGAAACTGGAGAGGAGCCCACCTCCTCAGACGAAAACCTACCGTCTGTGGAGTTTTCTGATCTTGAGGTTCACAGGGAAAACTTTGCCACAGAACAGTTGAAAGACCCCGCCCTAATAAAGGCACGGGAAAACGTAGTGAAAATAGATGGCGAGTTAGTGAACCCAGATAATACCTGCACTTACCCATACTTCAGCGTAGAGAAGGACCTACTGTATCGGGTGGCAAAAAGGGCAGAAGAAACCGTTGAGCAGCTTGTGGTGCCCAAACCTTACAGGAAGTTGGTGTTGGAGTTGGCCCATGGGCACATTCTTGGAGGTCATCTGGGGACAGAGAAAACCCGAGAGAGGGTATTACAGAGATTCTATTGGCCGGGGGTGATGAAGGACGTAGAAAATTATTGTTCCTCCTGCCCTGTGTGTCAGAGGTTGGCCCCGATGCCACATTTCCGTAGCCCGCTGGTCCCTCTACCCATCATTGAGGTCCCGTTTGAGAGGATCGCCATGGATTTGGTAGGTCCTATAATCAAGTCCGCTAGGGGGCACCAGTACATATTAGTTATAATGGACTATGCCACCCGTTATCCAGAAGCGATCCCTCTCCGAAATACCTCGGCCAAAACCATAGCCAAAGAGCTATCTCTTGTTTTTAGCCGGGTGGGTATTTGTAAAGAACTGCTTACGGACCAAGGTACACCCTTTATGTCCCGGGTTATGAAAGAGCTGTGTAAATTGTTCAAAGTGACGCAATTGCGTACGTCTGTGTATCACCCCCAAACCGATGGGCTGGTTGAAAGATTCAACAAAACCCTAAAACAAATGTTGAAGAAAGTGGTGGATAGAGATGGAAAGGATTGGGACTGTTTACTTCCTTATTTGATGTTTGCTATTAGGGAGGTGCCCCAATCCTCTACGGGATTCTCCCCCTTTGAGTTACTGTATGGGAGACACCCAAGAGGGCTGTTGGATATTGCCAAGGAAACTTGGGAAAGTGAGAGTTCTCCCCACAGGAGTGTGATTGAGCATGTCGCCCTGATGCAAGATCGAATTGCACAGGTAATGCCCATCGTGAAGGAACATTTGGCCCAAGCGCAGTTGGCACAGCAGAGAGTGTACAACCGTGGAGCCAAGACCCGTACCTTTTCCCCGGGGGATAGGATATTGGTACTTGTCCCTACGGTTGAAAGTAAATTCCTTGCCAAATGGCAAGGCCCCTACGAGATAATGGAAAAAGTGAGCGAAGTGAATTACAAGGTCAGACAACCAGGAAGGCGAAAGCCCGAACAGATCTATCACGTTAATCTGTTGAAAGCCTGGAGGGATAGAGAGTCCCTAGTCGCAGACACTTGGTCACCAGCTCAAACTGGTTGCGTGATTCCTGAGGTTGGAATAGCAGCCACCTTGTCACAACCCCAACAACAGGAGGTTAAGGAGTTTGTGCTTCGCAACAAGGAGGTATTCTCTGAGCTGCCGGGACAAACATCTGGGGTAGAGCATGACATCATTACCCCGCCCGGTGAAAGGGTGAAGTTAAAACCCTATCGGATCCCAGAGGCTCGACGGGAGGCAATACGGGAGGAAGTACAGAAAATGCTGAACTTAGGGGTGATAGAGGAGTCCCAAAGTGATTGGTCTAGTCCCATCGTGTTGGTGCCTAAACCGGATGGGAGCTGGCGATTTTGTAACGATTTTCGTCAGTTGAACAAAGTTACAAAATTTGACACCTACCCCATGCCACGTATAGATGAGTTGATCGACCGGCTGGGAACAGCCCGATACATGACGACTCTTGACCTCACAAAAGGGTATTGGCAAATCCCCCTGGCCAAGTCGGCCAAAGAGAAAACCGCATTTGTAACCCCAGACGGGGCGTTCCAATATAAAAGAATGCCGTTCGGGTTACAGAATGCGCCGGCCACATTCCAGCGGAAAATGGACCAGATGCTGAGGCCCCATCGGAAGTATGCTGCGGCTTACCTGGATGACGTAATTGTCCATAGCACAGATTGGGCCTCACATCTGCCAAAAGTGCAAGCAGTCCTGGACTCTGTTCGGGAAGCGGGGTTTACGGCTAACCCCAAGAAGTGTACCATTGGGCAGGAGGAGGCCAAATATCTTGGGTACACCATTGGGAGGGGAGTAATAAAACCCCAACTCAACAAAGTCGAGGCCATCCAGAGTTGGCCACGTCCCAACAGCAAGAAGCAGGTACGAGCCTTTCTGGGAATCGCTGGGTATTATCGGCGATTCATTCCCCACTTTGCTTCTAAGGCTGTGCCCCTAACCAACCTGACGAAGGGGAAAGGGTCGGTCATGATTAAATGGACCCCCGAGGCTGAGGCAGCATTCCAGTTCTTGAAACAAGCCTTATGTAGCCAGCCAGTGTTGTACTCACCCGACTTCTCTAAAGACTTTGTCGTACAAAGTGATGCGTCAGATGTGGGGTTAGGAGCAGTATTGTCCCAGGTCTGGAACGGGGAAGAGCACCCAGTCATTTACCTCAGCAGGAAGTTGAAGTCCCATGAGGTAAATTACGCCACCGTTGAAAAGGAGTGCTTAGCGGTGAAGTGGGCTCTAGATTCCCTTCGGTACTACCTGCTAGGTAGGCACTTTGACATGGTTACGGATCACGCTCCGTTAAAGTGGATGGCTCAAAACAAGGAAACAAATAGAAGAGTGAATAGGTGGTTCCTGGCCCTCCAGGAATTCAACTTCACAGTAAAGCATCGCCCTGGCGTTCAAATGGGGAATGTGGATGCTTTGTCTCGAGTACATGAATGCCTGATTGCTGGTGTTCCAACCCCGAGGTTAAAACAAGAGGGGGGGGTATGTGACAGCAGGAAGGTAAAGTCACCTGGTTGCATCCAGGGGGGTAGATATATTTCGCCCAGATTCAGGCTTTACGCCGACTTATACAACTAGGTGGAGAGTTGTATAAGGCTAGTGGGCTCATGGATGACTCATACCTCTAGGGAGAGGGCTGGGCATCGTACAGACAGGGAGTTGATGAGGCCAGCTGAAGCTTGTCAGCTCATTTAGGCCTCTATAAGAACTCCCAGCTTCATTAGATGTTAGCTCATGCCTGGAACCAGACCTGTGTGGACTGTCTAGGGAGAGTGAACCCCTGTGCGGTGAGGCAAAGCCTGTGTGGCTATTTGTTTGGACTTTTACTAAACCAGGGACTTAGGGACTAGGACAGCACTAGGCTGATCCCAGTTGTTAGTTAGGAAACCTGTATGTTTAGTCAGAGGTCAACTTGACCAGGATTTATTTTGGTTATGTTTCTTTTGCTTTGCTGTGTTTTGTCACTGTAAATAGAAAATAAACCGCACCTTTTTTTGATTTTGAAAACCACAACCTCCGTTTGCTGGGCCTGTTTTGTGTGGGGAGCCCATCCCGGGGGTCACACACACCCGCTGCCGAGCTAACCCCCTCACAACCTGCTTTGCTCAACATTTAGAAATTGGCCAGCAGTTCACAGAGGCTGTCCTGTTCTTGCTGATGTAAAACAGTCCTGCCACTGGCCAATTTCTGTCTAATGTTCATTGAAAATGAAAAGACAGCAGATGATAAAGCTGTGTAAAACTGTCCAGCAGCAGGACATTTTTAAAAACAGGGAATTGGCTGAAATATACTAGAGAAAAAGTACTGGCAGGTGTTATACATACGGTATTATAAGAGTTAAGGGACTGTAGAAGACACAGCTGTGTAAAAGTGGCCAGCAACAGGACAATTTTAAATAGCAATGCTAGGCTCAATTTACTACTAGAAACAAAGAGCACAGGCTAGGGTTTACTACAAGAATTAATATACTGCAGAGGATACAGCAGTGTAAAAGTGTTCAGCAGCAGGACAGATCTGGAATAATAGGCCTAAATAGTCTACGCCTAACTTTTACTTCATATGTGAGGATGGGATTGCTTTAAATGTAGGTGATATAATGTGAGGTGGTTTAGGTGCACACTTGCTCCTGCACTTTTCTTTTCTTTTCAAGAGATGCAGCAGAGAGCCTAAAGACTAGATGTACAGCAACAAGTGGATTCTGCAAACTTTAAAAAAACAACAAAAAATATGCTCTATCAGCATAAAGTAAAAATAAGAAAAATCAATAAAAAATAAATTCTCCACATACTTCCCCTGAAACAAAATGCCACTTAAAAAAAAAAAAGAAAACTTAAATGCAAAAAATCAGAACCATGACCCATGACTATTTGTTTACTGCATAAACCCTAGCACCATTCCACTCCAATATCCTCAGCGCCATCCCTCCCAAATATCCTCCAGCACAATTCTATTTCCCATAGCCTTACAGCACCATTCCACCCCCATAATTGCCAAGTACTAACTTGCCCCATACCACCAACAGCATCCTACCTCACCATCCCCTCAGCACCATCCCATATACCCTTAACAATAATCCATCCCCACATTCCTAGCACCATACTACCCCTATATTGCGCTAGTAACATTCCACTTCCTAATATTTCCCAGCCTCATATCACCAAGATTCCGCTACCATATCCCCAGCACAATTCCTTCCCCATTTCCCCTCACCCACCAATCCACCCCCATATTCCCCAAGTACCTACTTACCACCATACCCTCCAGCACCATCCCAAACCCCCTGGTATCTATACATCCCTGTACCGCCCAATCCCATCCTATCCTATCTCCATACACTTCAGCATTATTCTACCATCATATCCTCTTCAGCATCCAACTCAAGTACCCACTGCAGCATCCTACCCCAATACCCCCAGCACCATACTATCCCCATATCTCCCATCCCCATTCCAGTCCTTATCTCCCACCCCATCCTACCACATGACTCATCTGTTGCTAAGGATTGCATGCCCAGCAACCAAACCCTGCTGACAGAGAGAGGACGTGCGTACAGCAGCTCCTGACATCCAGGGCTGCACTGCTTTCTCTTCCCAGTTCTCCCTGGCTTTCCCCCGTGCTTTCCTCCTCTCCCCCTGGTCCCCCCACCCCTTCATAGAAAGGACAGACAAAACGATCACGAAACCCTCTGCCGCCGAGCACCCCCCCCCCACCGCAGTCGCCGTCAGGCAAGACCACGGCTGCGGCCTAGCACCATCGGGCATCGGTCCCCCTACAGGCGCATCCCCTGCTCCAGCACAGTGCCCAGCTCACCAGCCGCCACCCGCCGCACTCGGCATCACCTCCACCCACAGCTGCCGTCAGGAAAGTCCCCGGCTGCGGCCTAGTTGCGGCCGGACACCGCCTTAACTTAAGTATCCCCTCTCCTACAGCCGGACCTTCAGTTAGCCGCTCCCCCCCCCCGGGTCCAGAGCCAAGCCTAGGCGCCAGAGGGCTCCCGAAGCAGCACTAGCAGCTTCCTGGCCCGACAGGATAGTCTGCGGCTTCGGCCTAGCCCCGGCGGCCATCTTGAGCCACCCAGCCTCGGCCCTTAACACCCTCTCCCGGCCCCCTTGGATCACTCCGACCCGGTAAACCACCGGATGGCACCCCCTCACTAACCAAGTGCCCGTGTCCCCCACTGGATCACTCCCAAAAGGCTGCCAGGAGGACGAAGCAAAGATCTGGCCTGGCAAGCAGCGGCCATCTTGGTACACCCATGAGTTGGCCTCAATCACTGACACACTAAAAAAAAAAAAAAAAAAAAAAAACTTTTTTTCTCTCATTCTATATATCCTACTGATATTGCCCCCCCCTCCCTCCCACCCCACCACTATTCCTCACAAAACCTCTAAAAACGCTTTCTCCACTCATTACGGTTCTTCCCCACCCGTCGCACTCAGGCTACCCAACCTACAGCTCCGACCACCGCTACTGCGCCATCTTCCCAGATCCTCACACACGGTCGAGCAAAACGGACGTTGTAACAGGACCCCTAACCTCATCGCCTCACAGAGCAATCCACACACATGGTCTAGCGTAACGGACGTGTGTGACAGGAGCTCTGACCTCACCGCTGCACAGAGCAATCCACACACATGGTCCAGGGGAACGGACGTGTGTGGCAGGAGCTCTGACCTCACCGCTGCACAGAGCAATCCATGCGCACGGTCAAGGGTAACGGACGTGTGTGGCAGGAGCTCTGGCCATCCAGGACCCTCCCTAGACTCCTCCATTTTCGCTCCCCTAACAAACGTAAACCTGATGACCTGGGGCTTTCCCTGGACCACACTCTCCCCCAGCTCAGATCACCCAGCTCACCATCACGTTGTCCGCAGCCGCTGACTGCCCCCTGCCGCCATCTGGGCACCCGCCTCTAGACTACTAGACCTGCAGGACAGACAGCGACTGCGGCTTAACTCCGACCATCCCATCACCCTCTCCCCGTTTCGCTCTCCAGCGGGCCCGTGTGTGGTGACCTGGTAAGCACACTGGGGCACCTCCTACCTCT
This sequence comes from Rana muscosa, assembly GCA_029206835.1. Classification (NCBI taxonomy): domain Eukaryota; kingdom Metazoa; phylum Chordata; class Amphibia; order Anura; family Ranidae; genus Rana; species Rana muscosa. Next base: position 56,213,429 of record CM055124.1, on the reverse strand, counting down.
AGGAAGTTGATCCAGGGTTTACCCGATCGCCTCTCGAGGGGTCAGGAAGGAATTTTCCCCTGCTGTAGCAATTGGCCTGACTCGGCTGGGGTTTTTTCGCCTTCCTCTGGACCAACAGGGGGGAGGTTAGGTCATTGGGCCCTATTCACCATCCCACCACCTTTTTTTTCTTCCCATCATGTGCAACTTTAAATACTCAGCGGACACCCTCCAGAGGCTAAGGAATACTGCCTCAACATTACCAACCTCCACCCAAAAAATACTACGAAAAGAACAACTGCTAAGGATCAATCGACAATCGACTATCAAAAACACGAAAACACCACTTCAACTACAACATATAGCTTGCGCCCTGATCAACACCAGATCGGCAGTCAAGCACAGACAGGAAATTCACGACTTCATCACGCAAAACGACATAGATTGCCTCTTTATCACGGAAAGCTGGCTAACACCTGACTGCAACACCATCCTAACATAATTGGTGCCTGAGAACTACTCCATCCTAACAAAGCATAGAACACGACAAAGAGGAGGAGGCCTAACAGTGATCTTCAAATCTCACCTCTCTATCATCAAACCAACTCTACAGAACTCATTGCCGTTCATGGAGACACTCACTCTGCAACTCCAAACAACACCCCAGGACACCATTCACATACTGCTATGCTACAGACCGCCAGGACCAAAGACAAATCTCCTCACACCCTTTACCGAATTCATCTCGACATACACTTTAAAAACCAAAAACTTCCTATTACTCGGGGACTTCAATCTCTGGGCTAACTCCACTCAGGACCCCATCGCCACCTCCTGCATCAACCAATTGGAAGAATTAGGTCTGCAGCAACTGATAAATGCCCCCACGCATGGATCGGGGCACATTCTGGACCTCATCTTCAAACAAAATCTGGACATCAACACAGTGGACAACATGCCGTTACCATGGACGGATCACCACGCTATCAAATTTAAACTTACCACCAACACCATCTCCCAAAAATCAGAACACTCAATAACAACAAAATGGACAAGATCTCAGAAGAAACTACACTCGGAACTCTTCAAAACTACTCTATCAAATAAAATAGGAACGCAAAATCTCAACCACTCAACGGAACAAACACTCAACTCCTTAAACAAAGCATTACTACAAACAGCAGACACAGTCGCTCCGAGACGCAGGGCCCTCATTCGCAGAAACAACTCCGGCTGGTTTAATGACACTCTTACCCTACTGAAGCAAGAACGCAGAAGAGCCGAAGGAGCCTGGAGAAGAAACCCAACTAAGGAAAACCACATTAATTACAAAGCACTCACTAAGAAATATTACAAAGCAATTTTCAAAGCAAAAAAGGAACATTTCTCAAACACCATCAAAAAAGGCCTAAACCGACCTCGTGAACTCTTCAAACTAGTAACTCAAACTATGAACCCCACCTGCCTAGAACCTTCAGCAAACGAAACACAAGAGTTCTGTAATGAGCTATCGGACTTTTTTATCGACAAAATCGAAAACATTCGAGAATCAATTCAACAGAAAAAAACAACCAACCCTGCTCTGCCAAAGCAAATAGAGGAAATCAATATGAACACTATACAATTGACAACATTTTCGCTGGTCCCGATCACCATCGACACCACCAAAAATATAATCAGAAGCCTCAGAGACAGCACATCTCCAAATGACATAATCTCTACAAAACTCCTGAAAGAATGTACCGACATTTTAGCACCCACCATAACACACCTCGTAAATCAATCATTCAAAGAAGGTATTGTTCCAATCTCTCTCAAGCAAGGCATAATCAAACCCCTCCTAAAGAAACCCAACCTGGACCCCAAAGACCCAAACTACCGCAGACCGGTAACAAGCCTCAACACCATCTCCAAGATCATGGAGAAAGCAATAGTACAACAGCTACAACTCTATTTGGACACCCACAAACTCTTGGATCCACTACAATCAGGCTTCCGCCCAGGCCATGGCACAGAAACAGCACTTCTTAAAATATGGGATGACACCCTCAAAGCAGCAGATGACGGAGAATCATGTCTCCTGGTGCTGCTGGACCTCAGTGCAGCGTTCGACACAGTAGACCACAAAACTCTACTCATTCGCCTTAAAGAAGTAGCCGGAGTCGCAGACCCTGACCTACACTGGTTCGCATCCTTCCTAGACAATCGTTCCCAGACAGTGAAACTAGGAGCCTTCACCTCTGAAACTCGCACAATTTCTTGCGGAGTCCCCCAAGGATCACCCCTGTCACCCGTGCTCTTTAACATCTACCTCCGCCCACTCCTCAAAATCATCAGCAAACAGGGCCTGTGCTACCACTCATATGCTGACGACACCCAACTCTACTTTCGTATCACCGGGAAAAAAGACCAATATCACGGATTGGAAACCTGTCTCACATTGATCGATGAATGGATGACTGAGAATTCCCTCAAACTCAACGGATCCAAAACAGAACTCCTTCTCCTCCACGCAAACCGAAAGACAAAAACTAAGACTTCTTGGACACTCCCCACTATCCTTGGACAGACCGTTACCCCGAGCACCAAAGTCAAAAGTCTCGGAGTCATCTTTGACTCGGAGATGTCGATGGACGCACAAATTGGATCAGTAGTCAGCGGAGCTCACCATCTCCTCCGTCTACTACGTAGACTCATCCCCTTCATCCCAAAAGAGGATACAGCAGTAGTAGTTGGAACAATTATCAACTCCCGACTCGATTACGCAAACGCCCTCTACTTCGGACTACCCAAATACCAGATTTCGCGCCTACAAGTCATCCAGAACACGGCTGCCAGGCTGGTAACGGGAAAAAAACCTTGGTAATCCATCACCCCATCACTAAGGACCCTTCATTGGCTAACCGTAAAGGATCGGATCACATTCAAGACCCTCTGTCTCACCCACAAGTGCACACAGGGAAACGCTCCACAATATCTATGCGAGAAGATAAAACACTACACCCCCAATCGCAATCTCCGATCAACCAACCAAAACCTCCTTCACATCCCCAAGTCCCGCTACAAATCAAAGGGAGAACGAAGATTTGCAGTCCAAGGACCATGGCTATGGAACGCTCTACCCACCAACATCCGCATGGAAGAAAACCACCGGGCCTTCAGGAAAAAACTTAAGACCCACCTATTCTGAAGGGTCAGGATGTCACTGGATGCAAAGCGCCTTGAGGCGATTTAGTTCGCATTTGTAGCGCTATACAAGTTATTCACTCACTCACTCACTCACATTACACCCCCCAGCACCATCTGACACCAATATGTTTTCAGCACCATATTGCCCTCATATCCCACCAAAGCAATATCCTGCCTTCTATTCCCCACCCCCATCCTACCCCAATACTCCCAGCACCATACTATCCCCATATCTCCCATCCCCATTCCAGTCCTTATCTCCCACCCCATCCTACCACATTACACCCCCCAGCACCATCTGACACCAATATGTTTTCAGCACCATATTACACTCATATCCCACCCCAGCAATATCCTGTCTTCTTTTCCCCACCCCCATCCTACCCTAATACTCCCAGCACCATACTATCCCCATATCTCCCATCCCCATCCCAGTCCTTATCTACCACCCCATCCTAGCCCATTACACCCCCCCCCCCAGCACCATCTGACAAAAATGTTTTCAGCACCATATTACCCTCATATCTCACCCCAGCAATATCCTGTCTTCTTTTCCCCACCCCCATCCTACCCCAATAATCCCAGCACCATACTATCCCCATATCTCCCATCCCCATTCCAGTCCTTATCTCCTACCCCATCCTAGCCCATTACACCCCCCCCCCCCCCCAGCACCATCTGACAAAAATATGTTTTCAGCACCATATTACCCTCATATCTCACCCCAGCAATATCCTGTCTTCTTTTCCCCACCCCATCCTACCCCAATACCCCCAGCACCATACTATCCCCATATCTCCCATCCCCATTCCAGTCCTTATCTCCCACCCCATCCTATCACATTACACCCCACAGCACCATCTGACACCAATATGTTTTCAGCACCATATTACCCTCATATCCCACCCCAGCAATATCCTGTCTTCTTTTCCCCACCCCCATCCTACCCCAATACTCCCAGCACCATACTATCCCCATATCTCCCATCCCCATTCCAGTCCTTATCTCCCACCCCATCCTACCACATTACACCCCCCAGCACCATCTGACACCAATATGTTTTCAGCACCATATTGCCCTCATATCCCACCAAAGCAATATCCTGTCTTCTTTTCCCCACCTCCATCCTACCCTAATACTCCCAGCACCATACTATCCCCATATCTCCCATCCCCATTCCAGTCCTTATCTCCCACCCCATCCTACCACATTACACCCCACAGCACCATCTGACACCAATATGTTTTCAGCACCATATTACCCTCATATCCCACCCCAGCAATATCCTGTCTTCTTTTCCCCACCCCCATCCTACCCCAATACTCCCAGCACCATACTATCCCCATATCTCCCATCCCCATTCCAGTCCTTATCTCCCACCCCATCCTACCACATTACACCCCCCAGCACCATCTGACACCAATATGTTTTCAGCACCATATTGCCCTCATATCCCACCAAAGCAATATCCTGTCTTCTTTTCCCCACCTCCATCCTACCCTAATACTCCCAGCACCATACTATCCCCATATCTCCCATCCCCATTCCAGTCCTTATCTCCCACCCCATCCTACCACATTACACCCCACAGCACCATCTGACACCAATATGTTTTCAGCACCATATTACCCTCATATCCCACCCCAGCAATATCCTGTCTTCTTTTCCCCACCCCCATCCTATCCCAATACTCGACATTACCCAACCTGAATCCCTGCTTTTCCAGCATTGTCCTATCCTCTCATTAAATAAACTTCAGAAACTTTTGTAAGAGAGTCTTTTTTTAAGAGTGAATAATTTATACATTCTCAGTCCATACTCCACATACCTCAGAAAAACTCTTTCCAATAGTACTTATTGTACCTGTCCAATAATATACAGCAACAAAAAATGTTTAAAAATGTTTTATTTAAGAAAAAAAATAAATATTAAGGGACCAGCAAGTTAACAAATAACCTTTACAGTTGTACATTTATAACCCAAGCTTAAAACCAAATTACATGTACAAAAAAACAATATTGATTATGGTTGACGAAAAGTATTAGTATAACAAAATTGGTTACATTTAAAATCTATGCAACAATAATATCAGATCTATATTTTCTTGTGTCTGTTATAAAACAAATTTCTAAAAATCGCTGTCACTTTTCCAAGATGAAATATTTGTATTGCTCCTTTAATACTCTGCTTTGTAGAATGAAAGCATTTTGTTTTCTGTCATACTCAATAATGATATACAATAGGAAATCAAAAAATATTGTATCCCTCTCTGCCCAGAAGAGAAGGATGGAGGGATTCCGCTCTCTGGGTGAAGCGCTCATAGCGGCCAGGCACCGGGGAGTTGGGTTGCCCTGCTGGAATGTAATGTAGGGGGAGGACAGAGGAGACAGATGGAAATTGAATAAACAGGCAATCCAGAGGGGTCAACGGTATCACATGAGATGGATGTGCCGAGAGATGGGAAAATTAGAGAAAAAGGGAGATGGAAAACTAAATTATAGTGAGGACAGAGGTGAAGGAATTGCTGTAGATGGGAGGGCAGAAGTAACACAATAAACAATAATAATCACTATTATTTTTATTAATATTATTATTGATAATAATAATAAAAATAATAAAGTTAACAATAGAGGCGTCTTTGGAATATTTCTTCCTTCAGAGTACAAAACTAAGAAAATAGTTTTGAGAAGTAAATATAGAGAGGTACAAGTGCTGTATGTATAGAATATATTAAGGATTTTTATATCATTTATAGCCAGTGTTTTCTTTTTAGAAAATTTTACGGGTTTATATATAGTATAGATCCAGTGCTGCGTATTTAGCATATATCAGGGGTTTAGTATATATACAGTGTTGTGTATTTAGCGTACATCCAGGATTTATGTATCCAATCTTATGTATATATATATATATATATATATATATATATCATATGTCACAGGTTATATATAGTATTTTTTGTATGCAGTTGCATATATAGTATATCAGGGATTTATATATCGTATAGACCCAGTAGTATGTGGATAGTATGTATCCAGCATTGTATATATAGTATATATTAGGGATGTATATATAATATACACCCAGTAGTGTGTGGATAGTATGTATCCAGCATTGCATATATAGTATATATGATGCCGTGTACACACGATCGGTTTTATCGATGAAAACAGTCCGATGGACTTTTCTCATCGGACAAACCGATCGTGTATGGGCCCCATCGGTCTTTTTTCCATCAGTGAGAAAAAATAGAACATGTTTTAAATTTATCCGATGGGAAAAAAAACGATAGCAAATTCCGATCGTCTGTGTGGAACTCCATCGGAGAAAAAACCCACGCATGCTCAGAATCAAGTCGACGCATGCTCAGAAGCATTGAACTTAAATTTTCTCGGCTCATCGGAGTGTTTTACGTCACCGCGTTTGGGACGGTCGGATTTTTGACTGATGGTGTGTAGGCAAGACTGATGGAAGTCAGCTTCATCGGATTTCCGATGGAAAAATCCATCGGATTAGAATCCATAGGAAATCCGATCGTGTGTACAGGGCTTTAGGGATGTATATATAGTATATACCAAGTAGTGTGTGGATAGTATGTATCCAGAATTGTATATATAGTATATATATTAGGGATGTATATAGTATACACCAAGTAGTGTGTGGATAGGTCGTATCCAGCATTGTATATATAATATATATTAAGAATTTATGTATAGTATATATCCAGTGTTGTGTATATAGTATATATTAAGAATATATATTTTATCCAGTGATGTGTATATAATATATATAGTATAAATATCTGGTGCCTGAGTAGAGATAAGTGGTAATGCCCAGATTTGGTTCTTGAGGGTTTTGGCAAATCCATCTTAAAGTCTATAATACCTGAACGTGGCATCCAACCCCATTGAAGTCTATTGGAGTTGATTCTTGGTTGTATGTTCTGACCCCTTTATGATTATAATATTCTAAGGGAATAAGTACCGTATATATTATTTCTTGTAGACTTGAGCATTTAACTTTTGCAGGTTTGGGATCTCCATATAATAGCATTTTTGTTCCAGCTTCTAGTAGCATTTTAGTAGCTTTTAGAAGCATTTAGAAGCTTTCAGGAGCATTAGCATTTTTGCAGTGCATACGTGTAGGCTCCATGCACACTAGCGTTTTTTTAAGCTCTTTCAGGACCATTAGCATTTTTTAGTAGTTTTTGAGCTTCAACGTCTAGGAGCAGAATTTTTTTTTTTTTTTAGTTTTTTGGATAGTTTTTTCATCAGAAAAGATACACTGAATGCTCCTAACTGCTTCTAAATGTTCCTAAATGCTGAAGCTCCTAAATGCTCCTAAATGCTTCTAAATGCTACTAACAGCTTTGTACCCCATACTTATTCACATAGTGTGGGGGGTCGGGGGCTTCCAGATTCCGATTACCCCCCACTCGCAGACCCCGACAACCACCGGCCAGGGTTGTCGGGAAGAGGCCCTTGTCCTCATCAACATGGGGACAAGGTGCTTTGAGGTGGGGCCCCCCTGTCCCAAAGCACCTACCCCCCATGTTGAGGGCATGTTGCCTGGTATAGTCCAGGAGGAGGGGCACTCACCCCCCCTTTCCTGACCTGCCAGGCTGCATACTCGGATAAGGGTCTGGTATTGATCTTGGGGGCGACCTTGCGCCATTTTTTGGGGTGTGGGGGTTCCCCTTAAAATCCATACCAGACCAAAGGGTCTGGTATTGTCTTGATGGGGGAACCCCACGCAATATTTTTTTTCATTTTGGCTAAGGGTTCCCCTTCAAGATCCTCAACACACAAGCCGCGCTGCAAGTCATCATGATCCGACTTCTGGTGCGACTTCTATTCAAATCATTGGGCTCCCATAGGGAACCATTGATATTTTTGCTTCTAAAGGCTACTAAAATGCTATTAGAAGCTGGCACAAAAATGCTATTATCAGCATATTTCATTCAGATTTTTTTTTTCTAGCTTTTTTTAAGCTAATGTGTATGGAGACGAAGAAAAATAAAAAGCTGCTAGAAAGACTCTCCAAAAACATTATTTTTTCTGCTACTAGACGCCAAAGCTCAAAAAATGCTAATAGCCTAAAGTAGTGTGCATGGACACATAGGATAACACTATTTAGCTTTTGGGAACAGAAAAAAAAATGCTCATAACAGCTTCTAGGAGCTTAAAAAAACGATAGTGTGCATAAAACGTATTTTATTTTTATGTAAAGCCCGCCAACATAACACTAGAAAGAGCCAAACTACTGACAGGCAGATACAAGGACTAAATTATGAAAATAAAATAAAAGCTAAGATCATTCCAAAATAAGGCATAAAACAGTATAAAATAGAAGAACACATGCAGAGCTTCTATTAATTTTGTTTTTCGAGGGATACAAGTGGCGTTTCATGTTGGCTGTGCTCCAATCTGCTTCCTTCCCTTTTGCAGGGTTTGCCTTTCCAGACTGGGCCTATAAGCCGGAATCCAGCCCAGGTTCCAGACAGATCCAGCTCTGGCACTTCATTCTAGAACTTCTTCAGAAAGAGGAGTACCACGATTTCATCGCCTGGCAGGGAGACTACGGAGAGTTCGTCATTAAGGACCCCGATGAGGTGGCGAGACTGTGGGGCATCCGCAAGTGCAAGCCGCACATGAACTACGACAAGCTTAGCCGGGCACTAAGGTACTAAACAGAACATAGAATACCTTGGAAAAGGCACCGTAAGAACTTGTATATAAATGTATTCAGACTGTACATGTTTCAGGTCAAGTAGTAGGTTGGATCATTAAAGAGTACCTGTCTGTTAACTGTCACAGGTGAAGCTTGAATCAAACGATGAAGGCTTCCATTGTCTGACTCTCAGAAGATGTGCTAGTTCAAGGGCAGAATAAACCTCTAAAACACAGTGATGTGCCTGTCCTGGAACTAGCACCACTTCCAAGAATGGGCCATTGGCAGCTTCCAGAAATGCAAACAGAAACTGAAGCACCACACCACCGTTAAAAGGTCCAGATATGACCTTATTCCAATAAAAGTCAAGGGGACAATCCAAAGTGTATCCCAAATATTTCGGGTGTCCCCTAAACCCCCTTCATCAAGGCTATGTCCATACAATGTCCCTGTCAGGTCACCTGAGGCCAGGTGACAGATGCACAAGTTGGGGTCAGGAGTGCACCGCTAAGGTAGTGGACCCTACGACTGACTGCTGCGGATGGAACTCTGGGTGGTTAAGGAGGGCAGGTCCACTGGAGCACCAACAGGGATCCCACAAGGGGCGCGGAGTCTAAGAGCCAGCAGGTGTTCACCAGAGCCTCTAGTGGTGAGGATGAACTGGGCTGCAACTGGCTCCAGGTCGCGGCCCCCAGAGTCTCCCAGCTCACGCTCACAGTAGGCTACAGGAGGATAGAGAGGAAGCAGCAGACCAGGATAACAAGAGATAGTAAGGGGATAAGCCAAAGGTCAGGGCGACTAGCAGACAAGGATAAACATTGAACACGCCAGAGGTCAAGGTCACAAGCAGACAGGGATAGTCGAGAACAAGCCAAGATCGGTAAAACAGAGACAGACGTAGCGCATGGCAAGCAGGAAACCAGACACACAATAGCTAACAAACAATGTTGATCAGCATGGCTGGTTTGCAGTGCAAAGGTTAATATAGAGTTCCCTGATAGGGCCTGGGGTGGAGCCATGCTTAGAGGAAAGATTACTTAAGCAGCCAGGTGAGAGTGGCTGGCCTCTAAAGCATAACACATGGAGGAGAGGTAAGCAGACAGACAAACATTACTGAATAACCATGACAGTCACTCCTTCGGTGTCATAGTTGAAACCAAATACCCAACAGCCACTAGTAATGGATGTATAAAAACCAATATCAGATAACATTGAATAAACAATCAACGTACAAGAACCTCAGACAAATGTGAGAATCGAAATAATAAAAGACACAATTTCAGTTCATCTATTGGGTTAAAAAAAAAAACAGTCAAGTAGTAGGTTGGATCATTAAAGGGTAAATGTCTGTTAATTGTCACAGATGAAGCTTGAATCCAATGATGAAAGCTGCCATTGTCTAACTCCCAGAAGGGCTAGTTTTGGGGCAGAGTAAACCTCTAAAACACAGTGATGTACCTGTCCTGGAACTAGCACTACTAAGAATGGGCCATTGGCAGCCTTCAGAAATGCAAACAGAAACCAAAGCGCAACACCACTGTTTAAAGGTCCAGATTTGGCTTTATTCCAATAAAAGTCATGGGAACAAGCCAAAGAGTAGACAACGTGTTTCTTTGTTCCAGAAACACCCCCCTTCGTCAGGGCTAGAAAAAAACATCTCCAAACAATTATATGGAGAAACACAAGCAGATTCCACTGCTGCTAGGGGATTGGCTAGCAACCACACTCCCTCCTAATCACTGGCTCTCCAGCTGAGCAGTGATGGTCATAGTTTGCCATGGGGGAGACTTTGCCTCTATTGTCTAACCAAAAAATACTCTGTCATACCCAGACCCACTGGAAATAATAAAAAAGCACCACACCACTGTTAGAAGGTCCAGATACGATTTTATTTGAGTGAACGTCAGGGGACAACCCAATCAGTAGCTAACACATTTCGAGGGTCCAAACTCCCCTGCCCGCTTCATTAGGGCTAGAAAAAACGAAAGGACATCTCCATATCAATACCACTACCCATACAATATCCCCTTCTCAGGTTTATAGCTGAAACACCTAGCTATTACGTAATAGCCAACAGCATTGGATGTATAAAAATCAAAGTGTTACTAAACCCAGGAGCCTCCATTCACTATAACTGGACTCCCACAGTACACAGAACATGGAAATGAAATTATTTTAGTAAATATAAACTGCTAAATACCTTTTACCATCAGCAGTATATAGCAGTCTTGTGACTTTTATCAGTGTCTGGTTAAAGCCTCTATAAGGAGTTTTCATTCTCCCCTCATTGTCCTATGAGGCTGCAGGACCCCTGACCCTCTGTCTGAACAGTGCTGATTGGCCCTGTGCTGATCACATGCACCCTTCCAAAAGCCAAACTGAGCATGTGCAGCTTGTCCCCCAAGGCTCTGTACTATCAGGAGATGGATTGGGGACAGTGGGAGAAGAGGAGGATCAGAGAAGACAGGATTAAACAGCCTTTTTACACAATGCAGAGGATTAGCCCTTTAGGTTCCACAGTGAATATAACAAGCATGCTTTATTGCATATACAGACTGATTTTACTGTTGTGGGTTTAGTAACACTTTAATGTTAGATTGCATTGAATAGGTAATCAATATACAAGAACCTCAAAGTAAAAAGTGTTTTTTAACCCAATTGATGAACTGTCTTTTATTGTTCAGATTCTTACATTTGTCTGATGTTCTTGTATATTGATTATCTATTCAATGTTATCTGACATTGGTTTGTATACATCCAATACTATTTTCTGTTGAGTATTTTCTTTCAACTATGACTCAGAGAAGGGGATATTGTATGGATATGGTATTAATATGGAGATGTCCTTATGGTTTTTTAGCCCTAATAAAAGGGGGCTTTTTAGAGCCCCAAAACATGTTGGATACACTTTGAATTACCCCCTTGACTTTTTGTAAAGTCATATCTGGACCTTTTAACGATGGTGTGGTGCTTCAGTACCCTGAAGAAGTGGGCATTTTTGGAACCCTGAAACCCGTTGATTACTTTTTGAATTGTTCCTACAATTTTTGGGGGGGAATAAAGTCATATCTGGACCTTTAACGATGGTGTGATGCTTCAGTTTCCAGTTCTATGATTCACAATGGGTCTGGGTATGACAGAGATTTTTGGGCCAGGCAGTAGAGGCAAAGTCTCCCTAATGGCAAATCATGGCAAAGCTGGAGAGCCGGTGATTAGGAAGGAGCGTGGTTGGTAGCCAATCCACTAGCAGCAGTGGCATCTGTTTGCATTTCTCCACATTATTATATAAATATGGAGATGTTTTATTCTAGCCCTGAAGAAGGGCTGGTTTTGGAACACCCGAAACACGTTGGAGACTCTTTGGGTTGTTCCCATCACTTTTATTGGAATACAGCACTATCTGGACCTTTTAACAGTGGTGTGGTGCTTCAGTTTCAATTTTTGTTTCATTACACTGCAAGCCAAGGAGGCCATGGAGATAACCTAGGCCAGTGATGGCGAACCTTGGCACCCCAGATGTTTTGGAACTACATTTCCCACAATGCTCATGCACTCTGCAGTGTAGATGAGCATCATGGGAAATGTAGTTCCAAAACATCTGGGGTGCCAAGGTTCCCCAGCACTGGGCTAGGGTGTAGAAGCCACTTGCCTGGGAACCAGATTCATTATAATAATATCAATACTTTAAGATAACTATACAAATAAAGCAACCCTACAGGTCCAGCACTATTTTTCCACTTTCCACCACTGGGCATCATGGGGCAGTAAGTAAGGCAAAATCTTCCCAGTGGGGACACTGGGAACCCTTCCTTCTAGCTGGGAACTCGAACCCTTCCCTGCTCCATCCAATACATAAGTGCATAAAAAAAAAGAAATGTCCAGGTTGACCTATAGCAGCCAAGCCCGCACTGACAAATGACTGTTACATAATAAAAGCCTGCACATGATAGGTGGCTGCGGGCGGTGCGTTTTTATTCCAGGCGCGGTGACACATGTGAGCCAACACTCTACGGATGGTCTCCCTGTGTAAGTGACAGATCTAATGGGACTATCACTGTAACCGAGACATAAAGGCATCAATATCTTCGCCAGCTTGTCCTTTAGTCAAAAAGCTGCCAGGCAAACCTCGGGAGAGATACAAGGAGAGATATTGACACGAGAAAGAAACCAAGAGGAGCAGATTAACACACAATTATGGATTGCCTTCCACTCACTTAAACAGAATTAATGCATCATTAGCTGTCCATGTAGACGTTCTGGGAGTACCGGGGGGCTCAGGAGAACACCAAGGGAAGGTCTTAGAGGGAAGGTCCGCTTCTACACTACTGCCAACACGTGTGTAATGTTCAGCCTATTCTGGTCCTCCTGCAGTACTGTGTAAGGCTGGCAGTGTGCTTCACTATGCTATGGACCAGTGGTCTCTAGACTGCGGGCCTTGCTTGCCCTTGGGTCCTGTGGCGGCTGGTGCTCAAAATTTTTTGGGGGGCGCAAACAAACTGAAAAAAAAAATCATCAATTGCCGCCACTGTGCCCATTAAACGCAGACACTGTGCCCAAACACCACCAGTTTGCCCCCCCCCCCCCAAATACAGCTAGTTATAGGGCACTATTCCTCCCACTGACACCAATGATGGGGCACTATTCCTCCCACTGATACCAATGATGGGGCACTATTCCTCCCACTGACACCAATGATGGGGCACTATTCCTCCCACTGACACCAATGATGGGGCACTATTCCTCCCACTGATACCAATGATGGGGCACTATTCCTCCCACTGATACCAATGATGGGGCACTATTCCTCCCACTGACACCAATGATGGGGCACTATTCCTCCCACTGATACCAATGATGGGGCACTATTCCTCCCACTGATACCAATGATGGGGCACTATTCCTCCCACTGACACCAATGATGGGACACTATTCCTCCCACTGACAACAATGATGGGACACTATTCCTCCCACTGACACCAAGGATGGGGCACTATTCTTCCCACTGACACCAAGGATGGGTCACTATTCCTCCCACTGATACCAAAGATGGGGCACTATTCCTCCCACTGACACCAATGATGGGGCACTATTCCTCCCACTGACACCAAGGATGGGACACTATTCCTCCCACTGACACCAATGATGGGGCACTCCTCCTCCCACTGACACCAATGATGGGGCATTATTCCTCCCACTGACACCAAGGCTGGGGCACTATTCCTCCCACTGACACCAATGATGGGACACTATTCCTCCCACTGACACCAAGGATGGGGCACTATTCTTCCCACTGACACCAAGGATGGGACACTATTCCTCCCACTGATACCAAAGATGGGGCACTATTCCTCCCACTGACACCAATGATGGGGCACTATTCCTCCCACTGACACCAAGGATGGGACACTATTCCTCCCACTGACACCAATGATGGGGCACTCCTCCTCCCACTGACACCAATGATGGGGCATTATTCCTCCCACTGACACCAAGGCTGGGGCACTATTCCTCCCACTGACACCAATGATGGGGCACTATTCCTCCCACTGACACCAATGATGGGGCATTATTCCTCCCACTGACACCAATGATAAGGCACTATTCTTCCCACTGACACCAATGATGGGGCACTATTCCTCCCACTGACACCAATGATGGGGCACTATTCCTCCCACTGACACCAAGGATGGGGCACTATTCCTCCCACTGACACCAATGATGGGGCTCTTGTCCTCTCTCGGACACCAATGATGGGGCACTATTCCTCCCACTGACACCAATGATAGGGGAATTTTCCTCCCACTGACACCAATGATGGGGCACTATTCCTCCCATTTATACCAACAATGGGGCTCTATTTCTCCAACTGTCACCAATGATGGGTCTCTAGTCCTCTCTCCGACAACAACAATGGGACACTATACCTCTAACTGACACCAATGATGGGGCTCTTGTCCTCTCTTGGACACCAATGATGGGGCACTATCATTACAATAACAACTCAAAATATGTTTCAATCAGACAAAGCCGGCCTAAAAGCAAGCTGCTATTGATAACCTACCATGTATTTACCAACCAAAGATTGTGTGCATATAGTTTAAAAAAAAAAAAAACTGACATATAACATCATTTACAAAAAATTCTAAGTCTATAATATATATATATATATATATATATATATATATATGTATATATATAACATCATTTACAAAAAAGTGTTAAAAAAAAAACATATAACATAAAAAAACAAAAAAACAGACATGTAGCACCATTTAAAAAAATGTGTAAGTGTTAAAAAAAAAAACAGACATATAACATCATTTACAAAAAATTATAAGTGTTAAAAAAACAGAAAAAAAAAGATATATAACATCATTTAAAAAAAATGTATAACTGTTAAAAAAAAAACAGACATATAACATAATTTACAAAAAAGTATAAGTGTTAAAAAAAAAAAAAAAACAGACATATGAGATCATTACAAAAAAGTATGTGTTAAAAAAAATCGAAAAAAAAACAGACATATAACATAAAATAAAAAAACAAAAAACAGACATATAACATCATTTACAAAAAATTATAAGTCTTAAAATATATATATATATATATATATATATATATATATATATATATATATATATATATATATATATATATATATATATATATAACATCATTTACAGAAAAGTGTTAAAAAAAACATATAACATAAAAAAACAAAAAACAAAAAAACAGACAGTGTTAAAAAAAAAAAAAGACATATAACATAATTTACAAAAAAGTATAAGTGTTAAAAAAAACTAAAACAAAAAACAGACATATGAGATCATTACAAAAAAGTATGTGTTAAAAAAAATCGAAAAAAAAAACAGACATATAACATAAAATAAAAAAACAAAAAACAGACATATAACATCATTTACAAAAAATTATAAGTCTTAAAAATATATATATATATATATATATATATATATATATATATATATATATATATATCATAATTTACAAAAAAGTGTTTAAAAAAACCCATATAACATAAAAAAATAAAAAAAACAGACATATAGCACCATTTAAAAAAATGTGTAAGTGTTAAAAAAAAAACAGACATATAACATCATTTACAAAAAATTATAAGTGTTAAAAAAAACAAAAAAAAACAGACATATAACATAATTTACAAAAAAGTATAAGTGTTAAAAAAAACTGAAAAAAAAAAAGATATATAACATAATTTACAAAAAAGTATAAGTGTTAAAAAAAAACAAAAACAAAAAAAAAAAACAGACATATGAGATCATTACAAAAAAGTATGTGTTAAAAAAAATCGAAAAAAAAAACCAGACATATAACATAAAATAAAAAAACAAAAAATAAACATATAACATAATTTCAAAAAATTATAAGTGTTGAAAAAAAAAAATTAGTTGACCCAAACCATTTTTGTTTCCCTTTAAAGGAAGCAGCCTATACAGACATATAATATGGGATGTAGGAAAAGTGTCGCCTCTGTATATCTTACGCCGGATTTAAATCTAAACAATCTAGCTGGGAGTTCAGCTCTGTTTGGCGAGCCTGCCACGTTTCTTACATGGTTTGAGGCCCGCCGGTCCCTGCGGAGCGTGTGGGTGAAACGGGGAGGCGAAACCTCATCCCTTGGCCGAAAAATCACTTTTGACATTTAATTTCAAAAATCTTTTCTTGCCTAACACTTGGGTGATATGTTTGCCCTACCAATACAAGCCGGGCTCTCTGGAGAGGAGAGATGGCGGGTAGAGGTAGGTATGTCTGAGTGCATTGTATATAATAAAAAATAAATAAATGTTTTTTTACAGTATGTGATATAGGTGAGGATATCGGATTCAGGACTTCATTGCATAGGCTCCCTGAATATTAAGCTTTGAGAAAACATCTTCATTCATCGAATTTTTGGATTATTAAACAGAACTTGGTGCCCAAAATAAATTTTAACAGAAACATTTTTGATTTGGCCTTTAA
The DNA here is from genome assembly GCA_029206835.1 of Rana muscosa. NCBI lineage: Eukaryota > Metazoa > Chordata > Amphibia > Anura > Ranidae > Rana > Rana muscosa. The sequence continues at coordinate 56,196,596 of CM055124.1, read as the reverse complement.
ATCAAATAAAAGTGAATTATTCCAATGCAGAAACAGATTTTATTTAATTTAAGGACCGCCGCACGCCGATATACGTCGGCAGAATGGCACGCGCTCGCGACCCCGTGACCCCGTGGGTCACGCGCTCGCGACCCGGTCCTGAGCTCCGTGACCTCGGCCGTGGCGCCCGCGGACCCGATCGCCGCTGGTGTCCCGCGATTGGGTCACAGAGTTGAAGAACGGGGAGAGGTAAGTGTAAACAAACCTCTCCCCGTGCTTTCTAGTGAGCCTGTCACTGATCACTGTCACCTGTCACTGATCGTCTGTTCCCTGTCATAGGGAACGACGATCAGTGACGTCACACGCTAAGCCACGCCCCCTACAGTAAGAATCACTCATTAGGTCACACTTAACCCCTTCAGCGCCCCCTACAGGTTAACCCCTTCACTGCCAGTGTCATTTTCACAGTAATCAGTGCATTTTTATAGCACTGATCGCTGTAAAAATGACAATGGTCCCAAAATAGTGTCAAAAGTGTCTGATGTGTCCGCCCGCAATATCGCAGTCACGATAAAAATCACTGATCGCCGCCATTAGTAGTAAAAAAATAATAATAATAAAAATGTCATAAAACTATCACCTATTTTGTAGACGCTATAACTTTTGCGTAAACCAATCAATATACGCTTATTGCGATTTTTTTTACCAAAAATATGTAGAAGAATACGTATCGGCCTAAACTGAGGGGAAAAAACATATTTTTTATATATTTTTTGGGGGATATTTATTATAGCAAAAAGTAAAAAATATTGAATTTTTTCCGAAATTGTCGCTCTAATTTTGTTTTATAGCGCAAAAAAAAAAAAACGCAGAGGTGATCAAATATTACCAAAAGAAAGATCTATTTGTGGGAGAAAAAGGAGGCCAATTTTGTTTGGGAGCCACATCGCACGACCGCGCAATTGGCGATTAAAGCGACGCAGTGCCGAATCGCAAAAAGAGGCCTGGTCCTTTAGCTGCAAAATGGTCCGGGGCTAAAGTGGTTAAAGGAGCATTATTCCCCCAAAAAAAAGAATTTTTTTTTTCCCCTGGGATTCATGAAGGCTTCTTTCACACAGGTGGCCCAGGGGTGGTAAAAACAGGGGGGTGATACACCCTTTTTACTGCCCCCCCAACCACCCACCTACAAGCGAACATGGTGTTTCTTGGGCGCGTACACATTGCCACAATCGCTAAGGTTTGCATTGCAGTACAACAGGTGGTGCCGCCAGTCAATCTCTCCTATATAAGAGAATGGGGCCACACTACAACTAGCAGTTCAGTGTTTCAATGCACAATTGCCATTTGGCATTAAAAAAAAAAGCCAAAATAATTCAGACATTAGGAGGCGGCAGTGTCACCTCCTTATTGCCTGCACACCTCCTTTCACCATCCTCTGAGGCTCGGTTTAAACCATACAGCTGCGACCAAGCACAGCACGTTCCCATGCGTCGCTAGGGTTGTGACCTGCCTGGGATTCGACCGGACAGTCCGGGTTTTGAATCATGTGTCTGGGTTTCAGTCCGCCTAAAACCCGGACACAGTATTGAGACAGGAATGTGGCTTAGGACAGGGCTTGACAGGAGGGAGAGGGAGGGGGGCACTATGTGCGCCGCATTACTATTCTCTGTGGAGTGCCCAAAGATGTCCCAGGTCTGTTACAATTAGACATGTGCAATTTGTTTCGTTACAAATTCCTTTTTTATTTCGAATTTCGACAAATTTGTTAATTCGGAAATATCCAAATGAACAAAAACCAGATTTTTTCAGAATATTCGTGAATTTGAATATTCTTGAAAATTCGTAAATTTGAATATTCTTGAAAATTCGTAAATTTGAATATTCGAAAATTCGGAAATTAAAAATTCGAGAAATTCAGAAATTCTAAAATTTCGGAAATTCAGAAATCCGAAAACTCGAAGATCCGAAAATAGGAACGAAAATTTGAAAACCCGATAGTTTGAAAATTGGAAATAATAACTAACTAAAATTACATATACTTAACTATTACTAACTATTAAATTATAGGTATTGGAATTTCCTTTCAAACTTGGCTGTTAGTGAACGTGACAAATATGAATTTATCCGAAGTTACGAATTATCCAAAATAACGAATGCCGTATCTAAACGAATGGAACGTAATGAATTAACAATAATAAATAACAACAATAATATTATTAATTCATTTCGTTGCATTTGTTTAGATTTGTTATTTTGGATAATTCGTAACTTCGGATAAATTCATATTCATTAAGTTGACTAACAGCCAAATTTGAAAGGAAATTCCAATACCTATAATTTAATAGTTAGTTATTATTAGTTAGATAGTTAAATATTATTTAGACTTTTCGGAATTTCTTTCTAATTTTCGGTATTTCAAATTTCCGGATTTTCAAATTTGTGAGTTTATGATTTTTATCATTTTCGAATTTCTGAATTTGCGAGTTTCCGAATTTGCGAGTTTACGAATTATCAAATTTACGATTTTTCAAATTTACACTTTTATGATTTTTATGATTTTCGAATTTTCGAATTTCCGAATTTTCGAATTTCCGAATTTGCGAGTTTACGAATTTTCAAATTTACGATTTTACAAATCTATGAATTTTGGAATTTACGAATTTCGAACAGAACGATTGACCCAAAAACACGAAAAAACAAATAAAACAAACACATTTTTCGGCAATGCACATGCCTAGTTACAATCCAATAGTTAAAAACAATCCTATATAAAAAAATAAAAAAAAGCTGTGTGCCGCTAAAGTGTTCAGGTTTGACTTGAAGAAATAGTGGCAACCCTATGCATTGCGTGTATGGAAACTTATTCAACTCAATAGGCTGTCCCACACATGAGAAGCATGGAGAAGAAGTCCTTGACTCTTTTTCACAGTTGCTCTGCAGCCTTTTGCAGTCCCCCTACAGCAGAGAGAAAGAAGTAGCACAAGGAAACAATTAGCTCATGTGCTGAAAAGGAGCATGCTGATAGGAGGAGAAAGCAGAGTGACAGAGATACAAGCTCATCACTGTCCAGACACAAGCTGGGGGCGGGTTTAGGACAGCCTGGACCCGGCTTGATTGATGCTAGCTATCAGATTGAGGACATCTAGTGGCAGAAAAAAGGACTGCAGGGGAAATCTCTGGGGTAAAGATGGAATATTGCAAGCTGTTTTTGATATTTTTTCTTCTATTGTGTTCATTTTGCCTGGTGTCATGCTTTAAATGAATGCTTCAGTTTTTGGTAGATGTAGGAGTGTTGTATCTTTTCTATTATTATTAGGGACATATGATTAATTTATACGTCAACCCAACTTGGTGCAGCTAATTACAAGGAGGTGCCACTGTGCCTGTTGGATTTTTAATGTATAAAGAAGAATGCATTAGGCTGGGTGGGAACTCTGCAAGATGAACACAAAACACTGAGATGGCTGTTAAGAGACATGGCAAGTGTGCCAAGATGCCATCACTGGAGTCTCTAAGAGACGTGAGATGGCAGTGGCAGGTAACCACAAGATTCCTCCCATAATTGAAATTGACTGACCCTTTAGTACAACTAGTTAGAAAACTTTGACCTCAGATACAGTTGCAGTGTTTCCAATGTGAGTATTAATGTGTCATACACTATATTAGCAAAAGTATTGGGACGCCTGCCTTTACACGCACATGAACATTAATGGCACCCCACTCTTAGTCCGCAGGATTCAATATTGAGTTGGCCCACCCTTTGCAGATATAACAGCTTCAACTCTTCTGGGAAGGCCGGCCACAAGGTTTAGGAGTGTGTCTATGGGAATGTTTGACTATTTTTACAGAAGCGCATTTGTGAGGTCAGGCACTGATGTTGGATGAGAAGGTCTGGCTCGCAGTCTCTGTACTAATTAATCACAAAGGTGTTCTATCAGGTTGAGGTCAGGATTCTGTGCAGGCCAGTCAAGTTCCTCCACCCCAAACTCGCTCATCCATGTCTTTATGGACCTTGCTTTGTGCGATGGTCCAAATCATTTGGTGGAGGGGGGATTATGGTGTGGGGTTGTTTTCCAGGTGTTGGGCTTGACCCCCTAGTTCCAGTGAAGGGAACTCTTAAGGCAGTATGGACCTTGCTTTGTGCACTGGTGCGCAGTCATGTTGGAACAGGAAGGGGCCATCTCCAAACTGTTCCCACAAAGTTGGAAGCATAAAATTGTCCAAAATGTCTTGGTATGCTGATGTCTTAAGAGTTCTCTTCACTGGAAATTAGGGGCCAAACCCAACCCCTGAAAAACAACCCAACACTATAATCCCCCCTCCACCAAATTATTTGGACCAGTGCACAAAGCAAGGTCCATGAAGACATGGATGAGTGAGTTTTGGGTGACTGGCCCGCACAGAGACCTGACCTCAACCCGATAGAACACCTTTAGGATGAATTAGAGTGGAGACTGCGAGCCAGGCCTTCTCATCCACATCAGTGCCTGACCTAAAAAAATGCACTATTGGAAGAATAGTCAACCATTCCCATAGACACACACCTAAACCTTGTGGACGGCCTTCCCAGAAGAGTTGAAGCTGTTATAGCTGCAAAGAGATGGTCAAGTCAATATTGAACCCTACAGACTAAGATTGGGATGCCATTAAAGTTCACGTGCGTGTAAAGGCAGGTGTCCCAATACTTTTGGCAATACAGTGTATATTCAGATGTTTTCATATATGTTGCTTGTGATTGACGAGCCTGTCTTTGCCGCAGGTACTACTACAACAAGAGAATTCTGCACAAAACTAAAGGAAAACGTTTCACCTACAAGTTTAACTTTAGTAAAGTCGTCCTGGTGAACTATCCCCTGCTGGACATGGCAAACTCCTCGCTGCTGCTGGGACAGGGCCCCTTCCCCGGGACACATGCTCATGACCCCTTCACTCCTGAGGTAAGAGGCACAAGATGGCCAATGGCACTAACACCATGTAATGCCGCGTACACACGATCGGAATTTCCGTCGGAAAAACCTTGGATGTTTTTTCCGACGGAAGTCCGCTCAAGCTTGTCTTGCATACACACGCTCACACAAAAGTTCTCTGAACTTTCGACTAGCTCATTATGAAATACTTACCTTAGAACGAAGATGTTACAGCGGTCCCCGTACACCGATGTGACCGGCGACATGTCGTCCGGGAGTTACTTCCGGGTTTGCGGGCTTCGGCTCTGTGATTGGCCGGAGCCACGATAACATCACTCCCGAGCATGCGTGCAGGAGCCGCCGGTAACGGCACAGCAGCTGAAGAAACGGCACGAGCAAGCCGTTCCTTCAGTGCGCACGTGCCAATGACGTTGGCACATGCGGATACAGTGAATATCTCCTAAACTATGCAAGTTTAGGAGAAACTCACGGTACCTACAGGTAAGCCTTATTATAGACTTACCTGTAGGTAAAAGTGGTTGTACAGGGTTTACAACCACTTTAATACAGAGTGTACCCATATAACAGAATTATAGGCTGTCTAATGAAGCTGATTGCTTTCATACTGTCTCTCTCTAACTCCAAGTCTGAACTATATACACTGTGATAAGCTGGATGAGTTTTAAAGACTATAGTTATATATATATATATATATATATACTGTATGTACATAAGGTCCTGTACAATCAGAAGATCTTGGCCAAGGGTCCAACAAGGGGCCAAAAATATCTTGTCATTATTAACATCTTCCAAACTCATAAAGAATAACAGATCTGTTATTACAGGGACCTGCTCTACATAATAAGCTCATCATCATCATGCTTCTAATGAAGAAATGAGATGGGAAATAGGCAAAATGTTATATATATATAATATAATATATAATTTTTATATATATATATTTATAAAATGTTTGCCTATTTCCCATCTCATTTCTTCATTAGAATCATGACGATGATGAGCTTATTATTTAGAGCAGGTCCCTGTAATACTTAATATACTGAAAATATTTCAGTCTGGCACGCAGCTTCTCACATGAAAAAAACGTAATGTGGCACTGGAATTGAGTCAGCCTATCTACTTTGCACTTTAGTCCCTTGTAGTCTCTCTCTAATTGGACATGCAAGCAGACCTCTAACTACCAGAAGTGTCCGTCAGATGCCTAACCTGACACGAGCCTATGCTGGTTTTTGAACCCTGAGCTAAATCTAGCTAACGAATCCCAGACCAGACAGAACTGGGTTAGCTAAAATATCAGGAGCTGCATCTAAACTCTATTGCAATAAACATACTCACCTAACAATATACCAGAAGGTGACCACTACACATATACAGTAGCACAGACTTAGCTATCTGGCACTGTGCATATGAGATAATAACAATAGACAGAGATAAGTCTGTCACAAAAATTTAGATACACACTCAAGAATTTATGGACAGCTGCAATTAAACTATTAAAACACAGGAATACTTGCCCAATAGTCTCTGCTTCTGGTCTGAGTGAAAATACAGCAGCGCCTGTGTGTATCATGAGGCTTACCTCTCTGTGTCTGTTTCCTGGAAACCCCCCTTTATAATGATATCAAAGTCCTCCAATCTGGGGTTTCTGACTGAGCAAGCAGGGGCCAGAAGTGGTGTACACATATAACTCTATGGCATTAAAAAGCACAGCCACTTACAAATACAGACAGTAGAGGACACCAACTCCTTACAATTGCATAGATTATATCCAGTCCTATTTCCATTAAGCGTGTGAGGTATGGAAAAAATAAGAAATTGCATTACTAGTAGGGTACATGCAAGGAACAAAGCTTAAGCTTAATTCAGATTAGTATCTTAAAACCATGATGAGGGCCCTATACCCAGGTGGTAAGTGTGGCCTCAACGTCTTTCAACATAATTGCCAACATTCCAAAAAAGGAGAAAGTGTGCAACTTGTGTGTTGCCTGGTGAGGGATTCCATGGGGTATGGGACAAAATGGGAGGAGGGTCTTACACAAAGAGAAAGATTGCTTTAAGTGTATTAAGCCCTAACACCCCCTGCCATGCCCAAGTCTTAATGGTTAGCGGAAGATCTGGAATTTAACACATGAGGGGTAAAGCGTAAGGCGGACTTGATCTAGGCTTGATAAAAAAAGACCAGATCATTCTTTCTCAACCAGGATTCCCTGGAACCCTGGGCTTCCTTTAAAGGTTGTTAGGGGTTCCTTGGGCAATGAGCGATTTCTGCCTCTCAGATAAGTGATCACTGACACCAATGATCTTTTTGCTATCTGTACAGGGATTCCTAATACTGACTACAAATGTAATGCTGCGTACACACGACCGTTTTTCCTGTCATGCAATAAAACAAAGTTTTTCTCAACGTGATTTGACGTGATTCCTCTCAAGCCTGCCTTGCATACACACGTTCAGGAAAAAAAACGCTTGAGCAAAGCGCAGTGACGTACAACACGTACGACGGCACTATAAAGGGGAAGTTCCATTTGAATGGCGCCACCCTTTGGGCTAATTTTGCTGATCCTCGTGTTAGTAAAGTCTGGTGAGAGACGATTCGCGCTTTTCAGCCTCGTGCTTTTCAGTCCGTTACAGCGTGACGAATGTGCTATCTCCATTACAAACGCTAGTTTTACCAGAACGAGCGCTCCCGTCTCATATTTGATTCTGAGCATGCACGTTTTTCCCCTCGGAAAAGCATACACACAAACGTTTTTTGCGACGAGAAAAAGAACGACGAGAAAAAATAGTACAGGTTCTAATTTTTTTTGCGGGCAGTTTTCTCATAGAAAAAACTGCTATGGAACATACACACGACCGTTTTTTATGACCAATCTAAAAAATGGCAGTTTTCTCGTCATGAAAAACCGTCGTGTGTACGAGGCATAAGAATCATTCTTCCTTTTGACCATCGCACTAATGTACCGTGAGCTGTAGTTATAATAATTATTAGCAGGGGTTTCCTGAGATCAAACATTATTTCATGGGTTCTTCCATGTTAAAATGTTGAGAATGGCTGCCTCAGATCAAGGTTCTACCTAAACTCAAGGAACTTGGTGCAAAAGTAGAGAAGAAGCTTGGACTGCCGCACTCCAAAAAATTGGTTCTTTTATTAAAATAAAAACATCAAATACATTCCACAGCAAATGAAAACAGCAAGTATGAGCTGACGCGTTTCACACTGCGATTCAGTGCTTAATCATAGCTATGTTAGTCAATGTGGCCTTATAAAGAGACCCTGTCAACTGTACATAGCCAGCTTGAGAGTAAATCTAATGTTCAGGAGAATGTGTGCCAGATGGTTAAGCTGTTTTTGAATAATTTTTCCATATAACCTATTTATATACTGATGAATTGGATTTCTGTTTTGTAGGCTCTACAGTCCCTTTTCTCTTCGTCCAGTCGCCCACCTCTCTTGGATCGTCCTCTTTCTGCACCAGACACGGAAAAACTATGCCTAGAAGCTGCTTTCCCTTTCTTGGGATCAGGTGAGTCTTAAGCTTTAAAAAAATGTAATGTGTCATATGATCTTGTGGATAAAAAAGCAACCAATGAGATTCTCCCTTTCTTTGTAATAGCAGAGCTTAGACAATGAAAGGGGGAAGCCGATTGGGTACATTGCTCTTATCCTTGGCAACAATTCAGATTCAAGCTGACATTTTCTAGAAACATTGAGGACCCATTCACACCTAAGCTTTCCTTTGCAGTGTCTTAATGCACACATGTTTAAGGCAGCCAATCCATTATGAATAGGCTGTCAACGCAACACAATGGGTGAAAAAATGTACATGTCCCTTTGTTAAAACCATAAAGCATGCCATTTGCGTTGTGGCGCTTTGCAGTGAAGGGGCTCTATCGTACAATGCGTTGAGGTGGCATTCACACTGAATGACACACCAAGGCACTGAACATAGGTGTGTTTTTGTGCATTGTGGCAACGTGTTTTGCCACTACGCACAAGTATGAATGGAGCCTGAATCTTGAACTTGATTGGTTGAACTTTGTTGCCTAACATCAAGCAAGAAGTGATTTCAAGTCTACAGCCTCGTACACACGGGCGAGAATCCCGTTGAAAAAAAAAACGTTGGTTTTCTCGACGGGATTCCTGGCAAGCTTGTCTTGCCAAGACCTGTGTACACACGCACATTCAAAAGAACCGCCGTTCTTTTGAATGGCAAGAACGCTGTGACGTCATCGACTACGACGAGCATGCGCTCGTCACATTCAATGCCGTTGCCGCCATCTTGCTACACCCTACACTACCCTTGTATGCTACCTCGCGTTGGTCGAAGTCTTTTCGAGCATGCAAGGGTTTACCTGGAGACAGGTAAGTATACACACGCACGGTTTTCTCGACGGGAAACAGGCCAACGAGAATCACGACGAGAAAATAGAGAGCAGGTTCTCTATTTTTCTCGTCGAGATTCCCAGCAGTTTTCCCGACGAGAAACCATACACACGACCTTTTTCTATGCAAAAAGCTCTCCCAGCAGTTTTCTTGCCGAGAAAAACGGCCGTGTGCAGGGTCATGTTGGTCGTAACACAGTTGGGGATCAAGTGAAGACTATGGTTCCATGCTATCAGCCATTTTGGGACCACATTGGTTAAAATTATATATTTCTCTTGACTGGAGGTAGATGAGTCAAGGAGTACCAGTCATCACTTTAAGATTAAAAAAATTGCTGCACATATGACTAACCTCATCATCTGACAATGCTAGTTGCCCAACTCTCATTGCAATTGCCAACTAGCATTGTAGCACCAGAGAAAAAGTAGGTGGTGACACTGGTGAGTGATAATGTCAATCCAGGGAGCAGTTGTGTTCTACCACACAAATTTACAACTATTTTGATGGGAAAAACCAATCATATCCATTTCAGATGTAATGAAGTATAACTCCAGTCAATACTTTTTTCTAGCTTTGGCTAAAGCAAGGACTGGTTAGAACCTCTGCCTGGTCTTTTTTGCTGTCTGTGCCCCCACTGGGGAGATTTCACCTATTTGTCCTGGTGTCTTTTCAAGGGGGAATCTAATATTTGCAGTTATCATCGAAACAGGTGTAGAAGGGGCATCTTTCAATGGGGCACTTTTTCCAGTGACAAATGCTGGAGTTACCAAAATTTTGGGGAGATTTTCATTTTCTGTTTGCCTCTGGACACAGGAAGTGCAGGTAAATCTCTCAGCTGGAGAAACAGCCATAAAAACTTAGAGGTTCTAACCCTTCCCCCTCTTTGTACAAAACCAATAAAAAAAAAAAGTTTGGGCCAAATGTACACTTAAAGCTGTTTGGTTTGGGTTCTGCTTTAACAAAAAAAAAAATAATAATAACTAATTGGAGGTCGGTTGGCGTTTATTCACTTGGCTGATTTATTTTACCTTTTTCTTCTACAGGTTCTGGTTACACTAAGCCTCCGGCCTTGTTGCCCCCATACAACCGTAACTCGCCATTTCCCGAGTACCCATGGGGATTTAACCCCTACCTCTCCAGCACTTTCCCCCTTAGCGGCTCCAAGCTGCCTACCTCCCTCTACCCACCACATTTCTACCCCAGCTCACTGTCCCAGCTTCCTCCCCCCATATCTCTGATCCCTGGCGAGTCCTTGGACAGGTCGGCCACCCTCCTTCCAGGAGTGCCAAGGCTCTGCACCAGCCTCACTTCTCAACCTATACCCCGAAGCGGAGACCTGGCGGGTGCCGGGGTAGCGAGAAGAGACAGAGCTGACCCGCCCGAAGGAAAACAGGAACCAGAATCTGACTCAGACTTGGAAATCACAGACGTGAGTGACTGTAGTTCAGAGGCGGATGGGTGTGCGTACAGCCCTCCCTGCCCCGGGTCTTCTATCGGAAGAGGCAAGACAGAGGAGGAACGACTGAAACCAGCTACTGCCTCCAAAACCCCACCAGAGAAAACGGCTGCTCCAAAAAGCTAGGCCTGGAGAGGTCTGGCTGCACAGAAACTATATAAAAATGTACAAATATATATAAATATATAACTATATGGATATATAGGGGGATAACAGTGTGTTTTGCAACCTCTTCATCCCAATAGACACTTGTATTATTGCAAAGCCACCACTTGGCAGCCATTTTGTGTATAGATCAGCTTGACCAAGCCATGAAATGTAGCGTTTGGTTGCTACTGAACCTGTTGGCTTCATTTCAAGAAAGAAATGGCCTTAGGGTGTCAGAATAAAGAGACGCGTGTCCATGGTGTCATAGCAGTTTGATCTTCCTTCCGTCTTAGTAGAGCTCCTTATTCTGTGCTGCCCATGATAAATTTGGTGAATTGCCTTATTTCATGAAGACCAGATGAAGCATTGTTTCCACTGATTCGAACTGATGTCTGATGAGTGGAACAAAAGAGGAACTATTACTCATTGAAACCAAGAAAAATCGTCAAAAAAAAACGACGTCACTGTTGATTTCTCTGTGGAAGCAATTGTCCCTATTTAGGTGGAGTACTGCTTTGTGGTAGAGCTTCCAAGGTCCAGTCATCAGGCCCAACTAATGCCCCTTGACCGATGGACAGGAGATCAAGTCCAGCGCCTCATACCCACTTTATCTTGGCCCATCGCAACTAGGCAATCAGGTTGATAAAAGGCAGCACAAGGGCTGATGGGAGAGTTTTTTTAATGCAATGGACCTGTGTGCAATATCATAAACTAGGCCTCCTTTCACAAGACTCTATGCTCTCTAACTCTGTGCTATTGACACAAAAGCACTGGGCCTTAACAGCTTCTATGCAGCAAGAGACCATGACTCTTGACGCAAACCATCTGTGTCCAGGCTTGGTCAGAGGTGCCAATTGCATATATCCACCTGTGTGTGTGCAGTTACATGTGATCATCTCCAACCATTGATTTGCACCCAATAAACACCTGTACCCCTAGAACTCAAGCCTGTAGAACTTGGTTTCACTAGGTTTTTAGCTAAACCTTTTATAATTTGGAACAGTTAGTGGGCACTAGTGAGGAAAAACCTGGATCATGCATCTACAGGCACTCCCCAGACATATGTACATATTACATGCCTCCTTCAGAGGGTGGATGCAGTGCCAGCATACACAGATCTCCTTTGAGCTACAGACACAAGTGACAGGCATTGCCAGTGGCATAGCATGGGTTGTCAGCGCCCGGGGCAAGGCAAATAATTTGTGCCCCCTAACCATGGGCTTTAAGATACCCCCACCCTTATCACAGCCCCAGATACCCCCCCTCACTCTGATCACACCCCCCAAACACCTCCACCCTGATCACACCCCCAAAAAACCCCCACCCTGATCACAACTCCCAGATACCCCTCCCCACTTTGATAACACCCCCCAGATGCCCCCATCCTGATTACACCCCTAGATACCCCCCACTCTGATCACACCCCCCAGACACCTCCACCCTGATCACACCCCAGATACCCCCCCACCCTGATCACAACCCCCAGATACCCCTCCCCACTTTGATAACACCCCCATCCTGATCAAACCCCCTAGATACCCCTACCCTGATCACCTCCCCAGATTCCCTCCATTCTGATTACACCCCCAGACCCCCCCCATCCCTCCACTCTGATTACACCTCCAGATCCCCCCCCAGATTCACTCTGATCACACCCCCAGATCCCCATCCCTCCACTCTGATTACACCTCCATACCCCCCCCCCATCTCTTCACTTTGATCACCCCTCCACTCTGGTCACCCCCCCCCCAAGATTCCCCCCTTATCCTTCCACTTAAACCATAAAATAATTTTCAGGTCTCAGGGAACCTCAGCTAAAATAAACTCATTGGGGTTCAGTGGAGAGAATGCCCTTACATTAGGGTGCCGTAAGAATGCCACCCTTACAGTTAGCTAAAAATATTATTGGTGTCTTGCAGTTGGCTTTACCAAGTGGTGTTTGCACAGGCATCATCAGATGGGAGGAACATCTAGCAACCTCTGGAGGAGCTGTATGGTTCCACAGAATTGAGAATGGTTGCTCTAACTTATAGAAATAAGGAAAAGAAGAGCGGACTGCTAAGATATCATGGTCACACAACTCTTTATTCAAACACCCTGGTAAGTGAAACTGAGTCAGCCATTTTGTTCTTAAAAAGCAGCCTACAGGCTCACTTCAATGCCCAGCTCCCCTCCCACACATACTCACCTTCACTTCACTCCCCCATCGATTTATTCAGTGCCAGGAATACCTGAGGCTTGTTGATTGGCCAGTTCGGCACCCAGAGCCATCACAAGAGGGGGGGAAGGAGTCTCAACACATGTTACATGTATTGCAGTGCCATTCATTTGCACCCCAATGCACCTGTGTTGCAACAAGGGTTATGTCTATTTTTCGTCATATCGTTGTCAGCCCATTCATTTCAATAGTCTTAATGCTCTGCAAACATGTAAATGTGCCCTTAGGCTTATACAAGGCTTTTTCTTCTCACTCCCAGCATAGGGGAGCAAGGCAAAAATAAGTATAAGATGCTAAGGGTCTGACGATAAACACAGTGCAGCCACCCATAGCACCAAATTTCAGTTTACAGGTCAGCAATTGGTGAATTCTGATTGGTTGCTTTGAGTTACTGCACTTTGCTCATTGGTCTTGTAATTAAATATACCCACTGAGCATAAAATATAATATGATCAACACAAACCAGCAAAAGGATTGAAGGGTTGCTCCAGCCTTATCTTACTTGCAGCTAATTCATCTCTTATGCAGCGTACACACGAACGGATTTTCCGTCGGAAAAAACTTGGATGGTTTTTCCAACGGAATTCCGCTCAAGCTTGGCTTGCATACACACGGTCACACAAAAGTTCTCCGAACTTTCGTGCGTTAAGAACGCGGTGACGTACAACACTGCTTCCGAGCATGCGTCGAATTGTTTCCGAGCATTTTTTTCGGTCGGAATTGCATACAGACGAATGGATTTTCCGAACAAACTTTTATCTGTTGGAAAAATAGAGAACCTGCTCTCTAACTCCGTCAGAAAAGGTCAGATGGGGCATACACACGGTCGGATTATCCGACAAAAAGCTCCCATCTGACCTTTTCCATCGGAAATTCCGTCCGTGTGTACGCAGCATTAGAACAGGTGCATGTTGACCTTAATGAGCATCAGAAGTCATAGTTCACAAAGGTTTCTGTTTTAGAGCTATAAAGAATGGAGGCGCCACAATGATTGGATAAGTCCGTTATGAGTTTTTATTAAATACAATATAAAGGTATAAAGCCAATACCTTGTATGGCTGTCATGCTGGTGGCCAACTGCTACCAACCCTGTTCTCTGTGTACAAGTCCAGTACACATTTGTATTCATTGTCACCATACAGTACAAGCCCTGATGAAGCCCTGATGAAGGGAGATATGTGAACCCTTGAAACGCATTGGATTTATATGGTTACCATTACATTGTATTTAAATAAAAAAAAAAAAAAAAACTTGATCCAATTGTTGTGGCGCTCTAATTTTTCCAAGACTCTATAATTTTTTTGGGGGACTCCTTGGGATACCACTGTAGACAGAGAGCTGCCTCCAGAAAGTTTAGAAAATGGACTGTCCTCCTCTACTCAAGGGGTTCTGCACTCCTACAATTCAAATCTACTTTTAAACCAAGAGTTTTCTTTTTTTATTATTGATGATCTCAACTTATGTGACGAAAACCAGAAGCACAAGGCAACAGGGAGCATTGACACGGTTCTTAGAGAACAAACTTGTATCTGTTTTTAGAGACAACTTCGTTGTAGGCAATATGTGCAGCTAACTGAAGAACCCTTTAGTCTTGGGATGAAGAGGTCCTGCTTGCCAACTGGGGAACTGCAGTGCAGCTCTCTTCCGTTGGCAAGCGGGTTAAAGAGATTGTACGTGTTTATTTTTCTATTAAAGTACTTTGGAATTTGTTCATTTGGGACACAGGTGAAGTACACAAGTCTGCCCCTCAGAAAAGAACAACATGACACTGCAACTGCAGCAAGTATACATTTTGTTTTAAATTATTTCTTCCGGAAAACTGTTTAAATCCTCCAAATAAGTCAAATTCAACCCAACCATCGAACTTCAAGTAATATCCAGCCGTCCGGAGTCGGAAGTGTTTTTCTGCCACCCGGTGGATGAGACCCCCAACTGCAGCTCATAAATGATTCACGTTGGCCTCCCATCAATGTTTGAGCGAACACCCCCAGGTCATGATAATGTACACTCGTGAATTATAAATATTGGTTATTTTTTCTGTTGCCATATGGTGAAAAACAATATTGGGTCATGTTTTAGCATTTTGCCCCATAGTTATCACATGACACAGTACTAAACAATGAAAAATCCTCATGTAGCAGTAGTAGACAATTATCTCGGAGTGTGGTGCAAGATTACAATGGAGAGGCCCGAAGAGCAATACAGTGTTGACTTTTGTGAATCCATATCTGTATTAAGAGCTAAATATTTCACATAATAATGATGTTTCCAATATCATAGACCTCCTATGTCATTTCTTAGCAAACATCCATATAAAATGCCAAGGTCATCCCAACTGGTTGCCTTCCATGACACCTTTGAGGAGCTCTCACCTCAAGGAAGAAAGGAAGGGTTGTCACTAGGACAGAGAGCCACAGGGAGTAATAATAACCTTGGAGATAATCTAATGCCGCCTACACACGACCGTTTTTAATGACTAGAGAAAAATGCAATTTTTTAAAATGGTCATTAAAAATGATCGTGTGTGGGCTTTAGAGCACTTTTCACGACGTGAAAAATGGCCATGAAAAAATTGGAACATGCTCTAATTTTTCTCGTTGTTTTTCACGTTGTCGTTTTTCTCGTCATGAAAAACGGCCATGTGTGGGCTTTAACGACGTGAAAAAAACTGCGCATGCTCAGAAGCAAGTTATGAGACGGGAGCGCTCGTTCTGGTAAAACTAGCGTTCGTCATGGAGATTGCACATTCGTCGCGCTGTAACGGACTGAAAAGCACGAGGCTTAAAAAGCGCGAATCGTCTCTCACCAAACTTTACTAACACGAGGATCAGCAAAAGCAGCCCAAAGGGTGGCGCCATCCGAATGGAACTTCCCCTTTATAGTGCCGTCGTATGTGTTGTACGTCACCGCGCTTTACTCAAGCATTTTTTTCCACGATAGTGTGTAGGCAAGGCAGGCTTGAGAAGAATCACGTTGAGAAAAACAGCGTTTTTTTCAATGACATTAAAAACGGTCATGTGTACGCGGCATAACCCTGGTGTCCAACCTGCGGCCTTTCAACACTTTTTGTGTGGCTCACAGGGCTACTGCAGACACTAATTCGTGTTTCCTATTGCCCTGTTATAGCAGTGATTTCTAGCAGTCTCGTGCAATATGTCTCTAGTCTATGGTTGTCTCCTGAAGCATGTCCCCAGTCTCCAACAACTACTATACCATGTTCATAGCTTCTAAATGTCTCTTGCAGCATATCTGCAGTCTCTGATCATCTCCTGTACCATATCTGTAGTCTCTGATCATCTCTTGTATCATGTCTGCAGTCTCTGACCATAAGCTGCACTCTGTTTCTGACCATCTCCTGTACCATGTCAGCCATAGGTGTGCGCACAGGGTGTGCCAGGTGTGCCCAGGCATACCCTAATCACCCTTTACAGCACAGATTCCCCCTACTTCCCAGGCTGCCTCCTTCCCCCTGCAGTGCTACCAGCTTCCCTCCTCTCCCGCCAGCTGTTGCTGGCTAGGATGTTTTAGGATGAGTGGAGGAAGGGGCCAGTAAATATGTAATTGACCATCCCTTTCCCTTTCTGAATGAATATCGTGAGTGATCATCAGTAGTGTGTGTTTGAGCTTTGGGGTGCACACCCTAATGCAATAGACTGTGCACACCTATGAATTGTCAGCAGTTTCTTACCATCTCCCGTATTATGTCGACAGCATCTGACAATCTCTTGTATCATGCCTGTAGTTTTGACTATATTATTTTGTGTGTCTGAATTTTATGTGTGGCCCTTTGTTGATGTCAGGGGCTGCATTTGAGGGCCCCCTATATCAAAAAAGTTGACTATCACTATTTGAACCTTTCCCCATTTTTGGACCCATATGTTATTTGATGCTTGCTGCAAGAAGGCAGTCTATTTATGAATGGACTAGCAGCGCAACACAATGCAAAAAAAAAAAGTGGCACCTGCACCACAAGACATAGATGCTTCACATTTGTGCATTGGGGTGCATTAAAATGCTGTGGGCTAAGGCAGGCCATAGATGATGCAACCACCATGGGTTGCAGGAAAGAAAATCGATTGGTTCCCCCATCAACACTGTCAATGGAAGAATCCCTCCCGCGGGGGGGGGGGGTGGTGTGGGGAGTCATCCATGCCATGCTGGGAGAACACAGTAATTATTGCTAGCCGCTGACAATAATCGCATGTAAAAAGCTGTTTGTACCCAAGTCAATCGATGGATCAACTTGGGAACAATCGGCCTGCCCAATAATGGTTTGAATCTTGTCCGGTCCCAAAAGAACCAGCTGAGATTCGAACCATCTATGGCCGGGTATACCAATAGAGCAACAGACAGCAAATAAAAACCCAACAGAGGTTTGGGCTGGAGTTGGGCTTTAATTTTGGCCTCTTGAAGCTATGATCTCATTCTAATGCTTACCATAAACATAACAATTTTTAATTGACCTAATTACTTGCAGCCAGCTAATACAAAAATGACCCAACAGATCATGGCAACCTACCACCAGAACATTTTAGTCATAACAGTTCTGATAGGAGCTGTTCAATATTGATAACCTTAATTTGTTCCATTGAATTTACGATGGAAAGTTGATTGAGTTTCTTCGAGATGCTTGGTCATCACCATGTGTTGCAATCTGGTTGTGCAATCTTCTCTTAACATTGCTGGTGGATATAAAGCTAGTTTTACAGTCAGATGAGTGTACAACCAGCTTAAAATGTATCTAAAGCCAAATATATATTTATTTTAGTTCTGGATAGTGTGAGAAAAGGATGAAACCCCAGTCAGGTTTTTATTGTTGACCGTTTCCCTACTTTGGAGTTGTACTCCCAGCAAAAGAAGCGTCTCTACGATTAAGCCCATGTTCAAGTGAAATGCATTAGCTGGAGGGGTTCCCAAGTGGGGCTTCTTAGCGTTGGCTGCCTGGGACAATAAAGCTTTATTGAAATGGTTGGGTTATAGGCATGTGGCTGGTTCTTTTGTTGGGTGGATGAGCTCCATCTGATGCCAGCACCAATAAATACTGTGCGTTGGCAAGCGGCAACCCTCTTTGCTCTACTTTATGGAGACTTACTGCTGGTTTGTCCTGTGACCGTCAGAAAAAATACAAAAACTGGAGGTTGTCACCAGAACAAAAATAAATGGAAAATCTTCCAAAAGTATGTATTGCCAAAATTAGTATTAGATTTGGAGTAGGGACCGGTTAAAACATATATTTTTTTTCTTGCTGTACCATTGGGGAAATTTCCCTTTGTCTTCAGAGAAGCAACCGGATGTTAGAGGAAATCTCCCAAAGTGAAGAAAATTCCCTTCTTAAATAGTCGTTCCCCAAAGAAGTGTCCCCATTGGAAGATTTCACCTTACCTCTCTGGGGACAACACAAAAATGTGGGATTTCCCCTCAATTTCTGTCTTGGTGGCAAAGGTTACTGGGACAAATCGAGGGGTGAATCTCCCCAACAGGGACTGTAATAAAAACTTGGGTCTAACCCTTTCCCACTCTATACAAAATTTAAGAGAAAAAGTTTTGCCTAGAGATAAACCCTGAAGTAGAAAATATCCCCAAAGACGGGGATATGCCCATCACTTAAGGCCCGTACACACGGTCGGACTTTTTGCCAACAAACTTCAAAATGAGCAAGTTTTCAAAAAAATCATACCATGTGTACGCTCCATCGGACAAACTTTTTCGGTTTTCATCGGACAAAAATTCGCTCTGCAAACGGACAAACTTTTCGGCAACAAAAGTCCGATGGTGCAAAGTCCGACCGTGTGTACAGAAATCCATTGGACTTTTGTCCGAAGTACAAATACACATGCCCAGAACCAATGTTAAAATCAACCAACAATAGCAGAAGTTGACCAAAGGGTGGCGGTAAAGAGCAGAAAAAAGCAGAAAATCACGTGATGTTGGGAAAGTTTTGGGAAAGTTTGCAGAAAAGTCCTGCCGTGTGTATGCTATGGGTGTGCCCGGCCAACTCCCTTCGGACAAAAATCCACGGAAAAGTTTGTTTGAAGTCTGACCGTGTGTACAAGGCTTAAGACTGATAGTGAAGCATATTTTTCCCAACAGGATGCAGATGGCAAACCTGCAGGGAAGAAATAATGTAGCTCTGTAATCATTATTACATTATTAAATTAATTGTTTTAATGCTGGCGTCTCCCACCCTTTAAGAGATTTCTGATGCCGGGATTCTGATCATGTGACCAACGTGATTGGCTGTCACAGCAATCACATGATTGGAAAGCTCCGATCACAAGCAGAGATTGGGAGCTTTCGGTTAGCCGCCAGTAACTGTTACGGGAGAGCTCTGTGTACATTCTGGCACGTATACTTGCACCTGCTCGGCATTAAGGCCCACCCGCTGAGAGGCCGCATATATGCGTACTGCCGGCGCGAAGAGGTTAAATTCAAGCAGTGTAAGTACCTGAGACTGACACACTCTTGTATTCCCCTGTACAGCGGGGCTGGAGTGTGAAAGTCAGAAGCAGCACAATTGTCCGATCAGTTTGTGTCCTGACAAGAAGCTTGCTCATAAAGGATATAGCAGAGTGACAGAGAGATCAGTTCAGCCCTTTGCTGCTTCTCATTTCACTGACCAGTCACTGGTTGGTGCGGGTACAGGATGACCTAGGCCAGTGATGGCGAACCTAGGCACCCCAGATGTTTTGGAACTACATTTCCCATATAGCTCTTGCACTCAGTAGTTGAGCATCATGGGAAATGTAGTTCCAAACCATCTGGGGTGCCAAGGCTCGCAATCACTGATCTAGGCTGAAGCCTCGTATACACGACCGAGTTTCTCGTCAAAAAACGACAAGAAAACTGCCGAGAGAGCTTTCTTGCCGCGAAAAATGTTCGTGTGTATGGTTTCTCGTTGAGAAAACTGCCGGGAATCTCGACGAGAAAAATAGAGAACCTGCTCTCTATTTTCTCGCCAGGATTCTCGTTTTTCTCGTCGGGTTTCTCGTTGGCCTGTTTTGCGACGAGAAAACCGGTCGTGTGTGTGCTTTTCCGAGCCTTAAAAAATTGCGCATGCTCAGAATCAAGTATGAGACGGGAGCGCTCCTTCTGGTAAAACTAGCATTCATAATGGAGATAGCACATTCGTCACTCTGAACTGAAAAGCACGAAGACTGAAAAGCGCGAATCGTCTCTCCCCAAATTTTTTTACTAACACGCGATAACACAAGATCAGCAAAAGCAGCCCAAGGGGTGGCGCCATTGGAATCGAACTTCCCCTTTATACTGCCGTCGTATGTGCTGTACGTGACCGCGCAGAACAACAACGAGATTTGGAATTGACAGTGTGTATGCAAGGAAAGCTTGACAAGAAGCTCGTCGAGAAAATCGACGGGTTTTTTACGACGAGAAACTCGGTTGTGTGTACTAGGCTTTAGAGGAAGTGGGTTGAATGATGCTTGCCATCAGACTTAGGAAATCTAGTGGCAAAAAAAAGTATGACATGAATAAATCTCTAGCTTATCTTGTATTTATATCCTGGGGTATATATTTTTCCCTTGTATGACTAGATATTTACTTAAACCTTTACTCTAACCATTCCTACATTTATTTCAAATAGAAAAACAAGTTTGGCTTTAGATATACTTTAAAAAGTCCCTTGCGTTATTACTCGTAATAAAGGCATCAGTGGTAATGTGGATGCTGAAAAATCACTTTCATTCATCTCTACCAAAAATACCCAACCAATCGTCAGAGGCTGGTGTATGACAACTGTAAGGTAATATGGATGGAGTCAATACAGTGACACCTCTCAACCATTAAGCAACAGAAATATTATTTACTCATTTCTTATAATATCATCCTAGTGTTGTGAATCAAAAATGAATCATTCCGTTTGTTCCAGACAGCTCACGCCTCAAGTAAATAATCAATTGCTCAAAAATGTTTTCTTTTTGAAGAAAAAAAAAAATAATTAACGACAGCACTTTAGTTCAAATCCATACAGAGCAAGCCTTTTTAGAATCACTTCCATGACCATTACATGCAATATCGATGTGTTCTCCTTGTTGCGACACAAAGGACCTTCTTTTAACAACACGCCGCAAGATGGTATGAAGTGCCCAGCAATCACAGGGAGCGCAAGTGACCGTGTTGGCTTCCATCTTCAAAGGTGCTAGAAAAATGGCAAACGCTGATTGGCTGCTGAAGGTCAAAGTGGATTTGTGCACCTTGTTAGGACAACTTTGGTTGCTTCGGTCTGTGGATAGTTCTTAGCAGAACCCCCACTTCCCGTCCCGTCCCGTGCCGTCCCGTCCCAAAGGTTTCTTGTGCTTCACCTGTGTACCCAGTCTAGTATATTGTGCAGTACGTGCGTGTTTGAGGCCCCGACCTCCCTCTCCTCATCCAGTGTTCTGTCCAGATGTCTGTGCTAATTTTTTGGAATGGGAGGGAGACCAAGGAGGAAAAGGAAATGGGGAAAAACCCTACAGGTGCTTTCTGTGTATCTGTGAGTGAAAAGACTGGGTTGGAGCATTCCCAGAGCAAAGCAATAAAGAAATACACAACAATCAACTGTCTTGGCATGTGCTTTAAAGGGGACTTGTCCATTGGGCGGTACACTACATGACCAAAGTTTTGTGGACAATGATCATCACAAAAGTACGTAGACACTCCACCAAAAAGATTGAGCCTCAGTGTTTTCATTGAAGAATACAGTAAAACCTTGGATTGCGAGCATAATTCGTTCTGGAAGCATGCTTGTAATCCAAAGCACTTGTATATCAAAGCAAATTTTCCCATAAGAACTAATGGAAACTCAAATGATTCGTTCCACAACCATTTATTCATAAGTCCTTCCGTTTATAGTCCATATAAAAAGATTCTAGCAATGTGATAGGTTGTGTAACCACAAAATGTCCATCCACAATGGAAGCCTCCACAAGGGGATTAGAAGCAAAATCCAGCAGGAGCTACAGAGTATAAAAGAGAAGAGAGGCACCTCTAAGACCCCTTTTACTCTGGAGCGTTTTGCAGGCGCTATAGCGTTAAAAATAGCGCCTGCAAAATGCTGCTAAACTGCTGCCCCATTCACTCCAGTGTGAAAGCCCAAGGGCTTTCACACTGGAGCGTTGCGCTAGCAGGACGTTAGAAAAAGTTCTGCTAGCCGCATCTTTGCAGCGGTGAAGGAGCGGTGTGTTTACCGCTCCTCCACCGCTGCTGCCCATTGAAATGAATGGGACAGCACGGCTATACCGCCCGCAATGCGCTTCAGCAGCACATTGCGGGCAGTTTTAACCCTTTCTCGGCCGCTAGCGGGGGGTAAAACCGCCCCGCTAGTGGCCGAAATGTGCCGCAAATCTGCCCATAGCGTCGGCGGTAAAAATAGCTGTGTTTTACCGCCGACGCTATGGGCGCTCCAGTGTGAAAGGGCTCTAAGTGTAGCAATATGGTTACATTTAATGAAGGTACAACATTTAGCAACTCACATGGTTGATGATTAAAAGAGGCACATCTAAGTATACAGGCATCCGGGGTAAAGCTGTCCACATAGATTGTCCTCCGCACCGCCGCCTCTCACCGCTATCAGTCTGCAATCATGACCGGGAAGACTACCCTGCAGTAGGGTGTTCTGAAAGCGAGGCTTGAACCGCTCGTGGAAAGGAAAACATCAATGGCGGTGAGGAGGGCGGTCTATGTGGACAGCTTTACCCCAGTTGCCTGCATACTTAGATGTGCCTGTTTTAATCATCAACCCTGTGAGTTGCTAAATGATGTACCTTCATTAAATGTAACCATATTGCTACACTTAGAGGCGCCTCTCTTCTCTTTTATACTCTGTTGTGACATGACGCTACTCTTATATCAAGACATCGCTTGTATATCAAGTCAAAATTTATTTAAAAATGTTGCTTGTCTTGCAGAACGCTCTCAAACCAAGTTACTCTCAAATCAAGGTTTTACTGTACTATTAATGCTATGGCAGCCTTTCTCAACCTTTTAACAAAAAGAGGCATAAAGAACTTGTTTTCAGGTCGGCTAAAATTAATTGTGGGTCAGTGGGAAGAATGCCCCTTATATTGGCAGCCAATCCGGAAAAATGCCCCCCTTACATTGGTGGTCAGTGGAAAGGGTGTCCCCTACATTGGTGGTCAACTAAGATATCACCAAGAATTTCTGAAGTAACCTGTAGAACATGGGGGCTCAACCTGTGGCCCTCATTCCGCAACAGCTGGAGGGCCACAGGTTGAGCACCCAATGCTGTAGAGTAGACTATTGGAAGGGTGAAATTGCCATTGAGTTTGGACAAGCCCAGTAAGAATTGTACTTGTCTAGACATGTAAATATAAACAAACAGATTTTGGGGCTTCAGAGCCGGTTCACACAGGGGCAACCCGACTTCCAGCGCAACTTTGGGAGGCAACTTGGACACGACCTGAGTATGAATCACAGCGCGACTCCAGGCAACTTACAAGGCAACTTCAAGTTGCCTCCAGGACAGGCGACTTTCCAGTGGCCAATCAAACAATAATCAGCTCTGTGGGAGGGGTTTGCCAGGAAAACTATTTTTACTTCCTGGAAAGTTGCTTCAGTTAAGACAGGGGATCCGACTTGGAGGCAACTTCCATTGAAATCAATGGGTACAAGTCGCCTAGAAGTCGGATTGAAGTCGTACAGGAACCTTTTCTGAAGTCGGAAATGACGGCTCCATTCATTTCCATTACTTTTCTAAACCGTGCGACTTGGGGCGACTTGAAGTCGGATCCCAGGACACCCCTGTGTGAACCGGCTCTAAAGCTTCTGGTGCTGCTTGTTTTATGCTACAACAGCTGTTTAGTACAAACTCAAAATCACCACTGGAACACAAGCTTTGATAAAGGGGGAGTTTTGAGCGACCAAAGGTGTTCGCTTTTTATTTAGGCAGCTCGATTAATAATTTTTTTATTGTACTTGTCCAAACATTTTGATGCCGTCATCTTTCCAATATTCTACACCCCTTAAATTGATGGTAAATGGGAAGAATGCCCCTTACATTGGAGGTCACTGAAAATAATGTTACTTACATTGGTGGTCAGTGGGAAGAATGTCCCTTACATTGGTAGTCAGTGGGAAGAAAGTCCCTTACATTGGTGGTCAGTGGGAAGAATGTCCCTTACATTGGTGATCAGTGGGAGGAATGTCCCTTACATTGGTGGTCGGTGGGAAGAATGACCCTTACATTGGTGATCAGTGGGAGGAATGTCCCTTACATTGGTGGTCGGTGGGAAGAATGTCCCTTACATTGGTGATCAGTGGGAGGAATGTCCCTTACATTGGTGGTCGGTGGGAAGAATGTCCCTTACATTGGTGGTCAGTGGGAAGAATGTCCCTTACATTGGTGGTTGTTCTGAAGACTGTCCCTTACATTGGTGGTCAGTGGGAAGAATGTCCCTTACATTGGTGGTCAGTGGGAAGAATGTCCCTTACATTGGTAGTCAGTGGGAAGAAAGTCCCTTACATTGGTGGTCAGTGGGAAGAATGTCCCTTACATTGGTGATCAGTGGGAAGAATGTCCCTTACATTGATGGTCGGTGGGAAGAATGTCCCTTACATTGGTGGTCGGTGGGAAGAATGTCCCTTACATTGGTGATCAGTGGGAAGAATGCTCCTTACATTGGGGGGTCAGTGAGAAGAATGCCCCATCACAGACAGCTAAAAAAAGGTCCGTCAAGTAGAGTTGGACTTAGAATTAGGTAGACATCATCAAATGGGAGGTCAATCAGCCACAGCTTAGGGAACGCCTAACAAACTCTGGAAGAACCCTGGCTAAGAATGGCTGTGCTACAGCATACAAAAAGATTTTAGACAATTGTGCACTTCCAACCTTGTGATTCCAGCATGACTGTGCATGTTCAGCTCCATAAAGACATGGTATACAGAGTCAAATGTGAAGAAACTCAAGAAGCTAGCACAGATCCCCAAATCTCAACCCTACTGAACACCTTTGGGATGAATTACAACATAACAGCCAAGAAACTAGCATTTTTTTGGTGGTCAATGATGGCAGCCCCACTAATTTTCCTTATGTCATGTTCACCTAAAGGCTAACTGCCTGGCTGTCATGTGATACTTCATGTTTCACCAAGTTGAAAGAATTCCAATTCCTCCCTCAGTGATCCCTCACTGGCACTGTGCAATATAACTTTTGACAATAGAAAGTAGTAACCACTTTAACTTACAGGTAAAGCCTAGATTAAGACTTACCTGTAGGTGCTTGAAATATTTCCTAAACCTCCACGGTTTAGGAAATATTTTCAAAAATCACAGGCGCTGATGTCTACAGCGCAGGTGCACTTTAGCAACGGTGATCGTGCCGTTCCTAATGGAGGCCGTGCCGTGACTGGCGGCTCCGGCGCGTATGCACGGGAGTGACGTCATCGCGGCTCAGGCCAATCACAGTGCCGGAGCCGCGATACCCGGAAGTAACACCTGGGAGAGATGTCGACCGCCCGAGCGGTGAACGAGGACGGATGCGAGGGCTTCGATCTTGGGTGAGTATTACATAATGAGCTAGTATGCTATGCATACTAGCTCATTATGCCTTTAGCCTCGTAAAAACGGCCGGTTTTCTCGGCAAGAAACGACAAGAAACTGCTGGCAGAGCTTTCTTGCCGAGAAAACCGGCCGTGTGTACGCGGCTTTCAGGTTTCTCGTCAAGAAAACTGGCCAGAATCCCGACGAGAAAAATAGAGAACCTGCTCTCTGTTTTCTCGTCGGCCTGTTTCCCGACGAGAAACCTGAGTGTGTACGCTTACCTGTCACCGTGGAAATACGCGCATGCTCGAAATGACTTTGACGCATACGCGGTAGCTTCCTAGGCATAGGTAGGGTGTAGCAAGATGGCGGCGGCATCGAATGTGACGAGCGCATGCTCATCGTAGTTGATGACGTCACCGCGTTCGTTCCATTCAAAAGAACAGCGGTTCTTTTGAATGGAGTGTGTACACTCGGCCGGGACAAGGTTCTTGTCAAGAATCTCGTCAGGAAAAACAACGTGTTTTTTCCTGACGAGATTCTCGGCCGTGTGTACGAGGCTTTTGTCTTGCAGGTGGTGCTTTTTTTTTTACAAGTGGGTTTACTTCCTTTAAGAAATCTACATATAGAGCCAAAAACAAAAAGCTACTTCACAGGTCTCTTAGTCTAAGAAGATTCTGATCCTAGAAGATGCCTGAATATTGATAGGACTGTCCTTCTAAAGAGAATAAAGGCGCTGTCAGGATGAGTGCTCTAAACTATATGAAAGTTAATAAATATCCCAAGTATTAAACTTTAAGAGATAATGGATCAGGGATGCTTCAGGTACTTATCAGGACAGGTTGTTGGTTGCTTCTGCCAGTATATCACTGGTGATATGGACTAGGGATGAGCTTCGGCATGTTCAGATGCTCTTCAGAACCCATGTGGCAAAACCTGCTGGGAAGCCGTCACTTGTATTGGTCTTATCATGTGTGGCAGGGGCATACCCAACCCCACAGCTGCACACATACAGTGGCTATGTATAGGTGTGACTGCTGAGCAGGAAATGCCTTGGCCACAAATGATTGGCCCATTAAAGGTGACAGTTTCCTGGCGGCTTGGTCACATGGGTTTGGAAGAGCGTCCAACTCACACACCCCAGCATGTCTCCAGTGTGGACAAAAAATAGAAAACCAAGAATTATCAGAGCCAGCGAAAGCAAAAAAAATGAAATACCGTATATACTCAAGTATAAGCCGAGATTTTCAGCCCTTTTTTTTGGTCTGAAAGTGCCCCCCTCGGCTTATACTTGAGTCGGTGTACCTGAAAAATATTGAGAGGCTGCGGGCATCCATTGTTTAAAACTCGCGGTCTCCTCCTGGTCCCTTCCGTAATAGGTGGAACTATGTCTGCTGAGAATCGCCTATCACGAACGTTCTCTCATCCTCACCCATCCCAGCAGACACTGTGTTCAGTGTTCCGCCAATCACGGACGCCTTTTCATCCTCAGACAAGAGGACGCCCGTGATTGGCGGAACACTGAACACAGTGTCTGCTGGGAAACTGAGGATGAGAGAACATTCGTGATAGGCGGAACTGTGTCTGCTTAGAAACGCCTATCACGGAAGGGACCAGGAAGAGACCGCGAGTTTTAAACAATGAATGGACACCCGCAGCCTCTCAATTTCAGGTACAATTTCAATTTTAGGGGCACAGTGAGGATGGGCACAGTAAGGTGGCAATGGGCAGAGTGAGGTTGGGCACAGTGACAATTGGCTTAGTGAGGCTGCAATGGGCACAGTGAGGCGTGCAAATGGGCATTGTTGACCCTCTTCCACTTTCAGTATACTCGAGTCAGTGAGTTTTCCCAGTTTTTTTGTGGTAACGTTGGGTACCTCGGCTTATACTCGGGTCGGTTTATACTCGAGTATATACGGTACATAATTCCCGATCAGAGGGATCTAAAGCCAACCAGATCAATTTGTGCAGTCTTCCTATGGGACAGTTTTATTAACAATAGGTTTTTCACTACTCAACATACAAAACTGATTTTATATGGTTTTGTCAGCACACTAAACATTTTATTATTTGGTAGAAAAAAATATTTAAATCAAGTTCAGCCAACTTAGTGCCTAACAATTTTGGAAACTAGTGGTTTGTGTTGGTGGGCTTTTCCTAGCATTAAGACCGGTTTTGGATTCCCATGCAAATCCTATATAAAACCCAAAAGTGGTTGTAAATCCTCACATATACCTAGTGACATGACTGGACTTAGGTGATACACAGAGATTAAACAAATCATCCTACATAAGTTGTACCTGTTTATCTACAGTCTTCTCTACAGCTTGTTTAACCACTTCTCTACCGGGCCTATTCTGGCACTTCTCTCCTCGTAAAAATCATCATTTTTTTTGCTAGAAAATTACTTAGAACCCCCAAACATTATATATATATTTTTTTTAGCAAACACCCTAGGGAATAAAGTGGCGGTCATTGCAACTTTTTATCTCGCACGGTATTTGCGCAATAATTTTTCAAACGTCTTTTAAAAAAAAAAAAAAAAAAAAACGGTTTCATGAATTAAAAAATAACAAAACAGTAAAGTTAGCGCAATTTTTTTGTATAATGTGAAAGAGGATGTTACGCTGAGTAAATAGATACCTAACTTGTCATGCTTTAAAATTGCACACACTCATAGAATGGCGCCAAACTTCGGTACTTAAAAATCTAAATAGGCGACGCTTTAATTTTTTTTACAGGTTACCAGTTTAGAGTTAAAGAGGAGGTCCCATGCTAGAATTGTTGCACACGCTCTAACGCACGCGGCGATACCTCACATGTGTGGTTTGGACGGCGTTTACATATGTGAGCGGGACTTATGTGTGTGCTCGCTTCTGAGCGCGAGCTACCGGTAACAGGGGCGTTTTACATTTTTTATTTTCTTTATTTTACATAATTTTTTGTATTTTAAAACCTTTAAAAAAAAAAAATTAATCACTTTTATTCCTATTACAAGTAATGTAAACATCCCTTGTAATAGGAATGGTGTGTGATAGGTCCTCTTTATGGAGAAATGCGGGGTCAATAAGACCCCACATCTCTCCTCCAGGCTGGAAAGCATGAGATTGTGAAAAAATAATTCACCGATCTCATGCCGACAGCCGCGATTGCGGCTTTGTTTACTTCCGGGTACCCGGGCGTGACGTCATAACGCCGCGCCCGGGCCTCCAACGGTCATAGAAATCTCTATCGTCGGGAGTCGGCGCCGCCGATTCGTTCTCCGGGCCCCTGATGGCACGGGAGAGCCCGGAGAATCACCGGATGGCGGCGGGGGCGTCCCCTCCCGCCGCCTATAAGAACAATCAAGCGTGCGGTATTGAGGTGGTTAAACTGTCAGAAAAAAGGGGGAGGAGAGCTGAAGTCACATTCTGCAAAGCTCAGTGAGAAGATCTCTGAGAGCTGATTGTAGGGAAGGGACACTCCCCCTTCTCACAGCACACAGGAACAGAGCTGAGGCTGTCAATCAGCTGTAGCTCCCTCAGCTGTCACCATTTTTCACTTGGTGTCAGGAAAACTGGGAAGCGGCAGCAGACAAAAATTACGCTTAGTGCTCAAGTACACACTATAGAGGGATATGCTTTATTTATATTTCAGGTCTGAGTTTTAGGACCACTTTAAAGTAGGTTAGAAGGAGGACAGATTCACCTGCAAATGAATTATGAATGATCTCCGAAGTGTGTCAAACTGATGCCATCAAAACTCAGGCCCTAAATATTATCACAAAAATATTTTCTCCCATTTAGCCCCAATACAGGAATCCCAAAAGTTCATAGTATTTGCTACATATAGTGGATATAAAAAGTCTACACACCCCTGTTAAAATGTAAAAAAATGAGACAAAGATAAATCATTTCAGAACTTTTTCGAACCTTTAATGTGACCTATAAAGTCTACAGCTCAGTTGAACAACAAACTGAAACCGTTTTATGTGGAGGGAAGTAAAAATAAAAATATAAAATAAGTAAAAATAAAAATATAAAATAATATGGTTGCATAAGTGTGCACACCCTTACACTAATACTTTGTTGAAGCACCTTTGGTTTTATTACGGCACTCAGTCTTTTTGGGTATGAGTCTATCAGGATGGCACATCTTGACTTGGCAATATTTGCCCACTTTTCTTTGAAAAAACACTCCAAATCTGTCAGATTGTGAGGATATCTCCTGTGCACAGCCCTCTTCAGATCACCCCACAGATTTTCAATGGGATTCAGGTCTGGGCTCTGGCTGGGCCATTCCAAAACTTTAATCTCCTGGCGAAGCCATTCCTTTGCTGATTTGGATGTATGCTTTGGGTCGTTGTCATGCTGAAAGATGAAGTTCCTCTTCATGTTCAGCTTTCTAGCAGAAGCCTGAAGGTTTTGTGCCAATACTGACTGGTATTTGGAACTGTTCATAATTCCCTCTACCTTGACTAAGGCCCCTGTTCTGGCTGAAGAAAAACAGCCCCAAAGCATGATGCTGCCACCGCCATGCTTCACTGCGGTGTTCTTTTTGTGATGTCCAGTGTTGTTTTTGCGCCAAACATATCTTTTGAAATTATGGCCAAAAAGTTCAACCTTGGTTTCGTCAGACCATAACACATTTTCCCACAAGCTTTTGGGAGACTTCAGATGTGTTTTTACAAAATTTTGCCGGGCTTGGATATTTTTCTTGGTAAGAAAAGGCTTCTGTTTTGCCACTCTACCCGACATATGAAGAATACAGGAGATTGTTGTCACATTTACCACACAACCAGTACTTGCCAGATTTTCCTGCAGCTCCTTTAATGTTGCTGTAGGCTTCTTGGCAGCCTCCCTGACCAGTTTTCTTCTCGTCTTTTAATCAATTTTGGAGGGACGTCCAGTTCTCGGTAATGTCACTGTGGTGCCATATTTTCTCCACTTGATGATGACTGTCTTCACTGTGTTCCATGGTATATCTAATGCCTTGGAAATTCTTTTGTACCTTTCTCCTGACTGATACCTTTTAACAATGAGATCCCTCTGATGCTTTGGAAGCTCTCTGCGGACCATGGCTTTTGCTGTAGGATGCGACTAAGAAAATGTCAGGAAAGACCTACTAGAACAGCTGAACTTTATTTGTGGTTAATCAGAGGCACTCCAAATGATGGCAGGTGTGTACTGACTCCTATTTAACATGAGTTTGAATGGGATTGCCTAATTCTGAACACAGATACATCCCCAGTTATAAGAGGGTGTGCACACTTATGCAACCACATTATTTTATTATTTTTACTCCGCCCCCGCCCAACTAAAAGATTTCAGTTTTATTTTCAATTGAGTTGTACAGTTTATAGGTCACAATAAAGGTGAAAAAGATTCTGAAATGATTTATCTTCATCTGACATTTTAACAGGGGTGTGCAGACTTTTTATTTCAACAAGAGGTTTGTTTTTTTCTCATACAATGCTCAGATTTCAATGGAAGAGTAAAATAGCCTTATAAAATTGCTCCATCCATAAAACTAGACTCCAGGGTATGGTGTGCTGTAAAACGGACAATCTGTCTTTCTTTTATATATCAATTCTACTGCAAGATGGCACAAAAAAAAAAAAAAGAATAAACCTTTTCACCACTACGATAGTGGCCAACCAATTCTTTGTTGTTTTTGGAAGATGCTTGGACATGTAGAGCCTAGAGTTAAAGTATTACTAAACCCAGGACCCTGCAGTCACTATATCTGGTCTCCCACAGTACACAGAACATGGAAATTCAATTATCTTAGTAAATATAAACTGCTAAATACCTTTTCTCATCAGCAGTATATAGCAGTCGTGTGACTTCTATCACTTCCTAGTAAAGCTTGTAGCTGTTTTCGCTCTCCCCTGATCCTCTGTCTGGACAGTGCTGATTGGCCCTGTGCTGATCACATGCACTCTCCCAAGAAAAAAAAAAACTCTCTAGCAATACACACCAAACTGAGCATGTGCAGCCTGACTCCTAATGCTCTGTTATATCAGGAGATGGGTTGGAGTCAGTTAAAGTGAAGTTCCACCCAAAAAAAAAATAATTTTTACCATTAATGTTCATGAAATAAAAAAAAAAAAATCTTTTGAATATTTTTTTATTTTTTTACTCACCTGTAAAGAGCTGTTGCTATGCGGTCCCTCAAAATCTTCCTCCATCACCTCGGTTCCTGTCGGTGCCTCCGCTCCCTACTGCTCCTGGGAGATGTGTCACCATTTCCCAGGAGTCAGTTGGGCAGCGCAGAGGGCTAGGTTGCCATAACAAGGTGGCGGGCACTTCGACGACACTGCCCGTTGTTATGGCAACCTGTATACTTTACAGCGCCGCTACGGCGCCCTACTGCGCATGCGCGAGAACGGGCGGTGCATGCTGGTCCAGCAGCAGCACCGTGTCCCCGGAAATGGATGCTTGTGGGCTTCACATGCCCACAAGCAAAATGAAAACGGACAGGACAGCATTATATAACTTTATTTTTTATATAACAGCGGACATCGGGGGAAGAAATCTTCTAATTAAGTGAGTGTTACATTGTAATGTTATGACCTGTAGAAATGTTAAAAAAATAAAATAATTTGAACATGACGTTGGAACTCCACTTTAAAGAAGAGGGGGATCAGAGAGATAGGATCACACAGCCTTTATACACAATGTGGAGAATTAACCCCTTAAGTTCCACAGTGAGTATAACAAGCATACTTTACTGCATATACAGACTGATTTTACTGTTGTGGGTTTAGTAACACTTTCAGGGAACCAGTATTTTGCCATTTTGTTTAAAGAAATCTCTGCCTAATGAATGAACTATTGGGCTTACAAACTTTACTGATGCATGATTAAACAAAAATAGGATTTTTTATTCACCGTAAAATCCTTTTCTCTGAGTCCATGGACTGACACAGCTTCTCTATTGACATAATGGGTATTATCCGTTAATTAGGAGTGACTAGGCAGAAAACTTGTAAAAAGTGTTGCATCACACCTTCTACAGTACCGCCCAGGGGGCGGACCCTCTGGTATATCCCCTCACTCTGCATCTCGCAGATCGGTTCGTCAAAAAGCAGTACGAACTTAAAAGGAGGGGTGGGTGCTGTGTCGGTCCATGGACTCAGAGAAAAGGATTTTACGGTGAGTAAAAAATCCTATTTACTCTTTCGTCCATGGACCGACACAGCTTCTCTATTGACAAAGTGGGACGTCCCAAAGCAGTGTCAGAGAAAAAACGAGGGGTGGTAACAGCATAAAAATAAACTTCACCCCAAACACAAAACAGCACTCCTCCAACGGAGGAGCTGCAACTCTAAACAGCCGCTTGTACAACCTTGCGGCCGAAAGAGGCATCCAAAGATGCACCTACATCAACTTTGTAGAATTTGTGAAAGTGTGAGCGGACGACCAAGTCGCCGCTTTACATAATTGGGAAACAGACGCTTGATGTCGGAAAGCCCAAGAGGCACCTATTGCCTGGATTACTATCTGTCGGATCCACCTAGATATGGCGGCCGACGAGACTGCTTGGCCCTTCTTGGGACCAGCCACCGAAACCAACAGTGAGTCTGACTTCCGGAACAGGGAAGTAGCAGATATGTATACTCTCAAAGCTCGGACAACGTCCAAGGAATGCAACGCCGACTCCTTAGGATTCGACGGATGAGGACACAAGGATGGAAGTACAATGTCTTCATTGAGATGAAAAGCCGAAACGACTTTCGGAAGAAAGGAAGGCTGCGGCCGCAGCACCACCTTATCCTCGTGGAAAATCAAATAGGGAGCCTTGCAGGACAAGGCTGCCAGCTCAGAGACTCGTCTAACTGACGTAACAGCCACCAAAAAGACCACTTTCTGAGAAAGTGTCAACAGGGGAATATCTCTAATATTCTCAAACGGTGCCTTCTGAAGCACCGAGAGGACCAGGTTCAAGTCCCACGGAGGTAACGGGGGACGGACCGGAGGGGCCACATGTCGGACCCCCTGCACAAATGTACTCGCGAGAGAGTGAGTCGCCAGGGGTCGCTGAAAAAAGACAGCCAGGGCAGATATCTGTCCCTTAATCGTACTTAGGACAAGCCTTTGGTCCACCCCATGCTGTAAAAACAGCAGGATTCTGGAAACCAAATAAGTACGCGGATGCCATTTCATTTCCTCACACATGGAGATGTAGGCCTTCCAAGTGCGGTGATAAATCTTCCTAGAGGACGGTTTCCGAGCACTTCTCATAGTAGAGATTAAATGTAGCAAAAAATATATTTTTTCCCCCGGACCAATGGGCCCGAAGGGAGCCATGTCCTACTCCTTGCTAGACAGAAAAAAAACTGATCTGCGAGATGCAGACTGAGGGGATATACCCAGAGGGTCCACCCCTGAGCGGTACTGTAGAAGGTGTGATGCAACACTTTTCTTTTTCGTACATCACGGGACACAGAGCGACTTAGTCATTACTAATGGGTTATATAGATACCTTCAGGTGCTGGCACTGGCAACTTCCAAAACCGGAAGTACCCTCCCCTATATAAGCCCCTCCCATCCGGGAGCACCTCAGTTTTTTGCCAGTGTCTAAGGTGTTGGCCAAAGAGTAACATGTGTTTTCACTGGGCTTGCGTACAGGTTCTTTTACGGGCCTTAGTAAGCTGTTCCGGATCCCACCAAAAAACCTTCATAGCTAAACGGTCGGTACCCGGGCCTTGCAGCAGAAGAGCAAGGTTTTGCCTGTAATGCCTCTCTTAGGAGGGCTGGACCCTGGGATCCAGAGCTCTGGTCATACCCACGACCAAGATGTTTTCTGTGCAGGGTGCTATACAGGTCCAGGGGAGTGGAATCCTTGGGAACCCGGTCCCTGAATGTTTAATTACAATGCCTGCCGTGATAGGTGAAGTTTGGGCTTCTGTGGACCAAACAGAGTCCTGCGGCGGGGAACAGGTAAGTGGGGGCCCCCAGGAACTTGGTTCTATTGGGGGACTCCCAAGCCTAATTTGTCTTTCTGTCTGTTACCCAACGGTATTCCCGCTAATATCTGTGTATGCCTGTAACTACTGGAAAATGTAAAATTTTAATAGTAGTCAAGAAAAAAAAAAAAGAGGACCGCGGTACCTGTGTTAAGCCACTAGAGGCCGCTGTGGTCCATTTTTTCTTGTCATGTGGATCTTTGGTTTTCTCAAGTCAAAAGATCCAGGCAGTTGGTAAGTTCTCTGTGGGAATCCACTTCCTCTGCCCTGTTGCTGCGCTCATCCACCGCACAGGCCCTCCGGCAAAAAGGGCCCTGGCTCCTAGTCCCTGCTTGGTTTTGAAAAGGGCGCCAATGGCGCACGCGTGCACGCGGCTCCTATGAAAAAAAAGGGGCGGGGCGGGTGGATGACGCTCGATGCGCGCCGCGGCGCTTCTGCGCATGTGCAGGCGTCCCAGCATGTGTAAAAGACACAATACAAGTGTCAGCTGGATGCAAGCAGAGCTAGCAACAAAACGGTGGCACACAGAGGCGGTTGATGCAGGCATCCCCATAGAAAGACACTTTAGTGGACACCAGCTGGTATATAGCAGCAACTGTGTTAGACTATTACCAGCAAAATTGGTGTATGACGACAGGAATACCTCAGCTTTGTGCTTATAGATATGTCGTCCAGACGCTCTGGAAATAAGTCTTCCAAGAAGCGAAAGGGGTCTCCATCGGGCTCTGAGGATTTTGGGCATGCTGTACTGCGCCAATCTCCCCTGAAATTTCAGAGGTCAGTAGCCGTAGGAAACCCCGCAGGAGTACCTGGTACTGCGGCTGTCCCCAGTCCACCTGCTCCTGTATATATAACAGAGGAGGTTTTATCCTCAACTCTGGGAGGATTGGAAGAGAGATTAACAGCATTGATCGCTGCTTCCCTGTCACAGGAAAAGCGCGTCCGATCTCCGTCTCCTCCTGCAGAGTGCCTGTTTGTGGAGGAACAGTCCCAGAGATCGACCTACCTGAAGGGGATCAGGTGAGGTTGATTCAGTTATAGAGGAATCAACAGTGGAAGAACCTTTCTCAGCATCTCAGGCTGAAAGATTATGGGTTCAGTCTCTGACTAACATGGTCCGAGCAGCATTTTAAATGCCTCTGGCGGAACCATCAACCACTACTGTTTCCTCGGCTGGGGTCGCTGAAAGCTCCCCAGACTGTCTGTTCCTTCCCAATCCACCCTTTATTAGAAGGGCTTATTTACCAGGATTGGGAGCATCCTGTTAAAATATTTACTCCCCCCCAAGAGATTTCCAGTGATCTATCCCATGGAGGATAAGTTCATAAAAAATGGAGGGTCTGTACAGTGGACACAGCCATCTCTTGTGTAAATAAATCACTGACATGTCCAGTAGATAATGTTCCAATGTTCAAAGACCCAATAGATAAAAAATTGGAGTCTTTACTAAAATCTGCTTTCTCTACAGCAAGCATGGTGACACAACCTGCAGTAGCAGCGATTGGAGTCTGCCAAGCAATGAAAGATCAGTTGAAACAAGTCTTAAGGGACTTACCAGATCAGCAGGCTCTTACACTAGCTGACCTACCTAGAGCCTTGTGTTGCGGTGGACGCCATAAAGGATACAATCCAACAGGCCTCCCGCTTTACGCTGTCTGTAGACATATGCGTAGGCTTCTATGGCTCAAAAACTGGTCTGCTGAAGCTCCCTGTAAGAAATTGCTGATTAGCTTCCCATTTCATGGAGAACGCTTATCTGGAGAAGATCTGGACAAATATATCCAGAAAACTTCTGCCGGTAAAAGTACACTCTTGCCGGTTAAGAACAAGGGTAGAAGTCCTTCTTTTAAGAGGCCTACTTCTCCAGTCCCTGGCACATCGGCTGTGAAACAGTTCCGACGGCCTCCGCGGTCAAATCCAGGGGGCAGAAATCAGGGACAATCACAGGGTAACAAGAAACCCTGGGTCAAGAGAGGTACAAAACCTCCCCCCAAGTCATGAAGGGTTGCCCCCACTCAATCGGGTGAGGGGAAGACTTCAGTTGTTCACAGAGACCATGGCGGGACACCATCAGAGACAGATGGGTGATCTCCGCAGTAAGGCTGGGATACAGGCTGGAGTTAAAAGACATTCCTCCTGCCCATCTTATGAGGTCAAACGTGCCAAGCGATCCCCAGAAGAGAGGATCCCTCCTTCTGGCACTAGAACAACTATTGCTCCAAGGGTAATCATGAGGTTCCCTTGGAAGAAAGCGGGTTCGGGTTTTACTCGAACCTTGTCACAGTCCCCAAACCAAATGGGGACGTGAGGCCCATATTAAATATAAAAGGGCTAAACAAGTTCCTACATATCAGGACTTTTTCGGATGGAGTCGATCCGATCGGTGGCCACCGTCCTACAAGGGCAGGAATGGTTAGCCTCGATCGACATAAGGGATGCTTATTTGCATATTCCCATCTGTCCGGCCCACCAGAAATTTCTACGCTTTGCAGTAGAAGGGCGTCATTTTCAGTTCAGAGCCTTACCTTTCGGTCTGGCCACAGCACCACGAGTGTTCACAAAAATTCTGGCCCTACGATTGGCCAAACTAGGAACACAAGGTGTAACGATAATGGCATATCTAGACGACTTGTTGCTGATAGACCACTCAGTGAAAAAAACTAGAGGTGGTCGTTCACAAGACAATCAAGTATCTGGAATCTCACGGTTGCATTATCAACCGAGACAAGTCAGCCCTAAAACCAGTCAAAAGTCTGGAATACTTGGGGGCTAAGACTGGATTCAAATCAGAGAAAGATTTTCTTACCTCCAGAAAAGGTGTCGTCTTTGAAAGATTTGACCCACTTAGTGGGTACAAAAAAGAAAACCATCCATATGCCTGTGTATGAGGCTGCTGGGAAAAATGGTGGCTTCATTCGAAGCAGTACCCTACGGTCAATTCCATTCAAGGAACTTGCAGAGGGCCATACTGTCAGCCTGGAACAAAAAAGTTCAGGCTTTAGACTTACCAATGTCCCTGTCCCCTTCCGTTCGCAAGAGCCTCCATTGGTGGTTGGTGCCCCAGAATCTGGAAAAAGGGAAACCCTTCAGTCCGGTTTCTTGGAAGGTGGTCACTACAGATGCCAGCCTCATAGGCTGGGGGGCAGTACTGGAGCAATGGTCTCTCCAGGGCAAGTGGTCAGAAGCAGAGAAGGCCCTGCCCATCAATCTCTTAGAGATACGAGCAGCCCGGTATGCCCTAGTAGCATGGACATCCAAACTCCAAGGGTCCCCTGTCAGAATTCAATCAGACAATGCCACAGCAGTGGCATATATCAATCACCAGGGTGGCACCAGGAGTCGTGCAGCCCAGTGGGAAGCGAATTGCATCCTGGAATGGGCAGAAAGATATGTCCCAGCCATATCCGCGGTTTTCAGCCCAGGAGTGGAAAATTGGAGAGCGGACTTTTTAAGTCGCCAGCAATTATGCCCGGGGGAATGGTCTCTTCACCCCGAGGTTTTCCAGGCAATATGCCAGCGGTGGGGAACACCGGATGTAGATCTGCTAGCATCCAGATTCAACGCAAAGGTGGACAGATTTGTGTCTCGCACAAGGGATCCCCTAGCTTGCGGTTCGGATGCCCGAGTGTTCCCTTGGGATCAGTTCAAGCTGATATTGCATTCCCACCGCGATTAATCCGCAGAATCAGGGTAGAAAAGAAACCAGTGATTCTGGTGGCTCCAGCGTGGCCCCGAAGGGTATGGTACGCGGAGATTGTAAAAATGTCAGTGGGAAGTCCTGGGACCCTCCCACATCGTCCGGACCTGCTTTCGCAAGGACCGATATACTACCCTTCCTTACCAGCCCTAGGTTGACGGCCTGGCTATTGAAGCCCACATTCTAAAAAAGAGAGGGCTCTCTAATCCTGTGGTATCTACCATGATCAATGCCAGGAAGCCGGTATCCAGGCAGATCTATTATAGGATCTAGAAGGCGTACATCACGTGGTGTGAGGCCAAGAAATGGCATCCACGTAAGTACGTAATAGGTAGGATTCTGGACTTCCTACAGTGGGCTGTACATAGGAAGCTTGCCTTGAGTACTATCAAGGGTCAGACGGCCTTGTCAATATTTTTTCAAAGGCCCTTAGCTTTGCATTCATTAGTCAAAGCTTTCATACAAGGAGTGATGCGTATTAGCCCTCCGGTTAGTATTCCCATATGTCCATGGGACTTAAACCTGGTTCTGTCGGTTCTACAGAAACAACCATTTGAACCATTGCGGCACGTTTCCTTGGTTCTTCTCACCAGGAAATTGATTTTTCTTAGTAGCCATTTGTTCGGCTAAAAGAGTATCGGAATTAGCCGCCTTGTCCTGTAAGGAGCCATATCTGGTTGGCCATAAGGACAGAGTAGTATTACGTCCTCATCCAGCCTTTCTTCCTAAGGTGGTATCGAGGTTCCATTTGAACCAAGATGTGGTTCTTCCTTCCTTTTTCCCCAAACCTAGCTCGGTAGAGGAAAAGTTATTGCATTCTTTGGATGTAGTAAGAGCAGTTAAAGCTTATCTAAAAGCCACTGCTCAGATTCGCAGAACGGATACTTTGTTTATTCTGCCGGAAGGCCCCAGAAAGGGTCAGGCAGCATCAAAAATCTACTTTAGCCAAGTGGATTCGACAGGTCATAATACAAGCCTATGGCTTGAAAAGGAGACCGCCTCCGTTCAAAGTTAGGGCGCACTCCACAAGAGCAGTTGGAACTTCATGGGCAGTGCATCACCAAGCCTCCCTGGCTCAAGTCTGTAAGGCCACAACATGGTCCTTAGTACACACGTTTACTAGATTCTACCAGGTAGACGTTAAAAGTCAGGAGGATGTCGCCTTTGGGCGCAGTGTGTTGCAGGCCGCAAAAGAGCCTCATGCCTGATGGCGCCCAGCTTATGTATAGTGTATCCCTCCCCTCATTTGGCATTGCTTTGGGACGTCCCATTAGTAATGACTAAGTCGCTCTGTGTCCCGTGATGTACGAAAAAGAAAAAGGGATTTTTATAACAGCTTACCTGTAAAATCCTTTTCTTGGAGTACATCACGGGACACAGAGCTCCCACCCCTCTTTTTGGGACACTTATTGCTTTGCTACAAAACTGAGGTGCTCCCGGATGGGAGGGGCTTATATAGGGGAGGGTACTTCCGGTTTTGGAAGTTGCCAGTGCCAGCACCTGAAGGTATCTATATAACCCATTAGTAATGACTAAGTCGCTCTGTGTCCCGTGATGTACTCCAAGAAAAGGATTTTACAGGTAAGCTGTTATAAAAATCCCTTTTTTACAAGTTTTCTGCCTAGTCACTCCTAATTAACGGATAATACCCACTATGTCAATAGAGAAGCTGTGTCAGTCCATGAACGAAAGAGTAAATTAGTCTTTCCCCAGAGACCCAGTTATTCCCCATCCTACACAGCATAGAGGAGACGGAACCAGGATGTCAATCACAGCTTTTACTACAGACAACTCTGTCCTTCCTGGGACTATCGTGCCACTACTTGTACATCATGGGCTTGTACATCACATCGTGTCACACAGGAACATTTAGTCGCATTTTATAATAAAACAAAAGAGACATAACATGGAGAAAAAAAAAATCTTTATTTTTTGTGACATTTCTAAAAGTTACAACTTTCGCGAAAAACGGTCTTTGGCATATACTGAGAAAACATCTCTAAGGAACAGTCTTCCCTCCCCAAACAGATACCTCCAAGCCAAACGCTCCCCAAATATAAAAACAAAAAAGAAATACAAAATAAAAAAAAAAGCATCATATATATAAATATATAGGAATGATGTTTAAATAACCAAACGGAATAGGAAGCCGCACTGGGCTAAAAAATACAAATATATATATAATTCCCCTCATTGTGCAAACCTGAACATGGCGATTCCTCAGATTCGTCATCATAGATTGGCAATGGAGGGCCTTGGAGTCTTTGGCGCAAGTCTAGAAGGCTGAAAAGAGCCCGTGAGAAAACGTACTTCCACCACAACTGCAAGTTGCCCCAGTCTACTATATCATTCCACCCAAAGCATCCATTTGGCAAAAAAAAAAAAAAAAATAAAACACTGGCTATAAAAAATTTCCAAAGATTCTAGATTCTAGATCTCCATCATGTTGCAGATTTCGGTGTCATCGGACTCTTGAAACATTTAAAGATCTGTCCCTTGAAAGCCATTTCCATGGTGAAACTGCTACAACTTTCCTTGCCTCTTCCATTTTGTAACTGGTTGCCGACTGCTCAGATAACGATGAAGAGGTGGGAGTTTTTTCTTTACTCATGCACATAATTATTAAAGGATCAGCTTGCCCAAAACTCTTATCAGTTTTGCATAGATTCAAGTTGGGGCTAATCTCCCACTGGCTTCTTAAGGACTGCAAAGTTAGGTCCACACCCGAATTCCCAACTAGGTCCATCTACAGCAACCAATATCAATGGGTCCTGCTCTCACTGTTGGATTTGGCATTTATTTTACATTACATGGGATACAGCAGGCAGAAGACTTATATCCTTGGCCTAGAACAGCCACAGAAAGGGGCAGAATAGGCAACTCCAAGAGAGATGCCCCTGCTACAGCCCCCTAAGGAATTCTAGAAGCAAGCATGCGAGTCAACCCATCAGAATCCAGCAACAAGTGAAATATAAGTTCTGGGTGGACTTAAACTTTAACGGCACAACTGTTTCAAGTGACGACTCTACCATGAGCAAAAGACATCTATGGCTTCTTCTAAAACCATTGGCAGAACACTTTTCTACACCGTTTGTTTAATACACATACATAACAATCCATGTTAACATGATATAACCTTGGCACAACCACTGTCCTGCACAGAGGGCATGGGTGATAACTGTCATATTACCAGTCCTCAGTTACCAGGTAACTCAACACAGCAGACCCAGCATTGCTCTTACTAAGTAGCAAGATGAGAATCTTACCTTGGATATCTCAAGGATACAGAATGTGCATCCTAAGCTGATATAGCCATAGGTATAGTCTTAGGATGCTTCCTGATGGGTGTGTCTGTAAAGTCAGAGCAAGGTTGAGCGGAAAGTACAGTAACTCCTATTAACCAAACTGTTTGTCCTATAACTCAGACAAGTGAACAGTGAATCCTGGTCGGTTACTATAAGAGACTGTACTTATTAAATATGCAAGTTAATGTACTAATACTCCTTAGCAGGTGTTAATACAAAACAATTCTGAAATTTGGCTAATGGAAGGGATAGGATTTGCTGGCCAAGGGGACAAATTAAATGCTCCCTTTCATGCTTCCAGTGCAGTATGGCCAAATGAGAGGGAGAATCTGATTAGCTGGCAGGAGCAACAGGAACTGAACTGCTGGTCCTTCCAACAAGCTTATGCATTAGGCACTCGCATGCTTTAATATGAGCATTACCACAGCAACAGCAGAATAAATCTCAAGGACAGCAAATCCACATTAGACCAGCATTAGCAAGTAAGGACACAGCGCTCAGTTTCTTTGACCTGTGAATACTAATGAGGACTGATAAAGACAAAGAGTATAGGCATACTAGTCAACACCGTTATTTTAATAAACGCAACCCATTGACCCCCAAGAAACTAGCAGCACTGCTGTTCCCA
Source organism: Rana muscosa (assembly GCA_029206835.1). NCBI lineage: Eukaryota > Metazoa > Chordata > Amphibia > Anura > Ranidae > Rana > Rana muscosa. The sequence continues at coordinate 56,154,412 of CM055124.1, read as the reverse complement.
GAGGCACAAAGCAGCTCACGTCTCAATAACATCACTAGTTCCTAGTGCGCTGATAACTGGTTCAGCCACAATCCACCTCCTGTATGCATCTTGTATGCCCTCTGACTGTCTTACTTAAAGAGCAGGCAAGCTGAATCTCAGTTGACTTCTTACATGTCTCAGGGACAAGGGAGATAGAAACAACCTAGCATTCCCAGCTCCACCCCCTACGCTCTAACATCCATTGGAGGACTCTCTCAGATTTCTCAAATATGAATGAGATGAAAGGTATAATCAGAGAAAGTATATCCTGGAGCTCTTTCTCTGGAGCCCCTGAGAGATATATGAAGCTAGTAGAAGATTCAACCTGCTGACACCTACTCAAAATGGAAATACCAATTATGGGTAAAGTGACCCTTTAAGTTTTTACACCATCCCATTCTGTTATCTGCTACTAAACGTACCGCATTACTTTCGCTTCCAAAACCTTGTCCTCTTAATCCATTCATCTCAAAACTCATTGGTTTCCCTGAAATGTTAAATTATAGTTTCATGGTCCCGTTTGCTGCGGATTGGAAACCAGTAGAATTTGGTATCCTTTGTGTAGCTTTATAATATTTAGGGAGGAGGCACTGAAAGACCATTTTTTTTTCTAATAAGCAAACAAGATAATTTTACTGTACAGCTACAATAACAATCTCTATATCGAATATATATACTTAAAGAAAAAAAAAAAAACGAGAATACATCATATATATATATATATATATATATATATATATATATATATATAAAGAGAGAGATGTTTGATCTCCCCACCCTGCTACAGTCCCTGAAAAATTACATATAAAAACAAAAAAGGCACTTGTGTCTTGACCAATAGAAATAAAACAGGAGCCTCCTTTAAAAAAAGGTCGCCCACCCACATCCTATGACTGGCAGTCTTGTTTAGTCCCACCCGCATGATTATCCATCCCAAAGGAAACACAAAGATGGAGATTTTGGCATTGAGTTGCTGTCCTTCTTGGTGTATGTGGAAGTGATGAAAATAAATTTTGAGGCATGATCTTCCCTGTGAAGATAAAAATCAAAAATTACTCACAATAGATTTAAACGCAATGACTAAAATTTAAAAAAAGTAATTTTTAATATCTGCAGCATTCAGTAAAATAATACCTGGTGATATTGCCATGGAGGTCCTTGTTTGGGAAACAAAAGATATAGGGTGGGAACGCTCTGTCCCTGTCTCCCAATTGTGCCCGTACCAGGGGTGGACTGACCATCGAGCACTGCCTGAGGGCCCGTGACCAGTAGGGGGCCCCATGACAGCTTCCACTTCGATCTATTTGTTAATCACAGCTAGCTGACGGGTAGATCGGGTCCTGAATCCCTGCTCTCTGCTAAGAGACTGCAGTGTAAACTTACCTCTCGTGATGCGCACCCCCCTGCCGGCCCTTCCTTCCCTCCCGTCCACCCCAGGTGCTTGTATTTGTCATCACCTTGGATGGACGAGAAGAGAGGAGGGGCCGGCAGGGAGGAGCGCATCACGAGAGGTCTGTTTACGGTCACTTCCCTGGTTTGAGGAGTATGGTGAGGGGAACTCAACTGGCTGGCACAGCCAACTGCAAACAAGGTCTTCTCGTCCCATATCAGTACCTAACCTCACAAATGTGCTTTTGGTTGAATGGGCACAAATATCTAGACACCCCATAAAATCTTTTGGAAAACCTTTCCAGGAGAATGGAGCTAGATCTAGACGAAAAATGTCCAACAAGCTCATATAAATGTGATGTTCGGGTGTCCAATTGTTTTATCAAATAGTGAATTACTAAATAGCTTGAATGGAAATACTGTAGGTCATACTATAAAATCCCTCATGTACCCTCTGCCCTGTTTCATGTGTACATATTTCCCCAAGACTCTGCTCACTCACCTGTTTCATGTAAAACTACTTTGTGATACTGAAAATTTGGTGACTGTCCCCTGCAGGTGTAGGTAATCCTCTTCTATCAGCTGTGAATCAAAGAACAAGAGGTATTTTAGACGACTTTAAAATGGAATGTCTTGGTAAATGGGAGAGAGATATAGGCCATGCCTTCTCTCCAGCACAATGTCAGAATATAATAGAGTTGGCCACAAAAACATCGAGGTGTATTAAAATACAAGAATCAAATTATAAAATTTTAACACGCTGGTATTATACACCGGTAGCCCTAAATAAAAAATTTCCAGAATTTTCTGACAGGTGTTGGAGAGGATGCAAGGAAAGAGGGACAATGATACACATATTCTGGTCTTGCCCAGTAATTAGACAATTCTGGGAAACAGTGCATAGAATTACACAGAAATTTACTGAATATCTAATTTCAGGGGAACCAGATTTCTTCTTGTTGCACAATGTACAAATTCCATCTAAGAGATACAGCAATTCAATTCTGTGCCACCTAATAAACGCAGCAAAAAGTTGTATTGCAAAAAATTGGAAAGATATAAAAGCCCCGACGGCGTCGGAGTGGCTTAAGAAAGTTAGGAAAATAGGAATAATGGAGAAACTGTTACCTATAACATTAGATAGAAGGGAACAAGTTAAAGAAATCTGGGCCCCATGGGATATATATATATGCAATCAGAAGAGGGTAGGAGATTATTGGGAGAGCAGGGGAGGGAGGGAGGGAGGGGAGAGAGAGAAATTACTTGAGTGAGTTTTTTTCCCTTTTTTTTTTTTTTTTCTTCCGCGAGGGGAGGAATATGGGGATTGAAGGGAATGGGAAATGGGTATTGGGAGGAATTTTGGGATAAGGGGGAAGGCAACAGGGGAAGATGAAAATATGTAGATAAGAGATGAAGGAAACTAAATAAACAGAAATTAGAGAATAGGAAGAAAGAAAGATGGTTTGTATGAAGTTTAAATATAAACAATTAATTAATATTTTATTAATACAATATGAAGATGGCATAGATTTAATTTCTGAAAGATGAGATGTAAAGAAATAGGGCATGATGTGAACTTTGTTTCTTTGTAAATAACATATTATTTAAGAAACCCTGTTGATAAAATAAATAAATAATTTATAAAAAAAAAAAAAAGAACAAGGAGGTATAGATTGATAAAGAAAATACTATGGGATTCCCAAGCATTTCCAGTTTAGCCGAATAAAAAACATTACAAAACCAAATGGTCATTATGACCCTGCAAGAGGTGGAAATAAACTACTATGGCAAATCTCACTAGTGACATATTTGATGAGAAGTCAGTATAGCATTTAGTCAATCATTAAACTAAAACAGTGGCTTTAGGTGGAGTTGACTTTTACATTGCTGGCAAAAAGTGTAAACGGGCAAAGTTGGACGTATTTCAAGTAATATTGAAAAATATATTTGGTGGGAAAGATATGAAGGGGAGTTCAGAGTGTATGACAATTACCAGTATGTGTTGGAGAGGTGTACACAGAGTATGGTGGTGGGTGGTTATTGCAGGAGAGCAGTGCAGAGGATATGGCGGCAGGTGGTATGTACAGGAGAGCAGTACAGAGGGTATGGTGGCAAACGGTTAAGTACAAGAGTGGAGCGCAGAGGGTATGGTGGCAGGTGCCATGTACAGAAGAAGAGTGCAGAAAGTAAAGGGGAGGGGGAGGGGGGGCGATGAGCACAGAAGAGGAGCTGAGAGAGTATAGTGACAAATGGTATGTACCATGCTAATATGTGGCATAAAGGAGTGCAGAGGGTATGGCAGTGGGTGGGATGTGCTTGAAAGGAGTTCAGAGAGTGTGTAGGTGGGTATTATGTACAGGAGAGGAGTATGGAGGAAATGGCTGAGGGGGTATTGCAAGAGAGGAGTGCAAAGGGTTTGGCAGTGGGTGGTATGTGCTGGAAAGGAGATGGAGGATATGGCTGAAGGCGGTATATGCAGGAGAGGAGTGCAGAGGGTATGGTGGCAGGTGGTATGTACAGGAGAGGAGTACAGAGGGTATGGTGGCAGGCGGTATGTACAGAAGACGGATACAGAGGGTATGGTGGCAAACGGTAAGTGCAGGAGAACAGTGCAGAGGGTATGGCGGCAAGTGGTATATACAGTAGAGGAGTACAGAGGGCATGGTGGCAGGCAGTATGTACAGGACAGGAGTGCAGAGGGTACAGTGGGGATGGAGGGAAGCTGGTTAGTACAGGAGAGGAGTGCAGAGTGTAAAGTGTGAGGGGGGGGGTGGGGTGATAAGCACAGAAGAGGAACTTAGAGAGTATAGAGACAAGTGGCATGTTCCAGGTGGTATGTGGCAGAGAGGAGTGCAGAGGGTATGGCAGCGGGTGGGATGTGCTGAAAAGGAATTCAGAGAGTATGTAGGTGGGTATTAGGTACAGGAGAGGAGTATGGAGGATATGGCTGAAGGGGTATTGCAAGAGAGGAGTGCAGAGGGTTTGGCAGCGGGTGGTGTGTGCTGGAGAGGAGATGGAGGATATGGCTGAAGGTGGTATGTGCAGGAGAGGAGTGCAGAGGGTATGATGGTGGGTGATAACTGCAGGAGAGGGGATGGAGAATATGGCTGAAGGTGGTACGTGAGGGAAAGGAGTGCAGTGTATGACGGCTTACTGAGGGCTGTAAGTGCTTGCCTTCCCTACCCAAAACTGCTGACAGGGGCGGAGGTACAGAAGGCTCTAAACAAGGCACACAGGCTGCACAGGGCAGCTATTCTATTCCTATTCCCATAATCTACTAGTGTGCACAGTACAGGCCATGAACACTTACCTTAAGTTGGTGGACCTTCTCCTCCAGTAGTAGGATATGCCTTCTAACCTCTTCTGATTGCTCCTGAGATAGTACGATGGGAGCGCATAGAGACTCTCCAACATCTCTGGAGGCCAGGTCTGGACCTGTAGAGAGGAGATATGAGAAGTTCAGAGTTGCTCATTATTAATCTATCTGCAGCCAAACCATAACTACGAACAGCTAAACTCCAGGCACAGATAAACACAGCTCTTGTAAAATAAACATGGTGCCATTGTGTTGCATACCTTGCTCTTTTGAAAATTTGTTTACTCCATTATATATTTTTATTGTTTTGTCAGATCCTTTATTCATGTATTTTTTTAACCCCTTCCCACCCAGCCCAGGCATTCTTTTAATTGGGTCTGTATGCAAGGGGAGCAGGAATGATCAGACGATCACATGACCACTGTAATTGGCTGTCAAAGTGGTCACATGGTCAGCAGCTGGTCCTGGCGACTGCTGATCCATTAGTACAGACTAATAGCTGACTGACTGTCAATCACTGTGCTGGGAGCGGGCTCTCATTGACGCATATGTGCAAGCATATGAGCATTAAAGTCGGCCCCCTTTTTGTTGCTGCTCATTTGCGCTACGTGGACAGAACGACGTTAATGGTGTTGAGTAAAGGCAGTATTGGCCTTTCCTCTTGAAGCTCTCATTGAATTGCATAGGCACGTTGGCCCCCAACGACATGACACTTGCATTTGCACCAAACCTTACAGCTCCTTCTCTCCTCCTTGCCTTTGTGTCAGTCTCTTCAATTGTTCTTGCCCACCACATGCACAGGAAGCGACACAGAGCAGAGGGTTTGTGGTCAGGTGACCGCACATAAACAACTTAAAAGGGTTTATTATACAGTGATTTTTAATCAAACTAATAAAAGAAGTGACAACAAAGTGTTAGTAGTGCCATGGGGCCATTGGTTGTCATGATTCTTTCCATCGACTTTATGTGCATTGTGTTTTAAGCTTAGTACAACAGGAAGTTGGGAATTCTGGTAGGATCAACGTGTATTTTTTTACAGTTATCAGACAGATCTAACAAAACAATGTCAATGGTATTTTTACAAGCCCAAAAGGCAGAAAATAAGAGGAGTTTATTGGGTTTACGAAATCAAAAAAACTTCTTGAAAGCTACACCGCAACAGGACAGGATCCCACCCGTTTCATGGGGTGAATATTTTAGTTGTCTGGAAAACGACCAATTGCATGAATATAAAAACATTCCCAATATTGGCATCTTAATAAAATGTATTATAAAAGACACCATAATTTCCACCCAAAGCAAACTGTACAACTTCTAAACCTATCAAGTAGCCAGACTGTAGACCCATACATCTGGAGCACTCACCGTTCTCTCCCGGGTCTCTGCCTTCTCGCTCGGACTCTGGAACAGAATTATCTCCTTCCTGGTCTCCATTGGCGGCCTTTTCATCCTGAACATTTTGAGATGCTCCGGTTTCTTCGCGGGAAAATCCAGACCAACTCTCCAAGTTGGGGAACGACTCCACATCTAGGCTAAGGCGAATGTTACGTACTAGCAACCTCTTCAGCACCGTCACTGGGAGGAGGGAAAGAAGAGAATGGGTAAGGCTATACCACTTTCCAAACTAAAATTCCAGTTATTCTAAACAACCATATACCATCCACAATATAATTAAACCATCTGCAATCTTTTTGGGACTATGGTTTAAACTGAATCCCAGGTAGAGATAAAAAAGCACAGATTATTGCTGCTCGTTAATACAAGTAATTGCCGCAAAACTAAAGTGTGATATCCAATGTCCAATATATGCAAGATAACAAAGTGCTTAGATTGCAAAATTGGCATATACACAAAAAAATGTTAGTCCATTCTCTGTTATAAAAGGAAGTCCATACAAAGTGCAAATGGCGATACAAGAACTAATAGGCTTCAGTGTAAAACATAGGCAGTGGCAGAGGGGGTACAAGGAAGAAGGGGACAAGTCCACAATTACGGCAGCCATCCGGGGGGAACAGAGACCATATTCCCAAGTACTGTAGAAAACAAGAAAGAGAGAGGCGCCTCTGGGTGCAGACTGTATGGAATGTTTAATCAAATCGACAATAAAAAGTGATAACTCACATTTAAGAAGCTTAAAACAGGCATGTAAGAGTCCCATAAGGCGGGGGGCATCAGTGTGGTCAGACAATCGCTCGTGGATGTATTCTCCTCAGCAGTATTCTCCTGTGCCGCTAGATGGTGCGCTGTCCGTTGTGTTGGATGAGCGCCAAACCGAGGCTTGGGGAGCAAGCTGAGATCCAGGTGAAGGGCGATGACGTCACTGGATGTGCGACGCGTTTCTGAGCGTGCTGGCCGCGATGACGTGACGGCCGCGCTCCTTTCTAAAGCAGGTCACTGCCTGTTTTAAGCTTCTTAAATGTGAGTTGTTATCACTTTTTATTGTCGATTTGATTAAACATTCCATACAGTCTGCACCCAGAGGCGCCTCTCTTTCTTGTTTTCTATTGCTGCTCGTTAACACATTATTAAATGTATATTTTTGGTCCAACAAATCAATAGAGTTCAAGTGTAAAACATACATATGTAAGCATTGACTTTAGAGGGAATATTAGTATCAGGAGGTCCTATTGCATTATGCAGTAAAACAAGTATATTAGTCCATCAAGCAAAGCAGAAGGCCCAGAGGGTATTCCAAGGGGCAGCTCAGACTCACATAAGCAATTAGTATTATATAGTAAGGAATACAATAGTGACCAACTCAATTAAAGCAGAGTTCCACCTTCCCCTTTAAAAATTAAAAGTCAGCAGCTATACATACTGTAGCTGCTGACTTTTAACATTAGTACCTGTCCTGGAGTCCAGCGATGTTGGCACCGCAGCCGATGTTTCCATCGGCTGGTCGGATGCTGCCGCTGCCATTGCGGGTAAGGGAACCCAGCAGTGTAGCTTTTCGGCTTCACGGCCAGGTCCCTATTGCGCATGCGCGAAGCACGCTGTGCTCTCTCACTGGCCCGGCAGAAGGGCCGAGCTGCTAACGTAATTCACCGCAGTCCGGTCTCCCGGAAGCGGGGACAGCGTACCTGTAAAAAACAGGTATCCCCTCTCCCCCAAAAGGTGCCAAATGTGGCACCAAAGGGGGGGGGGGTGAGATAAGCAGAAGTTCCACTTTTGGGTGGAACTCCGCTTTAAAATTTATCTTTTTAAACGAAGGCTCGTTAACCCCTTTTGAATTTTCCTGTACAGATCCAGTAAGTGAAAGTGAAAATGCAGCAAGGAAAGATCAGGCCTACCCCCCTGCCAGACAGGACTGCTGTGTGGCAGTGCTGTGTAAATCCTTGGGCAGGAAAAATAGTGCGTGTGTGTGTATATATATATATATATATATATGTATATATATATACCGTATATACTCGAGTATAAGCCGAGTTTTTAAGCACAATTTTTTGTGCAGAAAATGCCCCCCTCGGCTTATACACGAGTCACCTTTTTGCGCCTGATCTCCCAGACTTTGGGGAGCCGGTACCGGCCGGCCGTAGGTTCCCTGGACCCCAAACTTGGCACACATATAGCCCCACTCTTCCTCTACAAGTGTGCAAAGATTCCTGTCCGGAGGACCTACGGCCGGGGAGCACCGATTTTTCAAAACCGGGCACCCCTTCCATAGACTCCCATGTTAAACGGTAATTTCTCTGGTTATTTTGGGGACCCGGTACTGGCCGGTCGTAGGTCCTCTGGACCCCAAACCTGGCACACATGTAGCCCACTCTTTCTCTACAAGTTTGCAAAGTTTCTTTTCCGGGGGACTTACGACCGGGGAGCACCGATTTTTCAAAGCCGGGAACCCCTTCCATAGACTCCCATGTTAAACGTCAGTCTAGTCATGGACACAGTGAGGCATGGGCACAGTGAGGCAAAGTGAGGCACACCCTAGGCTTATACTCGAGTCAATACGTTTTCCCAGTTTTTGTGGTAAAATTAGGTGCCTCGGCTTATATTCGGGTCGGCTTATACTCGAGTATATACGGTATATATATATATATATATACACATACATACATACATACACACACACACACACACACACACACACATACATATACACACACACACACTGTATATAAAATGAAATAAATACTATATATTTTATATACAGTATGTATAAAAATGATTATATGATATGTTTTATATATATATATATATATATATATATATATATATATATATATATATATATAGTATATATATACATACATACATACACACATTTATATTATATATATATATATATATATATATATATATATATAAATATGTATACATGTATAATGAATATATACACAGTACACTGGAGGAACAGAGGGAGGCAGAAAGCAGTGAAGATTTGTATAAGGGGGTTGGGTGTACTTTGACCTGAACAGAACTACCATTGTGCAATGAAGCAGATACATTTTTGAGAATATGGCATTGGTGAAATGTAATTTTTTTACATGTGCTGCTCTCCCATTGTGAGAAGGAGGCTGTAATAACTGGTCCTGTTTTTTGATTTCTCAGCTCTTTATAATCTCCAGCAAGGTTTACGGTTAAAGCCATATGCCGGGACCCAACTTACCCTCTTCCAGAGCTGCACTGGCTACATTCCCTCCCAAGTTGTGGGCCAGATGTTCCATAAGGGTTGGGTCCCCAAGACTCTCCTCCTGTCCTAAGCCAACTTCCTCCAAAGACTCTTTTTCTGTAAAGACAAGGAAAATGCGCAATAAAAGCGACCTGTAAAACAAATGTTATACAACTGTATACAGCATTAGCAAATGTTATAAGTATCCATGTACTTGAAGTAAAAAAAATAAAAATTAAAAAAAAAGACAAGAAATGCCATTTATTAAAAAAAAAAAAAAATACAGCTTACAGGCAGATGCTCTAAATACACCAGATATGTTAATTATTTATATATATATATATATATATATATATATATATATATATATATATATATATATATATATATATATATATATTTTTTTTTTTTTTTTTTATATAAACTAATCAAATCCACCTAGATTTTACACTTAACCCTGACATCCCCACCAGGTGCTTATTTTCGGAATATAAGTGGCCTCTTACAGTGTTAACATTACGAAGCCCAAAAACTTCTTCATCCCTGGCCATGCCTACACAATATTCCCCCAACAGACTTGATTGGGGCCTTACTCCAAATATCTCTACCGTAGAGTCACTGTGCAGATGCAACCAATGCTGGAGAAGATTTTGGGACACGGGATAGAAACAATACTCACCTTTAACCCGGAGCTGTCCCTACGCAGTACTTCTTTTCTGCCACTAGATGTTCTCATTTTTCAGGGTTGAATGATGATCAGCATTATTTAACCCACTTCTGCAATGAACCTGGTGGAAGGTGGGTGTCAGACTACTATTGCATGGTATCGCACTGCATGGTATCGCACTGCATAGTATCGCACTGCATGCTATCGCACTGCATGCTATCGCACTGCATGCTATCGCACTGCATGCTATCGCACTGCATGGTATCGCACTGCATGGTATCGCACTGCATGGTATCTTAGCTTCCTGATGAAGGAGAAGAACAAAGACCTGTGATGTCAATGGACTGACCAGACAACCCTTTGAAAAAAAAAGTATATATGCATATATTTGTGCAGAGGAAGGGGGGAGGGGGTTGAATACTACAAAAAAAGTATAGTATACTAAAAGAGTATTGGGGGGCTGCCACTGAGGACATCCTTCTGAAAATGCTAGTTGCTTGGCTGTAATTGTAACCAATTGGCTAAAACACAGTGCTTCTTATGTTCACGGGGCAATGAATGGCAAGCTCCTTTAATTTAAATAATGGTAATAGATGACAAAATGAAATGGGTAAGTAAAGAGTATTTGGTTATAATCTTGCCTCTCTTACCTTCTTTGGTAACAGACTCTTTCAGGGAAGCACCATTCTCACTAAATCTTCAAAACAAGATATGGAGGATTAATACAGAATGAACAAGACAACTAACATGACATCTTTTTAGAATCAATATATCTTTGTAAAGTGCACTCCCTGTAGCTTACATTTCTATAAACAGAACCATTGTGATCTAAATCTTTGATTCTGTTCAGCCAGTCCTGTGATTCACACAACCGCATCACACTCCAGAGCCAAGAAGACCACCCCACTGTTTCCTAACTGAGCTTCACAGCTACCTGTGTTACCTGTCTGCCCACTGGACAATGAATAAGCAGTGTGATCATGCTGATTTACTAAAAAAGAGGTAGGTTGGAGATGTAGAAGTAACATAGAAAGCTGCTAATCTATACCAGGAAACAGTGGTGTTACAGTATCTGCCCATAGAGTTTGGTAAGCCCCATGTATATTTAAACAGAATTACAGGTAAAACAGTACACATAGTTGTATTGTAAAGTGCTTATACCCATAATTTAGTGGTAAGCCACTCCCCTCTTTATTCTAGACCCTCCCAGTTCTGCATTTAACCTACCTACTCTTACAAGGTGTGGATTGCTGCATCAGGGTCTATTATATATCGATGAATTAGGGCAGGGGTCTCTAATCTTTCTAATCACTGGTGTCAATGGAAGGAATAGTGCCCCATCATTATGTCAGTGAGAGGAATAGTGCCCCATCACTGGTGTCAGTGGGAGGAATAGTGTCCCATCATTGGTGGTCAGTGAGAGGAATAGTGCTCCATCATTGGTATCAGTGGGTGGAATAGTGCCCCATCGTGATAAATAGTGCCCTATTGTTGGTGTCAGTGGGAGGAATAGTGTCCCATCATTGGCATCAGTGGGAGGAATAGTGTCCCATCATTGGTATTAGTGGGTGGAATAGTGCTCAATCATTGCTGTCAGTGGGTGGAATAACGCTCCATCATTGGTATTAGTGAGTGGAATAATGCTCCATCATTGGTGTCAATGGGAGGTATAGTGCTCCATCATTGGTGTCAGTGGGTGGAATAGTGCTCCATCTTTGGTATCAGTGGGTGGAATAGTGCCCCATCATTGGTGTCAGTGGGGAGAATAGTGCTCCATTGTTGGTGTCAGTGGGAGGAATAGTGACCGTTGTTGATGACAGTGGTGTTTTTTATCAGTGGGAAGGAAAGTGCCCCAAGGGCTGGATAAAGGTGAGCGAAGGGCCATGCAACCGGCCCCCAGGCCGCAGTTTGGAGACTAAATTGGGGTTTGAAAAAATAGGATTTTTATAACAGCTTACCTGTAAAATCCTTTTCTTGGAGTACATCACGGGACACAGAGCGACATAGTCATTACTAATGGGTTATATAGATACCGTCAGGTGCTGGCACTGGCAACTTCCAAAACCGGAAGTACCCTCCCCTATATAAGCCCCTCCCATCCGGGAGCACCTCAGTTTTGTAGCAAAGCAATAAGTGTCCCCACAGAGGGGTGGGAGCTCTGTGTCCCGTGATGTACTCCAAGAAAAGGATTTTACAGGTAAGCTGTTATAAAAATCCTATTTTCTTTTTCGTACATCACGGGACACAGAGCGACATAGTCATTACTAATGGGATGTCCTAAAGCAATGCCAAATGAGGGGGGGGATACACCATATATAAGCTGAGCGCTATCAGACATGAGGATCTTTTGCGGCCTGCAACACACTGCGCCCAAAGGCGACATCCTCCTGACTTCTAACGTCCACCTGGTAGAACCTAGTAAACGTGTGTACTGAAGACCATGTTGCGGCCTTACAGATTTGAGCCAGGGAGGCCTGGTGATGCACTGCCCATGAAGTTCCAACTGCTCTCGTGGAGTGCGCCCTAACTTTGAACGGAGGCGGTCTATTTCTCAAGCCATAGGCTTGAATTATGACCTGTCGAATCCACTTGGCTAAAGTAGATTTTGACGCTGCCTGACCCCTTCTGGGGCCTTCCGGCAGAATAAACAAAGTATCCGTTCTGCGAATCTGAGCAGTGGCTTTTAGATAAGCTTTAACTGCTCTTACTACATCCAAAGAATGCAATAACTTTTCCTCTACCGAAGTAGGTTTGGGGAAAAAAGAAGGAAGAACCACATCTTGGTTCAAATGAAACCTCGATACCACCTTAGGAAGAAAGGCTGGATGAGGACGTAACACTACTCTGTCCTTATGGATAACCAGATATGGCTCCTTACAGGACATAGCTGCTAATTCCGATACTCTTTTAGCCGAACAAATGGCTACTAGAAAAATCAATTTCCTGGTGAGAAGCACCAAGGAAATATGCTGTAATGGTTCAAATGGTTGTTTCTGTAGAACCGACAGAACCAAGTTTAGATCCCATGGACATATGGGAATATTAACCGGAGGACTAATACGCATCACTCCTTGTATAAAGGCTTTGACTAGTGAATGCGAAGCCAAGGGCCTTTGAAAAAATATTGACAAGGCCAAAATCTGACCCTTGATAGTACTCAAGGCAAGCTTCCTATCTACAGCCCATTGTAGGAAGTCCAGAATCCTACCTATTACGTACTTACGTGGATGCCATTTCTTGGCTTCACACCACGCGATGTACGCCTTCCAGATTCTATAGTAGATCTGCCTGGATACCGGCTTCCTGGCATTGATCATGGTAGATACCACAGAATTAGAGAGCCCTCTCTTTTTTAGAATGTGGGCTTCAATAGCCAGGCCGTCAAACCTAGGGCTGGTAAGGAAGGGTGGTATATCGGTCCTTGCGAAAGCAGGTCCGGACGATGTGGGAGAGTCCAAGGACTCCCCACTGACATTTTACAATCTCCACGTACCACGCTCTTCGGGGCCACGCTGGAGCCACCAGAATCACTGGTTTCTTTTCTACCCTGATTCTGCGGAGTAATCGAGGTAACCATTGTGGCGGTGTGAATGCATATATCAGCTTGAACTGATCCCAAGGGAACACTAGGGCATCCGAGCCGCAAGCTAGGGGATCCCTTGTCCGAGAGACAAACCTGTCCCCCTTTGCGTTGAATCTGGATGCTAGAAGATCTACATCCGATGTTCCCCACCGCTGACATATTGTCCAGAAAACCTCGGGGTGAAGGGACCCTTCCTCTGGGCCTAATTGCTGGCGACTTAGAAAGTCCGCCTTCCAATTCTCCACTCCTGGAATGAATACCGCAGATATGGCTGGGACATATTTTTTCTGCCCATTTCAGGATGTAATTTACTTCCCTCTGGGCTGCACGACTCCTGGTGCCCCCCTGATGATTGATATATGCCACTGCTGTGGCATTGTCTGATTGAATTCTGACAGGGGACCCTTGGAGTTTGGATGTCCATGCTACTAGGGCATACCGGGCTGCTCGTATCTCTAAGAGATTGATGGGCAGGGCCTTTTCTGCATCCGACCATCTGCCCTGGAGAGACTATTGCTCCAGTACTGCTCCCCAGCCTATAAGGCTGGCATCTGTAGTGACCACCTTCCAAGAAATCGGACTGAAGGATTTCCTTTTTTCCAGATTCTGGGAAACCAACCACCAACGGAGGCTCTTGCGAACGGAAGGGGACAAGGACATTGTAAGTCTAGGCCTGAATTTTTTTGTTCCAGGCTGACAGTATGGCCCCTTGCAAATTCCTTGAATGGAATTGACCGTAGGGTACTGCTTCGAATGATGCCACCATTTTTCCCAGCAGCCTCATATACAGGCGTATGGACGGCTGTCTTTTTTGTACCCACTAAGTGGATCAAATCTTTCAAAGACAACACCTTTCCTTGAGGCAAGAATATTTTTCTCTGGCCTGAATCCAACCTTAGCCCCAAGTATTCCAGACTTTTGACTGGTTTTTAGGGCTGACTTGTCTCGGTTGATAATCCAACCGTGAGATTCCAGATACTTGATCGTCTTGTGAACGACCACGTCTAGTTTTTTCACTGAGTGGTCTATCAGCAACAAGTCATCCAGATATGCCATTATCATTACACCTTGTGTTCTTAGATTGGCCAATAAAGGGCCAGAATTTTTGTAAACACTCGTGGTGCTGTGGCCAAACCGAAGGGTAAGGCTCTGAACTGAAAATGGCGCCCTTCTACTGCAAAGCGTAGAAATTTTTGGTGGACTGGAAAGATGGGAATGTGCAAATAAGCATCTTTGATGTCGATCGTGGCTAACCAATCCTCCCCTTGTAGGGCAGTGGCCACCGATCGGATCGACTCCATCGGAAAGACCTGATATACAGGAATTTGTATAGCCCTTTTAGAATTAATATGGGCCTCCCGTCCGCGTTTGCTTCGGGACTGTAAAGAGGTTTGAGTAAAACCCGAACCCTCATTCTTCCAGGGGAACCTCCATAATTACTCCTTGGAGCAATAGTTGTTCTAGTGCCAACAGGAGGGACTCTCTCTTCCGGGGATCCCTTGGCACGTTTGACCTCAAAAATGGGAAGGAGGAGAGTCTTTTAACTCCAAACTGTATCCCAAACCTACTGCGGAGAGCACCTATCTGTCTTGATCGTGTCCCGCCAGGTCTCTTGCGAACAACTGGAGTCCTCCCCCCACCCGACTGAGTGGGGGCTTCAATGAATTTAACTTTGGGGGAGGTTTTGTACCTCCCCTGACCCAGGGTTTCTCATTACCCTGCTACTGTCCCTGTTTTTTTACCCCCGGGATTTGACCGAGGAGGCCGTCGGAACTGTTACACAGCCGATGCCCCAGGGACTGGAGAAGCAGGCCTCTTAAAGAGGGACCTCTAACTCTGTTTTTAACCGGCAAGAGCGTATTTTTACCGCTGGAAATTTTCTGGATATATTTGTCCAGGTTTTCCCTGAATAAGCGTTCACCATGAAATGGGACGCTAACCAGCCATTCTTTACAGGGAGCTTCAGCAGACCAGTTTTTGAGCCATAGGAGCCTACGCGTATGTACTATAGACAGCGTAAGGCGGGAGGCCTGATGGACTGAATCCTCTATGGCGTCAACCGCAAAGCCTAAGGCTCTAGGTAGATCAGCTAGGGCAAAGCCTGCTGATCTGTCAAGTCCCTCAAGACCTGTTTCAACTGATCCTTCACTGCTTAGCAGACCCCAATAGCTGCTACTGCTGGTTGTATCACCAAGCAGATTTTCATAAGGACTCCAATCTTTTATTTATTGGGTTCTTGAACATTTGGACATTATCCACTGGACATGTCAGTGATTTATACATACAAGAGATGGCTGCGTCCACTGTAGGGACCTTCCATTTTTTTTTTGATGAACTTATCCTCCATGGGATAGACCACCGGAAATCTCTTGGGGGAATAAATATTTTCTCAGGACGTTCCCAATCCTGGTAAATGAGCCCTTTCAGTAAAGGGTGAAGTGGAAAAGAACAAACAGTCTGGGGGCTTCTAGCGACCCCAACGAGGATACAGTAGTGGTTGATGGTTCCGCAAGGTGCATTTTTAAATGCTGATCGGACCATGTTAGTCAGAGACTGAACCCATAATCTTTCAGCTTATATGCTGAGAAAAGGTTCCCCCACTGTTGATTCCTCTATAACAGAATCAACCTCATCCTGATCCCCTTCAGGCAGGTCGATCCCTGTATGGGATTGTTGCTCTGCTAACAGGCACTCTGAAGGAGGAGACGGAGATCGGGCGTGCTTTCCCTGACAGGGAGGCAGCGATAAATGTTGACAATCTCTCTCTAATCCTCCCAGAGCTGAGGAAAAAACCTCCTCTGTTACATACACAGGAGCAGGTGACTGAGGACAGCCACAGTACCAAGTACCCCTGCGGGGTCTCTACGGTCACTTACCTCTGAACTTCAGGGGAGACTGGTGCAGCAGAAGTATGCCCAAGATCCTCAGAGCCCGATGAGACCCCCTTCGCTTCCTGGAAGATTCAGTTCCGGAGCTTCTGGACGGCATATTCCTAAGCCTAAAGCTGAGGTATTCCAGCCGTAATACACCACTTTTACTGAGAATAGTCTAGCACAATTGCTGCTATATCACAGTTGGTGTCTACTAATGTGCCTTTCTAGGGGATGCCTGTATCAACCGCTTGCTGTATGCCTTTAAATGTTGCCAGCTCTGTCTCTGTACTTCATAGCCAGCTCACTACAATATTGTGGTTTTTTAAAACTGCTGGGACGCCCGCACATGCGCAGAAGCGCTGCGGCGCGCACAGAGCGTCATCCCCCAGGCTCCGCCCCCTTTCCCGGCTCACCTCTATATATAGAGGCGCGTGCACGCGCACGCGCGCGGGCACGTGCGCCTTCGGCGCTAATTTCAAATATGGTAACAAGGGACAGGAGCCAGGGCCCCTCTTTGCCGCAGGCCGGGGGATGGACAAACACTGCAACATGGCAGAGGAAGCAGTTTCCTATAAGAGAACTCACCATCTGCCTGGACTTTGCTCTGCTGAGAAGAAGCTAGTCCACATGACAAGAAAACATTCCACAGCGGCCTCTAGTGGACAAACACAGGTACCGCAGTCTAATATATTAAATATATATAAAAAAAAAAATTATTTTTTTTTTTTTTTGACCACCATTAAAAATTATTACATTTTTTTAGTAGTTACAGGCATGCACAGAATTTTGCGGGAATACCATTAGGTAACAGACAGAAAGACAAATTAGGCTTGGGGGTCCCCCAATAGAACCAAGTTCCTGGGGGCCCCCACTTACCTGTTCCCCGCCGCAGGACTTTGTTTGGTCCACAAAAGCCCAAACTTCACCTATCACGGCAGGCATTGTAATCAAACCTTCAGGGACCGGGTTCCCAAGGATTCCACTCCCCTGGACCTGTATAGCACCCTGCACAGAAAACATCTTGGTCGTGGGTATGACCAGAGCTCTGGATCCCAGGGTCCAGCTCTCCTAAGAGAAGCATTACAGGCAAAACCTTGCTCTTCTCTGCAAGGCCCGGGTACCGACCGTTTAGCTATGAAGCTTTTTTGGTCGGATCCGGAATAGCTTACTGAGGCCCAAAAGAACCTGTACGCAAGCTCAGTGAAAAACACATGTTTCTTCTTGGCCAACACCTTAGACACTGGCAAAAAAACTGAGGTGCTCCCGGATGGGAGGGGCTTATATAGGGGAGGGTACTTCCGGTTTTGGAAGTTGCCAGTGCCAGCACCTGACGGTATCTATATAACCCATTAGTAATGACTATGTCGCTCTGTGTCCCGTGATGTACGAAAAAGAAAAAAGTCTAATGGGCGAGCGCCAGACCAAGGAAATCAATCCAAAATCTTTAATACTGGTGTTATTTTATACAGGAAGACAACAAAACAGCCAAAGTGTTTTGGGGCTCAAAGGTCTCCCCCTTGCTCAGGGCTTAAATATTATAATATTATGTGTAGTTGTAAGTTCTCAAACATAGCACAGTCATCAGAAATAATTATTTGAAGAATGGATTGTGAAGAGCCCTGAAAAAGGAAATCTTAGAGCCCCCAAAATATGTTGGAATTTTAATGCCTTTCTGTATGAATTAACACCAGTATTTAGGACTTTTCTGTTGTTGGTGCCAGTTGGACGAATAGTGTCCCATCATTGGTATCAGTGGGTGGAATAGTGCCCCATCATTGGTGTCAGTGGGGAGACTAGTGCTCCATTGTTGGTGTCAGTGGGAGGAATATTGACCATTGTTGATGACAGTGGAAGGAATAGTGTTTTGTATCAGTGGGAATAAAAGTGCTCCAAGGGCCGGATAAAGGTGAGCAAAGGGCCATGCAACCGCTGAATTAGGGTATAGAAAAAGTCTATTGGGAGCACCAGACCAAGGAAATCAGTCTAAAATCTTTAATACTGGTGTTAATTCATAAAGGAAGACAACGAAACAGCCAAAACGTTTCAGGGCTCAAAGGTCTCCCCCTTGCTCAGGGCTTAAATATTATATGTAGTTGTAAGAATTAGAAGAATGGACTGTGAAGAGCCCCGGAGAAGGAAATCTTTGGGCCCCTGAAACGTGTTGGAATTTTAAGGTCTTCCTGTATGAATTAACACCAGTATTTAGGACTTTTCTTATAGCTGGATTTCAAACTCGGGGTCCCCCAGCAAAGGAGTATTGTGTATGTGCTGAGAGTAGCCTCATTGGAGTCACTGTGCCCCCAATGAATGTGAGCGATCTTCTTTGACCATGAATCATTGAGTCAAATCCAGCACCTCAGTCATACGTCCTACTGTGTTCCATTAAAATATTACCCCTATGTCCACTATAGACCAGATATCCATCATTAGTCTCCACAAGATACTATTTACTGTACAGATCTTCATAGCCATCCAATCCTAAACAGCTAAAGAATGTTTATTTGTTGGTAAAGTTTTCCTTGGAAGACTAATTTAAAGTGGACCTACACTAAACAGGTTGACTTTAACTCGGTCCTCACCAGCATCATATTTGTATCTCCCTCCCGCTCCCCTGCCTCTCCATTTAGCTGTCAGGAACAAAAGGAAAGTCCTGTGTAGCCTGCAAGTCACTGGAGTCATAGATCATACAGGGCTATGCACTCTCCGTGTAACATTGATGATTGGCCCACTGTGGTCACATGGAGTGAGTCACATGCTCCTACATATCCAGAAGTACCAGGTATTTCCTCTGGCTCCCAGCACTAAGCGGTAACAGAGAAAAGGAAAGGTAAGGATCACTTTTTCAACGGGAAGGCGGAGGAATGCAGTTCCAGCACCTCCAGAAATGAATGTATGTAATGGCAAGGAGTGTTGGGGTGTGCTGGAAGGTCTATTGATGCTGGGGGATCTATTGTCACTGGTGGGGAACTATTTTTGCATTGGGGGTCTATTGTTGCTGGGTAGGTCTAATATTGCTGGTAGGGGGTCTATTGCTGCTGGCGAGTCTATTGCTGCTGGTTGCTGGAGGGTCTATTGCTACTGGAGGGTCTGATTTTTGGTGCGTTGTGGTGCTACCACCCATTTAAATAAGTTAAAGCCCCACAATGGTCCATCTTAGTGGCGTGAATTAGCCCCTTCTCCGGCCTGTGGCTATGTACATTTATATAGTCACTTTGCTCAAAATATCCTAATGTCCTTAAATGACAGCAGAGGGCAGATTGTTCCATATATAATGTATATCATGAATAGTTGATGCATAAAAAGTACAGGACAGGTTCATCGGCCTGACAATGGACTTACTCTGAGGGGCTCTGTGGGATCATGCGTTGACTGTTGTAGGACATTCTTGGCTTGCTTGAAGATGATTCAAAATGGCCAGTACTTTGCTTGACCAGAGAAAACCACCTGTAAAAAGAGGAACATTACCGTCATTTTACTGCAATGACGGCACACATTTCTTGTATCTATTGTGGCTTTCTGTATTGTTTGCCTGCCCATTGGGCTATGGATGAACACCATCACCTCAACCTGTATTTCCCTTTACTTCCTGTAGTCTGCCTACTACATATGGGACAAGTTAGATTGACGGCACTGTGCAATGCAACAAAGTCTAATTGGCACACAGAACAGAACATCTCGCTATGATGCTCCACTTAGGGCAGACAAGGGGTTAACAATAAAAGAACAAAAGGACACTTATGGTATAACATTGTCTGTAAATTATTTGTGCCCTGCAAGAAAGAAAGAAAAAAAAAAAAAAGAATGCATATGGCACCACCAACTAACAGGCGTAAAGTGGGACTAATAAAGAACAGGCAAAAGCTTACCTTCCGCTATGAACTTACATGTTTTTCTCAGATGTGGTGGGGGCCACCAGTTCATAAATCTGCGGCCTGTCCTCCCATTTGAATATAACAAAGAAGGCCTTGTTATCTGCAAAGAGACCAGGTATTAGAGAGTAAGCTGTCGGTAACGGTGTACTTGATAGACGCAAAGCTTTTGCATGGTGGGTGGAGCCATCATGTGGTCTCAACTGTTAAATGTGCGAAGTGTGATATTCACACTACTACAAATCAAGAGTAGGAAATGGAACATCACCTTTTTCCCTACTGTAATGCCTAGTACACACGACCGGGATTCCCGGCGGTAAAAAGTCCGCCGGGAATCCCGGGGGGGAATACCAAGAACTTGCTCGGTCACTTTTTCCCCCTACACATGGCCGGGTTTCCCAACAGGAAAACTGCCATTGAGAGCTTTGGTCGTGAATCCCGGCCGTGTGTATGCTCCATCGGCACTGCCTCACAGTGTTTCACATTGAAAACTGCAGAGAACAAAAAAGCCGCCGTGAATCGCGGCGGAAAAATAGAGAACATGTTCTCTATTTTCCTGCCGCGATTCGCGGCAGTTATCCTCCTGGGAAAACTGCAATTTGGCATACACACGCCCGTTTTTCCTGGCGAAAAACTGTCATGGCAGTTTTCCTGCCGGGAAAAGCGGTCGTGTGTGTACGAGGCATCACTGTCTTCTACAACTCTTAGGCCCCTTTCACACTACTGCAACTTCAAAGTCGCGCGATTTCACAGCCACGATTTTGCAGTGATTTCAGGGAATGCCTGTGTAACTGGCATCAAAGTCGGACCAAAGAAGTGCAGGGACTACTTTGAAGTCATACTAATATGAATGGCTGTCATTGGAAATCATGGGGAACAAATTGTCATGCTACTTTGCAGTCACAAATCGTGGGACAAGTTGTTCAAGCGTGAAAGGGGCCTAAGTATTAGGCTTACTATTAGGCTGGCCAATCTCAAAACTCTACAATACAACTGGGTCATCAGAATTGCTAATTATCATTCATGAAGATTTACAATACTTGATAAAAATCTCTGTGCAAACTCTTGGGTGCTTCCAAAAAGGACAGGATGTGTTAGCTGTGAGCAGGGGCGCCAGACTACCTGACAAGGCCCCCCCCCTTCAAGAAAATATTAACCCCTTCACGCCAACGTAATGCAAATATGCGGCCTTCGGCTTGAAGGGGTTGTACCAGGGTGATGCCTGCTGCTGCGTTTTTTAATAACAACCTTGGCTTGCTAAAAATATATATATATATATATATATATATATATATATATAAATAATGGTTGGGGTTCTCAGTAATTTTCTAGCAAAAAAATAGGATTTTTATAACAGCTTACCTGTAAAATCCTTTTCTTGGAGTACACCACGGGACACAGAGCTAGTCATTACATAATGGGTTAAGGGTCACCAGCGGTGATTGGACACTGGCACAACCAATGGAAGACAGTTCCCCTCCATATAACCCCTCCCATCAGGGAAGTACCTCAGTTTTGTAGCAAAGCAGTAAGGTTCCCATAAGAAGGGGGGGACCTCTGTGTCCCGTGGTGTACTCCAAGAAAAGGATTTTACAGGTAAGCTGTTATAAAAATCCTATTTTCTTTATCGTACACCACGGGACACAGAGCTAGTCATTACATAATGGGACGTCCCAGAGCAATGCTCATATGAAGGGGGGGAGACACAGATCAAAACAGGCCGCTTGCAGACCAGAAGCCCTATACTGCTGCCTGCAGCACACTTCGCCCAAAGGCGGAATCCTCATGTCCTTTCACATCTATTTGATAGAATTTGGAAAATGTATGGACTGAAGACCAAGTTGCAGCTTTACAGATCTGAGCCATCGAAGCCTGGTGGTGCACTGCCCATGAAGCACCTATCGCCCTGGTAGAGTGCGCCTTAACAGGAAAAGGAGGAGTCCTGTTCTTTAAACCATAAGCTTGAATAATTACTTGTCTAATCCACCTGGAAATGGTGGATTTTGATACCGCTTGGCCCTTCTTGGGCCCATCTGGTAAAATAAACAAAACATCTGTTTTACGTATCTGAGCGGTTGCTTGCAGATACACCTTTACCGCTCTCACTGGATCTAGAGAGTGTAATAATTTTTCCCCCGCCGTCCGCGGGTTTGGAAAAAAGGAAGGCAGAACAATGTCTTGATTCAAGTGAAAAGCCGACACCACCTTAGGTAGAAAAGCCGGATGGGGTCGTAGTACGATTTTGTCCTTGTGACAAATTAGATAAGGCTCTTTACAAGAAAGAGCTGCTAGATCTGATACTCTCCTAGCAGAAGCTATAGCAATCAGAAAGGCCAACTTCCTACTCAACATAATTAAAGGAATATGGCGAATAGGTTCAAAAGGTTGCTTTTGCAACACTGACAATACCAAATTCAAATCCCATGGACACAAGGGAGTCCTAACTGGAGGATTTATCCTCAGTACCCCCTTAATGAATGTCCGAACTAGGGAGTGAGATGCCAATGGTCTCTGAAAGAAGACTGATAGAGCCGATATTTGCCCTTTGATGGTGCTAAGGGCTAAATTCATATCCACTCCTAACTGGCAAAAAGCAAGAATCCTACTTATTTCATACTTCTGAGGATTCCAACATCTGGATTCACACCAGGAAACGTATGCTCTCCAGACTCTCTGATAGATGAGTCTGGAGGCTGGCTTTCTAGCATTAATGAGCGTAGAAAGAGCCGGACCAGAGACCCCTCTCTTTTTAAAAATGTGGGTCTCAGCAGCCAGGCCGTCAACTTTAGCCTTTGTAAGGAAGGGTGGAATACTGGACCCTGTGACAGCAGGTCGTGTCGGAGTGGAAACTTCCAGGGCCTTCCTATCGCCGTTTTTACAATCTCGGCGTACCAAGGCCTCCTGGGCCAGTTTGGGGCCACTAGGATTACTGGTATTCCCTCCTCCTTGATCCTGCGAAGCAGTCTTTGTAGAAGAGGGATCGGAGGGAATGCCTAGATCAGTGAGAACTGATTCCATGGAGTTATTAGAGCGTCTGTATTATTAGAGCGTCTGTCCCGTAGGCTAGAGGATCTCTCGTTCTGGACACACAGTTGTCCAATTTCTTGTTGAACCTGGCAGCTAGCAGGTCTACATCTGGGTTTCCCCATCTCAGACATATGGCCTGAAAGATCTCGGGGTGAAGAGACCACTCCCTGGTAGCAGCTGCTGACGACTCAGGTAGTCTGCTTGCCAATTTTCCATCCCTGGAATGAAGATTGCAGAAAGGCAAGGTACATGCTCTTCTGCCCATGCCAGGATCCGGTTCACCTCTCTTTGGGCTGCCCGACTGCGGGTGCCTCCTTGGTGATTGATGTAAGCTACTGCAGTAGCATTGTCGGATTGAACCCGAACTGGGTAGCCCTGTAACCTGTATGTCCAGGTTTTGAGGGCTAGATATACCGCCCGGATCTCTAGCACATTGATGGGCAGGATCCCCTGAGTCTTGGCCCAGGTTCCCTGGGTAGAAGCCTCCTCGAATACTGCACCCCAGCCCGATAGGCTGGCTCCCCTAGATACCACCTTCCCGGCCACTGGGAGGAAGGACTTTCCCTTCCGTAAATTCCTGGCTTCTAGCCACCAATCGAAGCTGTGGCGTACTTGTGAGGACAGGCGCATGGGTATATCCAGAGCTTGGCTCTTCCTGTTCCAGGAAGCTAAAATATTGCCTTGAAGTAGTCTCGAATGAAACTGGGCGTAAGGGACCGCCTCGAAGGAGGCTACCATCTTTCCCAATAGTCTCATGCAAAGGCGAATAGACGGCCTCTTGTTTGCTTTGACCTTGTGGATCAGGTCTTTCAGAGACTGTATCTTCGGTTCTGGCAGGTATACCCCGTTTTGGGCTGTATCTATGATCATGCCCAGGTACCCTATCCTTCTTTGGGCCTGGAGAGAGGATTTTTGTAAATTTATAATCCATCCTAAATGCTCCAGGTATCCTACTGTAGTGTGTACAGCGTGACCCAATCCGTCCTTTGACTGATCTATTACTAGTAGATCGTCCAGATAGGCTGTTACCGCAATGCCCCGTGTTCTTAGGTTTGCTAACAGAGGAGCTAGCACCTTTGTGAATACTATGGGCGCGGTGGCTACACCAAACGGCAGAGCCACAAATTGAAAGTGGCGATCTTCTACCGCAAACCTTAGGAATCTTTGGTGAGCGGGGAGGATGGGTATGTGTAAATGTGCGTCCTTGATATCTATGGGCGCCATGAATTTTCCACCCTTTAAAGTGGCGGCCACGGATCGGATCGTTTCCATTCGAAAATGGCGATCGTTCAGGAACCGATTTAGGGATTTTAGATCCAGGATGGGTCTGACATCTCCATTTGGCTTTGGAATCACAAAGAGGTTTGAGTAAAAACCTGAACCTCGCTCTTTTTGGGGTACGTCTGTAACTACCCCTTGAGCCATTAAGTGATTCAAACCTTTGAAGAAGGATTCTCTTTTTTGTGGATCCTTGGAGAGTCTTGAACCTCGGAATTGAGAAGATGGGATCTCTCGAAATTCCAGTTTGTACCCTGAGGATATTGTGGATACTACCCAATTGTCCTGGATTTCTGACCACCAAGTCGCTCAGAACTGACAAAGCCTTCCTCCCACTCGGCCGAGCGGGGGCGCCCCTTCACTGAGAGGCTTTGGGGGCTTGCTTATTAGCTCTTGCACCCCACGGCTTCTTGTTCTTCTGAGCTTGCCCCTTGGCTTTTGTGGGCGGCTAAAACAGGCCGCCGGCACTGGTTGGAGTCAGATTTCCCGGGAGCTGGGGAGAGAGCGTTTAAAACAAGATCTCTTGTTTTTCTTTCTCTCTAGATCTTCTGTATATATTTTTCTAAATCTTCCCCAAATAGGCGTTCGCCATGGAACGGGAACTTGCCAACAGCTTTTTGCATGGGGTCTCCGCTGACCAATGCTTAAGCCAAAGTACTCTGCGCATCTGTACCAGCTGGAGTGTAAGGCGTGATGCCTGTATGATAGAATCTCTCATGGCATCCACTGTGAAGCATAAGGCTTTAGGCAAATTTTCCCAATTTCTAGCCTGCTCTGAAGGCAGTTCCTTCAGCCCCTGCTTTACCTGTTGGCTGATGACCTGACACATACCGACTGCTGCTACTGCAGGTTGGGTAATTGAGCCGGCCAAAAGGAAGGAGGATTTCAACTTCCTCTCAGAAGGATCTTTTAAACCCTTGTACATTATCCACCGGACATGTCAGGTTTTTATTTACACAAGAAATAGCCGCAACTACCGCAGGCAGGCTCCATTTCTTTAAAAAAAAAAATTTCCCCCATAGGATAAAGAATGTTAAACCTTTTTGGAGGTGAGAAACGCTTATCTGGATGTTGCCAGTTTGCGTATATTAGATCCTCTAGTAACGGATGAACCGGGAAGGAGCATGCACCTTGCAGGGATCTTAATGACCCTAGGGAGGAGACAGGTAATTCCGTTACCTCCGCAGAGGTTAACTTAAATGCACTGCTATAGCATTGTACCTGTGACCTTAAAATCTGGCTCCTCATCCTCTGCTGATGTAGCCTCCTCCACCTCATCCTCCTCCCTCAGGTACTTCTGAAGGGAGGTCCAATACTGGAAGAGACCTGCTTCGCTTATTGTCCTTTTTAGAGGACTTAGCGATTAAGGTAGCAATTTTTTCCTCCAGATTATTTAGGGCAGCTGATAAAGTGTCCTCAGTGACATATACAGGCCCAGGCTTCACTGGGGAAGCCGCCATACCTGACAGAGGTAATGGCTCATCCTGAACAGGTGCATTTAGCAACACAGGAGAGAAAGGTACCGAGTCAGCACAGTTAGAGCCTCCTCTCAGGCGGTGGTGCTTTCTTATCTCTTTTTGTCCGTATTACTTCCCCTGGAAGGCTTACTGTTTAGACAAAATACAAGGTACCTAAATGCATATACTACCGTGTTCAGTTTAGCAAATACATTAAGTATGCAACTTTTAACACATAACTATGCATAACATGGATGTCTTCTAGGAAGTACCCAATCCAACCACATGGAGTCTTACGTCCCTGTATAGCTGCTGTGTTTCTCTGCCAGGAATAAGAGAACTAACGAGCTTGCTTGCTGCTGCAGTGCTTCTCACACTGACAGTCTTTTAAATTTGGCGCCGTTTCTGTGCCTGCGCGCGCCACGTGCCCGCGCACGCCTTCGCCCCCCCCCCCCCCTCCGATAAAGCGCGCTCCCGCGCGCGTGCGCGGCCCTTAGCGCTATGGCGGTGGCCATAGTGAGAGAGGACTCTCATCAGCCCTTGTTCCCACTTACCTGCATCTGCAGGTGTCTGGTCGGCCACCGAAAGGAGGATCGGGGTGCCCCAGCAAGCTCAGCAGCGGAGGTGACGAGCAGTGTACTTCGCCGAAGCCGACACTGAACAGAGTGAGGTGAGTATATTCAGCTCTTTACTCCCCCCAGTGGTGGAAAAAAATAAGACATCCACTTTTTGAAAAAGGTCCCAACCTAGTTATGGACCTTCTAATCTCACCTTATCCACGCCGCAGGTTTTTCTGCTGAAAGATTTCAGACAGATACCAAACTTCACCCTTCACGGTGGGCTATGTGTGCCAACCTTCAGGGATATGGGTTCCTATTTAAAGGATACCTCTCCCCTGGGCCTTGTACAAGACTCTTACCAGGACTTTATAGCGAAATAGCGAAAGTGCTGGATCTTAGAGCCCAGTCCTCCGAAGAGAGACATTACAGGCGACGCCTCATGGATGAGGCCCGGATCCCATCCAGATTCAGCTCATTTGTAGGCGTCTTGGATGGATCCGAAAGCATAGCTCTTTTACCCCCAGAGGGTCTCTTTGGTAGAGCTTTCCTTTAGCACCTCCTAACGCGTCCAACACCTTTCGACACTGGCGAAAAAACTGAGGTACTTCCCTGATGGGAGGGGTTATATGGAGGGGAACTGTCTTCTATTGGTTGTGCCAGTGTCCAATCACCGCTGGTGACCCTTAACCCATTATGTAATGACTAGCTCTGTGTCCCGTGGTGTACGATAAAGAAACACAGATTTTAACTTGTGAGCAACAAGTGTCTGAAAACAAAGTTACAAAGATAACAAGCTCAGCAGCAGAGCTAACATTAGAGCCAGCGCTGGGGGGGGGGTTGCGCACAGGGAGGGGGATTAGTGAGGGACGACTGGAAGGGGAGAGACCAGCTTTTAGCTGTCGTCCATCACTAATCCCCCTTCCTGTGTGGGCTCCCCTTTGTGTCTCTGGCCCACTACAAGAGGACCGGTGGTCCCCTCCTACCAGCGGCCCTGGCTGTGAGTGCTCCAGTTTCAGCCTATCAGGAAAGTCATAATATGAAAAGTGGTGTTGGGTTCTTGTGCTACAGCATCCCCCTCCCATACACTGGGATGTGGACACCAGAGGAGCAGGCTAAGCTGTCACATTGATTTATATATGTGTCAGGTACACTTTAAAGGAAACTTGTATTGAAAGAAATACATTGGCCATCACTACTAAGCAGGGATTTTTTTCAGGGGGAACTTGGTGTAACTCAGTTCCACCACCTATGGCTCAGACCCTTGGTGGGGGCCTGCTCACCACAATCACTTGTAAACACAGAAGTCTGGTTTCTGTGTTTACAAGTGACAGCTCTGCACTATGTGTGTAACCCTCCTGAACTCTGCACTCTGTATATAATGCAATCCTGGTATTTAATGCCCCTTTAAGACCCTCCTACTGTTTGTGAAATTTGACTGACCACACCCACTATTTGATGTGATTTGGAGGGTGTGTGTGGGTGGAGGGGTTTTTGGGGGGGGGGGGGGGGGGTCGTGGTTGAGTTCCAGCACCTATTGCTTTAGAAAAAAAGCCCTGCTACTAAGATCCTGAAAGAGCTCACTGCTTAGCTGTCTCTGGCTTCAATACTTGCCCGAGTGCAGATCCAGAAAGTAATAGTGACTTCAGAAGTCCTGATCTACATACTCATTCTGAGTTGGTGGCATACAACATAATGAAGCCCTTGAATCTCTATGGAAAAAAATAACTCTATGACAGCCACAAAAATATATATTTTTTTCTATAAAATGGGAGGCTTCCATAGTTTCTCCTTTCAAGTTTCCTTAAATTGAGCCATTATTGAACTCTAACTCCTTAACATGGCTTCCCAACAGCTCTTTAGGTGGGCTTTAATGCCTAGGAAGAAATGCAGCTCTTTTAGTGGTTGCATGATTGGGAGCCCATCCCTGCATAAATGCAAGAGGTTACGGGAAAATAGGGATTTTTATAACAGCTTACCTGTAGAATCCTTTTCTTGGAGTACACAGAGCCTCGTAGTAATTACTAAGTGGGTTATATTCCACCTTCAGGTGCTGGACACTGGTGTAATCAATTAGACAGGAATTTTCCTCCCTATATAACCCTTCCCATACTGGGAGCACCTCAGTTTTTGTAGCAAAGCAATAAGTGTCCCAATATCCCCAAATAATTGGGGCGGGAGCTCTGTGTCCCGTGATGTACTCTTGTACAGGTAAGCTGTTATAAAAATCCTATTTTCTTTATCATACATCATGGGACACAGTGCCTCATAGTAATTACTAAGTGGGACGTCCCAAAGCAATGCCTACTGAGGGGAGGGAGACACAACTAACGCAGACTGCCATCAGACGTGAGGACCTATACTGCTGCCTGCAGCATACTGCGCCAAAAAGCGGCATCCTCTTGCCGTCTTACATTCACCTGATAGAAATTAGTGAACGTAAGCACTGATGACCAAGTTGCGGCCTTGCAAATCTGAGTCATAAAGGCTTGGTAATGCACCGCGCAAGAAGCACTTACTATCCTGGTAGAGTGCGCCCCAAAAGAAACAGGGGGAAACCCTCTCTTTAAATCACAAGCCTGAATAATAACCTGATGAATCAACATTGAAAACAGTGGATTTAGATGCTGCCTGCCCTTTCCTGGAGCCTCCTGGTAGCGCAACAAACATCAGTTTTCCGTATCTGAGCAGCCGCTTCAGATAGGCCTTGACTGCTCTCACTCTAACGAGAGAGTGTAACCATTTTAATAGCTGATTTGAACGCTGCCTGCCCATTTCTAGGGTCTTCTGGCAGCACAACAAAACGTCAGTTTCCTATATCTGAAACCTTCAGATAGATTTATAACTACTCTCATCTACATTCCAAACTCATGAATTTTATGCAAACACGTGGACTGATAAAGAGGAAGTTATCCTCCACAGATGTGCGTTTCAGCAATCATGCGATATAGCTGTTGTGCGTTAGCAACCATGTGCACCAGCAACTATGCATCCCAGTAGTTTGTGAATTTGGCTAACCTGAAGCCAGCACCAGTATGAGGATCATGTGGAGGTTTTCTAACAACCTATGCGCCTTGGCTAGAGTATGGAGTGGGAAGATACAAGCAACCTATGGATTTATTTATTTTTTTAAACTCCAAGGATTTATGGATTTATTTATTTTTTTTAAACTCCAAGGAGCTTTGGCCGTCTAGGCTGAGGGTAAGTTATACGCAGTATGAATCTCTGAAAAAGACTGCAGCTGCAACTCCAGAACCTGTGAGGCTTCTGATACCTCCGATACCTTCTGATTCCCTGTCCTCTGACGGTGAACTTTCATCCTCAGGACTTTAATCCTCTTGTTTGAGGATTTAGAGCAGGGCGAGGGGCACACCCCTGGTTCTGCTCCTTGTGAGGGAGCTGCGATTATAGCAATTAACCTCTTATAGACCAACAAATGCAATGCAAAAAAACTGACATATGCAGAGTGGCTGCAATGCCTGACGGGGCCGATGGCTCAACCTGTGCGGCTGCCTCAAGTCTCTACAGGGGAGGATGATGTCATGCAGGCATGATTAGGGCCACCAGATTCAAATGGTGATACCTTGGTGCCCTTTTATATATATTTACCTGCCCCTGAACCTTTCTACAGGGAGACACAGTCCTAAGCTAAAGCAGAGGAACTTAACACAGGTGCATCAACAGCTGACCTTAATCTAGCGAATAAAACAATACCTGCTAATCTGCACAGCTTGATGCTGAGTAGGCGCCTTAGGTATGTCTGTATCCAACACACAGGAGGTGCTTACGTGCCCGAAGCTGCTGTGTCCTTCTGGCTTTACAGAGCTCTGGCGTCTGGGTTTTTTTGAAGGGCCCGCCCTGCGCCTGCAATATGAGCCGGCGTGCATGCAGGCGCCAGCGGCAACCACATCCCCCCCTCGCCTACCGGCTTCAAAAGCATGCGCACGCGTGTAAGGAAATGGCGGAGGCAAGAGGGGGAGAGAGAGATCCCCCAAAAGGAACGCCGTGTACCTTGGACTACGAGGGACCCCCCCCCCTACAGCTGTGGCAGAGCCTGAAGCAGTGGAAGTGAGCCGCTCAACAGACCGGCTGACACTGAGCTTTCGTTCCTGGAGAGCATAGTAAGTGAAACACCAGGTATGTCTCTTTACTGCCTCTAGTGGCAGAAATCAGATAAGACATGCAGCTACTCATGGAAGACAAACCTTAAGGTATTTACCTAGGATTGTCTTCACTTACCTTATCCCCGCCGCAGGCAACTGTTGAGCACAGACAGATCCAGCCTTTACCCATCACAGCGGGTTAAGTCAACAGACCTTCAGGGACCGGGATCCTAGACAGGGTTTCCACTCCCCTGGACCTGTACTGCATCCTGCCAAAAAATCTTTGGAATGGTCATAACCAAAGTACTGGAACCCAGGATCCAGCCCTCCGAAGAGAGGCATTACAGGCAAAAACCTTGTGCTTCGGATACGAGGCCCCAGGTACCATCCTTTTAGGCCTTAATGGCACTTAGGATGGATCTGGTCTTCATGGAGACTATTTAAATCCAGCATGGATCCCTCCAGTGGAGCTCCTCAGAGCACATCTTCACTCGTGACCAACACCTTAGACACTGGCGAAAAAACTGAGGTGCTCCCAGTATGGGAGGGGTTATATAGGGAGGAAACTTCTTGTCTAATTGATTACACCAGTGTCCAGCACCTGAAGGTGGAATATAACCCACTTAGTAATTACTATGAGGCTCTGTGTCCCGTGATGTACGATAAAGAAAAATGTGTTTGTTTTTTAGTTTAGAACAGCACACTGTCAATTCAAAAGCACTTGGGTAAGTAAATGTAGAACAATTCACTGCCTTTTTCTCATGAAGCCCATCTTTTGGGGAGATAGGATAATTGTTAGAACCTCCCTCTGTTGGATCTATAGTTGTGTGTCCCCATTGGGTTGATTTCCCGTCACTTATTATCTCTGTGTTAAAGTGTTACAGGGGCTGGAAATAATAAGAATTCCCTCCAATGGGGACAGAAAGAGCAACACAAGTTTTAAAATTTCCAAATAAGGACCAGCGGTCTCCAAACTGCGGCCCTCTGCTTGCATTTATCCGGTCCTTGGGGCACTATGCTGCCAACTGACATCAACAATGGAACACCATTTCTCCTATTGCTGTCAACAATGGGGCACTATTCTTTCCAATGATACCAACAATTGGGCATTATTTCTCCCAATGATGGGGCACCATTTCTCCCAGTGTTACCAACGATGGGGTACTATTCCTTCCCCTAATATCAAATACCAAGTCTGAAGGACAATAAACTGGCCCTTTGTTTAGAAGGTTTGGAGACTCCTGGTCTAGACAGTAGGTCGGCACGCTGTGCCGTAAGGCCCATACTGTCTTCACTATATGCTTTCTTTTTGTGACCCTCCACCACGGTTGCTTCACCTCCTGGAATTCTTGGGATCTGAAGAGGGGGATCACTCTGCATCAAAGGTCCAGACGTCAGCATCATCTTCTCAAAGCAAACCATCAGCAGGAAGAGAGCACACGGTCGTGTTCTGGGTGCAATGACTTGGCGCTGCATGTTAATCATGATCCACACTGTGGTGTCACTAAAAGTTCTTTAATTTTGTAAAAGGAGACAAGAAAGCTGAACCCGGCCACTAGTTTGACAGCTCATATGTTGGAAGCCACCTAGCAACTGATGAGGTCCTCAACCTCACATGCTTATGGAAGTGGCTGTAGGGAGGGAGCGTGTAAATGAGGTGCACTTTTATGATTTTATGATTACAGTGACATATATACTATATTTTCATATAAAAAAAAAAAAGTGTGCTGTACCCTCATGACCTTTGATCTCTTTAATTTTGTCTCCACCTCACCAGGGATGTCTGCCCCTGATGTAGACACTCTGCTAGATTTTGATCACGGTCTATATTTTCCCAGTAACACCTGATTTCTTGTCCTGGTGTCACAGGAATAGGAAGCAATAAATTCCCCCAATGTGATTTACAGACCACAGTCATAACATCACTAAGGTTCTATAGCATTTTGGCTGGAGTTGGACTTTTGGATACTCACCAGTAGCCACTTCTCGAGCCATTGCCGTATTCAGCTTAATGATTGGACTCAGCATCAGCTTCCCATCAGGTGTTGGGGTGAGTGTCCGACTTTGGCACTTCAAGACTAATCGCTCATCCTGCTTCTGAAGTAGCATCATGATGTCATCCAACAGCAGGACGTGAACATCTGATGAATGAGAATTTAAGGGTGATGAAAAGGTAAAGAAAAGAGGTAAGTGCACTTATATGGGCCTATTCAGTATGACAGATCATGGGCAACGCTTAAAAAGGACAAAACGCTGCAGACGTGGTTTCCCTGTAATCCCTGTTAGCGTGAACCTGTTTGATGACAGATGTCTTCTTCTTAAGTGCATACTGTACCTGCCAATATGTATCTGACACTTTTTCCATTGGCAATGCCTTTATCTTCATCAGTTCGCCTCTTCAGAATTAAGAAACATCATTCAAGGCCACCATCTCCGGGAGTAAGATGCTGGATCAGAAATGAACCAATCATGTAAATCTTGGTTCCTGTGTAGTTCTGGTCTGTTTTTTTTTTTTTTCAAAATCCTGCCTCAGATCAACCCCTGCTGTAGCCTTGTGACTTGCTTTCAAGGAGAAGTCCAGCCTGAGCTTTTTAGGCTGGGCTTCTCCTATGGGTCACAGGAGTGCAATTCGTTTTGCACTCCTGTGACCCGTTTCCAGCAAAGAGCGGTCTGAAGTCCGCTCTCTGCTGACGTCACTGCCATCAGTCGGGGCAGCGTGTCATCACGACTTCCAAGTCGGGATCCGCCAGCTGCCCTGATTGATGGCAGTCTCAGCGAGCCGCTGAGACGCTAAGATGGCCACTCTCCGCCCCTCCACGGCTCAGCGCTCAAATGAGCGCTGAGAAGTAGAGCAGAAGCGATGCTGACTGACAGTCAGCATCGCTCTGCTGGAGGAGGACTGAGAACCGAGACATCAGCTAGGTTCGGCGGCTCGGTTCTCAGTGCAGAGACGCCGGGGGACAGATGCAGCATCGGTCTAATGCTGCATCCACTGAGGTAAGTATAACTAGCAAAAAAAAATAAAACTCATACTTCTCATTTAGACCCCTTTCACACTGGGGCGCTTTGTAGGTATTTTTATAGCGCTAAAAATAGTGCCTGCAAAGCGCCCTGAAAGAGCCGCTGCTGTCACTCCAGTGTCAAAGCCCCCGAGGTCTTTGACACTGGAGTGGTGCGCTAGCAGGACAGTAAAAAAAAGTCCTGCTAGCAGCATCTTTGGAGCGGTGAAGGAGCGGTGTGTATACCGCTCCTCCACCGCTCCTGCCCATTGAAATGAATGGGCACCGCGGCTATACCGCCGGCAAAGTGCTGCTGCAGTGGTGCTTTGCGGGTGGTTTCCCTAGGGGGACACTTTTAACCCCCGCTAGTGGCTGAATACCCCCGCAAATACAACGGTAATGCGCCGCTAAAAATAGCGGCGCTTTACCGCGGACGCTCCCTGTGTGAAAGGGGACTAAAACTTGCAATGTTGCAGCTGATCACAGGGGGAAAGGAGAGTAAGGAAATGTTCTTCCTGCCTGCAGCAAACTGATGGCATCATCTCAGCCTAGGCAAAGCCACTGGGATTAAATTTAAGAATGGATTTTAATAATTAAAGGTGTACTGTCGCTGTAAATTGTGATATGTTGGCAGACCTGGTGTCAGTATAAGTACTTTATCCATAATTTAGCATTAAATATTGCTGTACATCATGTGGGACTGATTTTCATTAAACTTAAGCCTCGTACACACGGCCGGTTTTCTCGTCAAGAAACGACAAGAAAACTGCTTGCAGAGCTTTCTTGCCGAGAAAACCGGCCGTGTGTACGAGGCGTTTAGGTTTCTAGTCAGGAAAACTGGCCAGAATCTCGACGAGAAAAATAGAGAACCTGCTCTCTATTTTCTCGTCAGGATTCTCGTCGGCCTGTTTCCCGACGAGAAACCCGAGAGTGTGTACGCTTTCCTGTTGCCGTAGAAACCCGTGCATGCTCGAAATGACTGACGCATGCGCGGTAGCTTCCTAGGCATAGGTAGGGTGTAGCAAGATGGCGGCGACGGCATCGAATGTGACGAGCGCACGCTCGTCGTAGTTGATGACGTCACCGCGTTCGTGCCATTCAAAAGAACGGCGGTTCTTTTGAATCGTACGTGTGTACACTCGACCGGGACAAGATTCTTGTTCAAGAATCTCGTCAGGAAAAAATACGGGTTTTTTTCCTAAAGAGATTCTCGGCCGTGTGTACTAGGCTTTAGATTTGATTAAATTTTGATTTGTTTTAAAAATATTTAAACAAAAAAAGTGCCCCCCTATCGACACCTCTACAACTATTGTCCAAACCAGTGTTTTTCAACATTTTGTAGTCAAGGCACCCTTTAGAATTGCGCACAATCCCGGGGCACACCTTTCTGAAGACTAGTTCACACAAGGAGGTGCGTCCGAGCCCAATCGCTTTTTTGCCTGTTCTGTTTTTTATTAGGCTGCTCTATGCTTGTGAAACACGCAAAAAGGTGCTGGCATGATTTTTAAGTTGAGTCTTTACCAAAATGCATGGTACTGTGGTACATGCAATTGGTGGACAATTGAGGGTGCCATTAAGAATTAATGGCACCCGTGCGCAACTTCGAAAATCAACGCATTTTTGTGTGGTGTGGGAAAATATGCGATTTTACACATTTGTCCGCACTGCACCTGGTGTGAAAAAGCCATAAATGTAGTTTGTAAGGCAGAGTTAAGTGGTCAGTAGGTTGTAAATAACCCCATCCCCTTGCTAGCACAGACACCACCAACCACCCAAAAAAAACATCCCCCCTGCTAGCACAAATCCACCCTTCCTAAATCCCCCCCCTCCTCTTTGCCCTTGCTGTAGTAAAATTACACAGAGCCCTGTACAGTCCAACTATGAAAGTGTCACTGTGTTAAGTTCTGGGTACAGAGAGGAGGGAGAGCACATCCCGTTCCTCCTCCGGGCTCCCTGCCCCTCTATGCTGTTATCTGTATTTTGCCAGCAAAACTGAAAGCTGTGCAGGCTGCCCGAATTTCCCTTAGCAACCGATGAGGTTATCGGTTGGTAGGACGCAGGCAGGCGGCTTAGACACCTTTAATTTTTTCGGACAAAATATAGATAACAGCATAGAGGGGGAGAGAGCCTGGAGGAGGAACGGGATGTGCTCTCCCTCCTCTCTGTACCCAGAACTTAACTCAGTAACCTTTTCATGGTTGGACTTTACAGGGCTTTGTGTCATTTTGCTGTGGCACCCCTGGGGACTCTTTGCGGCACCCCAGTTGAAAAACCCTGGTCTAAACCCTTATCCTCTTCTGTCAGTACCTGACACAGAAGACATTTATGGACAACGGAAACAACTAGAGACATACAGTATAACCGCTTCCCGACTGCCGCACGCCGATGTACGTCGGCAGAATGTTGGCCCTAGTATGTGTATGTGTATGTAAGCGCGTCGGGATCCTACGGGGTAAATGACCGCGCTATATCAAGATGCAACTCCACTCAACTCAAAGAAGTGTTAAAAGTGTCCGATCTGTCCACCGCAATGTCGCAGTCCCGATAAAAAATCACAGATCATCGCTATTACTAATATAAAAAATTTATAATAAAAATGCCATAAATCTATCCCCTATTTTGTAGACGCTATAACTTTTGCGCAAACCAATCAATATACGCTTATTATGATTATTTTTTTTACCAAGAATATGTAGAAGAATACATATTGGCCTAAACTGAGAAAGAAATTCGTTTTTTATATATATTTTTTGGGGGATATTTAATATAGCAAAAACTAAAAAATATTGTGTTTTTTTCAAAATTGTCGTTTTTTTGTTGTTTATAGCGCAAAAAAATAAAACCACGGAGGTGATCAAATACCACCAAAAGAAATCTCTATTTGTGGGAAAAAAAGGATGTCGATTTTTTTTGGGTGCAATGTCGCACGATCACGCAATTGTCAGTTAAATCAACGCAGTGCCGTATCGCAAAAAATGCTCTGGTCGGGAAGAGAGTAAAATCTTCCGGGGGTGAAGTGGATAACAATGATGTAAGTTCTCACCTACTGACTTGTCCTTGCTGACCCTCCAAGTAAGTGCTCCCTCATAGATGAGATTTTTCCTGCTGATATCAATGTTCTGAAAACAAAAACAGATTAGAGAATTTGATATGGGGTGACAACAATCAATCCAGCATAAAAAAACGTCTGAACATCAGCCTTTCTTTATTAGCCCAGCGTCAAGCCACTTATAAAATAATTCATAGAGGTACCTGTAGTGATATATACCACCTCCAAGGCTACATTTGCCTTGGGGGTGGTATATGCCACTACATAAAAATTCAGCAAGCTCCCACGGGTATGTATTTTGCAACAGACCTGCCTCTTGTTCTTGGTAAAGAGATATTGTATATCTTTTATATTGACCCCTTATGGGGAACCAGTTAGACATGGGCATTTGTAAGGATTTAAATCCTTTCAGGGGTTGCTTGTTTTTTCTAATTTACTTGTATTCTCTCCCTGTCAGATTAGGATTGTTAGGCTGTAAAGCGGTCTGTCTTGTCTCCTGCCTAAACTCAGTTCTGGTTAACAAAGAATCAAAAAACAGAAAAAGAACACAGGTAAATAACAGTACACAAATATCCCCAAGCGGTATGACTTCACTATTATAATAATAATTTAAAGCATACCTAAACCCAAAAAATTAAAATGGAATATATTGCAGCTTAACAGACCTTAGATGAGGTGGCTGCATTGTTTTATGCCCTTTTTGCCTTTATTTTCACCTGGTAACCCTGCAAATCCTTCCTGCCCCTTCATAGCTACATTCATTTCTAAATTGTACTGTATCTATGGAGGGAGCCATGGTTATGGCAAAGACTGGACTTCAAACACACCTGCCTTTGTTCCTCTCCATTGCATGGTGGACTGTTAGTTTAAAAAAAAAAATATAAGCATCCGACCAGCCTAGGCCGCGTTAATTGACCCCCTTTATCTTCCCGACCTGGGGGTGCCTCTCTCTCTCCTTCTCTCTCTCTCCTTCTCTCCCTCTCCTTCTCTCCCTCTCTCTCCCTCTCTCCCCCTCCCCCCCTCTCTCTCCCTCTCCCCCTCTCTCCCTCCTTCTCCCTCTCTCCTTCTCTCCCACTCTCTCTCTCCCACTCTCACTCTCCCCCTCCCTCTCCCCCTCCCTCTCCCCCTCTCTCTCCCCCTCTCCCTCCCCCTCTCCCTCCCCCTCCCTCTCTCCCCCTCCCTCTCTCCCCCTCCCTCTCTCCCCCTCCCTCTCTCCCCCTCCCTCTCTCCCTCCCCCTCTCCCCCTCCCTCTCTCCCTCCCCCTCTCTCCTCCTCTCCCTCTCCCTCTCCCTCTCCCTCTCTCTCTTTTTTTCACTGTTATTTTTCTTATTTGTTTTTTTTTTTGTGTTTTATTTTTTTCTCAATTTTATTTTGTTTATGTGTTTGTGATTTTAGTTTTATTTTCCACATTTTAGTGGATTACTCCACGCCTTACTCTCTGAGCAATAATGCTCAGTTACTTTATGTTGACCCCCCAGCCTCGGCCGGAGGGCTGTTGTTGCCTGGTAACTCTCACTATCGAATATGTTTTTGATGTGCACTATTCAGCTGTGCCATGTTATCTTGGTTGTTTATATACCCTGCGTGGGATTATTGCAATTGTTCTCACTTCTCAAAAAATCTTAATAAAAAAGATTGTACCAAAAAAAAAAAAAATATAAGGTTCTTTGGTGTTTTCTTTTAATCTCTGATGGGACAAGGACATTTCTGGCAGGATCACCTTTTTTTTCTGTACTTGATAAAAATAAAAAACGAATGCAGCCACCACATCTAAAGGACTGGAAATCTACAATGTACTTTTTGTTTTTGGGTTTATATCAGCGGTGGTCAACTTTCTTTATATGGGGGGGCCTCAAGTGTGGCCCTCAACATCACCAAAGGGTCACACATAAAATTCAGTGAATATATATTATCGGAGACAGGAGACACACAACTGACTATGGACATGATACAAGAGATGATCAGAGACTGAAGAGATGATACAAGAGATAATCCAGACTAAGGTAGACACCGCTCAAAGTCTGTGCACACAGCGTGCCCCATATAGAAAGTGCAGTCAGAGAGGTTCTCGCCCAGCTTGCCTCCCAGAACAGCAGGAAATGAAGATGACGGGCCGCACACACTGTCAGGACGCTGATTACCTTTTTTTTGTTGCATTTTAAAAGATACAAAGTGAAAACATCACAGATGAGGATAGATGTTGACACGTTTCACGCTATACAGTGCCTACTCATAAC
Organism: Rana muscosa; assembly: GCA_029206835.1. Taxonomy (NCBI): domain Eukaryota; kingdom Metazoa; phylum Chordata; class Amphibia; order Anura; family Ranidae; genus Rana; species Rana muscosa. The sequence continues at coordinate 56,115,375 of CM055124.1, read as the reverse complement.
ACCCAAACAAGAGTAAGAGCTATTTAGCGTGAAACACGTCAACATCTATCCTCATCTGTGTTTTATGCTCTTTGTGCTGTGATATTTTCACTTTGTATCTTTTGAAATGCAACAATAAAAGAAATCAGCATCATGACAGTGTGCGGCCATTCATCTTCATTCACTCCATGATACAGGAGATGGTCAGAGAATGAAGACATGATCCAAAAGATGGTCAGAGACTGAAGACATGATCCAAGAGATGGTCAGAGACTGAAGACATGTTCCAAAAGATGGACAGAGACTGAAGACATGTTCCAAAAGATGGTCAGAGACTGAAGACATGTTCCAAAAGATGGTCAGAGACTGAAGACATGATCCAAGAGATGATCAGAGACTGAAGACATGATCCAAGAGATGATCAGAGACTGAAGACATCCAAGAGGCGATCAGAGACTGAAGACATCCAAGAGATGATCAGAGACTGAAGACATCCAAGAGATGATCAGAGACTGAAGATATGATCCAAGAGCTGGTCAGAGACTGAAGACATGATGTGGTCATGATAAAAGAGATGGTCAGAGAATGAAAATATGATACAAGAGATAGTCAAGACTGAACACATGATCCAAGAGATGATCAGAGATTGCAGACATGACACATGAGATGGTCATTCGACTGAAGACATGATCCAGGAGATGGTCATTCGACTGAAGACATGATCCAAGAGATGATCAGAGATCGAAGACATGATCCAAGAGATGGTCAGAGACAGAAGACATGATCCAAGAGGTGGTCAGAGACTGAAGACATGATCCAAGAGATGGTCAGAGACTGAAGACATGATCCAAGAGATGGTCAGAGACAGAAGACATGATCCAAGAGGTGGTCAGAGACTCTGGGCATGCTGCAGGAGACTGTTCGAGACTGTGAACATGCTATAGAAGTTGTTGGAAACTGGGGACATGCTTCAGTAGACAGCCATAGACTAGAGACATATTACATGAGGCTGTTAGAAATCACTACTATAATAGGGTAATTGGGAAAACAGATTAGTGTCTGCAGGGGCCCCAAGGGATGCACAAAAAGGGCCATAGAGCCGCAGGTTGAGCACCAGGGGTTTAGATACACTTTAGGTTTTTAAAATAGTGCAGCCATGCTCTTTGGGGATATGTGTGCATTGCTAGTCACTTGTGTTCTTTCCTTGTAGGGCATAAAAGTCGGGACAGTGTCAGGTTGTAAAGCCTCCTCAGAGACTGACCTGCCTTCTGCCAGAGCTCACAACTGATAACAGAAGCAATTTCCAGGCTGCTGGGCTGTGATAAAAAAAAATGTTGTCAAAACCTTTATGCCGTGTACACACGACCGTTTTTCTCGTCGAAAAAAAATAAATTTTTTCCTTTTGACGAGAAAAACGATCGTCTGTGGGCATTTTGTCATTTTTCTCGACGAGAAAAACGGCATTAAAAACGACGAGAAAAATTAGAACATGTTCTAATTTTTCTCGTCGTTTTTTCCCGACATTTTTTCCCACAGACGGTCGTTTTTCTCGACAAGAGAAAAAATGTCGTGAAAAGCCGTTCCCTCGTTTTTTATGTCATTATTCACGGCGGTTTTTTAACCGCCGTGAATAATGATCGTGTGTACGCGGCATTAGGCCTCATACACACGACCGGTTTTCTCGACAAGAAAACTGCTGGGAGAGCTTTCTTGCCGAGAAAACCGTTTGTGTGTATGGTTTTTCTTCGAGAAAACTGCCGGGAATCTTGACGAGAAAAATAGAGAACCTGCTCTCTATTTTCTCGCCAGGATTCTCGTTTTTCTCGTCAGGATTCTCTTCGGCCTGTTTCCCGACGAGAAAACCGCTTGTGTGTATGCTTTTACGAGTCTTAAAAAATTGCGCATGCTCAGAACCAAGTATGAGACGGGAGCGCTCCTTCTGGTAAAACTAGCGTTCGTAATGGAGATAGCACATTCGTCACGCTGTAACGGACTGAAAAGCACAAAGACTGAAAAGCGCGAATCGTCTCTCCCCAAACTTTTACCAACACGTGGTAACACGAGATCAGCAAAAGCAGCCCAAGGGGTGGCGCCATTGGAATAGAACTTCCCCTTTATACTGTCGTTGTACGTCACCGCGCTTTACAACGACGAGATTTGGAATTGACAGTGTGTATGCAAGGAAAGCTTCATAAGAATCTCGTCGAGAAAAACAACAGGTTTTTTTAAGACGAGAGTTTCTGGAAGTGTGTACAGGGCTTTAGTTTCATTTTATGTAATCTGGTAGCAACTTCAAATGTTTTTTTTTTTTTGAGTCTGTCATCAGAATTGAGTTTGGGCAGGAGACACGAGAGCTCTACTCTGGATATGACAAGGAGAGAATGCAAGTACATTTCAAGCAGGCCTTGGTAGATAAAGCTGCACTAGGGTAATGCCGCGTACACACGATCGATCTTCTCGACGGTGAAAACACAGTCGAGAAAATCGACGGGAAAAACGAAGAACGGCTTGTTTCCCTACACACGGCCGTTTTTCCCGTCATTTTTTCTCTTGGTCGAGAAAAACGACCGTGTGTAGGCGTATGGGAAAACTGCAGCGGAAAAAAATGCCGTAAATCACGAGGAGAAAAATTAGAGCATGTTCTAATTTTTCTCGTCGTGATTAATGGCGTTTTTCTCGTCTGGAAAAATGACCAAAAGCCCACACATGGTCGTTTTTCTCGTCAAAGAGAAAAAATGTAATTTTTCCAGACGAGAAAAATGGTCGTGTGTACGTGGCATAAGAGTTCAGGAGAGGAAATTCATATTACCGATTGCTCATTGACGACTGGTTCTTTTACAGAAGAGAAGTCGTTTTATGTGGCTCTTACCTTGAACTCATTGAACAGCGGGTCACTGCTCTGCTTCAAGTTTGACATATCAAGACGTCTTTGGTAATCCGTAAGTTTCTGTTAAGGACAAAAAAGATAGTAGACATTATACACATATATTAGAGCTGCCTAAACACAAGTAAAAGGCCAGCCGACACTTTTCTAAGTTACAATCAGCTACAGGTATGGCCATTGTGATGATGGACAAATCTGCAAACTCTCATAAGGTACTACATACAACATCAGAGGCCATGTGACTACCAAAACAGCAATTGGCATGCTTCCCTTGTACATCATCACAACTATCTGACATGTAAACAGGCATCTATCAATTCAAAGGCTTTCCATTATTAAAGAAAAAGAGCAAAATCATCACTGGGCTGCTAATAGGCACCACAAGGTTCGATTCACTTTTAAAGTGATAATAAAGTCAAACCTTTTTTTTTTTTTTTTTTTAAACAACAACTTACTTACCTGCTCTGTGCAGTGGTTTTGCACAGAGCACCCCTGATCCTCCTCTTCTCGGGTTCCTCGCCGCCGCTACTGGCCCCTCCCTCCTGCCGGATGCCCCCAGAGCAGGCAGCTTGCAATGGGGGCACTCTAGCAGGCTCGCTTCTGAGCCAAGGCTCTGTGTGTCCATTCACACACACAGAGCTGTGGCTTGGCCCTACCCCCCCTCTTCCCTTATTGGCTTACTGGCTTTGATTGACAGCAACAGGAGCCAATGGTTCCTGCTGATGTCTCAGCCAATGAGGAGGGAGAGTCCCCTGAGAAACGACGTGCACATTGCTGGATTGAGATGGGGCTCAAGTAATTATTGGGTGGTAATTATTGGGTGGTTTACAACAACTTTAAAGAGTAACTGCACTTTTGTTGAGATAAAAACAAACATTCTCCTATGTATTCATTGCAGGGATTTTAACAAACTTTGTTACAGATTCCTACGCTTTGTTATTCTGAAGAAATCCCTGTGCGTTTTTCTGTATCCATGTGGGAAAGTGAGTCTAATGGGAGTGGCTTCATAATTGCTGCACCCGCAGGGCTCTAATGAGCAAATATGCTGGGCCTGCATCCCTTTAGACGTGTTTCTATTGAGAGTATCTCGCCAAAAAATGTATTTTTGTTGCAGGGGATGGCTGAAATCTGACTTGCATCTTAAAGCAGACTTCTGGGAAAATTGGTGAGCCAATCACACAAGCAGAAAATGTTTCTGGGGAGTGTTCTGTACACATTTTGTGTACAGAACACCTCCAGGTAGCCATATTGCACTGCAGTTTCAGAAAATTACAGAGCTGCAGATTGAAAAAGGAAAGTTAATTTTTAATAACATTCAATTACAATATGATTAGTGTCGCAATTGTATGTTATTTTTTCTTTATTTGTTAATTTTTTTCCCCACGAAAGTGGAGTTACCCTTTAACTTCCCATTGCACTAAACAAACAATTAAGCCTTGCAGTGCGGAAACTGTGCAGAAACTTCACAAAGTAAGAAAACAATGCTGCCCGATAGAAAACTGGGCCTAGTTTACAGCATACCTTTGTTACATTGCATGAGGCATGAGTATTCTAAGGGTATTTTTATCTTAAAAGTCATATTTCAGCCAGAACTGTATAATCAAACACAGCTGGACTCAAATGAAGGTGTAGAACCATCTCAAGGATGATCAGAAGAAATGGACAGCACCGGAGTTAAAGGGGAGTTCCAGCCTTTTTTTATGTTTATTAAAAGTCAGCAGCTACAAAAAGTGTAGCTGCTGGCTTTTAATAAACCGACACTTACCTGCTCCACTGTCCAGCGACGCGCCGCCTGGAGCTCCGCTCCTCTCCCCCCCTTCTCCGCCGGCGCCTCCATTCATTGTGTGGGCACCCGGCCATGACAGCTTTCGGCTTTACGGCCGGGCACTCACTGCGCATGCGCAAACGGCGCAGCGCTCTCTGAATGGACAGGCAATCGCCTGGGACCTGTCACGTCCCAGGTGATCGCCTACAGGGAGGGGTCGCCACAAGGCGATATGACGTATCGCCTAGGCGAGCCCAGGGCGGAAAGGAGGAAGTGGGACAGGAAGTCCCACTACTACTGAAGCCTGCACTCCCAACCAAAAAAAATGACATGCCAAATGTGGCATGTAAGGGAGCGAGGAGTGGATAAAGCGGAAGTTCCAAATTTGGGTGGAACTCCACTTTAAATATATGAGTGTCACAGCAAAGGGTCTGAATACTTAGGACCATGTGATATTTCAGTTTTTCTTTTTTTAATAAATCTGCAAAAATGTCAACAATTCTGTGTTTTTCTGTCAATATGGGGAGCTGTATGTACATTAATGAGGAAAAAAAATGAACTTAAATGATTTTAGCAAATGGCTGCAAAATAACAAAGAGTGAAAAATGTAAGGGGGTCTGAATACTTTCCGTACCCACTGTAGATAGATAGATAGATAGATAGATAGATAGATTATCCCTCTCTCTATATATACTGTATATCTATATATCAATATAAATATATCTATATCTATATACACACACACACACACACACACACACACACATACATATATATGTGATTCTGCACACAACGGCCGCCCTGTAGCAGTAAATTTGGCAAGTGGTTAATGTGAACATTGGCCTGCATGGGCAAAATAAAAGATTAAATTTCAATGGGTTAGTTCACCTTTTCAGAAAATAATGAAAAGTGAACTTACACCCTACACCTCCACCCTCCATGTTCCCCCTGTACTTACCTCTGTGGATGGTGAGCTGTCAGGACAGATCTGAGCAATTCCAATTGATCAAGGCAGTCACATGTCAGCACTGACCAATCAGAATAGAAGTGACCAATCCTGGAAGCCCTACAGAAAGTAGGGGAAGAAGAGTGGGGCTTTCAAATCCCCTGATTACTACACTGGTTATGGACACTGACAGCTACTCACCACCTGTAGGTGAAAACTGATATTGCAGCTCATCCATTGGTGCGTGTTACCATGCTACCAAGTTTCCCCTGAAAATAAGCCTGGGTCTTATATTAATTTTGGCAACAAAAGACACAGTAGGGCTTATTTTCGGGGTAGGTCTTAACATGTAATGTGCTGTCTTCTCTCCCTGCCTGACAGGGATCCCCAGTGTGAACTGAGTTAAAATGCTTGTAAAATCCTATAATCCACTCTATTACAGTATTATATAATGTACAATGTGTGTGTTTCTGTAATATAATTGTGCCAAATACCTTTGTTATAGCGCCGCTCTGCGCTTCAGTGACCCGCCGGGGCTCTCTTCCCCGCAATTATATTACAGAAACACACACATTGTACATTATATACTCCTGTAATAGATTGGATTATAGGATTTTACAAGCATTTTAAACTAGGGCTTATTTTCGGGGTAGGGCTTATATCGCAGCCTTCCTGGAAAATAACGCTAGGTCTTTTTTTGGGGGTAGGTTTTATTTTCGGGGAAACATGGTAGAAAAGCAGTTATGCTCAAACAGGGAGAATTTAGTCTATGAAAAAAAACAAAAACGAAATGATAACCTACAAAAGGCAAATTATTCTGGCAGAATCTGTGAACCCGTGCCACTGGCTCCATGATCACAGCAGAAATGACACCCCATTCACACACACAGCTATATCCTACCATCTTATTCTCCATCTCTCGGACTTCTGTATTGACGTGGTTCAGGATCTGCCGACAACTCTCAGCCGCCTTCTGTACTTTTTGCTTCTCTTCGTCTTCCTCTAAAAGACACAAAGATACAAGTGAGGAACTGCAACTTCCCAGAAGTCTTTCTTTCATTTTTTAAATGACGTCACTTTCCAGACAAGACTGACAAATATGGAAACTGCTGATCACAAATCCACACAGAGTGGTTAGCACTTCTGTAAATGCAGCCCTGTAACTTATATTAACACAATACTGTCTAATACAATGTTGAATCAGGAGATATCTGAGGAAACGTGACATTCTATCTTCTTCTCACAATACAGCACTCAAGAGTCTGAGCAGCCAATCACAAGGCACATGATGGCAGTGGAGAGTGCACATTGTCCTCTGTAAGATTCCACCTCTCAAGCCCTGTACACACGGCCGAGATTCTCGTCAGGAAAAAAATGTTGTTTTTCCTGACGAGAATCTTGACAGGAAACTTGTCCCGGCTGAGTGTACACACGTATGATTCAAAAGAACTGCCGTTCTTTTGAATGGCACGAACGCGGTGATGTCATCGACTACAACGAGCGTGCTCTCGTCACATTCGATGCCGTCGCCGCCATCTTGCTACACCCTATGCCTAGGAAGCTACCGCGCATGCGTCCAAGTCATTTCGAGCTTGCGCGGGTTTTCACGCCGACAGGTAAGTGTACACACGCTCAGGTTTCTCGTCGAGAAACAGGCCGACGAGATTCTCGACGAGAAAAAAAGACCGCAGGTCGTCTTTTTTCTCGTCGGGGAATCTGGGCAGTTTTCTTGACGAGAAAACTGAAACCCGCATACACACCGCCGGTTTTCTCTGCAAGAAAGCTCTCCCGGCAGTTTTCTTGTCGTTTTTTGCAGAGAAAACCGGTCATGTGTACGCGGCCTCAGAGTCTAAAGTTACACAGAAGTATATGGTAGCTCTGCCAGATGACTGGGGCTGGGAAGGAGAGGGGGATGCAGGGAAGGCAAACTTGTTAAAGGAGTTGTAAGGGCAGAAGATTTTTTTTTATCTTAATGCATTCTATACATTAACCACAGCTCACGTACATTTACTGCTGCAGGTTGGCAGCGCTGTGCGAATCGCCATACCTGTACATCGGTCCGGGCATGTGAGTTTGTGGGCGCGCGCCCGTGGGTCCGGCAGGCTCGATGTCCGCCGGCCGCCCGCGATCACTGTATACAGAGGCAGAACGGGAATCTGCCATTGTAAACAATGCGGATCCCCATTCTGACAGGGGACATCTCAAAGATCTGCTGCTCCTAGTGATCGGGAACAGTGATCTCTGTCATGTCCCATGTAGCTCATCCCGCCTACAGTTAGAAGACGCTGAGGGAACACATTTAACCCCTTGAGCGCCCCTTAGGTTAACCCCTTTCCTGCCAGTGTCATTTATACATTGATCGGTGCATTTTTATAGCACTGATCAATATAATAATGTCACTGGTCCCCAAAAAAGCGTCATTTGGGGTTAGATTTGTCCGCTGCATTGTCGCAGTCCTGCTAAAAATCGCAGATCGCCGCCATTACCAGAAAAAAAAAATAACAGTCCCTAAATCTATCCTGTAGTTTGTAGACTACATAACTTTTTCGCAAACCAATCAATATACGCCTATTGTGATTTTTGTTTACCAAAAATATGTCGAAGAATACATATTGGCCTAAACTGATAAATAAATTTGTTTCCTTATATATTTTTTTGGAATATGTATTATAGCAGAAAGTAAAACATTTTTTTTATTTTTTTCAAAAATGTCGGTCTTTTCTTGTTTATAGCGCAAAAAATAAAAACCGTAGAGGTGATCAAATACCACCAAAAGAAAGCTCTATTTGTGTGAAAAAAAGAACGTCAATTTTATTTGGAGTTTTTCCTTTTGTTTTATGAGCTTGACTCACCTGCTGTGCAGTGTCAATGCTTGCAGAATACTATGTTGTAACTGGATCCGACTACGAGATGTACTTTTGTGTATTGTATAGGTTCTCTTTGTCCTTTTATTCTCAATAAACCTATACCGATTTAAAAAATCATAAACCCATTCGCTTTCTCTTTCAGTGCTACCTGTCAGCTCCTCCCCTGCCAGCAGCCCAATTTGTGTGCATTTCTTTTAAAACAAGCAGAGCTCTGTTACTTGTATTCCTACTGCGATCACACAACTATCAGGCATGCTAATAAATCTGTGTTATTGAGGGGCATCACCTATGATATTCTTATGAGTAAACCTCTGTGCTATGTGTTTTCTGACTCATTCAACATGCCCCCTGCAGTTGTATGGATGACACATGCTTCTGTTGCATAATGCCCGTATCCTGGCAGTCTGGCTGAGTAGAACCCTCCTTCTGCCCAACTAGTGATGGTGCTTGTCTCGGGTGAGTGCCTGCTACCTGTCAGCTCCTCCCTTGCTAGCAGCCCAATTTGTGTGCATCCCTTTTATCACAAGCAGAGCTCTGCTACTTCCATCCCTCTGCTGTGATTGTACGTCTCAGGTGTGCTTGTCATGCACGCAAATAAATCAATCAGTGTTATTGAGGGGTATCACTTATGATATTCTTATGAATAAACCTCTGTGCTTTGCCCCTGCCGATGTAGTGATGGCACATCACTGTGCTGTACCATCCCTATATCCTGGCAGTCTGGCTGACTATTCCCCTCTTTCTGCACACCTAGTGAGGATGCTTGTCTTGGACAAATGCCTGGTACAGAGATAGGTGCTGTCAACCCAAGCTCCTTACCTATTCATCTCTTTAAAAGCAGCGTGGTCAAACAATATTGAGGGGAGAGGGTGCACTGTCAACCTTGCTAACTAACCAACTCAGCAGCCAGTCTACTGAGAAAGAGTGCTGCATACACTTTGTATCCTGGGGAATAGGAGGAACTATGGAAAATTTTGATAAGACTTCTTTAATATGTCCTAAATGCACGTTAAAGGTGAAGTACAGCCAAAGCTCCTTTAGCTGTACCTCTTTTGTGGATCACAGGAGCGCAGATAGTTTTTCACTCTTGCGACACGTTTTCAGCAGACAGCGGGCTGAAGTCCGCTGTCTGCTGACGTTACAGAGCCATTTGGGCAAGATCGTGACAATGAGGTTGGGATTCACCCAAATGCCTGGACTGGCACCTGGCTCAGCCTCTCAACGAGCCGCTGAGAGTCTGAGCCGGCTGCTCCCGCCCCCTCCACAGCCCAGTGCTTTAGTGAGCTGGTGACTGACAGCCACCAGCTTTATGCTCAGGAAGCTGTGAGAACTGAGCAATTGCCCGTGTTAGATCGCTCGATTCTCAGTGTTAAAGCCGGCAGGGGACAGATGCAGCATTGGACTGATGCTGCATCCACCTAGGTAAGTAGGATTCTAAAAAAAAAAGTAAATCCCCATATTTCTCTTTTAAAGAATATGTAAAGCAACTGTTCAAATTCCTGACGTGTCTGCTGTACCATTTACATATATGAAAAAGTATCCTGTTCTCTTTGTATTGGTTCCTTTGTGCAAAATCCCTGGTGTTCCTACCAGTCCCTCTGCGTTTGTATAAAAAAACGGACCACACTAGGCATAAGGGCATATTGTGGTCAGTTTTTTGCCTGTGCTGGGAACTCCAATGATCAGACTTGTGCTGACATGCCCCCCCACCACCCTGCACAGCCATTCACTCGGAAGATCAGTGTGCTGGAAAGGGTATGTGAACCCCTTATATAAAAAGGGAAAGCATTTATTTATAATGTTTTTGTATAGCTATACACAAATGTTTTGCCTTTCATTTCTATTTTAAACTGAATGGGTTGTTTTACAAGGTGAGGGTTCACAAATACTTTAAAGCCATATTTTCTACTGAAACAATAAACGCTGCAGTGTGTACAGCACCTGGATCGATAAAAAAAAATAAAAAAAGATCACTTAACGTGACTTCTGGCAAGCTTGCCCATATGGGAACCCAATCCAGTCCCCAACATTTACCACCAAATAGAAAGGCCCTTTTTCCTACAGAGTTGCAAAGTAAGAATTTGGGTGGAAAGCGGTGTACCTCCCGAGCTCAGTCTTTCTGTAGAAAATCAAGCATGGCGTCTTCAACGCGCCGGAAACAAAACTAAAGTAACAGGTACCTTTCCAGCAGCCTGCTCTTGTAATTGGCTGTCAGTAATGATTAGTGGCTTCGAAGTGATAATGTAACGGTGGGGACCAATCTCTGCCACAGCTCACTCATTGTTCACATTTTTGTAGAATTAAAACTTTTTTTAATCACATCGTCTTTAGCTTAGGTAGAGCAAAACGTCACTGATACCATTTTTCGAAAGTCTGGCTCATGGTAAAAATTGACCACTTGCTTACTGGGCACTTATACCCTCTTCCTGCCCAGGGCAATTTTCAGCTTTCAGGGCTGTCACACTGAGTGACAATTGCGCGGTCATGCAACAATGTACCCATATGACATTTTTATCTTTTTTTTTTTTTTACACAAATAGAGCTTTCTTTTGGTGGTATTTAATCACCACTGGAAATAAAAAGGAAAAATTTGCGCTAGGTGCGTGATAATAGTGAAAACAATAGTGACAAAATCTGTGATCGATATCTTGCAGCTGAACAGTATAACCCTGATATGGGGCACAAAAAGTATAGATATATAAGAGTGCAGCGCTAGATAATAAACTCAATAAACATAACAATCAATATATGTGTACTGTGATTCCTAAATAATCAAAAATAGGTACAAATGACTTAGGACCACAAAAATATGAAAACTGTGCTAATAGTCCACAAATAATTACTGTATATACTCGAGTATAAGCCAACCCGAATATAAGCCGAGGCACCTAATTTTACCACAAAAAAAAAAAGGGAAAACATATTGACTCAAGTATAAGCCTAGGGTGTCCATCTGCATGCCTAACTTTGCCTCACTGTGTCCATGTGCATGCCTCACTGTGTCCATGTGCATGCCTCACTGTGCCCATGACTAGACTGAGGTTTAACACCAAAATCACCGGAGAAATTACCGTTTAACATGGGAGTCTATGGAAGGGGTGCCCGGGTTGAAAAATCGGTGCTCCCCGGCCGTAGGTCCCCCGGACAACAAACTTTGCACACTTGTAGAGCAAGAGTGGGGCAATATGTGTGCCAAGTTTGGAGTCCAGGGAACCTACGGCTGGCCAGTACCGGGTCCCCAAAGTCCGGGAGATCAGGCGCAAAAAGGTGACTCGAATATAAGCCCAAGGGGGGCATTTTCAGCACACAAAAAATGTGCTGAAAAACTCGGCTTATACTCGAGTATATACGGTACTGCTTTCACAGTAAAACGTACATAAAAGATGAAAACAAAAACAAACAAAAAAAGTTCATAAGTGTAGATATCCAGTAGATATTTTCCAGTGTAGGGACATGGATATAATCATTCAAGTGTTGTACTACCCGCCACCTTAGGTAAAATTGGAGGCTTACCACAAAGCCTGCGACCGCCCTTATTCAGGGGGGTCAAACAAGGCTCAGAAGATTGATGGGATCCACACCGGAACTTTGGGAGCTTCCTCCACAGATAATCTGCTGGCCAGATCAATAACACACTTCCAAGGGGCAATCCATTCACATCAATGAGCATTGACTGTTTATGGGAAGAGAGAGGAGAGCCGCCGCCGCCGCCGCCTACTCTCTCTTCCCATAAACAGTCAATGCTCATGCTCATTTTGTGGTCCTAAATCATTTGTACCCATTTTTGATTATTTAGGAATCACAGTACACATATATTGATTGCTATGTTTATTGAGTTTATTATCTAGCGCTGCACTCATATATATCTATATTTAATCACCACTGGGTTTTTTATTTTTTGGCAAAAAAAAGACAGAAAACGTTGAAAAAAAAAAAAACGTTTTTATATTTTGTTATAAAATTTTGCAAACAGGTAATTTTTCTATAGTAAAGATTGGGGTATCCGCGCAAAATGGATGTAGTATGCTGCTGCCCCCCCCCCCTGCTGTTTCCCATTGAGTGGAATGGAACAGGAACAGGTTGGAATAACCAGTGCTGGGGGGCACTGTGCTATACCCTGCACCTGGGTTCCCCTGGAGTGTGGGGCAACAAGTTGCCCAAAATGATGGAATGAGTCACTGTTACATAAAACCAGTACTATAACAAGTGATCAACAGCAGGGTCTGTACCAATGTGACCCTATGAGGTAAGTCACCATATGTGCATAATCAACCTGCTATATACCGTGAGTGTGCAAATACCTTCCTACTGCTAGTGAAATAATATTAATGTAAACGCACCCTAATGGGATACTCAAAGTGTTCTTAGTACTAAACAGTGAACATAATTAAACATGCAAATCAACCAACGTGCATAACAATACAATGTGTATTAGTAAACTAGTCCTGAACGCCTGGCTTGCACTCCCAATAGAGTGCCTACAAGCGTGATTTATATAAGTGATACGAGTTAAAACTTCTATAAAAAGGTAATTTTTCTCCTTCACTGATGGGCAATGATGAGGCTGCACTGATGGGGATTGATAGGTGGCACTATTGGGGCGGCACTGGTGGGCGCTGATGAGACTGCACTGATGGGTGGCACTTATAGGCGACATGGAGAGGTGGCACTGGTGGGTACTAATAGGCGGCACTGGTGGGCACTAATCAGGAGGCACTGATGAGGCGGCACAGAGAGGTGACACTGATAGGCGGCACCAATGAGCATTGATAGGAGGCAATGGTGGGCACTAATAGGCGACACTGGTGGGCACTGATCAGGAGGCTCTGATGGGCACTGATTAGAAGCACCGGTGGGCACTTAGGGGACCGATGTCCCTTCTTTTCTTCATGCTGACAGCGTGAAAAAAAAAAAGCAGGTAACCCGCTTCTGTTTACTTCCGTGATCAGCTGTCATTGGCTGACAGCTAATCACGTGGTAAAGGGCTCGCTGGAATTGACATTTTACCCTGCTCTGTGATCAGCCGAGTCCCAAGGACCCGGCTATCACAGGGCCCATGGGCGGCGTGAGAACGGAAGGACGTCCATGTACGCCCTCCCGGCATTTGAAGCCTGCGCTGTAGCCGTCTTTCGGATATAACGCGGGTGTCAAGTGGTTAATAGTTCAAAAACGTTGACATGAAAGGGATATTCCACCCATTATAGATGCTGAAGAGTTAAAGTGTTTGTTAACCCACTTAGCGTTGTTGCTACCATCCCCTCTGTTATAATAAATGCTGTGCCCCACTGTATGCGTTTTGTAAAAAATCTGCAGATAAATACCTTATTTTATAGCGCCGCTCTGCGCTCACGTGACTGGCCATCTCTCTCCTTTCCAGGTCTGACAGCAAAGCGAGTGGAGCCGAGAAACCCCCGCTGATGTCAGCCGGGAGGAAGAGAGGAGGAGAGAGATGGCCGGTCACGTGAGCGCAGAGCGGAGCAATAAAATAAGGTATTTATCAGCGGATATTTTACAAAACAAATACAGTGGGGCACAGCATTTATTATAACAGAGGGGATGGTAACAACAAGAATATCTTATGATACCAGCAGGAAGTGGGGGGGGGAGCACTGGTACAAGCTGACAGGCAGAGAGGGGAGGGGGGAGAGGATGGAGGAAAGCACAGAGGAGCACAGAGGGCAGAAGCAGGCAGGTATTTCAGGTGTTACAGGGGGCCAAATTACACAGCACGAGCACTTTGCTTTAAGGGAACAGGATCCAATTATTTTTTTAGGTTAACAAACACTTAAAAGCCAAAAACAAAAATGTAATCTTTTTCAGCTTAACCGTCCTTAGATGCAGTGTCTGCATTAGGTTTCTTTTTTGGGTTTTTGAACTTTTACTTTCACCTGGTAATCCTACCAGTAACAGCTCCTGATTTGGACTAAACAACCCCCCCCCCCCCCCTCAATTCCCTAGCAAAATGGAAAAGGTTGTTCTGTAGTTCACAGAGGAGAACAAGGCAGGTTTGTAGTCTGAATCAGGAGAACAGTCTTGCCGCGTATACACGACCGTTTTTCATGACGAGAAAAATGCCATTTTTTTATTTGGTCATTTAAAAACGATCGTGTGTGGGCTCCAGAGCATTTTTCGGGACGTGAAAAATGGCCATTAACCACTTAAGCCCCGGACCATTTCGGGCCATTAGGACCAAGCCTGTTTTTGGGATTCGGCACTGCGCTGCTTTAACTGTAAATTGTGCGGACATGCAATGTTGTACCCAAATGAAATTTGCGTCCTTTTCTTCCCACAAATAGAGCTTTCTTTTAATGGTATTTGATTGCCTCTGCGATTTTTATTTTTTGCGATATAAATGGAAAAAGAACGAAAATTTTGAAAAAAAAATATATTTTCTACTTTTTGTTATAAGAAAAATCGAATAAACTCAATTTTAGTCATACATTTAGGCCAAAATGTATTCAGCCACATGTCTTTAGTAAAAAAAATGTCAATAAGCGTATATTTATTGGTTTGCGCAAAAGTTATAGCGTTTACAAACTAGGGTACATTTTCTGAAATGTACACAGCTTTAAATTTATGACTGCCTATCTCATTTCTTGAGGTGCTAAAATGGCAGGGCAGTACAAAACCCCCCCAAATGACCCCATTTTGGAAAGTAGACACCCCAAGGAAATTGCTGAGAGGCATGTTGAGCCCATTGAATATTTTTTTTTTGTCCCAAGTGATTGAATAATGACAAAAAAATAAAAATAAAAAAATAAAAATTACAAAAAGTTGTCACTAAATGATATATTGCTCACACATGCCATGGTTATATGTGGAATTGCACCCCAAAATACATTCTGCTGCTTCTCCTGAGTACGGGGATACCACATGTGTGGGACTTTTTAGGAGCCTAGCCACGTACGGGACCCCGGAAACCAAGCACCGCCTTCAGGATTTCTAAGGGCGCAAATTTTTGATTTCACTCCTCACTACCTATCACAGTTTCGAAGGCCATAAAATGCCAAAATAGCACAAAACCCCCCCAAATGACCCCATTTTGGAAAGTAGACACCCCAAGCTATTTACTGAGAGGCATGTTCAGTCCATGGAATATTTTATATTTTGCCACAAGTTGCGGGAATATGACAAACTTTTTTTTTTTTGCACAAAGTTGTCACTAAATGATATATTGCTCACACATGTCATGGGCATATGTGAAATTACACCCCAAAATACATTCTGCTGCTTCTCCTGAGTACGGGGATACCACATGTGTGGGACTTTTTGGGAGCCTAGCCGCGTACGGGACCCCAAAAACCAAGCACCGCCTTCAAGGTTTCTAAGGGCATAAATTTTTGATTTCACTCCTCACTACCTATCACAGTTTTGAAGGCCATAAAATGCCAAGATGGCACAAAACCCCCCCCAAATGACCCCATTTTGGAAAGTAGACACCCCAAGCTATTTGCTGAGAGGCATGTTGACCCCATTGAATATTTTTTTTTTTTGTCCCAAATGATTGAATAATGACAAAAAGAAAAAAAAAAAAATGTACAAAAAGTTGTCACTAAATGATATATTGCTCACACATGCCATGGTTATATGTGGAATTGCACCCCAAAATACATTCTGCTGCTTTTCCTGAGTACGGGGATACCACATGTGTGGGACTTTTTGGGAGCCTAGCCGCGTACAGGGCCCCAAAAACCAAGCACTGCGAACGCTGCAGTTATGTGTGTTGTGTTTGGTAAGTGACAGTGATCGATCGATACTGCACTTGGGTGGGCTGGGCTGGGCTGGGCTGGGCGGAGGGGCTAAACGCAGGCGCTAGCAGGTATCTGGGCTGATCCCGCTAACACTGCGTTTTTGGGAACCCTAAACCGCTGGGGATGCTAGTATAGATCTGATCAGATACTATACCACTAAGGGGGGTGTATGCTTTGCGCGTGGGTGTTAGCGTTACTGTCACTAACCTAACACTGCCTGGGGCGACGCAGACCCTCTCTGGCGCTAAAACCTAATTGATCTCACCCGCCGGGCGATCAGGGGGGTTAAACCTTTATTGGGTTATATACGGCGGGTGCCCTGATGCTATAAAAAGCAAACTAATCAACCAGCGTCACCCGTAACCTTTATATGGTGATCACTGGTGAAAGGGTTAACTAGGGGCAATCAGGGGGTTAAAACCTTTATTAGGTTAAATATGGGGGTACCTGACACTATATAAAAACCTGACGGGTAACCTAAATAACTAAATAACTTACTGGCTAACCAGTGACACCAGTGACGCTTATACGGCGATCACTGGTGAAAGGGTTAACTCTAGGGGCAATCAGGGGGTTAAAATAATATATGGGGGTACCTGACACTAATAAAAACCTGCGGCGAACCTAAAAAAAAATAACTGCCTATCTAAAACACCAGCGACACTAATACAGCGATCGGAAAAACAATTGCTTAGTGACGCTGAAGTTAGGGGGTGAAAGGGTTACCTGGGGGGTGATCAAGGGGTTAAACCTTTATTAGGGGGGGGGGTAGGGGGCTACCCTGGACCTAAAGGGGCCTAATCCTAACTGCCCTGCAACTTTTTACAATCACAGATGACACTAAATGCAGTGATCAGTAAAATAAATGATCACTGCAATCAGTGACACTGTGATTGGGGGCTTTGGGGTGACCTGGGGGGTGATCTGGGGGTGACTGGGGGGTGATTTGTGTGCCTATGTGTACCTACGTGTCAGTGGACTGTTGGAGCACTAACCTGCTTCTTCTCTGCTCGGCGCCGGGAACGGAAAGATCGCGGCGAGGGAGATGACATCACTTCCTCCAGCCTTGTTTACATCACATGGCGGAGGAAGCATTTTCATTGGCCGGGAGCGATCGCGAGGGGGGGGGCGGAATCGAGCGCCCCCCCCCCCCCTCATGCCTGATCGCTCCCGAACACTTAACGGCCGCTCACTGCAGTGAAGGGGGGTCCGGATGGACCCCCCAACTGCACAAAGGCGATCACGTAGATCTACGTGATTCTGCCTGTCCGTGCCATTCTGCCGACGTAAATCGGCGGTGGGCGGTCGTTAAGTGGTTAAAAATTTGGAACATGCTCTATTTTTTCTCGTCGTTTTTCACGTTGTCGTTTTTCTTGTCATGAAAAACGGCCGTGTGTATGCTTTAACGACGTGAAAAAAACGCGCATGCTCAGAAGAAAGTGATGAGACGGGAGCGCTCGTTCTGGTAAAACCAGCGTTCAGAATGGAGATAGCACATTCGTCACGCTGTAACAGACTGACAAGCACGAGGCTGAAAAGCGCGAATCGTCTCTCACCAAACTTTACTAACACGAGGATCAGCAAAAGCAGCCCAAAGGGTGGCGCCATCCGAATGGAACTTCCCCTTTATAGTGCCAACGTACGTTTTGTACGTCACGGCGCTTTGTTCAAGCATTTTTTTCCACGAGAGTGTGTAGGCAAGGCAGGCTTGAGAAGAACCACGTCGAGAAAAACTTCGTTTTTTTCATTGACATTAAAAACGGTCGCGTGTACGCGGCATCTCAGGTGAAAACCCTGCTCCTCAATACATACAGTATGGCGAGTATTGTCACCCCAGGACAGGAAGTGTGGTACTGGTAGGATCATCAATTAAAAAATGGAACAAAAACAAAAGAAGAAAAAGAATGCAGCCACCACATCTGGGATTGGCAAGCTGCACTTCATTAAATTTTTGTTTTTAGGTTTAAATAAGCTTTAAAAATATGTGCTCAGTGGAAATAAAATTAGCTTTCCCCTTAAACTACTAATTAGCTGCCTGTGGCATAGGTACATTTCTAAGGCTTCTCATGGTGATTACATATACAGGCTTGGCTTCCTACAAATAACAATTGCTGTGCCTTTCTGATCTTTTCCCACTAGATCAGTGGTCTCCAAACTGAGGCCCTCTGCCACTGACACCAATGATGGGACACTATTCCTCCCACTGACACCGATGATGGGGCACTATTCCTCCCACTGACACCGATGATGGGGCACTATTCCTTCCACTGACACCAATAATGGGCATTATTCCTCCCACTGACACCAATGATGGGTATTATTCTTTCTACTGACACCAATGATGGGGCATTATTCCTCCCACTGTCACCAATGATGGGACATTATTCCTCCCACTGACACCAATGATGGGACATTATTCCTCCCACTGACACCAATGATGGGCATTATTCCTTCTACTGACACCAATGATGGGGCCCTATTCCTCCCACTGACACCAACAATGGGATGCTATTCCCCCCACTGGCACCGATGGGACACTATTCCTTCAATGACACCAATGATGGGACACTATTACTCCCACTGACACCAATGATGGAGCACTGTTTACTCCCACTAACGCCAGGACATTTTCTTCTCCCACTGGCCACAGTCCGGCCCCCCTAAAATTTGAAGGACAGTAAACTGGCCCCTTGCTTTTAAAGTTTGGAGACACTTGTACTAGACACAGTCTGCCTGTCTAAAAACAACAGATTCTCTTCAGCTGCCAATAACATGGAACACCCACAATGCTCCTGGCACTCAGTGACCTCTGCCTAGGCTTTAGGTCACATTATGGAGTTTGGAAGCTACTATTTTTTTGGACAAAATAGACTTTTCTTTACTTTTACTCATAGCAGTGGTTAATGCTACTGTAATGCCGCGTACACACGGCCGTTTTTCTCGTTGAAAAAACAAAATTTTTCCCATTCGACGAGAAAAACGATAGTCTGTGGGCTTTCTGTCGTTTTTTTAGACGAGAAAAACGGCATTAAAAACGACCAGAAAAATTAGAGCATGTTCTAATTTTTCTCGTCGTTTTTTTCGACATGCTTTCCGCGGCAGTGTTTCCCATAGGGAAACACTGCCGCGGAGCCCACAGACGGTCGTTTTTCTCGACAAGAGAAAAAACGACGTGAAAAACGATCGTGTGTGGGGAACAAGCCGTTCCCTCGTTTTTAATGACATTATTCACGGCGGTTTTTTAACCGCCGTGAATAATGATCGTGTGTACGCGGCATAAGTGTCCGTTTTAATGTCAGGTCCACAAAGGCATGGTAGACCAGTGGTGTCCAGCAGGAAAACTCCCAAAACTGTAGCACATTTCTTATGTAGATGGGGTAGGAGAGAGGCACTTACCGGTGAGGTTTGCGATATTCTGCAGTAGTAGGGGGTATTTGGTCAGTCTCTGCATCTCAAAGGGGATAATATCCTTTAATTGTAACCGGCGACATTGAGGATGGCTCTCTGCCTCCTGGAAAAGAACAGGTTAGACTAATTAGATTGTAAGCTCTCACGACCAGGGCCCTCTGACCCCTCTTGTATTGAATTCTACTGTAACTACACGGTCTCCCTTTATTTTGTAAAGCGCTGAATAAATTGTTCACACTATAAAAATCATGTATACTAATAATTTATTAAATGGAAAGAACATATCGTATATACTCGAGTATAAGCCGACCCGAATATAAGCCGAGGCACCTAATTTTACCACAAAAAACTGGGAAAACGTATTGACTCGAGTATAAGCCTAGGGTGTCCATGTGCATGCCTCACTGTGTCCTTGCCTCACTGTGTCCATGCCTCACTGTGTCCTTGCCTCACTGTGTCCTTGCCTCACTGTGTCCTTGCCTCACTG
Source organism: Rana muscosa (assembly GCA_029206835.1). Taxonomy (NCBI): domain Eukaryota; kingdom Metazoa; phylum Chordata; class Amphibia; order Anura; family Ranidae; genus Rana; species Rana muscosa. The sequence goes on along the minus strand of CM055124.1, from coordinate 56,095,288 downwards.
TGTCCTTGCCTCACTGTGTCCTTGCCTCACTGTGTCCTTGCCTCACTGTGCCCTTGCCTCACTGTGCCCTTGCCTCACTGTGCCCTTGCCTCACTGTGCCCTTGCCTCACTGTGCCCTTGCCTCACTGTGCCCATGCCTCACTGTGCCCATGCCTCACTGTGCCCATGCCTCACTGTGCCCATGACTAGACTGACGTTTAACATGGAAGTCTATGGAAGGGGTGCCCGGCTTTGAAAAATCACTGCTCCTCGGCCGTAGGGGCTACATGTGTGCCAAGTTTGGGGTCCAGGGGACCTACGACCGGCCAGTACCGGGTCCTCAAAGTCACCGGAGAAATTACTGTTTAACCTGGGAGTCTATGGAAGGGGTGCCTGGCTTTGAAAAATCGGTGCTCTCCGGCTGTAGGTCCCCGGACAATAAACTTTGCACACTTGTCCAGGGGACCTATGGCCGGCCGGTACTGGGTCCCCAAAAATCCGGGAGATCAGGCGCAAAAAGGTGACTCGAGTATAAGCCGAGGGGGGCATTTTCAGCATGAAAAAATGTGCTGAAAAACTTGGCTTATATTCGAGTATATACGGTAGTTACATTTAAAGGCACACTTCCTATTATAATTCTGGAGATGTTCCCAATGGACTATGTGTCCTGTCCCTGAGAATAATGGTATCTGGCTGACACAGGAGAAGATACCCTTTAGCAGGTTGGTATTGCTGTCCGTGACCCCATCATTGACCTTTTAATTCACTTCCTCTCCCAGAGACACAACAAAAAGTAAATGGCAAACTCCCAAATTGAGGCGAAACCATACTTTGGGCAGCTATTACATGAGTTGTGCCTATTGCCTCTCTATTGCTGTCCTGGTAGCAGCTATAAAATAGGGGTTCCTCTCCCTTGGACCTGTATAGCACCCTGCTGAAACAACCTTTTGGTATGATAAATGTAACCAAGGTGTCAGATCCCAGGATCCAGCCCTCAAAAAGGGAGCGTTACAGGCTAAAACCTCAGTCTTCTCCCACGAGGCTCGGGTACCATTCACTTTGGCTTTTATATAGCACTTTGAATGGATCCAATAATATGGCATAGCCCCGTGATCCTGCCAGGAATCTTTAACGGAGCTCTACTTTAGCACAACAATAACCGTGACCAACACCTAAGACACTGGCGAAAAAACGAAGGTACTCCCTGTATGGGAGGGGTTATATAGAGGGGGACTTCCTGTTTATTTTAAGTGTACCAATGTCCATCACCTATTGGTGGTATACAACCCACATAGTAATTACTATGGCTGCTCTGTGTCCCGTGATGTACGATAAAGAAAGTCGATTTCCTCACACCATGTAAAAAATGTTCACTGTGCAGGTATGACAAACATCCACACAATCAGGAAGAAAACTGCAGTATTGTCTCCAACGTGTGTAGTTCGTAGATCATAAGCGCCCCCAAGTGGCCATAATGTGTTTTGTTTTGTTTTTTGTGCTCAGAAATACATCATGTTACCAAAAGTATTGGTAAACCTGCCTTTACACGCACATGAACCTTAGTGGCAACCCAGTCTTAGTCTGTAGGGTTCAATATTGAGTCAGCCCACCCTTTGCAGCTTTAACAGCTTCAACTCTTCTGGGAAGGCTGTCCACAAGGTTTAGGAGGGTGTCTATGGGAATGTTTGACCATTCTTCCAGAGGCGCATTTGTGAGGTCAGGCACTGATGTTGGATGAGAAGGCCCGGCTCCCAGTCTCCGCTCTAATTCATCCCAAAGGTGTTCTATCGGGTTGAGGTCAGAACTCTGTGCAGGCCATTTAAGTTCCTCCATCCCAAACTTGCTCATTCATGTCTTTATGGACCTTGCTTTGTGCACTGGTGCGCAGTCATGTTAGAACAGGAAGGGGCCATCCCCAAACTCTTCCCACAAAGTTGGAAGCATAAAATTGTCCAAAATGTCTTGGTATGCTGACATCTTAAGAGTTCCCTTCACTGGAACTAAGGGGCCAAGCCCAACCCCTGAAAAACAACCCCACACCATAATCCCCCCTCCACCAAATGATTTGGACCAGTGCACAAAGCAAGGTCCATAAAGACATGGATGAGTGAGTTTGGGGTGGAGGAACTTGACTGGCCTGCACAGAGTCCTTACCTCAACCCGATAGAACACCTTTGCGGTGAATTAGAGCGGAGAATGCGAGCCAGGCCTTCTCGTCCAACATCAGTGCCTGACCTCACAAATGCGCTTCTGGAAGAATGGTCAAACATTCCCATAGACACACTCCTAAACCTTGTGGACGGCCTTCCCAGAAGAGTTGAAGCTGTTATAGCTGCAAAGGGTGGGCCAACTTAATATCGAACCCTATGGACTAATGCCGTGTACACACGATCGATTTTCTCGACGGTGAAAACACTGCCGAGAAAATCGACATTAAAAACGAGGACCGGCTTGGTCCCCTACACACGGCAGTTTTTCATGACATTTTTTCTTTCGGTCGTGAAAAACGACCATGTGTAGGCTCCCCGGAAGTGTTTCCCTATGGGAAAACTGCTGCGGAAAAAAATACCGTGAATCACGACGAGAAAAATTAGAGCATGTTCTAATTCTTCTCGTCGTGATTCTTGCCGTTTTTCTCGTCGGGAAAAATGCTGGAAAGCCCACACACGGGTGTTTTTCTCGTCAAAGAGAAAAAAAATTAATTTTTCCCGACGAGAAAAATGGTCGTGTGTACGCGGCATTAGACTGGGATGCCGTTAATGTGCATGTAAAGGCAGGCGTCCCAATACTTTTGGTAATATAGTGCATCTCAATCAGGAAACAAAAACATATTGTAGCCACTAGGTGACGGTGACACGAACCACACATAATTGAGGAAGTACAGCAACTTTTGCCCTGATTGTGCGGACATTCAGCATTTCTCCACAACAAACGTGTTATACTTGGACCCCTAAGTGATATTGATGAAATAGTGAAGCTCTATCACTTTAATGGATATGCAGGCAACAAGAAATATTCTATTCCAGCCTTTCTCAACCTTTTTACCCCAAAGGAACCCTTAAAATAATTTTCAGGTTTTGGAGAACCCCTGCCAAAATTAATTTATCGGGGGTCAGTGTGAAGAAGGCCCCCTACAGTGGTAGTCGAAATGCCACCCTTACAGGCCACTTAAAAGACATTTGGTGTTACGCTGTTGGCTTTGCCAAGTCCCATTGCACTTAGAACCATGGAGGCACCAACAGATGGGAAGTGAATCCGCTGCAACTCAAGGAACCTCTAGCAACCTCTAATGAAAGCCTTGTTTAGAATGATTATTCTAACCCTTCCCCAGCCTTTCTGCTTCCCCAGCACATATCATTTGCCAACTGCAGTGCTTACCTGATTTCCCACCAACAATATAAGGCCCAAACCCTAAAGCCTCGTACACACGGCCGAGATTCTCGTCAGGAAAAAACCCGTCTTGTTTCCTGACGAGATTCTTGACAAGAACCTTGTTCCGGCCGAGTGTACACACTCCCCATTCAAAAGAACCGCCGTCCTTTTGAATGGAACGAACGCGATGACGTCATCAACTATGATGAGCATGCGCTTGTTACATTCGATGCCGCCGCCATCTTGCTACACCCTACCTATGCCTAGGAAGCTACCGCGCATGCGTCAAAGTCATTTCGAGCATGCGCGGGTTTCCACGGCGACAGGTAAGTATACACACTCTCGGGTTTCTCGTCGGGAAACAGGCCGACGAGAAAATAGAGAGCAGGTTCTCTATTTTTCTCGTTGAGGTTCTGGGCAGTTTTCTTGACGAGAAACCTGAGAGCCTCGTACACGCACGGTTTTCTCGGCAAGAAAGCTCTGCAAGCAGTTTTCTTGTCGTTTCTTGCCGAGAAAACCGGTCGTGTGTACGAGGCCTTACACATACCCAATGCAGGGACTGGCCTCAGGTGATGCACAACGATTAAATAAACCCTCCTACTTAAGTTGCACCTGTTTATCTGCAGTCTTCTCTTGTCTACATCGGTTCAAAGTCCTGAATTTTTAAAGCTTGTCTGAGCTTTCAAAAAACAAGGGGTGGAGAGCGGAAGTTACACTCTGCAGAGCTCAGTGAGGAGAGCTCTGAGAGCTTATTGGAGGGAAGAGACACTCCCTCTTCACACAGCACACAGGAAACAGTGCTGAGGATGTCAATCACAGGCTGAGTGCTGGAGAGCCCTCCCGCCACCTTTTTTCTCTTGGTGTCAGGGTAAACTTGTCAGAAGTGATTCATGCTGGTAGTGGAGGAGCAGTGCATGACAGACAGACATGACACTTAATACTCTGGATTGAGACAAGTAAACGCTATGGAGAGATATTATTTGTTCATATTTCATGTCTGAGGTTTACATCCACTTTACGAGTGGCCGTCTGCAGCTAAATAAGCAATAAGGGGCTTACCTGAATAAACTGTGTGAATCTGGGGTCTTTCTTCTGCTTCTGTTTGAGCTGTTCCAGGGCAAATGGCTGTCGGCTACAGAACCTGGAAGAGATCTTCTGAAACCATTGTCCCTCTGTGCCATCAAACTGGTAGAGAAGAAAATGACGGGTAACGGATAAGTAAATGAAGCTTACGTCACCTGCTTTTGCATTCACCAGACGCTGAGAACCATTTAGCGTATCTATTCATATAAACAGGTTGTCTTGGAATCTTCCCCAGACAATTAAAACTGCTCTCAGTTTCCGTTCTTCGAGAGGGGGGTGGACAATTGAAGGTTGCCAGGTTTCCTAACCCTCACTAAGCAACGATCTGTAGCCTTGCAGCTGTTAAAGCTGAAGGCTCAACTATGGGCAAAAAAATAATCCCTTGCAGTGGGGCTACAGTTCTCCAGCCAGGAAATTATGCTATACAGTGGAACCTTGGATTACGAGCATAATCCGTTCCAGGAGAATGCTCATAATCCAAAGTATTCGCATATCAAAGCGAGTTTCCCCATTGAAGTCAATGGAAACGAAAATAATTTGTTCCGCATTGACTTCAATGGCATGCAATACCGCATGCGGCCAGAGGCGGGGGGGGGCGCCGGAGAGCCTCGGAAATGGTCGGAAAGGCCAGAGGACAGTTTGGCTGACCTCGGAAAGACTTTGTTCACGAGCCTTTCCGAGGTTTGCCGAGGTCAGCCGAACTGTCCTCGGGCCTTTACGGCCGTTTCGGCTCCGGCGCCCCCCCACCTCAGGCCAAATGTGGTACTGCACCCGCTTTGGCCTGAATCCTGCTCGTTTTGCGAGACAACACTTGCAAACCGAGTCAGGATTTTAGCAAATACAGTGCTCGTATTGCGAAACGCTCGTTAACCGCGTTACTCGCAATCCGAGGTTCCACTGTATGTATCTATTATAGTTTTTTTTAGAACCTGAACATAACAAATGAAGATTTGCTATTTATATGGAACATCCATAAATGTAAAAATTGGACCTAAGCAGCACCCTGTAAAATCAAACTTTTGTCCTGAAATCGTCCTGGAAATCACCAGGGCATTTCCTGGTATGTGAGTGTGCCAAGGCACTCCTGTACTGTAGCCTTGTAGTTGTATAGCTGCAGTGTGAGATCTAAGGCACTGCTGCCTCTGACTCCCATCCCCATCAGTTTTAAGAGATATGGAGTGAGATTTAGTGGTGTCACTGCTGTGCTGCTCACTGTTCTCTTTGCTGGAGGTTCTGACACGAGGAAGCAAAGCCCTGCTTCTACTAAGATGTCTGCCTCCACACAGTGACACAGTGCACAAGGCATGGTTAGTCAGTAATAGGAAAATACCACCTGAAGGGAGATCACAGTTAATAAGGAGTACTAGTTGTCCTCTGCCTGCCTTTCTTGGCACCTCTTCCAATAATTGGGGTGCCCTTTAGACATGTGCAATTCGTTTCGGTCTAAATATAAATTTATCTGAATTTCTGGTTATTCAGATGACGAGCGAGTGCCTTCCCTCCTGAACCATACCCCATACTCATTCACATGGGGGGGCTGGGGGCATGTGGCCTGGTATGATTCAGGAGAAAGGGGCCTGGCCTGCCGGGTTGCAGGCTTGGATAAAGGTCTGGTATGGATTTTTGGGGGGACCCCACTCCATTTTTTTTATACCTTTTGGTGTGGAGTTCCCCTTAAAATCCATACCAGACCCAAAGGGGGGGGCACACTGACAGCTGATAAATCATTGGTTGTTAAGGACGCAGCAGCCAGCTTACCAGCCCGCTCCTTAACAACCAGCTATTCTTCACACAGAATTCCAATCGGTCGATCATTTTTCAACCGATCCGAGTTCTAATCTTTCCGAAAAATTGGAATTCGTTAGAAAGTTAATAAATTCAACGAAACCAAACAAATTCTGGGACAAATCAACGAAAAAAAATGATCAACATAACAAATCTATCCAAAATGGAATAAATTCATTGTTTTCCTCAAAATTCTACAAACAATACCCCATAATGACAATGTGAAAGAAGTTTGTTTGAAATCTTTACAAATTTATTAAAAATAAAAAAACGAAAACAAAACAAAACAAAACACAAGTATATAACTATTCATAGACTTTGCCATGAAACGGAGCTAGGTTGCATCCTGTTTCCACTGATCATCCTTGAGATGTTTCTACAACTTGATTGGAGTCCACCTGTGGTAAATTCAGTTGATTGAACATGATTTGGAAAGGCAAACACCTGTCTATATAAGGTCCCACAGTTAACAGTGCATGTCAGAGCACAAACCAAGCCATGAAGTCCAAGGAATTGTCTGTAGACCTCCGAGACAGGATTGTATCGAGGCACAGATCTGGGGAAGGGTAGAGAAAAATGTCTGCAGGTCCCAATGAGCACAGTGGCCTCCCCAATGCATAAATGGAAGGAGAATGGAACCACCAGGACTCTTCCTAGAGCAGGCCGTCCGACCAAACTGAACGATCGGGGGAGAAGGGCCTTAGTCAGGGAGGTGACCAAGAACCCCGATGGTCACTTTGTTTCTCTGCGGAAAGAGAAGAACCTTCCAGAACAACAACCATCTCTGCAGCACTCCATCAATCAGGCCTGTATGGTAGAGTGGCCAAACGGAAGCCACTCCTCAATAAAAAGGCACATGACATTTCACCTGGAGTTTGCCAAAAGGCATCTGAAGGACTCTCAGACCATAAGAAATAAAATTCTCTGGTCTGATGAAACAAAGATTGAACTCTTTGGCCTGAATGGCAAGCGTAATGTCTGGAGGAAACCAGGCACCGCTCATCCCCTGGCCAATACCATCCCTACAGTGAAGCATGGTGGTGGCAGCATCATGCTGTGGGGATGTTTCTCAGCGTCAGGAACTGAGAGACTAATCAGGATCGAGGGAAAGATGAATGTAGCAATGTACAGAGACATCCTTGATGAAAACCTGCTCGAGAGTGCTCTGGACCTCAGACTGGGGCGAAGGTTCATCTTCCAACAGGGCAACAACCCTAAGCACACAGCCAACATAACAAAGGAGTGGCTACGGGACAACTCTCTGAATGTCCTTAAAGCGGAGTTCCACCCTAAAGTGGAACTTCTGCTCATCGGATTCCTTCCCCCCTCCAGTGCCATTTCGGGCACCTTGCGGGGGGGAGGGGGGACAGGATACCTGTCAGAGACAGGTATCCTTTCACACTTCAATGGAGTCCGGGCTAATGGGAGAGAGGAGCGGGCCTCGCGCATGCGCAGTAGGGTTCCCGGCGTGAAGCCGAAAGGCTTCACTGCCGGGTTCCCTTACCCGCAATGGCGACGGCAGCACTCGACAGCTGATGTGAAACATCAGCTGTGGTGCTGACATCGAGGGACACCAAGACAGGTGAGTCTCCATTTATTAAAAGCCAGCAGCAGTATGTGTAGCTGCTGGCTTTTAACTTTTTTTTTTTTGCCCGGGATTGCCTGGAACACCCCTTTAAGTTGCCCAGCCAGAGCCCAGACTCGAATCCGATTGAACATCTGGAGAGATCTGAAAATGGATGTGCATTGACGCTCCCCATCCAACCTGATGGAGCTTGAGAGGTCCTGCAAGGAAGAATGGGAGAAACTGCCCAAAAATGTGTGCCAAGCTTGTAGCTCATACTCAAAAAGATTTGAGGCTGTAATTGGTGCCAAAGGTGCTTCAACAAAGTATTCAGCAAAGGCTGTGAATACTTCTGTGCATGGGATTTTTTTAATATTTTATATTTAATAAACTTACAAAGATTTCAAACAGACTTCTTTCATGTTGTCATTATGGGGTATTGTTTGTAGAATTTTCAGGAAAATAATGAATTTAATCCATTTTGGGCTGTAACATAACAAATTGTGGAAAAAAGTGAAGCGCTGTGAATACTTTCCGGATACACTGTACCTCCCCCCGCATGTTATGATTTGTGATCTATTCTTCTTGGAAATACTATTTTTTTTTTCTCATAGTGAAAATGCTGCCTCCCGCTCTGACACTGCAGTGCTCTGTGTTGGCAGAGCTGAGTAACAGCCACACCCCTCATCACAAGTGTCCTCACACAAATCTGTATTTCAGGGAAAGGGGGAGGCGTGTCTAGCCAGCTGTGTTACTTGGTGCTGATTACTGTGTGCATTGGACCCAACTGGTGTCTGACTGCATATGTACTGTATGTCTGTTAGGGCTCATACACGTGTGATGCAGGGACTGCCACTCTTATGATAAGTGTCTCAAGCTATGATAATTTTTTAGCAGTGTTGGACAAGCAGGCGAGACACCGATATGTCACTTCCTCACAGCTTGATTTAACCATTTAATTGCTGTACTACCACTCTGCAATCGCCTACATTTCATGCGGTTGCATAGAACTGCATTAGCTGCATTCAGCATTACCTGCTGAAAGTGACATGAATTTTAACATCTTGCTCCAGCCATGAAGCACAGCATCTCGGCCGCAGAATGTGGACAGCCGTGAGCAGCTGTATGTTAATGTTCAGGTGGGTGGGCGGTAAAACCACAGTTCAACCGCCTGGTTTTACTACCTGTGAACAAAGTATTGAAGTGATACTAAAGTCTTGTTTTTTTTTTTTTGTTAAAAACAAACATGTTATACTTACCTGCTCTGTGCAGTGGTTTTGCACAGAGCAGCCTGGATCCTCCTTATTTTGAGTCCCTCTTTGGCTCTCCTAGCCCCTTCCTCCTGTTAAATGCCCCCCACAGCAAGCAGCTTCTTATGGGGGCACCCAGGCCGAGCAACACGTCCCAGTGTCCATTCAGACACAGAGCCGCGGCCCAGCCCCAACCTCTTTCTCTCCTCATTGGCTGACTGACTTTGATTGACAGCAGCGGGAGCCAATGGCACCGCGCTGCTGTCTCAGCCAATGAGGAGGGGAGTCCCAGGCAGCCGAGACATTCCTACAACATCGCTGGATCTAGATGAGCTCAGGTAAGTTTTAGAGGGGCTGCTGCACACAGAAGGCTTTTTATCTTTATGCATAGAATGCATAAAGATAAAAAATCTTCTGTCTTTACAACCACTTTAAGCCGGCCATACATGGTTTTAAATTCAGCCAGTTCAACGGGAACTGTCCAAAATTTGGATCTATGTATGGGCAGGGTCATTGTACCCAAGTCGATCCATCGATCAACTTGGTTACAACCAGCCTGTCGGATTTTTGGCATGTGATTACACCCGGAAGCTATAGCCGTCAGCAGTAATCATTGTGTTCTGCCAGCCAGGAAGGCTCCCAGTTCCCCCCACCATCAGAATCAGAAAAATCTAATCATCTATGGGCTGCCTATACTAATTGAGTGCCAAGCTCATCAGCCGTGGAAGTAATGCTTATGTTTTCAATGACAGCTACAACATAATGATGTGGAGGAGCAGGTACGCAGAGGAGGGCTCTTTACTCACCCGCTGTAGCAACGTGTTCCCAATCTCTTGGATTATGGAGTTGTTCTCCTGACGCAGCTTTTTCAAGTTATCCAGGAACAAGGCTAGTGTGACGGATACAGATCACAATGAGTAAAAGGGAATGGGAGAGATACATAAAAGGGTATAGGGGGTGGACAGTCTTACCATGAGCATCTATGAGGTCATCCAGACTGGGGAAGATATTTTCCAGCTCCATGTTGGGTATCCAGGAAATCTGCATGGGAAGGTAGAAGATGTCATGGAGGACACGCAGCATCCTAACATGAGCGTGCTCTGTGAATAGCAGTTCTGCAGAAGACAAGGGAAAGGAAGATCAGAAGGGTGACACAAAAGCATCCAATACATTTCCAGCCAAATTCCAAGAGCTCTAGCTAGAACCTATACTATATTTGTAAAGACTCATTTATCTAGCTCATGGTATAGCTAGCTTGCCCCTCATGTAACAGTACTGGTAACGTTATAGGCATTTTAATCACTTCTAGCCTGTGCAGAAAATCTTGATGCTAAAATGTATAAAATATGCTCATGGTTCCACCAATTATTCTGTAGAACACCATCTATTTCTAAATAGAGTTCCAGAGACATCCTAAAGATATCTCCCCGGCATTTGATAACTAACCAATTCTGATGAAGTGTATGGGTACCCATTATGGTAGGAGCATGTAGGGCTATGTACCAATCTACCCAAGCCATTAACCAGCGAGGAAAAATAAAAACGTTTGTGGCGTATCGTACCATTGATGACCTCTTGCCGCTTGATTTCGCTTTTCGTCAGCCTGAGGAGTGTTTCAGGGGGGACGAGTTCCCTCCAGTTTGGGGGGTCATTCTCGATCTCCAAAACGCGCGGCTCAGTCTCCTCAGACTGGGGAAGCAGAAAGGACGGCGGACCATCCGCACTCCCTCCAGGCTCAGGACTGGAATAGAAATGTTTTATTTTTACAAAAGTGGGACCAGTGCAGACAAACACAGCAAAGAATCCATTCCATCCACTTAATCCATCTATCCTTTTTATCTTATTCGCTTATGGCATCTGTGTCCATCCAGCACACAAGTCTGTATCCCCGTCCATCAAATATATGTCTGCTTGATCATCTCTTATGTCTTTCCATCCCGATATTATATGTCCGTCCGTCGACCCAACCCATACGTCCGTCCATCGACCCAACCCATACGTCCGTCCATCGACCCAACCCATACGTCCGTCCATCGACCCAACCCATACGTCCGTCCATCGACCCAACCCATACGTCCGTCCATCGACCCAACCCATACGTCCGTCCATCGACCCAACCCATACGTCCGTCTACCCATCTCATTTGTCCGTCTGTCAACCCAACTCATATGTCTGTTTGTCAGTCTATGTTTATCTCAAATATCTGTTTGTCTACCCATCTCACATGTCTGGCTGGCTGTCTGCCCATCTCATATGTTTTTCGGTCTACCCATATCATGTGTCTGTCTGTCTACTCACCTCAAACATCTGTCTGTATATCGGTCTACCAATGTCAAATATTGCTTTGAATACCCATTTCACATATCTGTCTTCTTGCCCATCTCATATGTCTGCCCGGCCATCTCATATGTCTGCCCAGCCATCTCATATGTCTGCCCAGCCATCTCATATGTCTGCCCAGCCATCTCATATGTCTGCCCAGCCATCTCATATGTCTGCCCAGCCATCTCATATGTCTGCCCAGCCATCTCATATGTCTGCCCAGCCATCTCATATGTCTGCCCAGCCATCTCATATGTCTGGCTGTCTACCCAGCTCATATGTAGCCATAGTAGCCATTCAGAATCAATTTTTGACCGGTTGGACACAACTAAACTGCAATCTGATTGGTTACTACAGGTTACTGCTCTCTGCATTACCTTATTAAACACAACTGTGTTTTACAGCATCCAATCATCTTGGGAAAAGCATGGTGAGCAAACATTGAATTTATTTGCAGGTGCTGTATAAATTCAGATAGCTCATGCACAACATAGAAAGTGAAAAAACTCAGACCTACCTGACATTATTGCTGGTTGCAAGAGGGAAAATAAAATAGTCTAGACCAGAGGGCAACATTTGTGCATTAGGACCACAGAATTATGAGATGTCCATATTGTTAGAACTTTCATTCTTTTCAGATTGTAAAATAATATCAAAAAGAGAACTTGAGTCCCAAGAAGATGGCCATCTGACAACCGGGGCGAAACCACAAATAAGGAAAAGCATCTCTGGTTAAGTTACCTCCTAGAAGAGTACCTGTCACTCATACAACTTGCAGGCAGCGATTTTGGAGTTTACATCAACATCAGCATTATCATGAACTTGTGATAAGAACACTGCATGAAAGAGCTTTGAAAGCTTGCTACTAGTGTAAAAATGTCTCTATTAGCAGCTTATAAGCATCAAGTACACTAGAAACCATACAAACATTATTGTTGGACTTTAAACGCTATTAGAAATAACCAGGAAAGTCAGTCCATATGTCGAGGTACATAGTCCTCTAAACCTACGTGAAGTTGCCTGATTTAGAGCTGGATTTGCTTGAAGAGAGCTGCAAGTCGTTTGCTCGGGCTGCAGCCTCCAGATCCACATCACTGCGAGAGCGCGCCTGCTTGCCTTTAGCTGAGCCTCGCTGGGAACGCTTGCGCTCGTAAACTCGCAGGCTTTCTGAGCGGCCCAGTTTACTAGAGTTCCTGTCCAAGTCACACCAATGATTTGTAGCGAAATGCCGTGTCCCATACCAACGAGGAAGATGAGAAGATGTGGTGGTGAGAGCAGACATGCAATGGTGGGGTAGACAGATGCAGCTATACATAGTACAGAATGGAAGGGGGGGGGATGCTATGTACAGATCAGAAAAATAAAAAAGGGTGGCTGCAAAAGGGATGCGCGAATGGGGAATAAGAAAGAAAGGAAGCAGGAACGTAAAACCAAGCAGAATGCCACTGCAGGAAGACAGTCGAAGGCAACTATTGATAGCTGCCTAAAAGGTGAAGCTTCGAAGGTGTCAACAAGGGTAAAGATAATAAAAATATATATTTTTTTTGCTTTATTTAAAGTCATACTGCAACAGTAAGTAAACACTGAACTCCAAGTATTCATGAAAAAAAACTAACCAATATATTGTTTTAAATAATCTAATGCAGCCTTTCTCAACTTTTTTTTTACCACAGAGGAACCATTGAAATAACTTTCTGGTCTCGGAAAACCCCTACAAATAAATGCTATGTCCAAAATTTATAGTACATTAGTGTAATGGTCACTGGGGAATGCTCCTTACACTTACATTGAGAAGATTTCCCAATTACAGATAGCTAAAAAGATTATTGTTCCCAGAGGTTACTCATCTGAGAGGAAGACATTGCTCATCGCGCAAGGATCCCCTAGAAACCTCTGGAGGAACCCGCAGGTTCCACAGAACCCTGGTTGAGAAAGGCTGATCTGTTGTAAGCACCTAAATTTTACTTCATATGAGCCTTCTGTTAGACTGCTTTCACACTGAGGTGCTTTGCAGGCGCTATAATGCAAAAAATAGCACCTGCAAAGCGCCTTGAAAGTGCCTCTCCTCTCACTCCAATGTGAAAGCCCGAGGGCTTTCACACTGGAGCAGTGCGCTGGCAGGACGGTAAAAAAAAGTCCTGCTAGCCGCATTTTTGCAGCGCTGTAGGAGCGGTGTATACCCCTCTCCTAAAGCGCCCCCTGCCCATTGAAATCAATGGGCAGCGCCGCCGAACCGCCGCTGCAGCGGCAGTTTGCGGGCGTTTTTAACCCTTTTTCGGCCGCTAGCAGGTGTTAAAAGCGCCCCGCTAGCGGCCGAAAACCTCCGCAAAAACAAGCGCCGTTAAAAATTGCGGCGCTTTACCGCCGACGCCCCAGTGTGAAAGCAGCCTTAAACCATGTAGAGCAGCATTCAGCCTGAGAGAGGGAGGAGCAGCACGAGTGGCCAATAAGGTGAGATGACAAGGACAGGAGAGAAGTAGAGAGCTGAATGATGAGCTCTTCTGCTTCTCCTTCCCTGTTCAATCATAACCATGGGGCTGGAGGGGGCACTGCGGTCTGGCAGAGCTATGTAAATCTCAAGACTGCTTCAACAAAATTTCAAACCCATTGGCAGGTAAAACAGCTCAAATGTCATTTGCCTAAAGTTCAACTTTAAAGAAGAATATTCACATTTAATCTGTGCTACATAATCTACATCAGGGGTCTCAAAACTTTTTAAACAAAGGGCCAGTTTACTGTCCTTCAGACTTTAGGGGGGCCGGACTATGGCCATTGGGAGTACAAAATGTCCCAGCATCAGTGGGAGTAAACAATCACCCATCATTGGTGCAATTGGGAGGAATTGTGCCCCATCATTGGTATCATTGGGAGGAATTGTGCCCCATTGTTGGTTTCATTGGGAGGAATTGTGCCCCATCATTGGCGTCATTGGGACCCAAAGTTGGAGCCATTGAAAGGAACTGTGCCCCATCATTGGTGGCATTGGGAGAAATTGTGCCCTTAATTGGTGTCAGTAAAAATAGTGCCCCAAGGGCTGGAAAAAAGCAAGCAAAGGGCCACATTTAGCCGCAGTTTGGAGACTACATCATTACAGTTTCAACAGGCATTTCATACAGCATTTTGCTTGGCCTACAAAAAAAAGCTGTGTTATGCCGCTAGACTCCAAAGTACTAGCAACCATCCAATTACAATGGGGTTGATTTTTTAAAACTGGAGAATGTAACATTTGGTGGAGCTCTGCATAATAACCAATCAGCTTCTAGGTTATTTTGTCAAAGCTTAATTGAACAAGCTGAAGTTAGAAGCCGATTGGCTACAATGCACAGCTGCACCAGATTTTGCATTTTCCAGTTTTTAGCAAATCAACCCCATTATGCCCATCTATGATTACAGAAAAATGAGCTGACCTATGGCATTATCCCAAATGCATTTTTTATTATTTTAAACTTTAAAAATTGGACGTACAGTACATTAAACCACAGGTAAGTAGCACAACACAACGGCCATGCCACAGAAACAATCTTTAGTGCTAGATGGCACCATGGTGAGCCTCCAAATGGATCAGCAGGATGTTGGCAAAGGTCAGTCCCAGACAGGTTTCAATGATGCCACCATCCAAAGCCACAATGTAGTCCTCTCTTCTCCTTTTCAAGGTGGTGTGCGGAAGCACCTGGAAGGTGCCTCCCTAATTCCTGTTAGGGTAAGTTGCTAGCCTCCCTTTTGGTAAGCCTGTTATCAGACAGTAGCATCCTCATTTGATGCTACAAATACAAATACAAGCTAATACTTTAAGAACATCCTGCAGATCAATTTGGAGCCGTAACACTGGCTGTCTAGCTCTGAGAATGGTTTCTGTTGCATGGCTATTATATGGCAATACTTACAGGTGAGTCCATGTTAGTGCACTACTTTAATTTTAGTTTTTAATAAATATATTTAAAATAATACCTTATATTGCTGCATCTTCTTGTAGCGTCTTATGTTTCTTGTTTGGCCTACAGCTGCACATTTTTACACTTTATTTAGTCCTCGTCTCTGATAATCTCAGAGGAAAAATTCTACCACATCTTCCTTTCCACTGGATCAAACTACAGCTCAACAATTTCAACCACACAACAAGTAAGGAAGGTTAGGAGCCTCTGTGAAGGTGTTATTTATAACTGTGTCCATGAAGAAGTGAGGGAAAACCTCCAGTGGGGACACAGAAAGCCAAATACCTGATAGGAATGGGTCACCCCGTTGAGATGCGACCTTTTGTTTTGCCACCTTTTTTCTGTATTTGTGAAAATTTTCAATAAATCTACTATGGACTTGAAAAAAAAAAAAAAAAAAAGATACCTACGCTATGCAAAACTAAAAAAAAAACGTTTGCAATGCAAAATTATAAATCCAAAAAGACTTTTGAGACTTCTACACTTGGTTTAAAAAAAACAAAAAGGAGATCATTCAAGGAGCTGAACCGCTCTGGTATGGCTGCTCACATAAAACACGGCTCCCCAGAATGGTACTCAAAGCAAATCCATACAATGGGAGCACCAAACCAAACAGTGAAAAAGTCGAAAACTTTTGTACTTGTTCATAGAATGATCATGTTAAATAGCCAATGAGCTTTGGGGCCAAACACACTCTGTCCTCATCAGAGCTCAGTAACTTTAATTGAGCTTATATGAACTCAGTAAAGTAGATTATCATAGAGATCTGCAGCTTATACCAGATTTGGTGTTGTTCAGTCACGTAGTCGTGTCCGACTCTTCGGGACCTCATGGATCATAGCACACCAGGCTTTTCTGTCCTGCACTCCTTCCCGGAGCTTGCATATTTTAATGTTCATTGTTTCTATGATGCCATATATTCATCTTGTTTTCTGTCATCCTCTTCTTCTTTTTCCTTCCATGTTTCCCAGCAACAGGGTCTTTTCCGAAGAGTCCTCTCTTCATATTAGGTGGCCATAGTATTTGAGTTTCAGCTTCAGGGTCTGTCCTTCCAGTGGATACTCAGGGTTGATTTCCTTCAGGATTGACTGGTTTGATCTTCTTGCTGTCCAAAGGACTTTCAAGAGTTTTCTCCAACACCATAGTTCAAAAGCATCAATTCTTTGGCGTTCAGCCTACCTTATGGTCCAACTTTCACATCCATAGGTTACTACTGGGAATACCATAGCTTTGACTATATGGCACTTTTTCGGTAGGGTGATGTCTCTGCTTTTTATAATGTCTGGTTTTGCCATTGCTTTCCTCTCAAGAAGCAGGCATCTCCTAATTTCATGGCTACAGTCATTGTCTGCCGTGATCTTGGAGCCTAGGAAGATAAAACCTGTCACGGTTTCCATTTCTTCTCCTTCTATTTGCCCAGGAGTGATGGGACCAGTTGCCATGATCTTAGTTTTCTTAAAGCGGAGTTCCACCCAAATTTGGAACTTACGCTAAATCCACTCCTTTCCCCCTTACATGCCACATTTGGCATGTAATTTTTTTTGGGGTTGGGAGTGGGGGCTTCAGTAGGAGTCATATCGCCTTTTGGCGGCCCCTCCCTGTAGGCGATCACCTGGGACGTGACAGGTCCCAGGCGATCGCCTGTCCACTCAGAGAGCGCCGCGCCATTTTGCGCATGCGCAGTGAGTGCCCGGCCGTGAAGCCGAAAGCTGTCACGGCCGGGTGCCCACACTATGAATGGAGGCGCCGGCGGAGAAGGGGGGAGAGGAGTGGAGCTCCGGGCGGCGCGGCACTGGACAGTGGAACAGGTGTCTGTTTATTAAAAGCCAGCAGCTACACTTTTTGTAGCTGCTGACTTTTAATAAACCTAAAAAAAGTCTGGAACTCCCCTTTAATGTCCAATTTCAGGCCTGCTTTTGCACTCTCCTCTTTCACCTTTATTAAGAGACTCTATATTCTTTTATACCAGATTACAACAGTGCAAAAGGCAACAGAAAAGAGGGAGTATGTTTGGCTTCCAAAATGCTTTGGGGTAGTTTATGTGATCAATTTAAGTACAATTAAAGTGGTTTTGGCACCATCAGCATTTGGTTTGATACTCATTGTGTATATGCTTAAAAAAGTTTTGGTCAGCTATAAACCTTAAAAGACACAATAAAAAAAAAAAAAATACCCTTTATATCTGATAGAGGATGTTAAATCTAACCAGCAGGAATAACCACACTTACCTCTGGGCAAGTAATGTAGTAATGGGCAATGATGTTCATTAAACTGCACAAGTAGCGTGACTGCTGGTTCAAAATAACGGTGCCTTCTAAAAATGTATGGGTTAAAAAAAAAAAGTACAGCTAGATTGGCTCCTGGGTTTAGAGTAGCCAAGGCATTTAACCGGGAAGGCCCAATAGCTGAATTTTTGCAGACTGACAGAGCAAGCAAGTAGGAAAAACCAGCGTAAGGGTTTTAATACTTAGCCATGCTCTATACAGAGCCATTTGGAAAACAATGAAATCTCCCCGGGTGTAAAAGTCCCAACATGCACTGACCTTTTCTTCCGTCTGTGAACAGAGCAGGTAAGGGTTAAATATTTTCAACAAACAGTCCAAAAATTGGGCCAAACATTTAGCAGGAAAAAAAAAGGCACCATAACCCTGAGGATTATCCCTGTGTTATAGCCAGTACATTGAGCTACGAAACATAGAACATTGCAGAGTTTACCATGAAACCCGCACTGTAAACGCAAAGCAAAACACCAAGCAGGTGGTCCAAGACAACAAATAACACCTAGAACCATGTTAGGACAAGACACCTAAGCCAGTACAGGACAAGACCAGCTGCATGGCACAAAGGTAGCACAGGGAGCACAGCATCCACATGTAAAAAGTATAAAACCTTAAAGCAGGTTGGAAAAAATAATCAGATATATTAAACAATGTTAGCCTTCTTGTTTATTTATGCTTGTTCAGGCTCCTGAAGTATTTTATGTACGGATTAACATCATGCCAGTTTACTCTGAAGCAAAAAAGAAAATCAGTCTCCACCCCCGAGGAGCATACAATGTACGGTTTATCACAGCTATTGATACACTCTCTCTTTCAGGTCAATTTCAGAGGAAATCAATTGACCTACTAGAACTTGTTTGAGTTGTGAAAGAAAACTGGAGGAAACTCATGTAAAAAGATAACAAACTGCCTGTAAACTGTGAGCTTGGTGAGAATGGACCCCAGGCCCACAGAGCTGCAAGGCAAGAATGCTAAAGACAAAGACACCTTGCAAGCATTCGCTGCACCCAAATCGAAAAGGCACATATGAAGTTGTTAAATAGCAACTTCACTGCAGTGATAATGTAGTCATGCCCCATTCCTTCTGTACCACCACCTTTAAATATCCTGTGAGTGGGCAGATGTGCCACAGGTGCCTACCAGGTCACTGGACCTGGCAGAGACCTATAGCAGATATGCTCATGCAAGGGTGCTTCCTGCCACGTGCACATGTGCCGCTAATGTCTGGTACTTTGTAGAGACCTGTGCCATGCATGGGACTAGGTGCGCAAAGATAAGCTACTGGGTCTCTGCTAGATCCTAACTGCCTGGCATAGTGGCAACATGTATTTGCGGTGAACATGCACCCCGCAGCAAAAACACTGCCTCCTGGGATGTGTGAGGTGGACATCCCAGGTGGCACCAGGAAGGGGGGAGCATTAAGTCATTCTTGCTTAGGTTGCAAAGGTTATACATCGTTCCAAAACTGAAGAAACATTCTGCAATTGTGTAAGAGGAAGGGTGGGTAAGAAAAACTGGCCCTCCAGTAAGTATACTCAAATATAATGGATTATAATAGACAGCTAAAATCCAGCCCAACAGGGACATAACGAGTGTTAGCCGGTAATGGCTGAAGCACGTTACCGTCCATGTCGGGCTGGATTTTAGCTGTCTATTATAATAAATTGTAGAACCTTGGATTTGGAATATCTTGCGGAGGCCAAGATCACACACCGGTGCCCCCTTTTAAGTACTTTAAGTGAGGTGGTTGAGTTCAGCTTCCTCCTCCTTCAAGGGGGGCAAGAATCAGGAATAAAACGGGTGAAGGTCCACTTTAGTGTAAAACAGAATTCAGAATTGCATCTGATGCCGCGTACACACGGCCGTTTTTCTCGTCGAGAAAAACAAAATTTTTCCAATTCGACGAGAAAAACGATAGTCTGTGGGCTTTCTGTCGTTTTTTTCGACGAGAAAAACGGCATTAAAAACGACGAGAAAAATTAGAACATGTTCTAATTTTTCTCGTTGTTTTTTTCGACATGTTTTCCGCGGCAGTGTTTCCCATAGGGAAACACTGCCGCGGAGCCCACAGACGGTCGTTTTTCTCGACAAGAGAAAAAACGACGTGAAAAACGACCGTGTGTGGGAAACAAGCTGTTCCCTCGTTTTTAATGACATTATTCCCAGCGTTTTTTTAACCGCCGTGAATAATGATCGTGTGTACGCGGCATAAGCATTTAAAAAATCCTCCATGCTCTATGCACAGAGATAGATTTGATTTTCTAGACCCAGAGTTATTTACACAAGGCATGTGCAATGAGTTTTAACATTACAAATGAACTCTCTAGAGCCTATAGAAGTTTTTGTTTTTTTTTCTACATCCCTGCCTAATTATACCAAATTGTCCAGTAAGTTTATATTAGAATTTAAAGACATAAGACATGTAAGAAAATAATAGGAAAAATACAAAAAGGTATAGCAAAAAGAAAGGTAACATGCAAGGGGATGACGGTAAGATTCAGGACCCAGCAAAAAACAAAACAAAAAAGCCAACAAAATACACCAGCTGCATTACGAGACCCTGCAAAGAGCGCAGGGTAGATGCACAATGGATAGGAGTAGGAAGGAGGCTGCCGCACGGGCGCACAAAACAAACATAAATTCATCAGGGGATAACATTTGCCTGGGCCATGTCCACAAAGGAGCAGAATGGAAGTAGAACTAGGCGAGCGTGCTGGGCAGGGGTTTGTTATATCTGAAGCGCTATGAAAGCTGAAGCAGATTCTTCAGATGAGCAAGGCGAAGAATGGAGATTGAACCTCTCTGGGGAATCAGCACTCCTTGGAGAGCAGGTGCAAATAAGGTAAGAAGCAGGACCATTCCAAACTCAAAAGTAAAATGTAACCCAGTGTATGCTAGAAGGCAAGGAAGAAAAATCCAGAAAGGAATACGACTGGATCCAAAGCAGCCATTCAAGGCAAGATGGGTCTACATATGAATGGTGAGGTCTCCAACCACTGTGCTCAGCCAAGTGGAGAGCCCAACTCCAGACAAAACTTTTTACTTTGATTTGAGGAAGGGTTAGGCCTCGTACACACGGCTGGTTTTCTCGGCAAGAAACGACAAGAAAACTGCTGGGAGAGCTTTCTTGCCGAGAAAACCAGTCGTGTGTATGTTTTCTCATCGAGAAAACTGCCGGGAATCTCGACGAGAAAAATAGAGAACCTGCTCTCTATTTTCTCGTCGGGATTCTCGTCGGCCTGTTTCCCGACAAGAAAACTGTGTGTGTGTATGCGGCAACAAGCTTACCTGTCCTCCAGTAAGCCCACGCATGCTCGAAATGACTGAAGCATGCGCGGTAGCTTCCTAGGCATAGGTAGGGTGTAGTAAGATGGCGGCGATGGCATAGAATGTGACGAGCGCATGCTCATTGTAGTCGATGACGTCACCGCGTTCGTTCCATTCAAAAGAACGCCGGTTCTTTGGAATGGAGTGTATGTACACACAGCCGGCACAAGATTCTTGTCAAGAATCTCGTCAGGAAAAACAATGGGTTTTTTCCTGCCGAGAATCTCGGCCATGTGTACTAGGCTTTAGAGTCTCTACCCTGAATTGAGCCAGAAAAACTGCCAAACAAATGTTTTTTAGGTCCAAAACGACTTATTTGATTCTACAAATGACCAAAAGGAAAAAAGGCAGCCAACATGTTTTGGGGGCCAAATCGATATCAATTCATCAAGACTGCGCTGCACTTAAATGGGAATTTACACACTGAATATTGTCCCGGCTTTGATGTGTCAGGGGACTTTATTCAGAGTCCAATAGACACAGTTTTAAGCACTAACCCCCCCGATGAAGTAGGATTGATCTGGCCCCCAAAACACACTGGCTGCCTTTTCCTTTTTAAATTAGCTAAGTGTAGAGCCCAACCTCAGACAAAACTTGCCACCTTGTTTTTGGGGAAGGGTTAGAGTCTCTACCCCAAATTGAGCCATAAAGATTACCAAACAAATGTTTCTTGGGGTCCTAAAGTAATTATTTGATTCCACAAAAGGGAAAAAATTAGCCAACGTGTTTCAGGGGCCAAAATAATTCCCCTTTATCAGGACGGCTGCTCTGCACTTACACGGAAATTTACACACTGAATATTGTCCCAGTTTTGATTGATGTGTCCAGAATCTTTACTCTATTCTTTACAATAGACACAGTTTTAAGCACAAAAACCCCTATAAAGTGGGCTTGTTCTGGCCCTCAAAATGCATTGGCTGCCTTTTCCCTTTTGATCATTTTATTTTTAGAAAGCGCAAACGCAAACCCTCTCTTCCAGAAATTACACATTTGGGGAAATTGCAGGGGTCACCCGGCCTCGCCCTGGTAGAACCCCCTTTGTGATCATGGTATCTCCCCTGCCCCGGTAATCATTTGTTGGTATAACTAAATACTTTTGGACAATAAAACTATTTTTTGGAGCTCCTTCTGGCTTAGTTATACATAGATTACTCAATTTGGGTGAACTTCCCTTTGGAAGGGGACCCCATTTTGTGGAGCATGGCCACAAAATGAGGGCTCCTCCAGCTCAGTGCCTCACCCCTATCTCTTATTAGAGTTGTATTGCTGTCTGTGTCTAATGGAGACACAGGACAGGAAGTGATAGGGAATAGCTCTAAAAAACATTTATAGTAGAGTAGGGGAAGGTTAGGATTTCTGACAATATTTTTATAACTTTATGTTACTTTTTGTCCTGGTGACAACTGCACTCTGGGTGTCAAAGGAACAGGAAGTTAGGGAAAATATCTGCAATGGGAGCACAGACAGAAAGAAGATTCATGTCCATGAGCATTCAAATCATACAGTATACTATATTCAAATGGAAAATGCTGTGGTTGACAAGAAAAGACTTTGGGGTTGATTAAGGCCCCTTTCACACTGGGGCGGGCATATGCGGTGACGGTATAGCGGCGCGATTTTCAGCGCCCTATACCGTCGTGTTTACCGCGATATGCGGCCGCTAGCGGTGCGGTTTTAACCCCCGCTAGCGGCCGAAAAAGGGTTAATATCGCCCGCAAACCGCGGCTATAGCCGCGGTTTGCGGGCGGTATTACCGCGGTGTACCATTGATTTCAATGGCAAGGAGCGGTAAAGGAGCGGGAATACACACCGCTCCTTCATCGCTCCAAAGATGCGGCTTGCAGGAGATTTTTTTGTCTCCTGCCAGCGCACCGCCTCAGTGTGAAAGCCCCTCGGGCTTTCACATTGAGAATGCTGGGGCAGGATTATTTCAGGCGTTATTTATGTGCTATTTTTAGCGCAAAAACGCCTGAAATACGCCTCAATGTGAAAGGGGCCTTACTAAAACTGGAGAGTGCAAAATCTGGTGTAGCTCGGCATAGAAGGAAATCAGCTTCCATGTTCTTTTGTAAAAGCTTAATTGAACAAGCTGAAGTTAGAAGCCGATTGGCTACCATGCACAGCTGCACCAGATTTTGCACTCTCCAGCCTTAGTAAATTAACCCCTTTGTCTGTGAAGGTTCTCATCTATCCAGGTCATGGCATAGCGTTTATTATTTAACCACATATAATTGGATATGTTCTTTAATCAACATTACAGAACAAATCTAGTTGAATGCGATTTAATACTACGAACCAAGAAAAGACTGATTTGCTTTGCCTGCAGTTCAAACGCACTTTAATAGGAACTGCTGAGTCCAGAGAAATGCGGCGCAACGCAAAGCAGGACTAAAGCAGCCTCTGAAATGCCATGTGTACTGCTCCAATTAGGTCTATGGGATTCTGCTGGCCTGCGCTCAAAGTGTGTTTCAAACACAAATCAAATGAAAGGAAAGCAGCGCCTGTTGAAATGAGTCTATAAGGATCTGAAAGAAATTATAACTCTTTCCTATTGCAAAATAAAAAATAAAAAAGTGTCTGCAGGCAGGCTTTAAGCAGGAAGTTATAGCAAGGTTGTGGACTTTGGACAGGTCCAGTTGGCAGACAAAGGACGGTAATGGCACGATCGAAAGAGACATTGCCATAGAATTTTTTCTGTGAATGTAATCTTTACCTGTCATTCTCTGCACTGTCCTCTTGCTGGTCTGTTGGGCACAGCTCTGTGGTTGGAGACCCTTTGGAAATATCTGCGACATCCAAGGATGAGGTTCCATCAGACACTGTAAAAAGACAAGACAGAAGTTTTTTTTTTCTTTTTTTAATTAGCCACTTGCATTACAAGCTGGGATGACTGTTCATATTCCGATTTACAAAACTTTTCATTCACATTGCAGGTTTAAAGAGATCCTATTGCCAGACCATCCATTTCAACAATGTATACACCCAAAAAGCCCAGAGACTGCTGCTGGGTGCCGCCATCTTGGATATGATGCAAGAAGGGTTGAAATTTAAGTGCCACACCACTGCTAAGAGGTCCAGATACAACTTTATTTCAATAACGATCAGGGGTACAGATCAAGAACTATCCAACATGTTTCAGGGGTCTAAGTGCCCCCTTCATCAGGGCTTGACTGGCAATCAAGTGAACAAATCAGTAGTGAACTGGACCTAGAATAGTATTTATTCCAGTGTGAGTTGAAAGCACAGTCCTAATCAGCATCTTGTCTTAGCAGTGGTGCGGCTCTTACATTTCAACCCTTCTTACATTAGACTACAAGCCAAGGAGACTGTGGAGATCCTCTGGGGTGTTAAAGCCGCCTGCCCAGGAACATTTACACCAACAGTAATACCATAATATAATAACAGTAAAAAAATAAAAAAAACTGCGGGTCCAGCACTATCTTTCCACTTTCCTCAACCAATCTTGGGTGTGAACTGTAACTTAGTGAGACTCTGTAGATGCCTTTCCCAACCTTTTTTTCTTCCGAGGAACCCTTGAAATAATTTTCAGATCTTGGAGAACACCAGCTAAAATTAAATAATTGCCCCAACATTGGTGGTCAGTGAGAAGAATGCTTCCCTTACCGTGATGAACAGAATGCCATCCTAAAAAAGATCATTAGTGCTATGCTGCTGGCTCTGCCAAGTGGTGTTGGCCATGGAACGATGCGGGCACCATCAAATGGGAGGTCAATCAACTCCAGCTCAAGGAACTCCTAGCAACCTCTGAAAGAATTCCATGGAACCCTGGTTGAAAGTGATTGCCCTACAACATTCCCTTTTACACCCCTCTGGCTCCTCCATAAAAGGTTATACATGTAGCGCCCTGCTCCCAATGAGGGTGTGCTATATGTTAAATTATAGTTGTCTGAGCAATAGTTTGGCTCAGAGGGATTGTGTTATAAATTGCACTCTGTTTCAGTTCAGCTGGTTGTGCGATTTCCCTCCTGACAGTAGGTGTCGCTGCCACCGCTGGTCAGGATTGGAAAGGCTACAGGCTGGACGTATTGGGTACCTCTTTCCTAGCAAGCAGTCCAGGGGGCGTGGTGAACCCGCTGAGCATGCTGGGAGGAGGTATTTAAGTGCCAGACGCCATTAGGGCGCAAAGAGATTCTGGGGTCGTGTCTTCGGTCCCCACCTGAGGGCCCTCATAGCCTCAGGGAAGTGTTGGCAGTTTCCGCCTAGGGGCCACGTTGGCCTGAGGCTCCGTTACTGACAAGTAGGCCCAGGAGTTGCTGGAGCCTACTGATCCAGGGATGATCCTGTGTCGCCTTACCTGCTGGAAGGGACCAAGCAATTGAGGACTCAATTGGAGGATGCATCCGGATCGTGATCTACCTCACAGTGTTGCCGGATCGGCTGAAAGATTATAACACTGAGAGCTGTATTCTTTGTTCAGAAGGTAACCCAAGAAAAGGTTACTCCAAGTCTGTGGCAGAGACTATACGTGATCGAGCTGTACATCGGTTGCTAGGCCAGTGAGATTGGGCCTATCCGGTGTTTGCCGAGTCCAGTGTGGAGTCTGATGTTCCTCTGAACCTGGGAGAAACTCTTATGATTTGCAACTAAGGTACCCGAGTCCTCCCCATCCCTTCATCCCCTCTGTTGAAACTCTTATTCAAATAAACCCTTGAAAGAGACTTTTGTGTTCGTGCAAACTTCTTCTAGACAACTCTTCAAGGAGAAGCCCTGAAACGAGCATACGGAACAGTGAGGTAACGTGCAAGGTCCAAAATTAAACCAGCGGCCCGCTACGGGGGTATTGCTATATACAGGGCTGTAAAGAAGCTGGGCCAGCATGAAGGGTAATTAGACACTCCCAAAAGAGGAGAGAGCTATGGGGGAGGGGGCTGTGCTAGGGAACTGACTCCTGAAGTAGTCACATTTTTTTTAGCAAGTTTAATGGGACATTGCAAGTGAATAAAAGCAAAAATATCAGATTTTTGGTGCTTTAATTTGACATTTTAAATTGGTTACAGGGTCTCCTTAAAGGGTCTAGATTATAAAAACATTATCACTAACGTATATTGCTCTGCTAAAGCAATCCATAGATTTAGAAGTGCTGTTCCAAACCGTTTTTGTAATGGAGGCTGGAAACAGAGTGCTATGCACAGGACATCCTATAGAATAGATAGATCTCAGCAATGAAGCCATTTTATAGGCAATATTTTATCCTTTACTAACCTTGCATCCTATCACCTTATATTTAACGAGCAAATAATAACTGGACAAGGAGTAACACAACTGAAACGTTTAAACTCATTTGCCTACCATAAAGTGGTTCTAAAGGCGCAAGGATTTTTACCTTAATGCAATTTATTGCTTTAAGGTGAAAAAAGCTTCTGGGTACAGCTGCCCTCTCCAGCCCCCCCACTTATACTTACCTGAACCCCATCTCAATCCAGTGATGTGCATGAGAGGAGCGGCTCTCCCGGGTCTCTCTTTCCTCATTGGCTTACACAGCAGTGGGAGCCATTGGCTCCTGCTGTTGTCAATCACAGACAGTAAGACAATAAGGAGAGAGCGGGGTGCGGGGCTGAGCCGCACTCCATGTGTGAATGGACACACGGAGCAAGTCTCGTGAGCGTGCCTGCTCGAATGCCCCCATAGTAAGAAAATTGCTATTGAGGGCAACCAGTAGAGGGAAGGAGCCAGAACTGCCAGCGGGGGGACCCAAAAAAAGAACAGGATCGAGGCTGCTCTGTGCAAAACCATTGCACAGAGCAGAGAAGTATATGTTTGTTATTTTTATTTCAATTCTTTCCTTTAGAATCACTTTAAGATTAATACGTCATTCTTTGTGATTGAAAAAATGTTAGAGGATGCAAAGTGATTCATCCAAAACCATCAATATGTCTTTCGAAAAGGACAAGCTTGTTGATAAACATGCACCATGGCGGAAAAAAAAATCAAGTGTGGTCATTCGTTAACTGAGACCTTTCATGGTAGTCATTTATCACCAATACAACTTTTACTGACCTGTGTCACTGTCACTGGGATCACTGGGTGGAGGGTGTATGGTGACAGATACACCAAGGTCCGGGCCCTCATTGGTGGCCTTGGGCTTCGCAAGGCTGCTGTCACTCCTGTCAAAGGTCCTCTGCCCGTGGCTGAACTTTCTCTCCGGGGCCCCTTGTTTGTCAGCTGAGGAATGAGAAATGTAATAAAGTCAGAGTCCCCCTTCACATCATCTTTTGAACAGAACTCCAATCATCGGTCATTCAGATGAAATTTTATAATTGCTCTCAATCCCCAACCTCTTCCCATAAAACATTGATAGCAGTTAACACATAAAGGAAGAACAAAATGGTTAGTAAGTGACAAGGGAACACCGCCACCCACCCCAGCCATTGGAAAATGTTCTACAATAGGATTTGGAAAGCCTCAGTTCCACTACATTGTATCTTAGATTAAGCAGCAAGCAGGACACCAATAAATGACATTATGAAAGCCTACCATTACATTTCCTTATTTTTGCACACTTGGTCATCTAAAATAGAAATGTGTTTGTTTTGCGGTTTCAGTAAACTGTAAGAATAATCAAAGGTTTGCCCGTGCTTTACTTAACCACTTCAATGGACACTGATGAGGTGGTTAAATCAACCACACTGCGGGAACAACCAAAGTCAGAAGACAACCACCAAGGTTTCTCAACATTTCACTTGTGTTGTGTTCAATTTATGGTGTAGAGGCCCGTTCCTGTGAACCATGCTTGTCACCATTTGTGTTTTGATTAGTTCCTGCTTA
Source organism: Rana muscosa (assembly GCA_029206835.1). NCBI lineage: Eukaryota > Metazoa > Chordata > Amphibia > Anura > Ranidae > Rana > Rana muscosa. The sequence goes on along the minus strand of CM055124.1, from coordinate 56,067,609 downwards.
ATTGGGACTGCAGCATCAGTGACAGCCAGGATTGAAAGCAACCAGCCATTCAACATGTCGGCTGGTAGCTTTAAAAAGGGAAGATATCTATTAGAGAGACCTTATTGCCAACTTAAAATTTTCAAGTAGAAGCACAGAAAAATAAAGTATTTTAAAAGCTTATTTGTAGTGTTTGCCTTTCTTGAATTTTTTTTTTTTTAACTTTTAATGTGCCTTTGAGCTTGCTAGAAAATGTGACTACTCCAGGAATAGTCAATTTCCTAGTACACCCCCTACTCCCTCCTTGCACACCATAGCCCTCGTCTCTTAGGCTGCTTTCACGCTTTGCAGGCGCTATTGCACTAAAAATAGCGCCTGCAATGCGCCCTGAAAGAGCCGCTCTATTTTATCCAGTGTGAAAGCCTGAGGGCTTTCACACTGGAGCGTTGCGCTGGCAGGAGGGTAAAAAAAACTCCTGCCAGCCGCTTCTTTGAGGTGCTGTAGGAGCGGTATAATTACCACTCCTACAGCACCTCTGCCCATTGAAATCAATGGGGTAGCGCCTCCAAACCACTCGCAAAATGCCGCAAAGCAGCGTTTTTGCGGGCGGTTTTAACCCGTTTTCGGCCGCTAGCGGGGGTTAAAATCACCCAGCTAGCGCCCACAAATTGCGGCAAAAACAACGGTATAGCGGCGCTATACTGCCAGCGCATCCAGCGCTTCAGTGTGAAAGTAGCCTTATATGGGTTGATCTACTAAGACTGTAGAGTGCAAAATCTGTTGCAACTGTGTATGGTAGCCAATCAGCTTCTAACTTCAGCTTTTTGAATGAAGCATTGCCAAAAAAAAATGGAAGCCGATTGGTTTCTAGGCAGAGCTTAGGAGAGGTTATGCAGAGGTTTCTATGCACCAGATTTTACACTCATCAGTTTTAGTGTGTAATTACTGTTGAATATCTAAGTTATTCTCAGTGCTGGCTCGGCTCCTCCACCTCTCCAATTGCTTCCTTACTAGACATGTGCACGCCGTAGGTTTATGTTCGAAATTTGTTTCTTATATTCATTGCTTCGGGTGAGATTGCAATATATATTCGATATAATATCGAATCGGAAGGATTCAATATTTTCGGACGCCAGTCCAACCCACCAAGATAGATGGCATGAGCTGATTGGACAATATCAACTGGCGTAGTGTGCATTCACAATAATGGATGGAACGAAATTTGAATCCATTCGTTAGACGAATCCGAATTATCAAACAAATTTGAAAATTTTATTCATTACCCCAGGGGCCCCGAACTACTAACCCATCATGTGACATAATTTCAATGAAACAAATGCATTCCTTAATTTTTCGTTATTTTGGATTCGTTGACATTCATTATGTCCATTCGGAGATTCGTATACATTTAAATCTCTGAAAATTACATTTTCATCCGAAAAACGAATCGTAACGAACCGAAATGCACATATCCATTTATTACATAACCTTTTTTGTAGCTGCTGGGGGAGGAGTGAAGGGGAGTAATTGTAGGATAGGTCTGAATCTGTTGGGGCCGCTGACATCATATCTAAGATGGCTGGTTGCCAACAGTAGTGCCAGGGCTTTTGAATGTCTACATAAGGCCTTTACAGGTAAAATCAATGCATTCAATTTGCTACATGTACATATAATCCTATGGGAAGATTTTAGTTAAAATGAATGGTTTGGCAATAGGGTCTCTTTGACCTATCCCCTCCATGGGGCATCATGCTGGGGAATGTTAAAATACAGATTGTAGGCAGAAGGAAGGTATGAACTATACGTGAATTCCTACAATAATGAGCACTATGGGCAGATGTGTCTCTAAGAAAAAAATGGGAACCTCAAAAGCAACAGGTCCTGCTAAATTTCAGCTTAAAGCTCAACCGATGTGGATAAGGATACTCCCTTGACGGATCAATTCTGTTGCATACACATTTTCCAAGAAGTTGGAAAATCTTTTTATTTGTATATGTGTAAAAAAAAAAGTATTTTCGTATTTTGGATAAAAGTGTCCATTTAACTTGAAGTTTCCTCCTAAAGAAGAATTACAGGTATCAATATTTCTACCTCTATTCGTCCAGCTGGGGCCAATGTCACAATGCGTATACCATACCTATGGGATCCCATCAGAAGCTGGAAATCATTGTAATGGATACCCCCCTACCCGAGTGATCTTCACTAGCTTCCGGGTCCCATGCCAAGTTGAGAAAATGCTAAGTGAACTCTGAATGGCGTCTCTGCCAAGTGGTTGATCTCCTGTGTTTAGAATGCAGCAGGGCAGCCGCTCGGCATGGGACCTGGAAGCTAGTGGAGATCACTGTAGTAATGGTGTCTGCTACAGTGGTTTCCAGCTTCTAGAGGGATCCTACAAATATGGTATTATGCATCTTTACATTGGTCCAAGCTGGATGCCATACCTGGAATTCTTTAACTGGCCAATTCTTAACTTCCTAAATCCCCTCTATTGTGAAAGAACAGAGCAATTTCTGTGGGACTGAGGCTTGTAGACTGTAAAACACAAGGGTCTGAATGAAACATATTTTATCAATAGGTGAATTAGTAAAACGTGCCCCCCATGCTTCAAACCTCCCCCTCCAGTGGTGAATTTATGGTACATTCCGTCATGCATTTGGCTGAATGGAGGGAGTGAAAAAGGTGAAATGTCAAGTTGTTTGAGGGGGGAATATAAATGGGTCTAATATTGGAAGATACCTTCGGGCTCAAGCTTCGGCCTGGGATCAACATCTGTGAAAGATACGGGAGGAGCAGAAAGAAGAAAAACAAAACATGGCATGAAGGCAAGCTAAAGGCACAGCGACACCACCCACACCCCTTACACATCACTGAACATCAACATGGAGTCATTGCCACACAAAAGTGACGGCCATCTTGGGAGTGAACCAATATTCAGCCTTAGACATCACTAAGGCCTATATGGCTGCATCCACGGTGAACAGCTGATAGTTTTGCTTAAGCAAGAAACAACAAGACCTCAGCAAAGAGGGACAGTCATGCATCACAAGTAAGGAGAAGGAGGAGAGAAGGGACTGAAAAGCAGAGAGACAACAAAACAGTCTTTCTCATCTTTTTTTACCCCAGAGGAACCCTTGACATAATGCTTAGATTTTGGGGAACCTCTGCTAAACCAATTCATTGGAGATCACAGGAAAAATGCCTTTTATATTGGTGCCAGTAACACAGATGCTCCCTTTACAGTGGTGGTCAGAATGCCACCCTTACAGACAACTAAAAGATCATTGGTCTCACGAAGCTGACTCTGCCAAGTAGTGTTGGCCCTGAAACTATGTAGGCACCATCAGATGGAAGGTCAATCAGCCACAGTTCACGGAACCCCTAGCAACCTCGAGAGGAACCCTGGTTGAGAATGGCTGCAACAAAAGAAAATAAAACATACTGCAAACACTGGCAAAGTATACTATGTATAGCAGTATTTCCCAAACCTTTGTCAGTTGCATCACATGCTCTGGAGCTCTGCGATTTCAGTACTATTAGTTACATTGAAAAAAAAAAAAAAATAAAGTTACCTCCTTTATGCCACCTCCTAGCAGCCCTTTAGGTGGGCTTTAATGCCGAGGAGGTTACCCGGCTTCCGAATCAAGTGACTGCTGTGATTGGCTCCCACAGTGGGCACGCGATTGAGGGCCTGTCCCGCTGTCTCCCATTTAGAAGTTTTGACCGAGAGCTGTCGGTGACAACCCTTTCAGTGTGCTGAGAGCACTCCGTAAGTGTGTTCTCAGCACACTACCTTATGGCCCGTACACACGATCCGAATATCATACGAAAAAGGTCGTCCGATAATCGGATCGTTAGTACAGAGCTTCCGTGAGCCGATCATGACAGTTCATCCGATATTATTTTATCGGACATGCGCGAAAATTTTCCTCTTACTATACCTAATCATATGATTTTCTTTTAGTCAGTACAGTTGTCGTCCGAAAATACAACACAAATACATTACAACACATGACATCACTTCCGATTTTTTTTTCTGTCGTACGAGAATTTTCGTGATTTTAGTAACCTATTCAAGTTCTACTTGCGACTAGTAAACGAAAAAAGGCGGACGATCTGTCGTCCGATTTTTGGATCGTGTGTACAGGGCATTAGGCTGCACATGTGTGGTGGCTGGGCATTAAAGCCCACTTTTCTTGCTGCCCCGAATATGCATTACATGGTCAGAAAGAGGTTAACAAAGTATATGTAATTTCTAAGTGAGTTTTGTTGGGTTTACTAAAGCATTGAATATTGATTGCCTTTTTTTCAATAAAATATTTGGTTTCACTTTCTTCCATCCCTTGTTGCATCTCAGTGCTGCCGATCTTCTGAAGCCTCTTTGCAGCCTATTTGGTCCAGCAATGCTGCATGGCATTTCACAAGGTGAGTTTCCTGAAGGTGACTACACTGGACTGTGTGTGTGTGTAATATGTTGGAAGCCCGTGTGACATGGTGACAACACAGGGGCAAACCTAGGAGACACAGATAACATCACCTAAATATATAATAGGGTTTTGACCAGCCAGTCAAGCCATAGTGATAGTGCAATTTGGATCAATGTTGTTAAATATCGAATGACTACTACATTGTATGGACGAAAGTTTAACATTAAATAGCATTTATACCACAGATAGGCCCCTTTCACACTGGGGCGTTTTTCAGGCATTTTGGCGCTAAAAATAGTGCCTGAAAAAATCCTGCCCTGCGGTCTTCAATGTGAAAGCCTGAAGGCTTTCACACTGAAGCGGTGCGCTAGCAGGACCGCTCCAAAAGTCCTGCTAGCCGCATCTTTGGAGCGGTGAATGAGCGGTGCGTTTACCGCTGCTGCCTATTGAAATCAATGGGACAGCGCGGCTATACCGCCCGCAATGCGCTGGTTCAGCAGCGCATTGCGGTCGGTTTTAACCCTTTCTCGGCCGCTAGCGGGGGTTAAAACCGCACCACTAGCTGCCGAATATCGCGGCAAAAACGACGGTATAGCGGCGCAAAAAATAGCGCCGCTATACCGCCAGCGCACCTCCCGCACCCAGTGTGAAAGGGGCCATAGAGATGTTGAATGGAGAAGTACCAATATTTGGACTATTGTCAATGTGTGATTGTTTGTTCATTATGGTTACCACCACCAATGGAACACTTCCCTTAATTTCGGAAAAACTGCATTATAGCAAGCAGCAAAGGCAAATCAAGAGACAGGACAAAAAAATAAAGCAACAAAGCAGGAGCAAGATAGAATAGTATGACATATATGAAGATTTTTTTTTGTTAGATTAAATATTGTAAGATACTTAAAGGGGTTGTAAAGGTTTGTTTTTCATTTTCTAAATAGGTTCCTTTAAGCTAGTGCATTGTTGGTTCACTTACCTTTTCCTTAGATTTCCCTTCTAAATGTTTTTTTTCTTTGTTTTCTTTGTCTGAATTTCTCACTTCCTGTTCCTCCTCAGTAAGCTGTTCAGTAAGCTGTCCTGGCTGACTCCACACCACTCGGATGATGGTGTGAAGTTTAGTGAGGAGAAACAGGAAGTGAGAAATTCAGACAAAGAAAAAAAACATTTAGAAGGTAAATCTAAGGAAAAGGTAAGTGAACCAACAATGCACGAGCTTAAAAGAACCTATTTAGAAAATAAAAAACAAACCTTTACAACCCCTTTAAGGGTTGATTAATAGAAACAGGGCCATCGATAGGGGGTACCACCGGTCCTCCTGTAGAGGGCACACAGGGGGACCCGGGCAGCAGAGGAATCGGTGCGACGGGGCGGCAATTGCATAACAATGCCATGTGCAGCTCTCTGCAGCAGCTGAAAGCCTGTTTCTCCCCATCTCCCCCCGCCAGCTTTCAGCTGCTAAAGGGAGAGACACAGGGTATCTTTCTGTAATAGCCCCCTCACCGCACTGCTGCCAGCTTCCCTCTCCCGCTGGCTCTTACGGGTACACAGGGGGATGCAGAGTGGGGGGGTAAATATGTACTTTACCGACCCTCCCTTTTCTGAATTGGACACAGCAAGTGATCCGTACTCATCACTCCTGTGTTCATTCATAACTGAAGCACAGTAAACTGTATTTAGACTTCAGTTTATGAATGAACTGGAGCCTCCGCCTCCTGTTCACTCATCTTTAGTGCAGCTGAGGCTGCAGAGAAAGGAATTGCAGAATATGTGTCCTCAATTCCTTTTTCGGTCTCAAAAGGTGAGATGTAGCCCCCCCCAACAGCATTGTTAAAAAGAAAAAAAAAAATTACAAAATTACAAAAATAAAAATTGTAAAAAAAAAGAATTTTAAAAATAAATCATTTTTATAAATTGTAAAAAATTATTTAACAAAAAAGTTTTTTTTTAAATTGTAAATTTTTTTTTTTTAATTTAAAGGCTTATTCACACGGGTTCGCTGGCCCATACAGTGTGAATTAGCATTTTGTGCGGCTGGAGCAGTCTGTTACACTATGAACACAGCTGCAGGTCCTTATTTGATAAGTGTGAGGTGTGGATGAGTGGCCCCGAATGCACACGGTCTGTGTTTGGGACTGTACACCTGCACCCACACGCCTGTCAAATTAGGACCTGCGCAGTGGCGGTGCGTCCATAGTGGGCGCAGGAGCGCCGCCCCCTCTCTCTCCTGCACCCGTCACTCACAACAACAATACATAGGTTCATGCATTGCATGAACTATGTATTGTCACCGCCGGCTGGTTGGTTTTTGGAAGTGCCTATCAGAGCCAGCGGCTCTGATAGGCTTCCCGATTACAGCCTGAGGGATTCCAAATAGTTAACCAGGGGACGCACGGGGGGTGCGTTCCTTGGTTAACACTGACAAGCGTCTCAGCCAATCAGGTTCATCGGGTTTGGTTACCGGTAACCTGATTGGCTGAAGCGACATCGAGGGCGGGAGAAGACATCAAGGACAGAAGAAGGACGGTGCCGCACCCCCCAAAAATTTTGAGCACCAGCCTGGACCTGCGGCTGTGTTCCTACAGGTGCTGCGTCCCCGTAGCGTAATATAAGCTGCCTATACACAGCAATAACCACATGAAAAAAAAAATGATTTATACTGTACAGGCCATTCTAACTGTGTGAATGAGCCCCAAGACCTCATTTCCACACAGAAATATTTATTAACTCAATGCCGTTTTTTTCTTTTAGATTTAGCAGGAAATTTGTACGTTTTGATACGTTTGTGTCCGCTAATAATGATTTTCATGTATTTTTTGTGAAAATATTGTTTTGATATTTCGTTTTTTGGGGAGGCTGTCAGGTAGGCAGTTTGGGGCTCTGTAATTTCTAACACCAGCCCTGAATAGAAACGTCACACAGGGGAAAAAGGACTGTATTACCCACAGCAACCAATCAGCAGCATGCATTCATTTGTTTAACTTGAAAAATGCAGCTGGAATCCAATTGGTTTGCGGTTAGCCACACCTGCATATTATGTACATCACTGGAATGCACACGTTTGCTTTCACCTAGTACTCACTGTGGGGGGTTTCATTGCGGTTCCAGATGCTGAACGGTTTCTTGCTCTTTGGAGGTTCATCTGGCTTCTTAGCAGACACCTGGAGACAGGGAAGGCGAGAGTTATGTAATACAGAGGAAAAAAATTACCAGAATACAGTAGAAGAATTTAAATATGCCATCTTAAAAAGACCATTACAACAAATATACAAGCAAGTTTATATTAAAAGTGCTATTACTGACATCTAAAGTCACGTACATAACACCTAGGGGTCTAGTCATAAATAATTTGAAATGTCAGAAGCATTCATGCAAGTTGAACCAAATGCCAACGTATTTTTTATTTTTTTTAATAAATAAATTGTTACTGAACCTACAACAGTAAAATCAGTCTGTATATGCAGTTCAGAATGCTTGTTATACTCACTGTGGAACCTAAGGGGTCAATCCTGCGCATTGTCTAAAAAGGATGTTTATACCGGTCTCCTCTGATTCTCCCCTTCTTCCGCTGTCCCCAATATATTTCCTGATAATACAGAGCCAGGGGACAGGCTGCACATGCTCAGTTTGGTGTGTATTGCTAGAGAGTTTTTTTTCTTGGGAGGGTGCATGTGATCAACACAGGGCCAATCGGCACTGTCCAGATAGAGGATCAGGGGGTCCTGCATCCTGATAGGACAGTGAGAGTAGAATGAAAACTCCACCTACAAGCTTTAAGCAGTAACTGATAGAAATCACAAGACTGCTATATACTGCTGATGAGAAAAGGTATTTAGCAGTTTATATTTACTAAAATAATGGTATTTCCATGTTCTGTGTACTATGGGAGACCAGATATAGTGAATGCAGAGTCCTGCTGGGTTTAGTAACACTTTAATGCCTGCATTGTCAGCTATGTCTAGTGGCCAAAATTCAGTACAATTTTCTGAAATTCCTTAAAAGCTTTTTTGCCGATACTTCACTTCTGGGCCACAGGGGTGCACTTACTGCTCTTGCTGACCTCACAGAGCTGCTCCAGGCACTGGAAGGATCCCAATATTGCCGGAATCCACCCAGATGCCTCATCAGCAGCTGGCTAAACCCATCAGTGCACCACTGAGAGCCGGAGCCATCCGCTTCCGCCTCTATCCAAGCCTGGTGCTTCAGTGAGCGCTGGAGGGGCAGAGCAGAGAGGGGTGACCGACAGTCACCCCTCTCTGCACAAAGCTGACTGAGAACTGACTGATCAGTGGGCATGTGATTGTTCAGTTCTCTGGCTTGCAGGGAGACTGTTGCAGCTCTGTTTCCATCATGACCGTTCAACAGAAGCTGGATGTTAGAATAGTCGTCAAACAGACAGCGTAGATGAACTGCTACGCGAGTACTGGACTTAAGCATTGTCACCCTAGGATAGGAAGTGAATATGGGAAGCATAGGCGTGCGCACAGGCACACCCTAATCACCCTGTGCAGAACAGACTCCCCCTACTGACCTGGCTCCCCCTCCTTCCCCCCACAGCACTACCGTCTTCCCTCCTCTCCCACCGGTTGTTGCTGTGGATGTTTTAGCAAGGTGGGGGAAGGGGCCAGTAAATATGCCATTTACCAGCCACTTCCCTTTCTGAATGAACATCGTGAGTGATCGGTAGAGTGTGTTTGAGCTTTGGGGTGCACACCCTAATGCCAAAAGCTGCGCACACCTATGATGGGAAGAAAAGTAAAAAAAACAAAAAAAAACGAATGCAGTTACCACATCTAAGGATTGGTAAGCTGCACTATTTTACATGTTTGTTCTTATATTTAGATGAACTTTAACCACAGGGTCATGAATCGCACCTTAACCACCTCAATAACGTGCAATAGCCGAAAGATGGCAACAGCATGGCTGTCGTGGAGAGGGATCAGTTTTGAGCAGAGGACAGTGACCTGTCTACCTGCAGCCCGATCCATCCCAGCACCTGTGCTGTCAGTCAGCAATAGCAGGGAGCGGTAAGCAGCGAGAGTCTAAGACCCCATACACACTATTAGATTTTCTGCAGATTTTTGTCTTCAGATTTACCAAAACCATGTAGTGCAAGGGAAACTCTTAAGCTGTGTACACACGATCGGTTTTACCGATGAAAACAGTCCGATGGACTGTTTTCATCGGATAAACCGATCGTGTATGGGCCCCATCGGTCTTTTTCCATCGATGTTTCAAAATAGAACATGTTTTAAATTTATTTTTTTGGCAAAAAAAAAACGATAGCAAATTACTATCGTCTGTGGGGAACTCCATCGGATAAAAAACCCACGCATGCTCAGAATCAAGTCGACGCATGCTCATAAGCATTGAACTTCATTTTTCTCGGCTCATCGGAGTGTTTTACGTCACCGCGTTTGGAACTGTCGGTTTTTTGACTGATGGTGTGTAGGCAAGACTGATGGAAGTCAGCTTCATCGGTTTTCCGATGGAAAAATCCATCGGTTTAAAAACCATAGGAAAGCCGATCGTGTGTACAGGGCTTTAAGGTGTATGGGGTCTAACCCACTCAGTGTACGGATATGCCTGATTATGAAACTGCATTGTGAGTGCGTTTTTTTTTGTTTTTTTTTGAGAAAATAAAGTTACTAAGTGATTATTATTTTTTTTATTCATAGAGGACTATCAGTGTCTTTTTTTTTTTTTTATATCTTTTAGCCCACGTTCACACTAAGGGTCGGTTTGAAATTGTGAGAGTTCAGCTGAACGATGTCAAACCAGCATTTCAGCCTGACTTCAGGGGCTATTTGACAGACATCTGTGCGGGTTCCTGGACAGATGTCCATTCAAATCGCCCCCGAAGTCGCCAAAAGTAGTGCAGGAACTACTTTTGGGAATTGGTGCAGCGCCAAAATTCAGATGGTGCTGTTGCCGGCCATAGGCGGCGATTTGACACGTCAAATCGCATGTCAAAACGGCCAATGTGAACGTGGGCTTATGGTTGTTTGGTGACCTTTGGGGCTGTCTTCTCTGGAGCAAGCGTTAGCCACCTGTAGCTGATGCCGGCTCTTAAAGTGGTAGTAAGTGCCCCCATGCATGCCAAAATCCACTAACAGGTAAGGTTTTTATAACAGAAGAGACCCTAGAGGTCTCTTCTGTCATAAAATGTCCCCCCCTGCTTGCCAGCAGTAATGCAATCTGGGCCGCGCATGCGCAGCTCAGACTGCATTTATGGCACGCTCTGCATGTGGCGAAGTGACTCCTGTACGTATGCGCAGAAGTGATGGCACAGCAGACCGGCCAATCAAGTGGCCGAAGATTTAAAACCCAGAAACATAAAAGCCACTTGGGATCGGGGGAGCCATGACAGCCTAGGGCTGGAGGGCTCCGATTGTAGGCAAGTCTTTCATAATGTACTAGTATGCAGTGCAAACTAGTACATTACGATTTCAGCCTGCAGGGGGTCCATTTCTTACTATCCCAAAGTGACTTTACTACCATTTTAAAGGGGAACAGGCATTTGTGACCTTTTAAACCTAAAGGTCCACGTTTGGAGGTAAGTGTCCATCCTCTATCTTTCTAGTGGTGGAGTTCCTCTTTAATTTCACTGTGGAATTTCCAGGACATTTGATAGAAGATTTTTGTTCACCATATTTTTACACAGATTTGCATAAGAATGAACTAAGCGCTTACAGTATTAGGCCTCATGCACACTTTTTGGATGTTTTTACAGCTGCTGTTTTTGGCATCAGACATTTTTTCCACAGTCAATAAACTCTCCAGCTTGTTATTCTGTGTGTCCATGTACACATAGGCTGTTATCAACTGTTTTTGGCTGGGGAGTTTTTTGGCTGTAAAAAAAACCCCCAAAACTAGTGGGTTCTTAGAGGAGTTTTTCAGCTGTAAAAACGCTCTAACGTCAAAAAATGCTGATAAACGCAAAAAAAAAAACACCATTGCAAAAACGCTGAGAAACGTTGAAAAACTCACTGCAAAGCTTAATGGCATTTTTATAACGTTATTATAACGTCCAGTGTGCGTGAGGCTTTAATCACAAAGGCTTTATTCACTATTTGAAGTTTAATTATTTGATATACCGTATATACTCGAGTATAAGCCGAGTTTTTCAGCACAGTTTTTTGTGCTGAAAATGCCCCCCTTGGCTTATACTCGAGTCTGTGTCGAATCTGCTCTCTGTGTCGTCAGTCTAGTCGACGGCCCTGCAGTGTAACAAAGCCCCGCTGCCTCCTCGTTCTAGGCTGCAGGTGGACACGGCGCTGGAGATCAGGTAGGGAGATTGGACACAGTGAGGCATGGGCACAGTGAAAGTGAGGCATGGGCACAGTGAAAGTGAGGCATGGGCACAGTGAAAGTGAGGCATGGGCACAGTGAAAGTGAGGCTTGGGCACAGTGAAAGTGAGGCTTGGGCACAGTGAAAGTGAGGCTTGGGCACAGTGACAGTGAGGCATGGGCACAGTGACAGTGAGGCATGGGCACAGTGAGGCATGGGCACAGTGAGGCATGGGCACAGTGAGGCATGGGCACAGTGACAGTGAGGCATGGCACAGTGACAGTGAGGCATGGGCACAGTGACAGTGAGGCATGGGCACAGTGAGGCATGGGCACAGTGAGGCATGCACATGGACACAGTGAGGCATGGACACAGTGAGGCACGGACACCGTGAGGCATGGACACTGTGAGGCATGCATATGGACACAGTGAGGCATGCGGATGGACACCCTAGGCTTATACTCGAGTCAATACGTTTTCCCAGTTTTTTGTGGTAAAATTAGATGCCTCGGCTTATATACGGGTCGGCTGATACTCGAGTATATACGGTATTTATGTTTGTGAAAAACATTGGTCAGGTTTAATATTTTTAGTATTGAATTTATATTTAATTGACTTGCATTTTAGTGCGGCGCTGTTCTCCATCATATGAATCGCAACTTACCATTTTCCGGAAAAAGCCACTTTTAGGCTTTTTGCTATCCGCCGCCTTGGTCTTCACCCCGATGTGCTTCATGTAGATGGCGATGGCATGAACGATAGCAGAGCTGCGGAGGGTAAAGAAAAGAAGACGCATTTCTAGAAAAATCAACACGCCACACATAGTAAGTGAGTCATATAACAAGAACGCCGCTGAGAACTGCTCCTATAAAAACTGGTCATAGCATAGCTTGTAAAGAACAGAAGAACTGAAACACTTTACTGCATAAGGCATGGTGAGCTTTTTCCCCCGATTCATTTCCGACATGCTGAAGAGAAGTGACCACAAAAACAGGAAGAAAAAATGTAATTCTATTTCTGACAGATAAACGGGGCACCATAAGGTCTACATACATTTCAGGGCTGTAATATCTTTTAATGCCAATAGGAATCAGACAAAATTTACCCTTGCAGGTCGTCTGTATGCTTACCTGTCCATGGAAACCCACGCATGCTCGATGAGACTTCGACGCATGCGCGGTAGCATACAAGGGTAGTGTAGGGTGTAGCAAGATGGCGGCGACGGCATCGAATGTGACGAGCGCCGGCTCGTCGTAGTCGATGACGTCACTGCGTTCTTGCCATTCAAAAGAACGGCGGTTCTTTTGAATGGCGCGTGTGTACACAGGGCTTGGCAAGACAAGCTTGCCAGGAATCCCGTCGAGAAAACCGACGTTTTTTTCCCGACGGGATTCCCGCCCGTGGGTTCAGGTATAAAGTGCAGTATTTTCCTTATTCCTGGTTCTGGCAGGCTTCCTCCATTTGTGTTATAGTCCAGCACTGCCAACTCTTTAAGGTGCACCTGCCAGAGGTTGCATACTCGCCTCCTCCATGTATTGAAAGCAGATAAAAATGGGCAAGTGTAATGCCGCGTACACACGATCATTATTCACGGCGGTTAAAAAACCGCCGTGAATAATGACAGGAAAAACGAGGGAACCGCTTGGTTCCCTACACACGGTCGTTTTTCCCGTCATTTTTTCTCTTGATGAGAAAAACGACCGTCTGTGGGCTCCGCGGCAGTGTTTCCCTATGGGAAAACTGCCGCGGAAAAAAATGCTGGAAAAAACGATGAGAAAATTTAGAACATGTTCTAATTTTTCACGTCGTTTTTTATGCCGTTTTTCTAGACGAGAAAAACGACATAAAGCCCACAGACGATCGTTTTTCTCGGCGAAAAAAAAAATGCCGTTTTTCTCGTCGAGAAAAGCGGTCGTGTGTACGCGGCATTAGGATCTGGAGCAACTTTGACAAAGGCCAAATTGTAATGGATAGACGACTGGTTCAGAGCAACTCCAAAACTGCAGCTCTTGTGGGATATTTCCGGTCTGCAATAGTAAGGACCGACCAAAAGTGGCCCAAGGAAGGAAAACCAGTGAACTGACAACAGGGTTGTGGACAGCCAAGGCTCATTGATGCACGTTGGGAGCAAAGGCTGGTCCGTGTAGTCTGATCCAATAGAAGAGCTGTAGCTCAAATTGCTGAAAGAGTTGGATGCTGGTTCTGATAGAAAGCCATTAGTGCAGCACAGTTTGTTGTGTATGGGGCTGCGTAGGTGCAGACCGGTCAGGGTGCCCATGCTGACCCGTGTCCACAGCCAAAAGTACCCACAATGGGTACATGAGCATCAGAACTGGACCATGAAGAAATCAAAGAAGGTGACCTGGTCTGATGAATCACATTTTCTTTTACAGCGTGTGAATGGACGGGTGCGTGTAAATCATATAAATGGGGAAGAGATGGTACCAAGATGCAGTATGGGAAGAAGGCAAGCCAGCAGAGGCAGACCCCACAGCATACCTACAGAGGTCTAGAGGAGTCAATGCCTCGACATGTCAGGACTGTTTTTGTGGGAAAAGGTGGACCTACTCACCATTAGGTGGGTGGTCATAATGTTATGGTGACACACACTATATTAGCAAAAGTATTGGGCGCCTACAACTAATTTTTTTGTATCATTGAATTGCCCATAAAATCCCATTATTTAAGAGGTAAATCCCATTGTTGAAGTATTGGGACGCCTGCCTTTACACGCACATGAACTTCAATGGCATCCCAGTCTTAGTCCGCAGGATTCAATATTGAGTTGGCCCACCCTTTACAGCTGTAACAGCTTCAACTCTTCTGGGAAGGCTGTCCACAAGGTTTAGGAGTGTGTCTATGAGAATGTTTGACCATTCTTCCAGAAGCACATTTGTGAGGTCAGGCACTGATGTTGGACGAGAAGACTTGGTTCACAGTATCCGCTCTAATTCATCCCAAAGGTGTTCTATCGGGTTGAGGTCAGGACTCTGTGCAGGCCAGTCAAGTTCCTCCACCCCAAACTCGCTCATCTATGTCTTTATGGACCTTGCTTTGTGCACTAGTGTGCAGTCATGTTGAAACAGGAAGGGGCCATCCCCAAACTGTCCCCACAAAGTTGGGAGCATGAAATGGTCCAAAATTTCTTGGTATGCTGACACCTTAAGAGCTCCCTTCAGTGGAACTAAGGGGCCAAGCCCAACCCCTGAAAAACAACCCCACACCATAATCCCCCTTCCACCAAATGATTTGGACCAGTGCACAAAGCAAGGTCCATAAAGACATGGATGAGCGAGTTTGGGGTGGAGGAACTTGACTGACTGCACAGAGTCCTGACCTCAACCTGATAGAACATCTTTGGGATGAATTAGAGCGGAGACTGTGAGCCAGGCCTTCTTTTCCAACATCAGTGTCTGATCTCACAAATGCACTTTTGGAAGAATGGTCAAACATTCCCATAGACACTCCTAAACCTTGTGGATGGCCTTCCCAGAAGAGCTGAAGCTGTTATACCTACAAAGGGTGGGCCAACTCAATATTGAACCCTACGGACTAAAACTGTGATGCCATTAAATTTCATGTGCGTGTAAAGGAAGGCGTCCCAATACTTTTTTGAATATAGTGTATATAATATTCATTATATATATATATATATATACACATACACACACACACATATATACACACACACACACACACACACAGATAGCTCTTCTTCAACATGTGATGATGCCTAGAGACGGCCCACAGTTTGAGCAGAAGAGAACAGTGCTAAATCTTATCTCTGCTCCCCCCGGGCTAAATGAGCATTGCAGGGAAGGGGCGCTACTGCAAGAGTAGATTTTGTCTAATTCCTGGAGTTCAGCTTTAAATCAGTTTAGCATTTGTAATAAGAAGGAAAGGAATTGGTTGTGGTTCTATTGTATTAAAATGTTGGCAACTATACTGGTGAGGCAGTTGGCGTTACCTTTTCTCCTCGTCCGGAGAGATGCTTGGGCTGTTAGGAAAACAAATAGATACAATTAGAAAAAGGGATGGTGGAATGGACAGTCATCAAAAGTGTATTAGCTATGTTTTCCAACTGACAAAGCAAAATCAAAGAGAACATACAGTATGCTTGTACTTTGTTTTGGCATTGGTTTCTGACTCAATACTGACCTCTCGTGTTAGGAAAGAAGTATGACTGGAACAAATCGGTTGGCTAGAACTTTTTATGCCATTATAATTGCATGAACACAGCTCCAGCAGATAAATAAGACACTATACAATACATAGCTGCATTTACATCAATTAATCGGAATTCAATTCCATTATATGTAGACCCCAACAATGACTCTAAAGCCCTGTACACACGATCGGATTTTCTATGGATTTTAAACCGATGGATTTTTCCATCGGAAAACCGATGAAGCTGACTTCCATCAGTCTTGCCTACACACCATCATTCAAAAAACCGACCGTTCCAAACGCTGTGACGTAAAACACTCCGATGAGCCAAGAAAAATGAAGTTCTATGCTTCTGAGCATGCGTCGACTTGATTCTGAGCATGCGTGGGTTTTTTATCCGATGGAGTTCCACACAGACGATAGTAATTTGCTATCGTTTTTTTTTCCATCGGATAAATTTAAAACATGTTCTATTTTTTAACAGCGATGGAAAAAAAGACCGATGGGGCCCATACACGATCTGTTTGTCCCATGAAAAAAAGTCCATCGGACCGTTTTCATCGGTAAAACCTAACGTGTGTACATGGCTTTATTTGCTCCCTTCAGAAAATGAAGGGTTCCCCCTTACAGGACTCTAAAGGCCCTGGTGATTGTAAGTACATTCACCACAACTACTACATAGTCATAGTAAAGAGTATAAGATTAGAAAACGTATGAAAAAATATATAACATTTTATTTTACAAGCAAAATACATGTATACATAATGCGTGGCCATAGGCGTGCGCACAGGGTGTGCCAGGTGTGCCTGGGCACACCCTAATCACCCTGTGCTGTAGAGATTTCCCCTGCTGCTTGGCTGCAGAGAAAGGGACTGGGGAATCTCTGTCCTCAGTCCCTTTCCCTGTCCCAAAAGTGAGCCATCCTGATATTTTACCAAAGCTCCCAAAAGTTAAAAAAATGAAATATAATAATACATTATTGTAAAGAAATATTGTAACAATTAAAAAAAAATTATTACAAAAAAGTAATAACAAAATAATAAAAGTAAACTACTAACACCAATCTCCGCACTACTGATTGTCCACTGCTCTACTGACTGCCCTTTAAATATGGGGTGCACACCCTAATGCAATAGGCTGTGCACACCTATGTGCGTGGCTGTATAGAGGCACGTCAATTGACACAACAAGGCTGTATACTACTGCAGGGTTCCGGACCACCGTGATGGAGAAACTGAGTCCTTGAACCACACCCAAAGTGTGGTCTGTTAAATATTGAATTTATTTTATTATATCTTATTATATCTGTTTGAAAAAATACCAGGTGAGCCTACTAAAAATCTAGTGATCTGATAACGTCCTATACTGCACTTTTATAGCAGTGTTACCAAGTCCCAAGATTGTTTACAACCATGCATCATTCTCTATATTATAAAATAGAAAAAAAAATCAACAAGGAGAGCAGAACCCCAGCAGATGTGCAGACCTTGGAACCCAAACTCTAAGATCTCAACAACAAAATCTGGTGCAGCTCTGCATAGAAACCAACCAACTGTCAAAGCTTAACAGAACAAGCTGAAGTTAGAAGCTGATTGGCTACCATGCAGAGCTGCACCAGATTTTGCACTCTCTAGTCTTAGTAAATCAACCCCCAAGAAAGTTCGCTCTCAGGGCCAGTTCTCACCATAGAAACGCCACCTGGAATGCGTTCCAGGTGCTTTTTTGCATGTGCGTTTTTGATGCGTTCCAGTGCGTTTTTGGTACGTTTTTAATGCAGTCCAGTGCTTTTTTTCACACCTCTTTTTTATTAAGATGAGGACAAGTGTGTTCCAGTGCGCTTTTGGTGCATTTAGGTGCATTCCTGTGCGTTCCAGTGCGTTTTTGATGCGTTTTACAGCCTTCCAGTACAGTCCAGTGCAGGTAAAATGCAGCATGTTCTACTTTTTTTTCTGGAACTGGAACGCACTGGAACTGCAAGCACTGATGTGAACTATGCCATTGAAAACCATATAACCTACTTTCCATGCGTTTTTGATGCAGAAAAAAAACGCACTGGACTGCATGTGGTGTGAACTGGCACTCAATCTTTGAAAACCAGAACCGGTTTCTGATGCATGGACCCAGTAAGAGAAGATTACAGAATGATTTTCCCTGCCTTCTACACTTTAATATTGTATCCCTGCATAAGCCATTAGGTCTTTTACAACATCTCTATAGTCTGCTCATTAAAGAATAAAGCAAAGGCTGGAAAAAACAGCCAACACATTGGCAAAATTATTCATGAACACAGCGTGCAAAAGAAACAATGATCAGCAAAAAAATGGGAAATGCAACTTTTCAACAGCGAGATAATATCCAGAATATATATATCTCCCTTCCTGCAAACGCTGTTCATCATCTACGCAAAACTTGGAGGAAAGGTACATTTGTAATACACATAGGTGGCTCTATTTTCTCTACCCTGAGTCTGGATACACATTTGATGTATGCTCCAGGAGGTAGAATTTAAAACAGATGATTTGATTTTGCTACTTTTTAGCAATGCAATCATCCATGTCAACCAATCAGAACGCAGCTTTCAGCAGCTCAGTGAAAGCCAACTGAGGACTGGTAACTAAAGATAAATGCACTGTACTGGTTTTGCACTGTTATAGGAGAAGTCCAGAAATCCATTAATATTTCAGACACCGGTAAATGCAGACTAACCAAACTGTCCACTGGTTTCTTATATCTATTAGATACTCTAGGACAGCCTTTCGGAACCCTTTTCACATGGAGTATCCCTTGAAATAACTTCTCAGGGGTCTCAGGGAACCCCTACTAATAGATACTATATCTTCAGCTCGCGTTACATTAGCATAGCGGTCGGGAGGGATAGCGAAGAATGGGGAAGTATGCCCCTTTTATTGGTGGCCAGTGGTCAGTGAGAAGAACCCCTCTTACATTGGTGGTCAGTGGGAAGAATGTCCCTTACATTGGTGCTTATTGGGAAGAGGGTCCCTTACATTGGTGGCCATTGGGAAGAGGGTCCCTTACATTGGTGGCCATTGGCAAGAATGCCCCTTACATTGGTGGCCATTGGCAAGAATGCCCCTTACATTGGTGGCCATTGGCAAGAATGCCCCTTACATTGGTGGCCATTGGCAAGAATGCCCCTTACATTGGTGGCCATTGGCAAGAATGCCCCTTACATTGGTGGCCATTGGCAAGAATGCCCCTTACATTGGTGGCCATTGGCAAGAATGCCCCTTACATTGGTGGCCATTGGCAAGAATGCCCCTTACATTGGTGGCCATTGGCAAGAATGCCCCTTACATTGGTGGCCATTGGCAAGAATGCCCCTTACATTGGTGGCCATTGGCAATAATGCCCCTTACATTGGTGGCCATTGGCACGAATGCCCCTTACATTGGTGGCCATTGGCAAGAATGACCCTTACATTGGTGGCCATTGGCAAGAATGACCCTTCCATTGGTGGCCATTGGCAAGAATGACCCTTACATTGGTGGCCATTGGCAAGAATGACCCTTCCATTGGTGGCCATTGGGAAGAAAACCCCCCTTACTACTTACTGATAGATAAAAAGATCTTTATTCTCATTGGTAACTTACCTGATGGGCAGAAATTTCTTAAGAAACCGCTACTAAAATCTGGTGGAACCCTGGTTGAGAAAGGTAGCTCTAGCAGGTAGATGTGCCCACTGGAACCCCCCCCCCCCCCACCCCCTCATCTAAAACAAGCCTTAAGAAGGTCTGTGCAGGTAGGTGGAGCAGGGAGCTTAGTGCACAAGCAAAGTTCCTGATAGAAGAACACAGTGAATAATTTGACATGCCACCCTTCCCCCCAAACATTTTCAGCTGGTCAGAACCTCAAAAGGAGCTTTTGCACAGAGAAACACAAAGGCTGCCATTGTTTGTTTTTTTTTGTTTTTTTGCAAATATTAGTTGCTGTTGACCATCATTGCTTCAAAACTTCAAGTTACTAACCCAGAACAAGCATGTCAACAAGAATTGGGGACTTGTCTGCATACGTGTTCGAGGTTGTAGACTCAAAGCCTTTCTGAAGTAGGTCAGCAATGGCAGCCCCCCTATTTCTCTTAGAAAAGCTTTTTTTTTTTTTAAACAAGACCATTGTGCCGGTTTTTAACCCCAAGCTGCTTGCTACCGAACACTCACCCACAGAAGATCATGTCTAGCATGTGTGAGATTGGTAAAGAATGTCCCGTTGACCATCGTACAAGAGGCTGCACAAGTATCTCCAAGTCCACAGACTGTAAGTGGAGACAAAAGCTGGAGACTGAGCTTATATACCCCACCACGCTGCAGCATGATGCAATGTACAGAAAGACTCACAGACAGATGTTTCATGTTAAAGGCAGGGAACTGGGATTGTGGACACTTCCCAAGACCGCTTCCTGAGCGTTAACTCTTTGGCAGGTGGAAGACCTGGAAGTTCTGTACAGTGCAGTTACTAGTGGGGAGCCAAGGCAGTGAAAGTGTCAAGGATGGAGGTTTGGTGTGACAAGCGTAGTCCTATTCATGGAGTGGATTCCCAGAGGGGGGATGGGTTAATGTGAGGTTCCAATATTCCCAGCCAGGGATGGTAGACTGACTGACCGGAGCTAAAAATAGTGGCACATCTGGAGCAGGGAACATGGGAGAGGCAGTATAGATGGTTGCAGAGCACAGAACAAAGAAAGCAATGTAGAGAAAGAGTGGTACAGGACATAAAATAAAAGGTCCATGCATAGTGCAGAAAGGATGTTAGTAGCATAACAAATAACGGCCGTAGGTGTATTCTGCAGCAGAAATAGGATATTGCAAAACAGAGAACAGAAAAAAGCTTGGGTGGGAGGTTTTTGTTGTATCGTCTACTGACCTATATGCATTATTCTCTTCTGATCCCTATACTCTGTGCATTCACTCTCCTGACCCCTGCACTATGTGCATTATGCTCTCCACTGTACTCTGTGCAATACACACTTCTGACCTCCGCAACCTAGGCGTTATGCTCGCCTGACCTCCGCACTCTGTGCATTCATTATGTACCTTTAAAGCCTGCACTCTGTGCATTAGACATTAATGGCCGATGCACCCTGTAAACAAAAATTCCCCTACACTTTGTACGATACACTCTCCTGACCCCAGCACTCTGTGCGTTAAGTTCTCCTGACCCCTGGACACTGTGCATTATGTTCTCTTGACCACCGCACTTTGTACATTACATACCCATAAACTCTGCACTCTGTGCAAAACACAATCCTGACCACTGCACTCTAGGCTTTATGCTCTCTTGACCTCTGCCCTCTGTGCATTATGTACCTTTAATGCCTGCACTCTGTGCATTACACATTCATGACTGATGCACCCTGTGAGCTAAATACCCCTACACTCTGTGCAATAAACTCTCCTGACCCCTGCACTCTGTGCAATACATACCCATTAACTCTGCACTCTATGCAATACACACTCCAGACCCCTGCACTCTAGGCGTTATGCTTTCCTGACCCCTGCACTCTGTGCCTTATGTACCTTTGACTCCTGCACTCTGTGCTTAACACACTCAAGACTGCTGCATCCTGTGAGTTACATACCCCTGCACTCTGTGAGATACTTTCTGCTGAACCCTGTACTGGATGCTTTACATACCACTGGACTCTGTATGGTACACACTCCTGGCCACTGCATCCTGTGAGTTACGTACCCCTGAACTTTGTATGTTAGTTATTCTCCAGACCTTTGCACTCTGTGTGGTACACACTCCTGACCACTGCATCCTGTGTTACGTACCCCTGAAATTCTCCAGACCTTTGCAGTCTGTGCGGTACACACTCCTGGCCCCTGCATCCTGTGAGTTACCTAGCCCTGAACCCTGTACTTAATTCTCCAGGTCCTCGCACCCTGTGCATCATTCTCTCCTGACCACTGCACCACCTCGTTGTTCTCCTCCAGGTACCCAAGGCTGAACCCCCTCCCAAAAAAAAAAATATCTACGGTCATGTACAGCATTTTAGGGTATAATGTTCTACACGTAGCAGGGCACAAAAATAAGCAATGCAAGCTTTGCACAGTAGAAGAGGCACACAAATGCACTGCAGGATTCAAAAGGACACAGAAAACCTTACACAGCAAAAGAGAAATAATTTTGAACTCCTACTCAGTCAAGTCCTGTATAATTTGTTGGTGCTTTACAAAGACATAGGAAGTATATACCTGAAACAATGATTTATGAACCACAGAGTATACGAGGAGGAACGTACAGCACTTCCAAGCATAAGAAACAGGTTAAAAGGTCAGGATACCGGACATGGCAGAGGGCCCAACAGTGCCTCATCCTGATGGGCTGCTGATCATTTGATCACTAGAACAGACAGTCAAAGTAATCAAAAAGGTTTGTATTCAAAACAAACCCGCCGACTTAAAGTATTACTACACCCAGTAAAAATAGTTAATCCGCCCCCCCCCCCCCCCACAGTGCCCACAGCTTATAAATCATCTTTTTACATTCAATTACTGCCACTATGTACCTTTTTCGCTGATCTGTATACCACGGTTACATGATAAACTGCACAGTTTCTCCACTGCTGAGAGTTCAGGTAGGAGGAGATTTACACTACAGCCTGTATACACGCCCACATGTGTGATGTCAATATCATGTGACCTGGCTAGCTCTGAGAACAAGTAAATGTTCTCTCCAGCATAAAAGACACAACTGAGCATGTGCAGGTTGGCTACTCTTCCTGTGTTAGCTGCCCTTCCCCAGATAGACAGTGCAGTAGGGGGAGGATCTGTGCATACAGGATAAAACAACCTTTACACAATGCAAAGGATTAACCCCTTAAGTTCCACAGTGAGTATAACAAGCATGCTATGCTGCATATACAGACTGATTTTACTGTTGTGGGTTTAGTAACACTAAGGGGTTGATTTACCAAAGGAAAATCCACTTTGCACTTGAAAGTGCACTGAAAGTGCACATGGAAGTGCAGATGCTGTAGATCCGAGGGGGACATGCAAGGAAAATAAAAAACAGCATTTTAGCTTGCACATGATTGGATGATAAAATCAGCAGAGCTTCCCCTAATTTCAGAGCTTCCCCTCAGATTTACAGCGACTGCACTTCCATGTGCACTTTCAAGTGCAAAGTGGATTTTCCTTTAGTAAATCAACCCCTAAGTATCATCGTGCTTTGCACAGAGAGATATATTTTGACAGCACTTTGTAAAAATTATGAAAAATAAATTAAATATTTTAGGCCCCGTTCACACCTATGCGAATTGGTTGCGGCTTACACCGCATCCAATTCGCATAACATTATAAAATACATTGATATTAATGAGGCTAGTTCACATATGTGCGATGCATTTGCACTGCACATTGCCCAAAAAAAGTGTGCGTTTTCTAGGCATTGCGGTGCAGCTCAGGTGCGAATTCAGGCTCATTATCTTCTATGGGAACGCATCTGATTCGCAGATGTGTTCAGTTCTCATCAGGATTTCTCTCCTCCTCACTACAACTTTTGATTGTCAGTCACTCTGTGTTTTGCTCCTCCAGCGCTCACTGGAGTGCTGAACTGTGGAGGGGGTGGGAGAGGCTGGTGCACTGAGAGGCTGAGCCTGCTGCCAGTCAGGCATTTGGGCTGATCCAGACATATTTGTTGGGATCCCTGCAGAATCTGGAATGGCTCTGTGACCTCATCAGACAGCGGGCTTTAGCTTGCAGTCATCTAAATCTGGGACACAGGAGTGCAGAACTGTGACCCCCAGGAGAAGTATGGGCAAAAAAAAAATTAAGCCATACTTCTGCTTTAAAGCTTATAATACTATATTAACAGCTAATAATAAACCTAAGAAGGGGTTTTGTTTTACAATATTGTACCAAATAAATTTTTTTTTTTTTTTCATTTTGGATAGAGTAAGGGAAGGTTATAACCCCCCCACCATCATTTGTCTACCATTAGGGAGATTTCCCTTCACTTCCTGCCCCATAGCCAAAACAGGAAGTGAGAGGAAAACCCCTCAAAGTTAGGGAATTCCAGGGTGCCACCAGGGTCACGGGAACTAGTGTCCCGATTGGAAGATTTCCCTCTAGTGTTCTGATATCAATCCAAAATTTAGGATTTTCTTTTACTTCCGATGATAACGGTAAACAGGACAAATAGAAAGGGAAAATCTAACAGGGGCACAGACAGCAATAAAAAACAGGGCAGGTGTTCTAATTTCTCTACACTCTACCCAGAACTAAGGCCTCGTGCACACTTGAGCTCAAAAATGCCTCTTTTAGAGACATTTGACCTTTTTTCTGCCTCTAAAACGCCCCTCATGTTAACCTAAGTGTCCACAGGGCCATGGATAAGGGGGTACCACCGGTCCTCCTGTATGGGGCCCAGGCCAGCAGGGGGTTCCAGGCAGCAGTGTGAATCGGATATGATCATGGAGGGTGATCTGCACGACGGGTGTGTCCACAGGGCCATGGATAAGGGGGTACCACCGGTCCTCCTGTATGGGGCCCAGGCCAGCAGGGGGGTCCAGGCAGAAGTGTGAATCGGATATGATCAGGGAGGGTGATCTGCACGACGGGGGTGTCCCCACAGGGCCATGGATAAGGGGGTACCACGGTCCTTCTGTATGGGGCCCAGGCCAGCAGGGGGGTCCAGGCAGCAGTGTGAATCGGATATGATCATGGAGGGTGATCTGCACGACGGGGGTGTCCCCACAGGGCCATGGATAAGGGGGTACCACGGTCCTTCTGTATGGGGCCCAGGCCAGCAGGGGGGTCCAGGCAGCAGTGTGAATCGGATATGATCATGGAGGGTGATCTGCACGACGGGTGTGTCCACAGGGCCATGGATAAGGGGGTACCACCGGTCCTCCTGTATGGGGCCCAGGCCAGCAGGGGGGTCCAGGCAGAAGTGTGAATCGGATATGATCAGGGAGGGTGATCTGCACGACGGGGGTGTCCCCACAGGGCCATGGATAAGGGGGTACCACGGTCCTTCTGTATGGGGCCCAGGCCAGCAGGGGGGTCCAGGCAGCAGTGTGAATCGGATATGATCAGGGAGGGTGATCTGCACGACGGGGGTGTCCCCACAGGGCCATGGATAAGGGGGTACCACGGTCCTTCTGTATGGGGCCCAGGCCAGCAGGGGGGTCCAGGCAGCAGTGTGAATCGGATATGATCAGGGAGGGTGATCTGCACGACGGGGGTGTCCACAGGGCCATGGATAAGGGGGTACCACCGGTCCTCCTGTATGGGGCCCAGGCCAGCAGGGGGGTCCAGGCAGCAGCGTGAATCGGATATGATCAGGGAGGGTGAACTGCACGACGGGGGTGTCCACAAGGCCATGGATAAAGGGGTACCACCGGTCCTCCTGTATGGAGCCCAGGCCAGCAGGGGGGTCCAGGCAGCAGTGTGAATCGGATATGATCAGGGAGAGTGATTTGCACGACGGGGGGGGGGGGGGGCAGTTACTGGAACTGGTCCCCTTTATGACTCTTTGCAACCGCTGAAAGCTGGCTTCTTCTCCTCTCCCTCTAGCCAGCTTTCAGCTGCTGCAGAGAAAACCATACAGTTGATCGGTTCTAGTAATTGCCCCCTCTGCCACAATGGACCATACTTTCCCCACTGCTGTCCAGGCCCCCTGTGCACCCCCCTCCCCCCACACCCCTACGGTGCTGCCCGCTTCCCTCCTCTTGTTTCTTCTGGTACCTGTAAGGATGGAGAGTAGGAGAAGGGTCAAGTAAAATAGGTCATATTTACCAGCCCCTTCCTTTCCTGAATGAACACAATGGGTGATCAGTACCCACCACTTACTGTGTTCATTCATAACTGAAGCATAGAAAACTGTGTTTATTTAGGGGGGGGGACCTGTCAGGTTGGCTGTATGGGTTTATAGCAGGAGCCCTGTGTGTCCATGCACATCAGCAGGGGAGTTTAGAGGCAGAAAAAAAGAACATCACTTGTGCGTTCCAGACGGGGGGGCATTTTGGCAGGAAAAACGCCAAAACGTCTAAATATCACTTGAGCATTTTATTTCAATGGTCAGAATCAATTAATATTCTGGCCAATGAAATAAACATCCAAGCGCTCGACGCACCTAAATGCATTCGCAAAAATGCAGTTTAGGCGCGTTTTGAAGCTGATTTTCTCCTGCTATAAGAATAGGGTTTAAAAAAGTCTCAGTGTGCATGAAGCCTAAAAGAAAAAGGTTTTGCCTTTAGTTACACCTTAACCAACGCATACTGAGACTTTTAAACTTGGCATCAGCTGCCTTTTCTTTTTCCATTTTTTCCCATTGGAAAGGGTCATTTTATCCTTCTATTCATCCAAAGACATCAATGGGGATGGTGAAACCAGCAAATACTTTTTTCAGTAGAAAGGGGAAAGCCTAGAACCTCTATGAGGGGTAATCAGAGTAATAAAGATCTAAACAGATTTTCTAATTCTTCCCAACTTCTAAAGAAAAACAAAACTTTTGTCTGGCTTGAATTACTTTTCTCACGTAAGTATCCTCTTTAATCACTGATCCGAGGTATTTAAAGCTCCGAAAGCGTTCATAATTGGCTTCATTGAAGTGAGCAGTTCTGTCTTTCCCATCATTCCACTTTCCAGATGAAAAGTTCTATTTGGTTTTGGCACCCTTCACCTATCCAGTCCATCTCTCCCTCGTTCTAGTCTTATATGGCTTTCCTCGAGATCGGGGGAGCAGATCAGTGCTATCGGCATATGGAAGGTTCTTTGTTGTCTGATTAACAAACGTTCC
Source organism: Rana muscosa (assembly GCA_029206835.1). Lineage (NCBI taxonomy): Eukaryota > Metazoa > Chordata > Amphibia > Anura > Ranidae > Rana > Rana muscosa. The sequence continues at coordinate 56,040,990 of CM055124.1, read as the reverse complement.
AGAGAATACATCTCACCAATTTAATGTGAAGGCGTAGGGGTGTGTGTATAAAAAGACATGCTGTATATACTCGAGTATAAGCCGACCCGAATATAAGCCGAGGCACCAAATTTTAGCAAAAAAACTGGGAAAACATATGGACTCGAGTATAAGCCTAGGGTGTCCATCTGCATGCCTCACTGTGCCTCACTTTGCCTCACTGTGTCCATGTGCATGCCTCACTGTGCCCATGCCTCACTGCGCCCATGCCTCAGGGCCGTTTGAAGGAATTTGGGGGCCCCAAGCAAAATGGACATGGAGGCCCCCCAACCCCCCCCCCCCCCCGCACTCGAGCAAAGCCTACAGGACCTTGGGATGGAGAGGGGGACAGTGGGATGGACAGGGGACAGTGGGATGGACAAGGGGGGCCGTGGGATGGTGGGGGGGGGGAGGCTGCTGCAGGTGTAGTGAGAGGCAAACAAGTAGTGGGAGAGAAGAGACAGTGAACAGCTGGACAGAAGGGCTGGGTGTGAGGAGTAGTCATCATCAACATGTGTGCGCAGTGCCAGTGATGCAGGAAACATCTTCAGCTCTGAGGGGTTCATGCTGGGACCTGTAGTTGTTCACTTTTGGGGGGTCACATGATTTCAGGTCCCAGCATGAACCCTCCCTGCCCTGCTAGGATGTGTCAGGTCAGTCTTTGTGTCCTTCTCCTGCTCCAGTCCGTCCTGCAGCCCACCCTTATGATGTTGGTAACACAATGGTGAGTAATGCATTTTACTTGCCTTTCTAATCTGTCACTCTGTTACACTAAAGCCTCGTACACACGGTCGGATTTCCATCGGACTTTTCCGTGGATTTTTGTCCGAACAGAGTTGGCCGGGAACACCCATAGCATACACACCACAGGACTTTTCTGCAAACTTTCCCAAAACTTTTTTCTGCTCTTTTCTGCTCTTTACCGCCACCCTTTGGTCAACTTCTGCTATTGTTGGTTGATTTTAACATTATTTGTTTTGTCCATCGGACAAAAGTCAGATGGTTTTCTGTACACACAGTCGGACTTTGCTCCTTCGAACTTTTGTTGGCCAAAAGTTTGTCTGTTTGCAGACCGAACTTTTGTCCAATGAAAACCAAAAAAGTTTGTCCGATGGAGCGTACACACGGTCTGATTTTTGGTCAAACTTGCTCAAAATGAAGTTTGTTGGCAAAAAGTCAGACCGTGTGTACGGGGCTTTACACTGACTCACAGCTGCAATCTGTCTCTCTGTCACGACGTGTTTCTGTTCTGCAGCACAGCATGCCGCTGCCTGAGTGTGTGCCTGGCTGGACTCGAGCCAAGGAGAGAACATACAGGGAGCGGGAGGAGGTGGGTGGAGCTAGCTAGATCTTCCGAGTTCTCTGCTGTGATAGGCACAACTCTGCCTCTCTCCTGCTCTGCTCGTGATGTCACTGGTTGCTATACGCCAAGCGGGTGGCAGGGTAGCAACCAGCACAGTGCCAGGCCAGCTAGGGGTCCATCCACGGTCTCAGTCAGATCGATCGATCATGCATTAGATCGTCCCAGGGCGGAAATCCAGGACAGTGACAGGCAGCAGGCAGGCACCCTAGGCTGGGGCCCCAGGCTAGCTCGGGGCCCCAAGCAATTGCTTGTTTTGCCTGTCCTGTTGCGACTGCCCTGCCATGCCTCACTGTGCCCATGCCTCACTGTGCCCATTCCTCACTGTGCCCATGACTAGACTGACGTTTAACATTGAAGTCTATGGAAGGGGTGCCCGGTTTTGAAAAATCAGTGCTCCCCGGCCTTAGATCTCCCAGACAAAATTTGCACACTTATAGAGGAGAAATGGGGCTACATATGTGCCAAGTTTCGGGTCCAGGGGACCTACGACTGGCTGGTACTGGGTCCCCAAAGTCACCGGAGAAATTACCATTTAACATGGGAGTCTACAGAAGGGGTGCCCGGATTTGAAAAATCGGTGCTCCCCGGACAGCAAACTTTGCACACTTGTAGAGGAAGAGTGGGGCTATATATGTGCCAAGTTTGGGATCCAGGGGACCTACGGCCGGAAGGTACCGGGTCCCCAAAGTCCGGGAGATCAGGCGCAAAAAGGTGACTTGAGTATAAGCCAAGGGGGACATTTTCAGCACAAAAAAATGTGCTGAAAAACTCGGCTTATACTCGAGTATATACGGTATAAAGCTGTTCTTCCATTGCAATTGCATGTAAACTCATTCTGTGCAAATGGGGCTATATTGTCTGCAATTCAAATGTGTGACTGTAAATGGTGCCGAGGAGCATATTTAGTCCCTAGAATTAGTCCTGTATTTCCCTACAGTAGACAGTGCCATCTAGTGGTCATATCACATTATGGCCACTAGATGGTGCTGACTACCGTAGGAAATAAGTATGCTCCTCAGCAACATCTAGTGGTCATAATTGGGGACGCACCGATATAACGGCTGCCGAAATCTATTGGCTGAAATCTGCATTTTGCCGATAGGAAAAAGGTGCCGATAATGGCCACCGAAAAGCATACGATTTTGCTGCGATTTTTATAGGTCACGTGACTCAAAAACACAACATTGGTGCATTGCTGATGCTTTTTTTTGGCACGTTTCTAATGCATTTCAATAGGCAGGTGTGTTACACTGCAATGGAAGCGCAGCGGACCAGTGTGAAGACATACACAGATTTGAAAGGAGTTTTAAAGGCAGAAATTTTTTTATCTTAATGTATTCTATGCATTAACCACTTAAGACCCGGACCATTATGCAGCTTAAAGACCAGGCCTCTTTTTGCGATTCGACACTGCGTCGCTTTAACTGACAATTGCACGGTCGTGCGGCGCGGCTCACAAACAAAATTGACGTCCTTTTTTTCCCATAAATAGAGCTTTCTTTTGGTGGTATTTGATCACCTCTGCGGTTTTTATTTTTTGCGCTATAAACAAAAATAGAGCGACAATTTTGAAAAAAAATTAATATGTTTTACTTTTTGCTATGATAAATATCCCCAAAAAATATATAAATAAAAAAAATGTTTCCTCAGTTTAGGCCGATACGTATTCTTCTACATATTTTTGGTAAAAAAAATCAAAAAAAATCGCAATAAGCGTTTATTGATTGGTTTGCGCAAAAGTTATAGCGTTTACAAAATAGGGGATAGTTTTATGGCATTTTTATTATTATTATTTTTTTTTTACTAGTAATGGCGGCGATCAGTGATTTTTTTCGTGACTGCGACATTATGGCGGACACATCGGACACTTTTGACACATTTTTGGGACCATTGTCATTTTCACAGCAATCGGTGCTATAAAAATGCTCTGATTACAGTGAAAATGACACCGGCAGTGAAGGGGTTAACCAGGAGGGGCGCTGTAGGGGTTAAGTGTGCCCTGATGTGTTTTACTTACTGTAGGGGGGCGTGGCTTAGCGTGTGACATCACTGATCGTCGTTCCCTATGACAGGGAACAGACGATCAGTGACAGGCTCACTAGGAAGCACGGGGAGAGGTTTGTTTACACTTACCTCTCCCCGTTCTTCAGCTCTGTGACCCGATCGCGGGACACCAGCGGCGATTGGGTCCGCTGTTCCCGCGGGGACAGTCACGGAGAAGAGGACTGGGTCGCGAGCGCGCCACCGCGCTCGCGACCCACGGCTGGGCTCTTAAAGGGGACGTACATGTACGCCCATGTGCCCAGCCGTGCCATTCTGCCAACGTACATCGGCGTGCGGCGGTCCTCAAGTGGTTAAAGAGGTTGTAAACCTCCCTGCAGTACTTGTACCTATAAGTAAGCCTAGAATAAGGCGATTAAAATTATCAGATTTTATTTATTCATGTAAAACTTATCCCAACAGGAAAAAAAAAAAACTGTTTGCTGTAACTGATTATAAAGTGTGAGCTGGAGTTTGGCTTCAATTTGTTCTTGCATTCAAATCTTCTAGTACATTTAACACTCCCACCCCCCTAGACCATATGTGTCACAAGGCCCGGGGGCCGAATCTGGCCAGCCAGGCTAATTCAGATGGCCCTCACACTTTTCCTGCAGCTTCAGCAACCCTTCAGCTCCACCCCCCACCTTGTCCCAGCAGTTGGCAGTAGAGAGGAGGACAGAACTTCTACAGATCCTGCTCCTGTGCAGCCGCAGTACCCCCTCATCTCCACCTCCCATGGTCTCAGCATTCAGCAGATTCTGGCAGCGGACTCCAGCCCTCCTATGGTCCTCCTCCAGACCCTGCACTTTCTGCTTCCCATCTCCACCCCCAGATTCTTCCAGACAGCAGCACAAGTTAAGGGAGGGTGGGGGATTCTTGACAGCTGATGTAAGGAGAGGTGGGGGGGGGGGTGCTCTGGAAATCTGCCTATTAGTATGAGTATAATACAATTCTATGGCAGTTGAAAAGGAGGGTTGAAAACTATACAATAGTTCTACACTTGAATATCTGCTTGCCATTATTCTTCTTATGCCTTGTACACACGATCGGAATTTCCGATGGACTTGTTTCATCGGAAATTCTGATCGTGTGTGGGCCCCATCTGACTTTTTTCCCATCGGTGTAAAAAAATAGAACAGGTTTCAAATTTTTCCGATGGACAAAACTCCGATCGGAAATTCCGATCGTCTGTGTGGAACTTCGACGGAGAAAAAACCCACGCATGCTCAGAATCAAATGGACGCATGCTCGGAAGCATTGAACTTAATTTTTCTCGGCTCGTCGTAGTGTTGTACGTCACGGCGTTTTGAACGGTCGGAATTTACTCTGACAGTGTGTATGCAAGACAGCTTGAACGGAATTCCGATGAAAAATTCCATCGGATTTTAGACCATCGGATACTCCGATCGTGTGTACAGGGCATTAGACTTTCACTTTTAGAGCTAGTTATTACTTACACTTATAACTCAAACCAGTAATAATTGAATGCAGAGGCAATTATTTAATATGATATAGATTAGATGCATCTATATCAGGGGCCAGCAACCTACGGTCCTGCGGGATGCACCCATACAGGGGGGGGCTGTGTAATATGCAGGGGAGACTGGGTAGGAGGGGGGGAGCTATGTGATGTGCAGGGGGGGCTTTGTAATGTAAAGGAGTCCAGAGGTGCAGGGGGCTGTGTAATGTAAAGGAGTCCAGAGGTGTGGGGGCTGTTCAATGTAAAAGGGGCCAGAGGTGCAGGGCTGAGTAATGTAAAAGGGGCCAGAGGTGCAGGGCTGAGTAATGTAAAAGGGGCCAGAGGGGCAGGGGGCTCTGTAATGTAAAGGGGTCCAGATGTGCAGGGGGCAGTGCAATGTAAAAGGGGCCAGAGGTGCAGGGGGCTGTGTAATGTAAAGGGAACCAGAGGCGCAGGGCTGTGTAATGTAAAGGGAACCAGAGGCGCAGGGCTGTGTAATGTAAAGGGGTCCAGAGGTGCAGGGGGCTGTGCAATGTAAGGGAAACCAGAGGTGCGGGGGGTGTAATGCAAAGGGGTCCAGAGGGGCAGGGAGCTGTGTAATGTAAAGGGGTCCAGAGGGGCAGGGGGCTGTGTAATGTAAAGGGGTCCAGAGGGGGAGGGAGCTGTGTAATGTAAAGGGGTCCAGAGGTGCAGGGGGCTGTGCAATGTAAAAGGGACCAGAGGTGCAGGGGAGTGTGTAATGTAAAGGGAACCAGAGGCGCAGGGCTGTGTAATGTAAAGGGGTCCAGAGGTGCAGGGGGCTGTGTAATGAAAAGGGAACCAGAGGCGCAGGGCTGTGTAATGAAAAGGGAACCAGAGGTGCAGGGGGCTGTGTAATGTAAAGGGAACCAGAGGTGCAAGGGGGCTGTGTAATGTAAAGGGAACCAGAGGTGCAGGGGGCTGTGTAATGTAAAGGGAACCAGAGGCACAGGGTTGTGTAATGAAAAGGGAACCAGAGATGCAGGGGGCTGTGTAATGTAAAGGGAACCAGAGGTACAAGGGGGCTGTGTAATGTAAAGGGAACCAGAGGCGCAGGGGGCTGTGTAATGTAAGGGAAACTAGAAGTGCGGGGGGTGTAATGTAAAAGGGGTCCAGAAGTGCAGGGGGCTGAGTAATGAAAAGGGAACTAGAGGTGCAGGGGGCTGTGTAATGAAAAGGGAACCAGAGGCGCAGGGGGCTATGTAATGTAAAGGGAACCAGAGGTGCAGGGGGCTGTGTAATGTAAAGGGAACCAGAGGTGCAGGGCTGTGTAATGTAAAGGGGTCCAGAGGTGCAGGGGGCTGCGTGATGTAAGGGAAACCAGAGGTGCGGGGGGTGTAATGCAAAAGGGACCAGAGGTGCAGGGGGCTGCGTGATGTAAGGGAAACCAGAGGTGCGGGGGGTGTAATGCAAAAGGGACCAGAGGTGCAGGGGAGTGTGTAATGTAAAGGGAACCAGAGCCGCAGGGCTGTGTAATGTAAAGGGGTCCAGAGGTGCAGGGGGCTGTGTAATGAAAAGGGAACCAGAGGCGCAGGGCTGTGTAATGAAAAGGGAACCAGAGGTGCAGGGGGCTGTGTAATGTAAAGGGAACCAGAGGTGCAAGGGGGCTGTGTAATGTAAAGGGAACCAGAGGTGCAGGGGGCTGTGTAATGTAAAGGGAACCAGAGGCGCAGGGCTGTGTAATGTAAAGGGGTCCAGAGGTGCAGGGGGCTGTGTAATGTAAGGGAAACTAGAGGTGCGGGGGGTGTAATGCAAAGGGGTCCAGAAGTGCAGGGGGCTGTGTAATGAAAAGGGAACCAGAGGCGCAGGGCTGTGTAATGAAAAGGGAACCAGAGGTGCAGGGGGCTGTGTAATGTAAAGGGAACCAGAGGTGCAAGGGGGCTGTGTAATGTAAAGGGAACCAGAGGTGCAGGGGGCTGTGTAATGTAAAGGGAACCAGAGGCGCAGGGCTGTGTAATGTAAAGGGGTCCAGAGGTGCAGGGGGCTGTGTAATGTAAGGGAAACTAGAGGTGCGGGGGGTGTAATGCAAAGGGGTCCAGAAGTGCAGGGGGCTGTGTAATGAAAAGGGAACCAGAGGTGCAGGGAGCTGTGTAATGTAAAGGGAACCAGAGGTGCAGGGGGCTGTGTAATGAAAAGGGAACCAGAGGCGCAGGGGGCTATGTAATGTAAAGGGAACCAGAGGTGCAGGGGGCTGTGTAATGTAAAGGGAACCAGAGGCGCAGGGCTGTGTAATGTAAAGGGGTCCAGAGGTGCAGGGGGCTGTGTGATGTAAGGGAAACCAGAGGTGCGGGGGGTGTAATGCAAAGGGGTCCAGAGGTGCAGGGGGCTGTGTAATGTAAAGGGGCCCAGACCCCTGCAACAGTGCCAGAGCCTGAAAGGAGTGAACATGCAGGCTCCCTCGGAGTGAACTGGCTTTGTATTAGTGAAGCACCTTAAAGGGAGGTAAACCTGTACTGTTATTATTACAATGTTAGGATTATTATTATTATCTTCATTTATTATCAGGTAAATGTGGCCCTCCATGCATTCACATACATTGAATCCGGCCCTCATGTGGAAAAAGGTTGCTGACCCCTGATCTATATAGTCTTAGATACAATCAGATCTTTGAGTGCAACCATAATGCTGATGCGGCCTACGATGAAATTTAGTTTTATACCCCTGCCATAGACTGACAATGCTGCTGTCTGTTGTGCTTCCTGTGCTCATTCCTCCAGAGTTGTGTCTTACAGGAGGCGTGTTACTGGCCTGATCACCAGGTGAAAACAGAGGGAAAAAAGTCAAAGAAAAGAAAACAAATGCAGCCACCACATCTAATGATTGGTAAGCTTCAGTATATTACAGTTTTAGTTTTGGGTTTAATACCACTTTTAACCCTCCGAAATAGAACATTCCCTCTCAGCACTCCAGTTTTAGGTATACTCACTGCATATCATCCAGCTTGACCAGTAGGCGCTCTGCCAGCTGTTTCTCTTTGGATTGTAGGATGTATTTATCATTGGTCCGATAAGACTCCAGTTCTTTAAGTTCAGTCTCCCCAGGAGTCATACCCAATACCCGCTTAGCCCTGAGGAAAACAGACAATGCCAGTATTATATCTCAATGTATATCACAATGTATTGAATCTCCACAGCCACCAGATTTCATACCTTGCTTGGAAAATAACAGGTGAAATCTTGAAGTCTGAATACAGTTGTGTGGGAGAAAAACAAAAATCCAAAATCGTAAAAAGGCCAAGTTCACCTTTTTTTTTTTTTCCTAAATACCAGCTCCTCTATGCACCAATATAGCATTCGTGTACTTTTTTTTTTTCAAAAATATCAAAGCTTTCCATAAAATCTACAGACACGTACCTTACTGTCCTCCATCCATGATTCAAAACGTATCTATTGCTTCTGTCTTACTTCCTGAACAGACTGTAGGTCATGACACAGGAAGCAGTTGACCTCATTAGCACCAGTGGCGTCACTAGGGTTGGTGTCACCCGGTGCGAAAAAAAATGGTGTCACCCCCCAACAACTATAGTCCCCCCTCAGTACAGACCCCCCTTCACTAACTACAGACCCCACTCCCACAGTATAGATCCCTTCCCTCAGTACAAACCCGCTCCACTAAGTACAGACTCTCCGCCATCAATATAGACCCGCCTCCCTCAGTATGAACCCCCACCTCAGTGCAGACCGCTCCATCAGTACAGACACCCCCACCTCAGTGCAGACCTCCTCAGTTACAGACACCCTGCTCAGTTACAGACACCCCCCACAGTACCAGACACCCCTTGTACAGACACCCCCTCAGTTACAGACACCCCCCTCAGTACAGACACCCCCCTCAGTACAGACACCCCCTTGGTACCAGACCCCCCTCAGTACAGACACCCCCTCAGTTACAGCCCCCCTGGTGCAAACTCCCCCTAGTGCAGACCCCAGCAGTACAGACACCCCCTCCCCCATCAGTAAAGATGCCCCCCTTACCTTACAGACCTCAGAACAGAGCGGCAGATACACACAGCAGTGTGTCTCTCGAGCGCGGGCTCCTCCTCCTCCTCTGTGGATGTAAACAGAGAGGAGGCAGAGGGGGCGGCGGCTTCCTTCCGCTCCGCTGAGGGACACAGCCGCAGCGTGAGCCTAAGGCACAGGGCAGCGGGCAATGTCAGTGTGGTGCCGCTGCGCTACCCACGGGTGTCACCCCTCTGGTGGGTGTCACCCGGGTGCGGCCCGCCCCCCCCGCACCTGGCTAGCAACGCTAGTGCGTGTCGTCACATCATCACAGTGCAGTGTGATGATGTGACAGGCTGAGTCGCTCGCTGGCTCTGTAGGGTAGGGAGGAGGATTGGAATTTAGGAATAGGAAGAATAAGGAGCCGGAGGACACACACCAGGCGCGGCCGCGGCGCTGGAGGTGTTGTTCCAGGCTTCCAGCCCAGCGGGGTGAAATTAATCAATGAATGGGTCAGCTGTAAAAAAAATAAAAATAAATAAATAAATAAATAAATAAATAAATAAAAAAAAAAAAAAAAGGGAGGGTGTCACCCCTCTAGCGGGTGTCACCCGGGGGCGGACCGCACCCCCCTAGCAACGCCTCTGATTAGCACACACCCTCCCACTCCCAGATGCACGTTTTTTAAATGAAATGCAATCAGTGATCACCCTTCTCACTAAATACACAATCAGATTGCATAGTGTATGGCCATCTTTATACAAGTACATGACATGTTTCCCCGAAAATAAGCCCGGGTCTTATAATAATTTTGGCAACAAAAGACACAGTAGGGCTTATTTTCGGGGTAGGTCTTACCATGTAATGTGCTGTCTTCTCTCTCCCTGCCTGACAAGAATCCTCAGTGTGAACCCAGTTAAAATGCTTGTAAAATCCTATAATCCACTCTATTACAGTATTATATAATGTACAATATGTGTGTTTCTGTAATATAATTCTGCCAAATACCTTCGTTATAGCACCGCTCCGCACTTCAGTGACGCGCCAGAGCTCTCTTCCCCGCAATTATATTACAGAAACACAGTGAATTATAGGATTTTACAAGCATTTTAAACTAGGGCTTATTTTCAGGGTAGGGCTTATATTAGAGCCTTCCTGGAAAATAATGCTAGGTCTTTTTTTTTGGGTAGGTCTTATTTTCGGGGAAACACGTTAGAAGGGTGTGAACAGAAACACTCAGCTGTCAAGCCCCATTCACATCTCTGCATAGCGGGGACTCGCATTCCCACGTGCCTTTTTTTTTCCTTTTTGTGAGGTGGGAGGTGTTTTGGAGCATTTTCACTCATCACACATAGGGCAGCCCATCCACCTGAATAGACTGCCCTACACACAGCAATCACCCCAAAAAAACTTCAGAACTTAGAGCAGAGCTTGGTGCGTTTTTTACTGCGATTTTTGGTGCAGCGCATTTCTGAAATGCAAGGAAACGCACAGATGTGAATGGAGCCTCATTGTTCTCGTGTTATCGCACCAATTTCACTTTCAGGACCCATTCAGATCTAGCTTAGTGGGAGCGAACGTTTTGTGTCTCGTTTTTCCTGTGACACGCATAGGGCAGCTTGCTGATTTAGATGGGCTGTGCTATATGTGGCTTATGTGACATGTTGGTGTTTTGTGGGTTGCGTGTTTTGTACTGTGAGTTTTGCAGCATTTGCCACTCGTTTTTTCACATGGCAAAATGTGTGTTTGCTTCTGTGTTTGGTGTGCACTGAAAGCGCAACTAGTAATTTTAGGTGTATAAAGGTGGCTATACACTATACAATCTGATTGTACAATCTCCTTTAGATCTGCCATCAATTATGTAGTGCAAGGGCCTGCCTGATTGGATACAGAGTGATTGGCTAGATAAGAGTTTCCTCATATTATATAAATTTGGTAAATCTAAAAGAGATTGTACAATCAGATTGTATAGTCATAGTGTATAGCCACCTTTATACACCTAAAATTACTAGTTGCGCTTTCAGTGCCATTAATTGTTAACGGCACACCAAACACAGAAACAAACACACATTTTGCCATGTGAAAAAACGAGTGGCAAATGCTGCAAGTCGCACAGTAAAAAAACACGCAACCCACAAAATGCCAACATGTCACATAAGCCACATATAGCACAGCCCATTAAAATCAGCAGGCTGCCCTATGCGTGTCACAGGAAAAACGAGATACAAAACGTTTGCTCCCACGAGACGAGATCTGAATGGGTCCTGAAAGTGAAATTGGTGCGATAACACGAGAACAATGAGGCTCCATTCACATCTGTGCGTTTCCTTGCATTTCAGAAATGCACTGCACCAAAAATCGCAGTAAAAAACGCACCAAGAATCGCTCTAAAAAAAGTTCTGAAGCTTCTTAGGGGTGATTGCTGTGTGTGTAGGGCAGTCTATTCAGGTGAATGGGCTGCATGCAGTATGTGTGATGAGTGAAAATGCTCCAAAACACCTCCCACCAAAAAAAAAAAAAAAAAAAAGGCACGTGGGAATGCGAGTTCCTGCTATGCAGAGATGTGAGCGGGGCTTGACAGCTGAGTCTTTCTATCCACTCCCTTCTATGTACATGTATAAAGATGGCCATACACTATGCAATCGGATTGTGTATTTAGTGAGAAGGGTGATCACTGATTGATTGCATTTCATTTAAAAAACGTGCAGCTGGGAGTGGGAGGGTGGATGATGCAGGGTGTGTGCTAATGAGATCAGCTGGTCAACTGCTTCCTGTGTCATGACCTACAATCTGTAAGGACGTAAGACAGAAGCAATAGATATGTTTTGAATCATGGATGGAGGACAGTAAGGTACGGGTCTGTAGATTTTATGGAAAGCTTTGATATTTTTGCAAAAAAAGTACACGAATGCTATATTGGTGCATAGAGGAGCTGGAATTTAGAAGGAAAAAAAAAAAGGTGAACTTAGCCTTTAATGGATGAAAGAAAAAGAAAGATGGAAAGGGATACCTATCAAGACAATCGGACACCTCTATAATGGGGACGTCACCATGCTCACCTTTCCTTTATACTTTTATAGATTTTATTTTTATGCAACCTCTGTTTTTATTGTGCTTTACGAGCTTCAAACTACCACTGTGCTTTAAGCACACGGAGATGAGTCCTCCACTGACGCATTTCACCCAACATCTGGGCTTCATCGTATAGGCTCTACCTAGACCAGGAACATCTAGAATGCAGCCAATGTGCCCATAAAATGAGAGGCAGTTCAGTGATAGAAAAACAAATGAATATTCGCTTTTCTAACACACCTGGGTGGACTCCGAGCGCAATGCTCTGATTTCCAAGTCCACCTTTTTTTTAAGCTTATTAGAGCCTATGGCTACACAGAGGGGGCGGCGCCCGGGCACCGCTAATGGACGGGCCGCCACTGCAGGAAACGGATATTCCTACATTTCCTCTGTGGGAAATTGTCCTGACAGTCTGCCGAGGTCCTGGGATCCCTGGAGGAACAGGGGAGCCCAGGAACCATCTAGAAGTGGCGACAGGAGGGTGGGGGGGTGGGGGTTTCCTTTCGCATTGCTGCAAAAGTGATTGGGCGGCTGGGAAAAAGGGCCCTGCAAGCCCCAAAACATCCTCTTCTAATGTCTTATGTGACTCGGTCTTCACATTAAGGCCCTTTTCACACGTACGGACCGTATGTCCGCTTTTTCATCCATTCATTTACGGATGAAAAAGGCACATACATTGGTCCCTATGAGATCGCGGGTGTCAGCGGATGAACATCCGCTGACACCCGATCTCCTCCGTGTCCGCAATCCCCCGATTCTGCAGACGGAGGAAAATACTATTTTTCAATCCGTCTGCACAGCAGATCAGATGAACACGGACAGACGGTCCCGTGTTCATCCGATCCCCCCATAGGGGAGAGCGGAGATCTGGCCGGGGCGGTCCCTGCACAGTGTGCGGGGACCGCCCTGTCATCCGTCGGCTCAGCGGGGATCAACGGAGCGATCCCCGCTGAGCAAGCGGAGGTTCACGGGGTGGATCATCACGGATCCGTCCTGTGTGAAAGGGGCCTAAGGCCCCTTTCACACTGGGGCGGGGAGGTGCGCTGACGGTATAGCGGCGTTATTTTTAGCGCCGCTATACCGTCGTTTTTGCCGCGATATTCAGCCGATAGCGGTGCAGTTTTAACCCCCGCTAGCGGCCGAGAAAGGGTTAAAACCGCCCGCAATGCGCTGCTGAAGCAGCGCATTGCGGGCGGTATAGCCGCGCTGTCCCATTGATTTCAATGGGCAGCAGCGGTAAAGGAGCGGTAAACACACCGCTCCGTAGATGCGTCTAGCAGGACTTTTGGAGCGGTCCTGCTAGCGCACCTCTTCAGTGTGAAAGCCTTCGGGCTTTCACATTGAAGACTGCAGGGCAGGATTTTTCAGGCGTTTTTCAGGTGCTATTTTTAGCGCCAAAATGCCTGAAAAACGCCCCAGTGTGAAAGGGGCCTAAAACACATTATTTGGGAGTGCTGATGACTTTGCACATGGTATAGATATAGATCTAGCTGGTTGCCCACCATATAGAAGCTTCCATCAAGAATCCCTAATAGGTTCACTTTACAAAAGCTACACAAGCGATACCAAGGAAAGCAAATCTCCAAATCTGCAATATAAAGAGATCACCTGAAATCTTCCAGCTGTCTGGAAATCTCTGGAAACTGGTACGCCTGAATTTCCTGGAGATACTTCTTGAGTGTGTCATCTGGGATGAGGTCTGGCCTTGTCCGATCTGTGACAATAGAGTAGACATGTTTGTCAAGTCATGTTTCTATATGTAATCCAAAGCCGATTCTGCCATTACCCTAAAAAGGACGGGTTAGGAAAGTTGAAGCAAAAAATGTCTGAGTTGCAACCACATCTAATGTTGTTCCAATTCCCAGTGTCCCTGCGCAGGGTTTGAAATAAACAAAAATGGGAGTGGTTGTCCGCACAGACACTTCTGGGCTTTTTGAGGGGTTAGATCACATTTTCAAAAAATAAATAGGTGAACCAACATTATTAGGCTGATTTTAGGTGCTCAGGGGGACTATGGGAAGTTATTAAAAAAATAGATTTCAGATAATTACAGAAAAACTTTACAAGCTGACCAAGTCTTTACAAATATAAATCACCTGTTGTACCACAATGATTTTGAATTACCGTATATACTCGAGTATAAGCCGAGTTTTTCCAGCACATTTTTTGTGCTGAAAATGCTCCCCTTGGCTTATACTCGAGTCGCCTTTTCGCGCCTGATCTCCTGGAATTTGGGGACCCGGTACCGGCTGGCCATAGGTCCCCTGGACCCCAAACTTGGCACACATATAGCCGCACTCTTCTTCTACAAGTGTGCAAAGTTTGTTGTCCGGGGGACCTACGGCTGGGGAGCACCGATTTTTCAAAGTCGGGCACCCCTTCTATAGACTTCCAGGTTAAACGGTAATTTTTCCGGTGACTTCGGGGACCTGTACCAGCCGGTCTTAGGTCCCCTGGATCCGAAACTTGGCACACATGTAGCCCCATTTCTCTTCTATAAGTGATTTTTGTCTGGGTGACCTACGGCTGGGGAGCAGCGATTTTTCAAAGCCGGGCACCCCTTCCATAGGACTCCCATGTTAAACGGTAATTTTTCTGGTGACTTCGGGGACCCGGTACCAGCCCAGCCCATACATGTAGCCCCATTTATTTTCTATAAGTGTAAAAAGTTTTTTGTCTGGGGGACCTACGGCCGGGGAGCACCGATTTATCAAACCCGGGCACCCCTTCCATAGACTCCCATGTTAAACGTCAGTCTAGTCATGGATACAGCGAGGCATGGATACAGCGAGGCATGGGCACAGCGAGGCATGGGCACAGCGAGGCATGGGCACAGCGAGGCATGGGCACAGCGAGGCATGCACATGGACAGATGGACACCCTAGGCTTATACTCGAGTCAATATGTTTTCCCATTTTTTTAGGTGCCTCGGCTTATATTCGGGTCGGCTTATACTCGAGTATATAAGGTAATTATTAATAGTCGTTATTGAGCACACAGAGTGGGGCAAATTTGCTAAAATTAGCGCACGCAGAATCTGGTGCCGCTGTGCATAGTAACCAATCAGCTTCCAGGTTTAATTGTCAAAGCTTAATTGAACAATAAGTTAGAAGCAGATTGGTTACTCTATAGAGCTGCACCAGATTGCGTGCACCAGTTTTAATAAATCTCCCCCCAATATGTTACTTATAATTTAACCACTTAAGGACCGGAAGATTTTCCCCTTTATGCTGGCCATACACGAGTCTAATTTCGAAAGAACTTTCTTTTGAAAATCAGAAAATGTGTGCGTTTTGTGATCTGATGGCGCCACCGTTAATTTCGAAATTCGACCAACCAAATCTTCAATTTCACCTCATGTTCCTACAGAAAAGAATTTTCGTGTCTGGGAAGCTTCTTTCTTTCCGGGAACCTTTGTTTCTTTCCGGGAATTTTCTTTTCTTGCACATGCGCATTTCTTTTTGGATTACATTTCTCGCACGATTCTCCCATCATTGATTAGAAAATCATTTGTTTTTTCAAAAAATATCCAACATTTTGGATTATTAAAATTCGATGGCCGCCCGAAAATCCGCTGTTGCTGCAGCCCACTATTGGTGCGAAATACGAACGAAAATTCTTAGATAAGATTTTCAAAAGAAAGTTTGTTCGAAATTCGACCGATGTATGGCCAGAATTAATGACCAGGCCATTTTTTTGCGATACAGCACTGCGTCGCTTTAAATGACAATTGCGCGGTCATGAAACAATGTAACCCAAACAAATAGAGCTTCCTTTTGGTGGTATTTGATCACCTCTGCGGTTTTTATTTTTTGCCCTATAAACAAAAAAAGACAACCAATTTGGAAAAAAAAAAAACAATATTGTTTTACTTTTTGCTATAATAAATATCCCCCCAAAAAAGTTAAAAACACATTTCTTCATCAGTTTAGGCCAATATGTATTCTTGTACATATTTTTGTACATTAAAATTAAAAAATGAAAAAAATTGCAATAAGCGTATATTGATTGGTTTGCGCAAAAGACTGATTGGCGGGGAGGAGGATCAGTGTTAGAATAGCGAATATTTTTTCGCTGTTCTAACATACCTGGGTGGGCTGTGAGCGCACTCTCTGCGCCCCAAGCCCACCCTATTTTGAAGCCCATTGGAGGTGCTTCAATGCTTCAAACCCCCCCCCCCCCATTGGAATTCATGTGACCAGCAAAGGGGCCAGACACATGGATAGGGGAGGTGGCGCCCGTGCACCTTAATGGACAGGCCGCCACTGCTCATCACCAGAAACTTTTACCACCATTGACGGACTTCATTGCTTTCTTCGGCAGAAGCAATGCTGGAGGCAAATTTAAAGCACGCACAAATTTTGGTAGCATAATGTGAAATGTATGTTCCTTGCTAAAGATTTTTTTTTAATCAAGTTGTTATGGGTAAAGTTCCTTTTTAAAGCGGAACTTTACCCATAACAACTTGATAAAGAAATGTTCTTTAGCAAGGATCGGCCTCTACAAATTCAGTAGTGCCTCAAAAGAGCAACTGAGCATGTGCAGAGCAGGGTGAGACTGGGTATTATTGGATTTTCAACAGTATAGGCACTTATTTTTAATGTTTTATATAGCTATACCTGCAAAAGGACGTGAGCTAGCAGGATCTAATTTTTGGACTAAAGTTACACTTTTAACCACTTAAGGACCACCTCACGCCGATATACGTCGGTAGAATGGCACGGCTGGGCACAAGCACATACAGGTACGTCCTCTTTAAGGCCCCTTTCACACTGGGGCGGGCAGGTGCAGTGGCGGTATAGCGGCGCGATTTTTAGCGCCGCTATACCGTCGTATTTACCGCGATATTCGACCGCTAACGGTGCGGTTTTAACCCCCGCTAGCGGCCGAAAAAGGGTTAATACCTACAGCCGCGGTTTGCAGGCGGTATTACCGCGGTGTCCCATTGATTTCAATGGGAAGAAGCGGTATACACACCGTTCCTCTGGCTTTCACATTGAGAATACTGGGGAAGGAGTATTTTCAGGCATTATTTGTGCGCTATTTTTAGCGCTAAAACGCCTGAAATACGCCTCAGTGTGAAAGGGTCCTGAGATGCCCAGCCGTGGGTCGCACACGCCGCCGGTGGCACGCTCGCGACCCGGTCCTGAGCTCCGTGACCGCGCCCGCGAGACCTGCGGACCCGATCGCCACCGGTGTCCCGCGATCGGGTCACAGAGCTGAAGAACGGGGAGAGGTAAGTGTAAACTAACCTCTCCCCGTGCTTCCTAGTGAGCCTGTCACTGATCATCTGTTCCCTGTCATAGGGAACGACGATCAGTGGCGTCAATCGCCAAGCCACACCCCCACACAGTAAGAATCACACATTAGGTCACACTTAACCCCTTCAGCACCCCCTACAGGTTAACCCCTTCACTGCCAGTGTAATTTTCACAGTAATCAGTGCATTTTTATAGCATTTGGTGTCAAAAGTGTCCGATGTGTCCTCCATTATGTTGCAGTCACGAAAAAAAATCGCTGATCGCCGCCATTACTAGTAAAAAAATGAATTATTAATAAAAATGCCATAAAACTATCCCCTATTTTGTAGAAGATATAACTTTTGCGCAAACCAATCAAACGCTTATTGCGATTTTTTTTTTACCAAAAATATGTAGAAGAATACGTATCGGCCTAAACTGAGGAAAAAAATTTTTTTTAATATATTTTTGGGGATATTTATTATAGCAAAAAGTAAAAAATATAGAATTTTTTTCAAAATTGTCGCTCTATTTTTGTTTATAGCGCAAAAAATAAAAACCGCAGAGGTGATCAAATATCACCAAAAGAAAGCTCTATTTACGGGAAAAAAAGGACGCCAATTTTGTTTGGGAGCCACGTCACACGACCGCGTAATTGTCAGTTAAAGCGACGCAGTGTCGAATCGCAAAAAGTGGCCTGGTCCTTTAGCAACAAAATGGTCCGGGGCTTAAGTGGTTAATCTACTGGATGCCAATACATTTATGTGCGCATAGCCCTTTGTGGCCAGAAGAGGGCGACAGAGCAGCAGAGAAAATTGTGGTCCCGCCGGTAGAGGACAGGAAAACCATGCGCTCACTTTTATCAGCTTCACAACATCTCTGCAGGAAGTGATTTGCCTTTGTGCAGCAACAAGAACACTACACACAGTTTGTTCTCACCGCAGGGACGCAGCGGCTTCTGCTGCAGGCGCATTAATACTTGAAAGAGCTGACTTTCTGCTGAACTGGTTACAAATGGCACAAAAGATCAAAGCGGAAGAGACCAAAGTGACATAAGGAGGAGGAAATATGAGTAGCAGGGAACTTCCTACTAAATTACCCTGAATTGTTTACAATAAGAAAGGCTCAATAGCAAAATCTTAAAGGCTAGCGCCACCCTAAAGTAAAAATAAAGTTTCCCAAGGATGGAGTTAAATTGTGCTTTTAGTACTTGGGAGGTGGTGGCAATGTAAATTGTAACTTACACTGGCATTCAATAAATGGATAGGCTGTACACTCACTGATGTCACTGCTCCCTAGTCAATGGTTGGGCTTCAAGCCGGATGATGTCACTGGTTTCTTATTAATAGACCAGTTACAAAGTGAGTGATGTCACTGGTCTCTAGTGAACGGATAGGATATATACGAAGTAATGTTGCTAGTTTATAAAGGATGGATAGGCTCAGTACTGAGTGATGTCATTTTTCTTTATTGCAGGGGTCTCAAAACTTTCTAAACAAAAATAAATACTTTAGGGGAGCTGGACTGCGGCCAGTGGGAGTAGACAATGTCTAAGGCTTAGTGGTTAGTAAGAGAAAATAAATTACATAGCGCCTGTGGTTAATAGGAGGAGGACTAGTGCCCCGTGGAAGCATCAGTGGAAGGACTAGCACCCCCCGCTGTTGGCGTCAGTGGAAGGACTAGCACCCCCCCGCTGTTGGCGTCAGTGGAAGGACTAGCACCCCCCCGCTGTTGGCGTCAGTGGAAGGACTAGCACCCCCCCGCTGTTGGCGTCAGTGGAAGGACTAGCACCCCCCCGCTGTTGGCGTCAGTGGAAGGACTAGCACCCCCCGCTGTTGGCGTCAGTGGAAGGACTAGCACCCCCCGCTGTTGGCGTCAGTGGAAGGACTAGCACCCCCCACTGTTGGCGTCAGTGGAAGGACTAGCACCCCCCGCTGTTGGCGTCAGTGGAAGGACTAGCACCCCCCGCTGTTGGCGTCAGTGGAAGGACTAGCACCCCCGCTGTTGGCGTCAGTGGAAGGACTAGCACCCCCGCTGTTTCATGTGATTGGATAGGTGGCATACCGAGTGATGTCACTAGTCTTGTGTGATTGGATAGGTTCCATACCGAGGGATGTCACTGGTCTCTAGTGAATAATGAATGATGCCACTTCTCTCTAGCGAATACATACGTTGCATACTGAGGGATGTCACTGGTCTCTAGGTGATAGATAGGTGGCATTCCAAGTGATGTCACTGGTCTAAAGTAAATGGATAGGCTGCATACTGAAGGATGACTCAGATTAAATCTCTAGTGAATGGATAAGGCTGCATACTGAGTGATGTCATCAATCTCTAGTGAATGGATAGGCATTGGCTGCATACCGAGTGATGTCATTGGTCTCTAGTGAATGGATTTACTGCACACCGAGGGATGTCATCGAACTCTAGCGAATGGATAGGCTGCATACTGTGGGATGTCACTGGTTTCCAGTGAATGGATAGGCTGCATACTGTGGGATGTTATTGGTCTTTAGTGAATGGTTGGCTGCATGCTGAGGGATGTCATCCGTCTCTAGTGAATGGATAGGCTGCATACTGAAGGATGTCACTGGTTTCCAGTGAATGGATAGGCTGCATACTGTAGGATGTTATTGGTCTCTAGTGAATGGATAAGCTGCATACTGAGGGATGCCATTGGTCTCTAGTGAATGGATAGGCTGCATACTGAGGGATGTCACTGGTTTCCAGTGAGTGGATAGGCTGCATACTGTAGGATGTTATTGGTCTCTAGTGAATGGATAAGCTGCATACTGAGGGATGTCATTGGTCTCTGGTGAATGGATAGGCTGCATACTGTAGGATGTTATTGGTCTCTAGTGAATGGATAAGCTGCATACTGAGGGATGCCATTTGTCTCTAGTGAATGGATAGGCTGCATACTGAGGCATGTCATTGGTCTCTAGTGAATGGATAGGCTGCATACTGAGGATGTCATCCGTCTCTACTGAATGGATAGGCTGCATACTGTGGGATGTTATTGGTTTCCAGTGAATGGATAGGCTGCATACTGAGGAATGTTATTGGTTTCCAGTGAATGGATAGGCTGCATACTGAGGAATGTTATTGGTTTCCAGTGAATGGATAGGCCGCATACTGAGGAATGTCATCGATCTCTAGTGAATGGATAGGCTGCATACTGAGGAATGTTATTGGTTTCCAGTGAATGGATAGGCTGCATACTGAGGGATGTCATTGGTCTCTAGTGAATGGATAGGCTGCATACTGAGGGATGTCATCGATCTCTAGTGAATGGATAGGCTGCATACTGTGGGATGTTATTGGTTTCCAGTGAATGGATAGGCTGCATACTGAGGAATGTTATTGGTTTCCAGTGAATGGATAGGCTGCATACTGAGGAATGTTATTGGTTTCCAGTGAATGGATAGGCCGCATACTGAGGAATGTCATCGATCTCTAGTGAATGGATAGGCTGCATACTGAGGAATGTTATTGGTTTCCAGTGAATGGATAGGCTGCATACTGAGGGATGTCATTGATCTCTAGTGAATGGATAGGCTGCATACTGAGGGATGTCATCGATCTCTAGTGAATGGATAGGCTGCATACTGAGGAATGTTATTGGTTTCCAGTGAATGGATAGGCCGCATACTGAGGAATGTCATCGATCTCTAGTGAATGGATAGGCTGCATACTGAGGAATGTTATTGGTTTCCAGTGAATGGATAGGCTGCATACTGAGGGATGTCATTGGTCTCTAGTGAATGGATAGGCTGCATACTGAGGGATGTCATCGATCTCTACTGAATGGATAGGCTGCATACTGTGGGATGTTATTGGTTTCCAGTGAATGGATAGGCTGCATACTGAGGAATGTTATTGGTTTCCAGTGAATGGATAGGCTGCATACTGAGGAATGTTATTGGTTTCCAGTGAATGGATAGGCCGCATACTGAGGAATGTCATCGATCTCTAGTGAATGGATAGGCTGCATACTGAGGAATGTTATTGGTTTCCAGTGAATGGATAGGCTGCATACTGAGGAATGTTATTGGTTTCCAGTGAATGGATAGGCCGCATACTGAGGAATGTCATCGATCTATAGTGAATGGATAGGCTGCATACTGAGGAATGTTATTGGTTTCCAGTGAATGGATAGGCTGCATACTGAGGGATGTCATTGGTCTCTAGTGAATGGATAGGCTGCATACTGAGGGATGTCATCGATCTCTAGTGAATGGATAGGCTGCATACTGTGGGATGTTATTGGTTTCCAGTGAATGGATAGGCTGCATACTGAGGAATGTTATTGGTTTCCAGTGAATGGATAGGCTGCATACTGAGGAATGTTATTGGTTTCCAGTGAATGGATAGGCCGCATACTGAGGAATGTCATCGATCTCTAGTGAATGGATAGGCTGCATACTGAGGAATGTTATTGGTTTCCAGTGAATGGATAGGCTGCATACTGAGGGATGTCATTGGTCTCTAGTGAATGGATAGGCTGCATACTGAGGGATGTCATCGATCTCTACTGAATGGATAGGCTGCATACTGTGGGATGTTATTGGTTTCCAGTGAATGGATAGGCTGCATACTGAGGAATGTTATTGGTTTCCAGTGAATGGATAGGCTGCATACTGAGGAATGTTATTGGTTTCCAGTGAATGGATAGGCCGCATACTGAGGAATGTCATCGATCTCTAGTGAATGGATAGGCTGCATACTGAGGAATGTTATTGGTTTCCAGTGAATGGATAGGCTGCATACTGAGGGATGTCATTGGTCTCTAGTGAATGGATAGGCTGCATACTGAGGGATGTCATCGATCTCTAGTGAATGGATAGGCTGCATACTGTGGGATGTTATTGGTTTCCAGTGAATGGATAGGCTGCATACTGAGGAATGTTATTGGTTTCCAGTGAATGGATAGGCTGCATACTGAGGAATGTTATTGGTTTCCAGTGAATGGATAGGCCGCATACTGAGGAATGTCATCTATCTCTAGTGAATGGATAGGCTGCATACTGAGGAATGTTATTGGTTTCCAGTGAATGGATAGGCTGCATACTGAGGGATGTCATTGATCTCTAGTGAATGGATAGGCTGCATACTGAGGGATGTCATCGATCTCTAGTGAATGGATAGGCTGCATACTGAGGAATGTTATTGGTTTCCAGTGAATGGATAGGCTGCATACTGAGGGATGTCATTGATCTCTAGTGAATGGATAGGCTGCATACTGAGGGATGTCACTGGTTTCCAGTGAATGGATAGGCTGCATACTGTAGGATGTTATTGGTCTCTAGTGAATGGATAAGCTGCATACTGAGGGATGTCATTGGTCTCTAGTGAATGGATAGGCTGCATACTGAGGATGTTATCCGTCTCTACTGAATGGATAGGCTGCATACTGTGGGATGTTATTGGTTTCCAGTGAATGGATAGGCTGCATACTGAGGAATGTTATTGGTTTCCAGTGAATGGATAGGCTGCATACTGAGGAATGTTATTGGTTTCCAGTGAATGGATAGGCTGCATACTGAGGAATGTTATTGGTTTCCAGTGAATGGATAGGCCGCATACTGAGGAATGTCATCGATCTCTAGTGAATGGATAGGCTGCATACTGAGGAATGTTATTGGTTTCCAGTGAATGGATAGGCTGCATACTGAGGGATGTCATTGGTCTCTAGTGAATGGATAGGCTGCATACTGAGGGATGTCATCGATCTCTAGTGAATGGATAGGCTGCATACTGTGGGATGTTATTGGTTTCCAGTGAATGGATAGGCTGCATACTGAGGAATGTTATTGGTTTCCAGTGAATGGATAGGCTGCATACTGAGGAATGTTATTGGTTTCCAGTGAATGGATAGGCCGCATACTGAGGAATGTCATCGATCTCTAGTGAATGGATAGGCTGCATACTGAGGAATGTTATTGGTTTCCAGTGAATGGATAGGCTGCATACTGAGGGATGTCATTGATCTCTAGTGAATGGATAGGCTGCATACTGAGGGATGTCATCGATCTCTAGTGAATGGATAGGCTGCATACTGAGGAATGTTATTGGTTTCCAGTGAATGGATAGGCTGCATACTGAGGGATGTCATTGATCTCTAGTGAATGGATAGGCTGCATACTGAGGGATGTCACTGGTTTCCAGTGAATGGATAGGCTGCATACTGTAGGATGTTATTGGTCTCTAGTGAATGGATAAGCTGCATACTGAGGGATGTCATTGGTCTCTAGTGAATGGATAGGCTGCATACTGAGGATGTTATCCGTCTCTACTGAATGGATAGGCTGCATACTGTGGGATGTTATTGGTTTCCAGTGAATGGATAGGCTGCATACTGAGGAATGTTATTGGTTTCCAGTGAATGGATAGGCTGCATACTGAGGAATGTTATTGGTTTCCAGTGAATGGATAGGCTGCATACTGAGGAATGTTATTGGTTTCCAGTGAATGGATAGGCTGCATACTGAGGGATGTCATTGATCTCTAGTGAATGGATAGGCTGCATGCTGAGGGATGTCATCGATCTCTAGTGAATGGATAGGCTGCTTCCTGTGGGATGTTATCTGTTTTTAGTGAATGGATAAGCTGCATACTGAGGGATGTCATTGGTCTCTAGTGAATGGATAGGCTGCATACTGAGGATGTTATCCGTCTCTACTGAATGGATAGGCTGCATACTGTGGGATGTTATTGGTTTCCAGTGAATGGATAGGCTGCATACTGAGGAATGTTATTGGTTTCCAGTGAATGGATAGGCTGCATACTGAGGAATGTTATTGGTTTCCAGTGAATGGATAGGCTGCATACTGAGGAATGTTATTGGTTTCCAGTGAATGGATAGGCTGCATACTGAGGAATGTTATTGGTTTCCAGTGAATGGATAGGCTGCATACTGAGGGATGTCATTGATCTCTAGTGAATGGATAGGCTGCATGCTGAGGGATGTCATCGATCTCTAGTGAATGGATAGGCTGCTTCCTGTGGGATGTTATCTGTTTTTAGTGAATGGATAAGCTGCATACTGAGGGATGTCATTGGTCTCTAGTGAATGGATAGGCTGCATACTGAGGATGTTATCCGTCTCTACTGAATGGATAGGCTGCATACTGTGGGATGTTATTGGTTTCCAGTGAATGGATAGGCTGCATACTGAGGAATGTTATTGGTTTCCAGTGAATGGATAGGCTGCATACTGAGGAATGTTATTGGTTTCCAGTGAATGGATAGGCTGCATACTGAGGAATGTTATTGGTTTCCAGTGAATGGATAGGCTGCATACTGAGGGATGTCATTGATCTCTAGTGAATGGATAGGCTGCATGCTGAGGGATGTCATCGATCTCTAGTGAATGGATAGGCTGCTTACTGTGGGATGTTATCTGTTTTTAGTGAATGGATAGGCCGCACTCTCAGCAATGTCATGGCCCTATAGATTGGTGTTGCATTCACAGTGAAGGATAGGCTTAATTTTTACAAGCCTTTGAAGTAACCTCCATCACTGGAATTATACTCTAGTTTCCTAATAAAAAGGTGCACACTGCTCATTGCATCAAAGGACAAGCACAAATGAGTTGAATGAAAAGCATTTTTTCGGAATTAGGTTCCCACTGACTGATCAAAGCAAGGAGCTGCCAGTTCCTGGGATCTTCCGCACTCTGCAGCTGCCATTAGCACAGGCCTCAGAACTTCCATATACATTCATGAAGTTCAGAATCAGAATTACTTTCTACAATTTATACAGATTTCATGGAACCACTGGACTGGAAGTATAGAGAAACAGAACTCACCCAGTTCAAAGGAGACACTGTTTGGGATTTGGACACGCATAACCTAAGTGGGGGGGGAAAAAAAAAAATTGAAATATTCATTGTCATCACAGGAGCTCATAGCAATTCCTGTTCAGCTGAGAGCTGCAGACATTCAGGAATGTTGAGTCACTCATCAACAATGCTGTAAGAGATTTACTCTGTGGCTGCTGTTTGCCCTCAGACATTCTACGGGACGTACAGGAAAAAGCGCACCCAGTTGGACAGAACAAACAGCAACCGTGCCCAATAACAGCAACCACTGAACTGCTTTCCTCCATTTCTTTGCCCAGTTGGTATAAACTCCAAGTACCAATAAAAAACAAGGAAAAAAGAAACGGGACTATAACGATGCTGATAGATTAATGCCGAACACAATGGAAGGCTCAATTACCAATTGGTAAAAAAGTACAATACATTTTATTGACAAGTTATACAAAATTGATAAAAATATGAGCAGTGTCACTGATTAGTTTCACAATAGGGTAGTTCCAGAATGGTGGTTGCATCAATATTCAACTGAGAAGATCATACATAGTCCCAACATGTTTCGCCCATTGGGGCTTCGTCAGGGGAAGTATGTCTCAGACGTCTGTGCGGATAACAGCTAGTGAACTTTCTGCACATTCTGGAACTACCCTATTGTGAAACTAATCAGTGACACTGCTCATATTTTTATCAATTTTGTATAACTTGTCAATAAAATGTATTGTACTTTTTTTACCAATTGGTAATTGAGCCTTCCATTGTGTTCGGCATTAATCTATCAGCACCTATATAGTCCCGTTTCTTTTTCCCTTGTTTTTTATAATAATTTGGGGTGAGGTGCGTTGCACTAGGTGTCTACCCATAGCCAGACCACAAAACCATTATATCCAAGTACCAATATGCACATGCAGCAAACTTCAGCACATGCCTTCTACATTAATGTAAGAATGACACGACTCCAGGCAGCTCTCACCTGAGTCCTCTAAATAGGGTCCATCCTCTCCATGGAATGAGGAGTGTGTAGGTCAGGGGTGCCCAACCTTTTAAAGAGTGAGGGCCACTTAAGCGACTTGGTAACCAGTCGCGGGCCACAATAAACGGAGCGGGCGGATGGCAGGTCCATGTCTGCTCTGCATATGCGGAGCGGACACGGACACAGCCCACTATACTTTTTTTTTTTTTTAGCGGATCGGAGGTAGGACACAAGTCGGTTTACGTCTGCCACTCCTTAGAGGTGAATGGAGGGTCCAATTGGGTCGGACTGACCGTGTGAAAGGGGCCCAAGGCTGCTTTCACACTGATGCGCTGCGGTTTACCAACGCAGTGTACCTTTGGCTTTCCTGCACTTTGCATTCTGCAGGTTTGGTGCATTTTCAGAAAGCTCACCAAACTCGCAGGTAATAACAGAAGTCTATGGCTCAGTGCAGGTAACCCGCCGGTGCTCAGCATCTGCGGGTCAGTTTGAAAGCAGCCCAGTAACCACTGCAGAACAGATATGCCCATATGTACACTGTGATTTTAGTAATAAACTGGACTTTAATAACAGTATTCTATTCTAATCCATCCCAGAGCAGGAGGTCGCGAGCCACATCAGAGGGCTTCACGGGCCACATGTGGCCCCCAGGCCACTGGTTGAGCACCCCTGGTGTAGGCCAAGCAACCCATTTCCCATATCCAGCACAATTTATGGCTCCTGCCAGACTCTGCACCTCTCTCAATGTGTTGTATCCTCCCAAAGAGCAAAGGAGGGTGAAACACAGGAGCAGTGGTGTTAAATGAGAGGTGTGATGAACTTGGAGCAATAATGTTTGAGTAAGGAAAATTCGGGTTGCATGCCTACACTTTGAGCTGGTCATTCAAGCTGGTTCCTAGGCTGTGAAGCAGATTGTATTCGGATTACCTGCCAATGTGGGACCAGTACATACAACTCTTTCTGGATCTGCATAGCAAGGGCAGCGCTACACCAAGTTTCATGTCTATGAGGGCTAGAATATCACACCTTCCCTCCTTAGCCAAGGGGAACAAGATGGTGAGTAAGTGTACACAGCACACAAGATGGATAATCTAGCACTGAAGTGATATATAATACATGGGAGTTCTTCAAAAAGTTTCTGTACTTTGTTAAACTAAGTTATATACACTCACTGGACACTTTATTAGATACACCTTGCTAGTACCGGGTTGGACCCCCTTTTGCCTTCAGAACTGCCTTAAAGGGGTTGTAAAGGTTCGTGTTTTTTCACCTTAAAGCGGTTGTATACTCTGTATTTGAACTTTTACCTACAGGTAAGCCTATAATAAGGCTTACCTGTAGGTAAAAAGAATATCTCCTAAACCTGTACGGAGATATTCCCCTCGCAATGAGGCGCTGACTGCAGCGGCGCATGCGCAGCGGGGATTATCGGCTAAAGCCCGGCAGCCGTCGGACCTTGCCGGCGTGTGGGAGTGACGACATCGCCGCTCCAGCCACTCACATCGCTGGAGCGGCGATACCCGGAAGACACACTGAGACAAGATGACATCTCCCTCGGCGTGGACCAGGTAAGTTACCGACGCCTCGTTCTAAGGTAAGTATTTCATAATGAGCTAGTATGCGGTGCATACTAGCTCATTATGCCTTTTGCCTTTCAGGTAGGTAAAAAAAAAAGCAGCAGAGGGTATACAACCGCTTTAATGCATCCTACGCATTAAGGTGAAAAAACACCTAGCTGTCACGGGCCCCCCAGCCCCCCCCCGTTTTACTTACCTGAGCCCGTTCACCTGCTGTGCGCGTCCCCCGACATCCTCTTCTCCACTGAGTCTGGCCATTGATTGGATAGATTGATAGCAGCGCAGCCATTGGCTCCCACTGCTGTCAATCACATCCAATGACGCGGCCGCCGGGACTGAGTCATACACTTGGCATCTACGGACGCCAACTGTACGCCACGGGAGCGCGCCCACGAGCTAACCGCCTCGGGAAAGAGCTTCCCAGAGGGGGTTAGCTTTAGCGGGGAGGAGCCGGGACAGCCGCAGTAGGACCCCAGAAGACCAGGATCGGGGCCACTCTGTGCAAAACAAACTGCACAGTGGAGGCAAGTATAACATGTTTGTTATTTTAAAAAAATCGAACTCATACAACCCCTTTAATTCTTCGTGGCATAGATTCAACAAGGTGTTGAAAACATTCCTCCGATTTTGGTCCATTTTGACATAATAGCATTTCTGACATAATAGCATTGCTGTAGATTTGTTGGCTGCACATCCATGATGCAAATCTCCCATTACACCACATCCCAAATGTGCTCTATTGGATGGAGATCAGGTGACTGTGGAGGCCATTGGAGTACAGGGACCTCATTGTCCAGTGGTGAGATGATTTGATCTTTGTGACATGGTGCATTATCCTGCTGGAAGGAGCCATCAGAAGGTGGGGTTACTGTAGTCATAAAGGGATGGACATGGTCAGCAACAATACTCAGGTAGGTCGTGGTGTTTAAATGGTGCTCAATCACTAACAGCCTGTCATTATGGTTCATTTTTAAGCATCTATTTAGTTGCTTACCAGGAATACACTCATTTCTTATTTTCCCAAACCTGGGTTTTTCTTTGAAATTTCAGTGATGGACTTATAATGAATTTTCTGTTTAGTACTGATAAAAACAATGTATTATTATCCCTTTATTAATATTTTATTTTTTCCTTTGTAATACATGATTGAACCCTTCGTCATATGGTACTTCTGTAATTTCTTTGATTATTTAGAAAAATAATCTATTGAACCTAAAAAAAAAAAAAATGATGCTCAATCGGTAATAAGGGGCCCAAAGTGTGACAAGAAAATTTCTCCCCCACCATCACTACCACCACCACCACCAGCCTGAACCGGTGATACAAGGCAGGATGGATCCATACTTTCATGTTGTTTACACCAAATTCTGACCCCACCATCTGAATGTTCCAGCTGAAATCCAGACTCATCAGACCAGGCAACATTTTTTCCAATTTTCTATTGTCCAATGTTGGTGATCTGTGCGAATTGTAGCCTCAGTTTTCTGTTCTTAGCTGACAGGAGTGGAACCCGGTGAGGTCTTCTGCTGCTGTAGCCCATCTGCTTCAAGGTTTGATGTGTTGTGCATTCAGAGATGGTATTCTGCATACCTTGGGTGTAACGAGTGGTTATTTCTGTTGCCTTTTTATTATCTCAAACCAGTCTGCCCATTTTCCTCTGACCTCAACAAGGCATTTTCCTCCACACAACCGCCGCTCACTGGATATTTTCTCTTTTTTGGACATTTCTCTATAAACCCGAGAAATGGTTGTGTGTGAAAATCCCAGTAGTTTTTGAAATACTCAGATCAGCCCATCTGGCACCAACAACCATGCCACGTTCAAAGTCACTTAAATCCTCTTTCTTCCCCATTCTGATGCTCAGTTTAAACTTCAGCAAGTCTTCTTCACTATGTCTAGATGCCTAAATGCAGTTGCTGCCATGTGATTGGCTGATTAGCAATTTGTGTTACCAAGCAATTGTACAGGTGTACCTAATAAAGTGGCCAATGAGTGTACATAGACAGAGTGGAATTATTGGGACCTCGTCAGGTTTTTATTTCTCATTGTATCCCTACTGGGAAAATTATCCCTCTCTTTTTGTCCTGTTGGCTAAGGTTAGGGTAACAGAATGCTATGGGAAAGCCATATTAAAGGGTAAGGGTAGGGAAGGTTCCATGTGGGACACCTGTTCTGATGCCAACTGTCAAAGACGGAATTTCCCTTCACTTTGGACAGACTTTCTTTAAATTTCCATTGTATCTTTGGAATAACTGAAGGTAAATATCTGAAATGGGACACAAACTAAAAAAGGTCTTTAAAGTGGAAGTAAACCCATCGATTTAACAGTTTCAAAAAGCAGTTACATTCCTGGCATGCCGGGACTGCCAACTGTCACATTGGTTGTGCTCTCAACCAAACTTTCAAACCATCCAATGGCTGGTGTCATAACTGATCACATGTGCAGCATCATGGCAGTTGAAGATTAAACAGAGGCCAAGATGGCAGCTTCCTTGCCTGAAAATGATAGGAGGGTTTACTTCCACTTTAAGTAGACATCGTTGTCCCCAATACATTATAAAGGCAGGTTCCTGCAAAAGAAGAGGTTTACTTACCTCTCCGGTGCCCAATGTCCCCTCTATCTTCTCTCCATGCACACACACTACAGCCTCATAAGTTCTGGTGTCCCCCAAATGTATGCTGTGGTTCCATTCTCTGAACCCTACATTATTACAGCACTCACTAGTAATGTAGTGGTCGGAGGATGAAAACACAGCTGCACAGACACCCTAAATTCCTGGAAGCATCAAAAACTGAGTCTGAGGTGTGTACATACCGTGTTTCCCCGAAAATAAGACCTACCCCGAAAATAAGACCTAGCATTATTTTCCAGGAGGGCTACAATAAGCCCTACCCCGAAAATAAGCCCTAGTTTAAAATGCTTGTAAAATCCTATAATCCAATCTATTACAGTAGTATATAATGTACAATGTGTGTGGGTTTCTGTAATATAATTGCAGGGAAGAGAGCTCCGGCGGGTCACAGAAGCGCAGAGCGGCGCTATAATGAAGGTATTTGGCACAATTATATTGCAGAAACACTCACATTGTACATTATATACTACTGTAATAAAGTGGATTATAGGATTTTACAAGCATTTTAACTCAGTTCACACTGGGGATTCCTGTCAGGCAGGGAGAGAGGGGAGAAAAGGCAGCACATTAAATGGTAAGACCTACCCCGAAAATAAGCCCTACTGTGTCTTTTGTTACCAAAATTATTATAAGACCCGGGCTTACTTTCGGGGGACACACGGTAGAGAGAAACATAGTTGTTTGCAACCTATTGCATTACGATGTGCACCCCAAAGCTCAAACACACATGCATGTGTGTGTGTGCCTATATATGGCCCTGGCACATTGATCTCCCTGCTGGCACAGTGAAAGAGGAGTGCGTAAACACTTCCCTTATGGCAAAGCCGATAAGCGAGAGAGTTTTCTATCTCCCCCGCTGCTACACAGAGTGATAATGCTAATGCACACTAGGTGATTAGGGTGTGCCCAGGCACACCCGGCACACCCTGTGTGCACGCCTATGGAGAGAATATAGAAGACATTGGACACTGGAGAGAAGTATAGCTTTCCTTAACAGACACCTGCTATTTAAACCTTTTAGGTGCTTATAGGGCCACTGTAACAATTTCTTGATCTACCCAAAAACATAAAAAAAAAATTGGCCTTCAATATAGTTTAACTTTAAAACCATCTTCAATGCACCCCACAACTTGATACTCACCGCTCCTTTCATGAGGAACGTATTGTAGAAATCCAAGAAAAGCTTTTTTCCCTCCTTGGCATTGAGGTTTCTCAGGATCTCCACGTGCAGGTAACAGAGCTACAGGTGAACAGAAGGAACAGGTATTAGGAAGAGAGCAGGAAGAAGTTCAAGTCAGTTCTTTAGCCAAGCATTCATTTGTGGTCCCACAGATGATGTCAAGACACCTAGAGCAGGTATGTACGACATTGAGATTCACAACATCAACACCACAGTCTGTGCATGACTTCCCAGAGACTTTACAGTCAGAGATGTATTCAGATGATGAGATGCTATTGATTTTCACACACCTGATGTGATCAGTTATATGATCCATTTCAGGAGAAATAAAACCAGACTGAGGTACTGGAAGCATTGAAGAAAACCTTCAGTCTAGAGTAGGATGACCAGACATCCCCGGTTTCAGGGGACACTCCCCGAATTGAGGACACTGTCCCCGGACCAAGTCTGTCCCCGGTTTTGTTCCCGGATTGGATTTGAACAGGGGCTGGGGCAATTTCAAAAACAGTCAGTGCAGAACTAAAAAAAAAAAAAAAAAAAAAACTGAATTACACACCCCCCTCCGCCGCTCCTACTAGCTTAGGGGGGTGTATTTTTTTCCATTATCTGTGCCCCTTTCTGATGATCATGTGCTGGTCGGAGCGAAGGGAATATTTCTTCAGTTTCAGGTGCATGCCCATTCAGCTCCGGTCACATGTACTTCTGCCTTGGCTCAAGTCCCGGCCAGCCGCCTGCCTGCTTATCTCCTTGCCTTCCCTGGTGGAGCGATCTTCCTCCACACTCCACCCAGTAGTAGCCGGGGCCTGAAGAGTAAGACTTGACAGGCTGTGAGGCGGACAGCGACGGGCAGAGAGTCACTGATTGCCGCCATTACTAGTAAAAAAAAAAATATGTCCCCAGATTTCATTTTAAAAATCTGGTCACCTTAGTCAAGAGTAAACACAAGTCGTTCTATACTTTCTAACAGCAGTATTGTTTGAAGCTCTAAAGCAGTGGTCTCCAAACTGTGGCCTGTGGGCCGGAGACAGCCATTTGCCTACCTTTATTGGGCCCGTAGGGCACTATTCCTGTCATTGATATGAGACTTTATTCCTTCTAGTGAAATCAAAAATGAGGCACCATTCTTTCCATTGACATCAACAGTGAGACATATTTCCTCCCACTGACACCAACAATAGGGCATACTGGGAAAGAGAGGGTAGCCGCTCCAGGTGAGGTATGTCCTCGTAATGATCCTCCTCACAAAAAACCCCAGGTGCAGGCGATGCATCAAGCAAGGCAAAAAAAGAAAGTGTCCTTCTGGACAGCCGCACTCAAAACAAAAGTTGCCTTTATTGTAAAATCAAAGCAGCACTACAAATCACAGCAGACCGGACAGCTGACGCGTTTCACACTATTCCTAGTGTTTAATCATGATTAACCACTTAAGGACCGGACCAATATGGACCATAATGACCAGAGGTGTTTTCACAATTCGGCACTCCGTCGCTTTTAACTGACAATTGCGCGGTCATGCGACGTGGCTCCCAAACAAAATTGACGTCCTTTTTTTCCCACAAATAGAGCTTTCTTTTGGTGGTATTTGATCACCTCTGCGGTTTTTATTTTTTGCGCTATAAACAAAAATAGAGCAACAATTTTGAAAAAAATTCAATATTTTTTACATTTTGCTATAATAAACATCCCCAAAAAATATATAAAAAAAACATTTTTTTTCCTCAGTTTAGGCCGATATGTATTCTTCTACATATTTTTGGTAAAAAAAAATTGCAATCGCCGTTTATTGATTGGTTTGCGCAAAAGTTATAGCGTTTACAAAATAGGGGGTAGTTTTATAGCATTTTTATTCTTTTTTTTTTTTTTTTACTAGTAATGTCGGCGATCAGCGATTTTTTTTGTGACCGCGACATTATGGCGGACACATCGGACACTTTTGACACATTTTTGGGACCATTGTCATTTTCACAGCGATCAGTGCTATAAAAATGCACGGTTTACTGTGAAAATGACACTGGCAGTGAAGGGGTTAACCACTAGGGGCACTGGAGGGGTTAAGTGTGCCTAAGGGAGTGATTACTACTGTGTGGGGGCGTGGCTACGACTGACACGTCACCGATCTCCGCTCTGATTACACAGAGCGGAGATCGCCGACAGTGTCAGTAGCGGAGCGGGGAGATGTTGTGTTTACACACACATCTCTCCGCTCCATGCCTCCATGAGACGATCGCGGGGATCCCTGCGGCGATCGAGTCCGCGGGACCCGCGACCCGACTCACGGGGAAAGCAGGGGGGTCGCGAGCGCGCCGCTGACGTCAGCAGTTAAAGGGCCACCTACAGGTACATGATTGTGCCTCCAGGTGCCCTTCTGCTGACGTATATACACAGTGGCTGGTCCTTAAGCAGTTAAACACTAGGAATAGTGTGAAATGCGTCAGCTGTCCGGTCTGCTGTGATTTGTAGTGCTGCTTTGATTTTACAATAAAGGCAACTTTTGTTTTGAGTGCGGCTGTCCAGAAAGACACTTTCTTTATTGGATATACTGCCTTCCACTGATATAAACGTTAGAACACTATTCCTCCTCCTGACACCAATGATGGTGCACATGTTTTGAGACCTTGGCTCTAAAGTAAATATCATTTCTGTTGCTACTTATGTAACTATCCATTAGTATTCCACTTTTTCTATATTGCAGTTAAGATACAGTCAGAACCTGGAGTTTTTAACATGTGAGCGAAGCTGGTAGCTCAAGTGCAGGGATCTTACCACTGGAGTCTGTGAGCGATATAGGATAACCCAACCAACTGGCAGCCAATCAAAAATGTATATAATTTTATCTGTCGGAATACTGCATGACATAAACATGACTGGGGATGTTCTGGGACAATCATACCAGAAGTGGACATAATCACCCGGGTGGACTGCAGTCCCTACTGGGGAGCAACGAACTGGCCTGAAAATTCTATGATGAAGCATCATTTTATGCTGGAATGTCAGAGCACAAGACACATAGGGAAAAGCATGAAGGCAGCTTAGCACAATGGATGGATATGTTGGGTATATTCCAAAAGGTAAGGATCTCCATCCCAAAAAGAATAGTTATATCCCTGTATGGCCAACTTGAACATTCAGTACAGCGACAGTTGTAAGGCTGAAGTGTTTTGACATGTTCATTGTGAAATGGTGTCAAAATAAAAAAAAAGTAACTAAGGGTCATACCTTCAAGGCTTTACTTTACTTCTCTTTAGTATTGGATTAAGTGGGGGAAGGGTTAGAACACCAATCAAGTTTAAAATACTGCCTGTGTCCCCAATAAAATCCCCCCTTACGTCTTGTTCTGTTTGAAAGCCGTCACATTAACAGGAAGTGAGGGTGAATCTCCCTAGTGGAGACACAGATAGCAAAAACCCTGACAGAGGTTCTCTATCCAAAGCTACAAAGGTTTTTGCCTTGACCATTGACTGGATAACATAAAACAAAAACATCTCTTCCCTTTTACATAGTCTGGGTGCTAATTTTGTCCAAAGCAGGCAATCCAGTATGCAATTTTCTTTCCTTCAACCACAGGTGACTGTGTTGAAGGAGGAATCCCTCCTGCAGTGCTATTGTGTTTTGCCCTAGCACTGGCACAATACAATGATCAATGCTGGCAGCTATAAAAACACCCAACAGGCTGGTTGTATTGAAGTTGATCAATGGATAGACTTCAGTACAACCGGCCTGCCTATAGACAAATTTAAATTTGCCCAGTTCCGGCTGAACTGGCAGAATTTTGTTCCGTCTATGGCCAGCTTAACTCTGGGACACATGTATCAAACACAAGGCCCGTGGGCCCAATCCGGCCTGCCAGGCTATTTCATGTGGCTTTCGCACCTCTCCTGCCACTGCAGCACCCCCCCCCCCGTCGTCTCCACCTTCACCTGGTCTCAGCAGTTGACAGCAGCACCCACTTGTCTCTGCCTCCCCTGGTCTCAGCTATCAGCAGACACCAGCGGCTGACTCCAGTCCTCCTCTGGTGTTCCTCCAGACCCGGCACTTTCTGCTTCCCAGCTCTGCCGCAGCTTCTTCCAGGCAGCAGCACAAGGTAAGGGGGGGTTCACTGTGATTTGGGAAGGGTGAAGGACCTTCTGATTTTGGCGGAGGCTCTTGACATCTGATGAAAGGGGTTGAATGTGAGGTGCTAGTCACCTAGTCTTACAGATACAACCGGCTCTGTGATGGCAACCTTAATGTGAAATTGAGTTTGACACCTCTGCTCTAGGCAGACACCAGACTTATATACAACATAAACATATATAACAAAATACAGTAATAAAGATCCAACTGCCGCCTTTCCCCACAATAGATTATGTGTTGTCATGTTACATGTTTGTCCATGTCTGTTGTCCCTTGATGAAGCACCTTAATTAGGTGCCGTTAACCTAAAAAGTAGACACTGTGAAAACAACTCAAGCAGAGTGTAGCACATCGGTGCCTTTACTGTTTGTCAATAAAATATTTTTCATCTAGATACTACTCTAGCACTGCCCTTTGTTACCAATAGTAACCGCTATGCTTTCCCAATGACTATCATTGGGATACCTCCCAATATCCCAAAAAAGCAGCACAGCTCCATCTGTGAAATGCAAGCAGTATGCAATAGGAAAAGCTGTATAAAATAAAATCCAACCAGGGCTCATACTATTGGGCAAATCCAAACACCTCTGACAGTATCTAGTTGTCGACAGCGTTACCAATGGGAACATCTAGACTCACTCTCTTTTCTGGGGTCCACTGTCACCTTTTAAGAAAGTGAGGGGAATCGCAACATTTTTCACTATAACAGAAATAGGGGGAAATCTCTCTCCCAATGGTGCCATTTGTTCTGGTATCAACTGTATGAGGGGGGTCTCCCCTCATTGTGGGAAAATGTCCGACTACTTTGTGTTGCATCTCTGGACACAAGAAGTGCTGGGAAATCTCCTTGATGGGGACAAGAACAGCAATTAAAAATGTATATATTTTATCTGTCGGAATACTGCATGACAAACATGACTGGGGATGTTCTGGGACAATCGTACCAGATGTGGACATAATCACCCGGGTGGACTGCAGTCTTTGCTGCACCCGTTAACATTTGCATAACCTGTCTTTTGAGCAAAAAATAAATAAATAAGATCTGGAATCTGCTTATTTGAGTCCACTTAAAGTGTAAGTAAACCCCCCTATCGTTTTCAGCCAAGGAAGATGCCATCTTTGCCTCTGTTTAATCTACAACGATGCTGCACATGTGATCAGTTATGACACCAAACATTGGATAGTCTGACAGTTTTGTTGAGAGCACAACCAATGGGAGTGTTACATTTCCGGCACATGCCGTAAATGAAACTGTTTTATGGATGGGTTTACTTGCGCTTTAAAGTCAAAATTCCTGAGCCTAGAATAGATGAAGGGCAATTTAGCACCCGAAATGTGTGGGATTTTTTTTGCTATGAAACAGTTTTATCATTAAAACGTTTGGACTGTTGAAATTTCGCAACCTATCTGATCATTCAAATTTGCCTATGGTTCTTTAAACACTGTTGTATTGTATTGTATTGGGAGATATGTGCCGGAATGGAATTGTGTCCAGCTAGTGTGCCCAGTGGTAATTGTATTGACCCACTGACCATCTGTTTACAGTGCCTCATTTTTTTTTTTTAGTTTAGCAATAGAAACCTAATAGGTGTCCTAACCTTCCCAAATCCATCCTAGCCTAAAAAACAAAAAAGTTTGGTGGAATCAGACATAAAAAAGGTATCATGCTCCTATACGTTTGTTATTTTGACAAAAAGTACGATAGTTGTGATGGTTGTAAAGAGAGACAGACAAAAGACATTAAGAAGCCATCAGACACACCTTGTATAATGGAGCTGACCCTCTGAGAGCAGCAAGAAAGGAAGAAAGACAAGTAAACACACAATTCACAGACATGAAATACAAGACTCTGGTGTTTAGTACCTTTCCTGTCCTGGTCTGCCTGGGAAACTGAATAGAATTCCCAGATTTTCAGACAACAAAAAAGGGGGAGACATGACGTGCGCTAATATTGTAACTTCTTAGAGAAGAAAATGTTATATAACTTAAAATAGCATGAGTTATATAGCAACTATGAAACAAAAAGAAAACAATTTACACTATTTACAATATTAAAAGCATTCATAACAAAATTACATAAAAAATTATTGTACCCAAAGTGTGCCCATCGGGGGCCCAGGACAAATCAGGGCAGAGTTGTACAGAAAGAGAGGAAAAAAAAAAACAGTAAGGAACATGCTGCAAAAAGTGGACCATTTGCAATATAAAGAAAAAAAGATTTCAACTTGTTAAATGAAAAAAAAAAAAAAAAAAAAAAAAAAAATGGTTACTATATGGACCATCCATTCTCAACCAGGGTTCCTCCAAAGGTTGCTAGGGGTTCCTTGACTTGAGGCTCATTGACCTCCCATATGAAGGTACCTCTGTAATTCCGGGGCCGAAGCCACTTGGCAGAGTCAGCAGTATTACACCAATGATCTTTTTTGCTGTCTGTTAGGATGGCATTCTGACCACCACTGTAAGGGAGCATTCTTCCCACTGGTCACCACTGTAAGGGGTATTTTTTCCCACTGATTGGTTATAGCAGGGGTTCCCTGAGACCTGGTAATTATTTTGGGGGGGGGGGTGGTATTTACCAATGTAAGGGGTATTCTTCCCACTGTCCACCAATGTAAGGGGCATTCTTCCCACTGACCTCCAATGTAAGGGACATTCTTCTTACTAATCACCAATGTAAGGAGCATTCTTCCCACTGACCTCCCATGTAAGGGACATTCTTCCCACTGGTCACCAATGTAAGGGGGCATTCTTCTCACTGGTCACCAATGTAAGGAACATGCTTCTCACTGGTCACCAATGTAAGGAGCATTCTTCCCACTGACCTCCAATGTAAGGGACATTCTTCCCACTGGTCACCAATGTAAGGAGCATTCTTCCCCTGGCCACCACTGTAAGGGGACACTCTTCCCACTGGCGACCACTGTAAGGGGGCATTCTTCCCACTGA
Source organism: Rana muscosa (assembly GCA_029206835.1). NCBI lineage: Eukaryota > Metazoa > Chordata > Amphibia > Anura > Ranidae > Rana > Rana muscosa. The sequence goes on along the minus strand of CM055124.1, from coordinate 56,002,604 downwards.
CCACCACTGTAAGGGGGCATTCTTCCCACTGACCACCACTGTAAGGGGGCATTCTTCCCACTGACCACCACTGTAAGGGGGCATTCTTCCCACTGACCACCACTGTAAGGGGGCATTCTTCCCACTGACCACCACTGTAAGGGGGCATTCTTCCCACTGACCACCACTGTAAGGGGGCATTCTTCCCACTGACCACCACTGTAAGGGGGCATTCTTCCCACTGACCACCACTGTAAGGGGGCATTCTTCCCACTGACCACCACTGTAAGGGGGCATTCTTCCCACTGACCACCACTGTAAGGGGGCATTCTTCCCACTGACCACCACTGTAAGGGGGCATTCTTCCCACTGACCACCACTGTAAGGGGGCATTCTTCCCACTGACCACCACTGTAAGGGGGCATTCTTCCCACTGACCACCACTGTAAGGGGGCATTCTACCCACTGACCACCACTGTAAGGGGGCATTCTACCCACTGACCACCACTGTAAGGGGGCATTCTTCCCACTGACCACCACTGTAAGGGGGCATTCTTCCCACTGACCACCACTGTAAGGGGGCATTCTTCCCACTGATTGGTTTTAGCAGGGGTTCCACAAAACCTGGTAATTACTTAAGGGGTTCTTCTGGGGTTAAAAGGTTGAGAAAGGCTGCTCCGGAGGTTGCTGGGGCTGTGGCTAATAGTTTCAGGGCCAACACCACTTGGTAGAGCCATCGACACAACACCCATTCTCTTTTTTTTGTCTGTAAAGCTGCCCATAGATGAGTGAAATTTCTATAAAAAATTCTTAGGAAAAGAATGTTCTAAGAAAGCTTGTTTGTTTTTCTAATCATTAGTGAGACAAATCGATGTTCGTTTTCGACCGCAGTGAAGAGAAAACTCAAACTCGAGGATGGAAATTTTTTCTCGAACAAATGAATTTCTAACAGTGTATGTGGTTTTTGTTCAGTAAAGTCCATTCATTCCAAAATCTAATCATAAAAGCAAATTAAATCTTTCGAACTACATTAGAATGTTCTGGGAATTTTTGAAGAAATTTTCCTAAGAATTTTTGTTCGAAATTCTAACCATCTTTGGCCAGCTTAAGGGTGGTGTTTTGACCACTACATTCTTCCCACTGGCTTTCCATTTTCACAGGTATGGTACAGGTAAGTAGCTGTTATCGTCTTACCACTGGGCTTGGGTCAAACTGTAGTACAACATGATGCAGAAACACCATAATATAAGCAGGGTGCTCTTTTACTAGTTCAATGCTCTGGAAATAGCTGCTTTGGTCATCAACATTCTGTAAAGACAATGAGGGGACAACATTAAATGCAATCTGCAATCTGAAATCTACCACGTTTCATTATCTCAGCCACTTAGTGCCAACCTCCTGGCCTCATACTTACCTTCCCCCCTATCTAGCAAGATAGATTGCCCAACCGTTTGCCAAATTATCCCCAGCCAAGTGAGCGTATGGATTCTGAACTCTTCACTCCTATGGAGCTTCCAAATAGGAGCTTGTATTCAGATGCTTCGTAGGAATGAATGGAAAAGCAGAGCACATGTGCACAAAATTATGCTGATGTGAATTAAGCTGCTCGGAGGAGAGAGCAGTGAGCATCAGGATGACCTCATTAGTCAGCTGCCGCTCCTTCACTGTCCAATCAGCAGGCTGGGGATGATGACATCAATGAAAATGAAAAATCAACCTGCGTTATATGCGCTCACTAATTCCAACGTATGTATGTGATCACCTTATACCCAAAATTAGACAACTGCTGTTACAAAGATAATGGTGTCCATTTAACAAACTGTAAAGAAATCTCACAGTGCCATCTATATCACAATCATCATAAATGAAAAAAAAAAAAAAAGAGAAATAAACAGTATTTGCTTCCAACAAATAAGTGTTCAAGATTAGGTCCAATACATATCCCAGTTTTTCTATTTTAAAGTGCTCAGTGCTCCAATATGCCTAGTTTATGCAGATCCACCGCTTCCTCTTTATACCTTCAGAAGCATAAATTTGTGCCCCCTTCAAGTGATTGAAATTTATTGACACGACACCCTAAATTTACTGGCACAGCCCAATTTTTACTGACATTTCCATAAGTTGCAGTTTTAACTGCAAATTTCAGTATTTAGGTTACAAGTACAATATGCAAGTGGCAATGTGATTTAAGGTACATATTAAAAGGGACACTAAATGTTCCCGTTTAAAAAAAAATAAAAAAATAACAAACATGTTATACTTACCTCCACTGTGCAGCTCGTTTTGCACAGAGTGGCCCCGATCCTGATCTTCTGGGGTCCTTCGGCGGCTGTCTCAGCTCCTCCCCGCAAGGACTCCACACCTTCATGCGAGCAAGCTCGCATGGTGTGGAGTTATTGCGGGCGCGCTCCCGTGATACAGCGGCGGCTATAGCCACCGACTGTTTCACTCGGCCCCGCCCCAACGCACTGCATCATTGGATGTGATTGACAGCAGCGGCCAGCCAATGGCTGCGCTGCTTTCAATCCATCCACCGTAGTCAATCAACGGCCTGGCTCTGGAACGAGGAGGATGACAGGGGGGAGAGTGGGACTTTCGAGGGGTCAGGTAAGTAAAACGGGGGCTCGGGGGGGCGGTCCTGTCGGATGTTTTTTCACCTTAATGCATAGGATACACGTCAGCACCAAATTCTCCGCTCTGACACTTTTCGTCCAATAGGACCTTTCCTTTTACTGGCAGGAGAAAAGTGCCTGTTTTTTACAGGCTGTCAGTACAAATACTGATGGTTGGCAACACTGTCCTACACTCACCGGAAAAATGACTCTCAGGTTCCTGAAGACGCCCAACAGAGGGGTGAAACGCATTGGCCGGAGAATCCGGTGACATTACATCCGGCCTGTGGAGCTCACGCCACGGCGGCACTTCTGGGTTTTGTATTGCTATACATGCTCGTTATTCTATTAACCAAGAGAGTGTATTCTTTTATATTGGAGTTTTGAATAAAAGTATTTCTGCACTACGATGGAATACCACTTAATTTCCCTTATATGTGCAGAGCCATGAGTCCCATATGTATTCAAAGACAAGCGTGGCTAACATTGGAGGAAGGCTCGAGGAGGGAAATATCTATGGAGAGTCTAAAGGAGCAAGACACCCTTCCCAACCCATTAGGGTGGTGCACAAGCCCGATAGACTCTTCTAGCTGTATAGCAGAGTCATAGAGTTCCGGTGAATGTGGAAGCACACATTTTCACTTCTGAAGGTGTAAAGAGGAAGCCGTGGATCTGCATAAACTAGACACATTGAAGCACGTAACACTTTATAATAGAAAGACTGGGATATGTATTGGACATATATTGAACAGGAATTTGTCAGAAGCAAATTATTTCTCGCTTATATTCTTCATTTATGATTATTGTGATATAGATAGCATTGTGAGATTTCTTTACAATATGATGCGATCAATGTATACTTTAAGGGCTTCCCTTCAACTGCGCATGTGTGCGGTTGCAGTATGGTTGTCCGGTATTTAGGGGGTTAAAGCATGCACGAAGGCAATAGGCCTCCTCACTGCCATTCTAATGCTCTCTGAAGAGATATACGAAAGCAGATTGCTCTTCAGAGATCAAAGCAGGTATAAACGAGGCCTAATGGTAAGGCCAAGTTTACTAGTGTCAAAAGCAGGCGTTTCATTTCAGTTTTTGAAGTCTCACAATCGCCTGTCAATGCTCTGTGTCAGTTATGTGCATTGCAGCAGACCGTGTTGTTCACATGGTCATTTATGCCACACCACAATTTATACAACAAGTAGCAATTAGCTGGGTTTAACGCTCCCCAAATGCCTCCATTCATGTCCATGTAAGTGGGCTGCAAATGCACCAATGTGCCAATTGTGGGGCCAAAATACACCAATTGTGAAGCCAAACGGGCCTCACAATCCCCCATGGCATTTACAGCTCTTTTGAGATGCGTTTAGAAAGTGTTAATAGCCAAGATGATAGTACAAGAATCCATACAATAGAAAACCAACACAGAGGAGGCGTCTTGAAAGCGTTATTTATAATGCAACTCAAATGGGTCAAAAGGCACGCAAAACACATCAATAAACACATCCTAATGCAGGGATATGCAATTAGCAGGCCTCCAGCTGTTGCAGAACTACAAGTCCCATGAGGCATAGCAAGACTGACAGCCACAAGCATGACACCCATAGGCATGATGGGACTTGTAGTTTTACAACAGTTGGAGATCTGCTAATTGCATAGCCCTGCCCTAATGTGATAGGGGCATTATTGGGCATCTAAGGTATTTAAAGTTTCATAGCATGTCTAAACGAGCCCTTAGGGCTCGCTCTCAATGACAGTTGAGAAGCGTTTTTACCACACCCCCCAACCGCTCCCCCTTTAACCGCAGAGGCAGCAGCTGGGGGTGAACACATGCTTTGATCCGCAGCTTCAGCAGGAATTATACCCCCCCCCCCCCCCCGATGCTTTCAGCAAGCATAACGTTCCCCGAGCACGACCCATTCAAATGAGCAGGGCTGCTTTGCATGTGGTTGTGGCACACTACTGTGGGGTTCAAAGGGTTAAAGCAGGAGTTCAAATGGTCTCCGAAAAGTGACCTGAAAGCAGATCACTCTTCAGAGATTAAAGTACATGTGGACAAGCCCTTAAAGATACAGTAGTGGGGTCCTGGCTATGCTGTGAAGGATGAATAATCAAAAATACAAACTGTTTGGCAGGTAAAAAGACCCCGATATGCTTTTCATCTTTGTAATGAGATGCTTGCCTGGGGTTCAGCCTTAATCTATAAATCTCTAGCTTTAATACATGACTACTAATATGAAAGAGCAAGTGTATAATCACAATTTTTGTCATGTAAACTGCCAAAATAACGAATTAAGGAGTAAAGGCAAATTTGGAAGGCTCAGCAAATACTGACCGGCTCAATATCATTCTCAAAGTCTTCATCCTCCGCTCCTATGATGGAGTGGGAACCCTGCAATAAAAGACAAAAATAAATTTTTCCTTAAAAGAAAATACACTGGTCATGTTCAGCCAAGATAACAGTGTTTATAAGTGTAAATGCAAAGGTGATTTTGCGCTAAAAAGTGATATCGCTATAAATAATACCCTGTGATAAACGTATGTGCAAAAAGCAACAATATAAAAACGTGCAAACAATAACGTGATGAAATGGAGATCAATACATGGTGTCCCACTACTCAAGGTAGTAATAAAGTCTATATATAATAGCTCAAATAGCTATAATAAAAGTATGGTTGAAGTAAATAACTTGATGGATTGGGGGTCTTCCTGTGTATTATAACAAGTGCCTTTTCAGATATCCACAATGCGTAGAGGGGGATGATATATCTTATCCACAGACTGGTCTCCCAGAACTCTCACCTCAATATACTGTATATACTCGAGTATAAGCCGACCCGAATATAAGCCGAGGCACCTAATTTTACCACAAAAAACTGGGAAAACGTATTGACTCGAGTATAAGCCTAGGGTGTCCATCTGAATGCCTCACTTTGCCTCACTGTGCCCATGACTAGACTGACATTTAACATGGGAGTCTATGGAAGGGGTGCCCGGCTGTTTTAAAAACAAAAAAAATCGGTGCTCCCCGGCCGTAGGTCCCCCAGACAAAAATCTTTGCACACTTATAGAGGAGAGATGGGGCTACATGTGTGCCAAGTTTCGGGTCCAGTGGACCTACGACCGGCCAGTAGTGGGTCCCCAAAGTCACCGGAGAAATGACCGTTTTAACATGGAAGTCTAGGTGCTCTAGTTTAAAAAATCGGTGCTCCCCGGCCGTAGGTTCCCTGGACAATAAACTTTGCACACTTGTAGAGGAAGAGTGAGGCTACATGTGTGCCAAATTATGGGGTTAAGGGGACCTACGGTCGGCCGGTACTGGGTTCCCAAATGCCGGGAGATCAGGTGCAAAAAGGTGACTCGAGTATAAGCCAAGGGGGGCATTTTCAGCACACAAAAAATGTGCTGAAAAACACGGCTTATACTCGAGTATATACGGTAAGTTGTAATTTGTATAAATACAACATGTATTTGATCCGTCCTCGAGCTATGCGTTCTCAAATCCCTTTCTTCTAATCCCTCCGGCTCTAGCTGTCAGCTGCCGCTATTCCTGCGGGTGGCCACTTCCTTCCGCTAACCTGTCACAACATGCTCCAGACCATGGAGCATAAGGATAGGAAAAGGAGAGAAGAAGAGGCCTCCAATAGTGTAGTATGTAAGATTTAACAAATGTAAACTTTATTGGGCTCTAAAAGGTGGACTCTTAGATAAAAGGTATTCAAACAAGCAAATAGTAAAAATTGCGGCGTTTCCAGCGCCTTCTTACTCAACTTCCGGTCTACGTTCGCCTATCGCACTCCTTACGCCGTTACGTCACACCACGTGACGTGGAAGTTGAGTAAGAAGGCGTTGGAAACGTCGCGATTTTTACTATTTGCTTGTTTGAATACCTTTTATGTAAGAGTCCACCTTTTAGAGCCCAATAAAGTTTACATTTGTTAAATCTTACATACTACACTACGGGTCTCCAAACCGTGGCCCTGGGGCCAGATGTGGCCCGTTGCTTGCCTTAATGCGGCCCTTGGGGCACTATTCCATCCAACTCCAATTGGGCCTAATTCTTGTTGCTGACACCATTGAGGAACTATTCCTCCAACTGACACCATCAATTCTTTCCATTGACACCAACGATGGGGCACTAGTCCTCCCACTGACACCAAAGATAGGGTATTATTTACTCCCACTGGACATTTTCTACTCCCAATGTCCCTAGTCTGGCCCCCCCTAAAGTCTGAAGGACCATAAACTGGCCCTTTGTTTAGAAAGTTTGGAGACCCCTGTACTACACTATTGGAGGCCTCTTCTTCTCTCCTTTTCCTATCCTTATGCTCCATGGTCTGGAGCATGTTGTGACAGGTTAGCGGAAGGAAGTGGCAACCTGCAGGAATAGCGGCAGCTGACAGCTAGAGCCACCACAGAGCCGGAGGGATTAGAAGAAAGGGATTGGAGAACGCATAGCTCGAGGACGGATCATATACATGTTGTATTTATGCGAATTACAACTTATATTGGAGGTGAGAGTTCTGGGAGAACAGTCTGTGGATAAGATATATCATCCCCCTCTACTCATTGTGGATACCTGAAAGGGGACTTGTTATAATACACAGGAAGACCCCCAATCCATCGAGTTATTTACTTCAACCATACTTTTATAATAGCTATTTGAGCTATTATATAGACTTTATTACTACCTTGAGTAGTGGGACACCATGTATTGATCTCCATTTCATCACGTTATTGTTTGCACGTGTTTATATTATTGCTTTTTGCACATACGTTTATCACAGGGTATTATTTATAGCGATATCACTTTTTAGCGCAAAATCACCTTTGTATTTATTTTCATATTTTGTGTATAGTGAACACTGTAAGATTTTGCAGCTTTTTCGTTTTTATCACAGTTTCTGTAGAGTTATATTCACTATTTACTCACAGTAGAGCGAAAGACTTTATCACTTATCAACAAGTGTTTATAAGTGGACCATAAATTCAGCCAAGGCAGTTTGGCTATGATGGATAAATACACACCGAAAGGGCTAAAATACAACATTTTCCTGACTTCTTCCCCAGGCTCCATTCTTTGGTTAAATAATCTTGTGACCCTCTTTAGTAGGGATCACATGACCAGATACCTTGGCTTTTCTTTTTGTGAGAAACACTAAAGGGGGCCCATAGCAGCATTTATCAAATCAATGTAAACCTGACCTGGCATAAAGATCACTTAAAGTGGAACTTTGCCCATAACAACTTGATAAAAAAATGTTCTGCCCTCCAGGTCTCTCTGGTTTTCTAAAATCAGCAAACTCAGGGACATAGAAGACCTTATGGCTACCCTCTATAATAGGGAAGAGTCCTTTTGTGACAATTGGAGACCATGGCAATATTTTGGTTTTCACGGATGCCTATCTACAGGTGGTCTTGCAAGCCGGTTGGTTTCTTAGGGACTTCTTATCATGAGGCTTCAGGTGAGGGAATTTACTCTTCTGTTTCTCACGGTCGCTCCTCGTTCTCGTCATTCTCCCTCCTGTTTCAGGCCTGTGCCCTAGTCCATTCTGTCTGCACTCACTACCCTCCTCTTTCCTCTGTCTATCCCCTCCTTCCTCCTTTTTTTCCCCTTTATGTACCCCCCCCCCCTCAATTTAGTATGGAAACTCCTCATTTGTAGTTTCTCTGCCATTCTTATGTAACTGATCCTGCCATTTAGTCCTTGCTCCCTTTTTGGGTTATACTGGCCACCAAGGTACCTCTCCTGGCCCCCGGTATTTTTTACTTTATATTCAACACGATTTCATTACTCAGGCCTCTTCTGAATGGGTTGGAAACTATGGAAACTATGAAACATCACCGCGCCCTCTCAGTTCCGCTTATAATTGAATGAATTGATGTTTTGTATGTTCCAACTGGTAGGGTTGCCTTTGTATTTCTGATGAAGTAGATGATATCAACCTGCTTATGTACCGGTATCATGCAATATCTTTGACTTGGTTTGTACAATTAAACTTTTGACTAAATAAAGAAATTACAAAAAAAATAAAAAAAATAATGTTCTTTAGCAAGGAACATACATTTCACATTAATAATTATGCTACCAAAATTAGTGTGTGCTGTAAGTTGCCTCCAGCATTGTTCCCGTTTCTTCTTGCTGGAGGCGGCCATTTTGCTGAAGCCCGGAGCCCCTGAGCAGTAGTAAATAATAAAGCGTAATTAAACGCAACGATTTAATGGTTTCAAAAAAACAGTTACATTCCTGGAACTGTGACATTTGCTTGAGTCCTCAACCAAACTGTTAAACCATCAAACTATCAAATGTCTGGTGTCATAACTGATCACATGTGTAGCATCGTGGCAGTTGCAGATCAAATAGAAGCAGCTTCATTGGCTGTAAAGGATAGGAGGGTTTAATTTTGCTTTGAGGCTGTCAGCAGATCGGCCTCTACAAATTCAGCTGTGTCTAAAAATACAGAGCAACTGAGCATGTGCAGAGCAGGGTGAGGCAGGGTATTACTGGATTATAAACAGTATAGGCACTTATTTTAAATGTTTTACATAGCTATAACTGCAAAAGCGGCTAGCCTGAAGTGATCTAGTAGGACTTAATTTTCCAATTAAAGTTCCACTTTAAAGTGTAAGTTCACCTTTACAGAAAAATCTGTAAGGTGAACTTACACAGGAGGACCCCCTCCTCACACCCCCCCCCCCAGTCCGCTTACCTGCATGGCGGCGATCTCCTGTTATGCAGAGGCAGCAGCTGGGGGTGAACACATGCTTTGCTTCACAGCTGCAGCAGGAATTATACCCTGGTCGCTTTCAGCAAGCGTAACGTTCGCCGAGCACAACCTATTCAAGTGAACGGGACCGCTTTGCATGTATGGATGGATCTGATGAAACAGCGGATGCTGTGAAACGCGTCATCCTATTGGTCCGTTCTATCCACACGTCACTTCCGGTCCGTCGGCACGCTGCGCTCCACGCTGAAGCGCACGCTGAAGTCCTCGCTGAACTGCAGCTTCCTGGTTATCCCATGTCTACCCTGATGACACAGGGCGCATCACTACATCTGCAGCTTGGATACCTGGTTGCTCTTGACTTCCCTTGCTGACACCGCAACCTGCCTTCCTGCCTTCAGCCATCTTCAGCTACACCTCTCTCCATCTGGAACCAACATCTCCCCTGAGGACCGCCTTAGATGACTCCGGACCACCTTTAACTCCTTACATGCCTGTATTATTCCTGTATCCTGTGAGTAGCCATTTGGCTGTTTTTATACAAATTTGCTAATTAAAGCCTGTTTTACTGCACTTAGATTGGCGCACCTTCCTTTCCTCATTATATTTTACAGAGTTTGCTTCTGCTCATGGTAGCTGCCGCTAGTGCTTGCAACATCAACATCAACATTCATTGATCCCTTTGATTTTTACTCTGCCTAGAACTCATTCTGCGCCATTTTTTCTCCCCGCTTTGCATGTGGCCCTGCTCCGGCGCTTAGAAATCTCATCAGCTTTCTCTATCCTTTTTCCCCACTGAAATAACGGGCTACACGGGTTCCGATTGGTAAGCGCCACCCATGTGACGGCGCTGACCAATTAGAATGCTCCTAAACGTCCCTCCTGATGGGGTACGTTTATTAGATTAAGCTCCGGGGATTTCAAAAGCCCGGAGCCGCGAGGCGGCTATACCAGGGCTTAGAACGGGAGATCGCCGCCATGCAGGTCAGCGGGACAGGGTGGGGCGAGGTGGGGGTCCTGTGTAAGTTCACCTTACAGATTTTTCTGTAAAGGTGAACTTTCCTTTTAAAGAGATATTGCTACCTTGTCCATGTAGGGTAAAAATGATAGAGTCTCTGCAAAACGCACCCCTGATTACTTTAGATCCCCTTTACTTTTACTTCCTCACTTTTGCTCCTCAGCAGCTGGCACTGAACTCGGCTTTTCCAACAACCTGGGAGATTGGCGACTGCACCTCCCTGGACACAGTCACAGGGTAGGTCACATGCCTCCTCCTTTGTGGCACACATTTTGGGCAGGTGCAGAGGATCTTGTAAGGAAGTGCAGTTAAGGTGGCTACAAAGGGATTGAGGGTGCCCTATGCAAGGCAAGGCAACAGTGTTTCTTTATAGCAGTGGTTCCCAACCTCAGTCCTTAAAGTACCACCAAACAGGTCATGTTTTTAGGGTTTCCAGCACTTGGCACAAATGCTTTAAATCAATGTCAATGGCTTGGAATTTATGACAGTTATTTTATCGAAGGAAAATTCCCAAAAGCATGGCCTGTTGGAGGTACTTGAAGGCTGAGGTTGAAAATCACTGTTCTAGAGCAGGTCTCTAAACAAAGGGCCAGTTTACCGTCCTTCTGGGAGAAAGGGGGGGAGGGCAGCGAAAATGTCCTGGTATGCCCCATTGTTGGTGTCAGTAGGAGAAATAGTGCCCCATCAATGGGGTCAATGGGAAGAATTTGTGCCCCATCATTGGGTCAATGGGAGAAATAGTGCCCCATCATTGGAGTCAATGGGAGAAATAGTGCCCCATCATTGGAGTCAATGGGAGAAATAGTGCCCCATCATTGGAGCCAATGGGAGAAATAGTGCCCCATCATTGGAGCCAATGGGAGAAATAGTGCCCCATCATTATATGTGGGTAAATTACTAAAGCGCTAATGAAACAAAATAGTGTAAATCCAATAAAAAGATAACCAAATAGTGAAAGCTGCAATCAATTAAAATTCCTGTGACCTTAACATGTGAATAAATAAACAAATATTGATGCGCTAGACACCAAACAAATTATTGTGCACTTGTGACAGTGTTCAATCAACTCTCCTTGCTGAGAGTGAATTTTCTTACAATAAAAATATATAATCTGCAGTGAAAAACATATATATTGAAAACCATAAAAATCCCCCCAAACCACACAATGCGGTGTGTATTAATCCAAAAAACAGCATGGATTCCAATGTGGGCTGTAATACACTTTATAGTGCCCCATCATTGGTGTCAATGGGAGAAATAGTGCCCTATCATTGGGGCCAATGGGAGAAATAGTGCTACATCATTGGGGCCAATGGGAGAAATAGTGCCCCATCATTGGGGCCAATGGGAGAAATAGTGCCCCATCATTGGGCTCAATGGGCAGAATAGTGTCCCATAGTACTAAAAAAGCAGGCACACTGGTTTCCCTAAAGTGCCTGTGTTGTCTTTAAATTAATCCCCATTAAGCTCTTTACATCCTAGTGTAATGAAGCATACTAAGTTAAGTACAAGTCACAAGTTAAGCCAGTGCACCCAAAGCTGATTTGGTAAAGAGGGATGACCTACTTCATTGAATATTATTTTGGACTGTTTAACCTACACAGCAACAAGTAAAATCTAAAGAAAACTGTACAGTCATTGAACAATGAGATAGAAATGTGTGTGGACAGCCTTACTGTTGGGAGAACGGGGCATAATCTAAAGAATCCCTGTGTATAGCCTTGGCCCAACTAGATTGCTGTAAGGAATTCACATAATCAGGATGTTGTAGGATACAGGTCTCGTTTTCTACTACATGTGAAAATCACTCTAGACCAGTGGTTCTCAACCTTTCTAGTGCCATGACCCCTTGATAAAATTTCCCAAGTTGTAGGGACCCCTAACAGTAAAATTATTTTTGTAGCGTGGGTTGTCAGCACCCAAGGCAAGACAAGTAATTTGCGCCCCTAACCCACGGACATTTAGCACTCCCTGAGTCCTTTCCACTCGTACAGTATTAAAACCCCTTATGGTACATTTTAGGATGTACCACTCTCTCTTTGTTCTCCTCTCTTTCCCTTTTATCTCTCTCTATCCTAATTTCTTGTTTTTTTCCCCCCACCCCTCTCTAGCCTTCTTTCTTGTTCTTTCTCTTATTCTTTCTCTCAATTTTTTTTCTCTCCCCTCCATGTATTCTCTATTTTTATTCCTTCTCTTACTCCTTGGGGGGGGGGGGTGGTGAGTGGCAATGCTGGGGGGAGTTCTGATTAGCCAACTCAGTTGCTCATGATCAAGGTCATCTGGTGATCTGTAGTGGGGACTTTTAATGGCAACTATAATCACAGGTATACTCACTGTGTCTCCGGCTTCACTGTGTCTCTGACTTTGTGGTGTCTTGTAGCAGTGACACCTATGCCGAGATCAGGAGGTAGGGTCTCCCCCAGCCCCTCCCACTTCACATTCCTCACCAGTCAGCTGACCTCTAGTCTCTGCCCCGGCCCTCGGCTGCGAAGAGGCTGAGTGGAAGGCCGCGGGCTCCAGGAACAGGCCTGCTGGATGGCCGCAAAAAGGCTGGGAGAGCGGTGCAGGCTTTAGGAACAGCCCAGGATTCGGTGACCCCTGGCAAATCATCTTTTGACCTCTGAGGGGGTCCCGACCCCCAGGTTGAGAACCACTGCTCTAGATGATGAAAAAGCCTCTGTTAACTGGTCCCATTCAGTGGAAAGTAACCTAGTTCCCTAAAAGCCAAAACACAACACTGTTCATCTGCCGAAGCCACCACAAAATGTCCAGGCCTTTCAATTATAGGGGAATATAGTCACCTAGAACGCAGTGTTCAGGCTGTTCAGATCCTTTTCAGGTAGGATGGCAGAAACCATCATTCAAGTGTAGCACCATGTATGTTTGGGCTCATGCTTAGTTTGTGAGTCTTTATTGGGTCATGGGTTTACTTTAGGTCAGGCTGGATGACTCATACAGGACGTTCTCTGGTGCCTCCCCCTGGTTCTGGGAGTTTGGAAAAACTTCAAGAAGCTGGAGGGTGGAGGTCAGGAGGGTTGATCTGCATACTTAGGGGAGCTCAGCCAATCCCCAGGCAGTGGGCCTGGCATGGTATCTGAGCCAGCTCTTAAATATGGATGAGTCATGCTGGTTGGGAGTCGGGTGGAAGATGGAGATGTCGTGTTGAGGAGGCTGTCGGTGACCCTTGAGGGGAACCCCCCCCCTCTACCTTGGAGCTCTACCTTGGGAGGATCCTGATAGTATTGTAGTTTGAAAGGAATCTTTTCCTAAGCGGTAGCAGGTGCAAGGAAGACAGTGTGATAACATCAGGACTAAGGATGGGCTCAGGCGTGTTCGCAGCTCGACGTGCCCGTGCCCGCCAGGAAGCTTACACTGCACATCGCTAATCACAGGCAGTGAGACATTTCCGGATATGTGGAGCTGCGGATCGGGAAATGTCTCACTGCCTGTGATTAGCGCTGCACAGTGTAAGCTTCCTGGTGGGCTCGGGCATGTGGAGCTATGAACACGCCTGAGCCCATCCTTAATCAGGACAGTCGGGGACTGACAAGCGGAAAGACTAGTAAAAGAGGCAGCCGGGTGGGACTGGTAAAAGAGGCAGCCGGGTGGGACTGGTAAAAGAGGCAGGCGGGTGGGGCTGGTGAAAGAGGCAGGCGGGTGGGGCTGGTGAAAGAGGCAGCCGGGTGGGACTGGTAAAAGAGGCAGCCGGGTGGGACTGGTAAAAGAGGCAGCCGGGTGGGACTGGTAAAAGAGGCAGCCGGGTGGGACTGGTAAAAGAGGCAGCCGGGTGGGACTGGTAAAAGAGGCAGCCGGGTGGGACTGGTAAAAGAGGCAGCCGGGTGGGACTGGTAAAAGAGGCAGCCGGGTGGGACTGGTAAAAGAGGCAGCCGGGTGGGACTGGTAAAAGAGGCAGCCGGGTGGGACTGGTAAAAGAGGCAGCCGGGTGGGACTGGTAAAAGAGGCAGCCGGGTGGGACTGGTAAAAGAGGCAGCCGGGTGGGACTGGTAAAAGAGGCAGCCGGGTGGGACTGGTAAAAGAGGCAGCCGGGTGGGACTGGTAAAAGAGGCAGCCGGGTGGGACTGGTAAAAGAGGCAGCCGGGTGGGACTGGTAAAAGAGGCAGCCGGGTGGGACTGGTAAAAGAGGCAGCCGGGTGGGACTGGTAAAAGAGGCAGCCGGGTGGGACTGGTAAAAGAGGCAGGCGGGTGGGGCTGGTAAAAGAGGCAGGCGGGTGGGGCTGGTGAAGAGGCAGGCGGGTGGGGCTGGTGAAGAGGCAGGCGGGTGGGGCTGGTGAAGAAGCTGAGGCTGATGAGGAAGAAACCCAGCTATGAAACGCTTCCCATGTCTACATCGCATGCGTCTTCAGTGACGTCTTGGGTTCTAGTCCCGGGCTGAATATTGATTGCAGTTGCAGCGACAGCAGCTTCCTCCATCCCCAGCCGGTGGTACTTCTGCCTCTCAAACATTTCTGTCTCCCAAGTCACCTTTATGCCATGCTTTACACATGCATACTTTTGTGAGTTAATTTCTATTTTTCAATAAATAGTCATTTATTTTTTTAATGCTACCTCAGGGGTTGCGTTGTTGTTTCTTTTGTTTTCTCCCGAGTGGACAGTACCTGCCTGGTCAATCAACATCTGTCAGGTATGACTAACATAGCAGATTACTAATCCTGCAGATTAGGCATTCATCATTGGACCTATTATTTTTGTATCCAAATGAGTAATGGTCCAAAATTGCTTGTTTGGCCATAACAATCAATAAGTTCACCCAACTTACTCTTTTATGCACAAAGAGAGAATAAAATGAATAAAACCGATTGGCTGTTATGGTCAACCTTGACAAAGAATTCTTCTCTGACACATGCTGATAAATAGGGCCCAGTTTAGCTTCAGCATGCCGAACGCCTAATCCTGCTAATATTAGGCTTGCGTGCCAAATACCAGTGGATAGAAAATCTATAGATCTTGCTGCTAACACTGATAAAACAAGAGACTGGATGGAAAAATACAGTCAGAAAGAGAATATTGTACTGCTGACCACATTCACCATGGGTAAGGAAGATATACAAACAACATTATTTCTGTGAAATATACACATAAAAAACATGACAAAACTCACCCCATAATGACCATCTTCTTGATCCATTCTAATGGTCTAGGTGTTCAGGGAGCCACAGAGGGACCTAAAAGACATAAAAAGGAGACCTAATGCTTCTAGTTCATAAAAGAACTAACTCCCTGCTATTTTCTAGCTTCAACTACAAGTGCGATCATGTTATAAATTACTAAATTAGCCATTCTCAACCAGAGATTGCTAGGGGTTCCTTGAGCTGTGACCGATTGACCTCCCATTTAATGCCCCCTGAATATTTCTGAGGGCCAATGCCCTTTGGTAAAGCCAGAAGCATGACACTAATTATCTTTTTAGCTGTCTGTAAGGGTGGCATTCTGATCGCCACTCTAAAGCCTGGCACGCACTAATAGTTTGTTTTAGTTTAACCCAGCGAGCTGAACGAAAACGGACAGCTCAGGTCGGAGCCACTATTCTAACAATCTGATGTTAGTACAGTGACCTCATCTCCCCTGCTGTGCTATTGTGTTCCGACAGGGGGCCAGCTGGCCAGTCAACCATTGGGAGCCGGTTGGACCAGTGGCAGTACACACGGGCTGAATGTCGGCCAGTTTCTACTGAACCGGCCGATGATGCCCAACATTCGTTCCATGTGTACTAGGCTTAAGGGTTGCATTCTTTCTACTGACCACCAACGTAGAGGTCATTTTCCCCATTGATCCCAAATAAATTTGTTTTAGTAAGGGTTCCCCAAGACCTGAAAATTATTTCAGGGGTTCCTCTGGGGTAAAAAGGTTGAGAAAGGCTGGTCTAAATTCTTTAAAAAAAACATTTGGCCCCATTTACACTTCTGCATTTAGGTGCAGTGCATTCCACATTATATAAAGTTCAATAGTAAAACACTTAAAAAACATGTAAATCAGATCTAAGACGCACCGCAGAGATGTGAAACAGCTCTAAAGTTCTATAGTAGGCAACATGTTGACAAATCTTACAAGTCAGGTTCTGCACCACCTATTGGCAGTTAACTGTTGGCATGCAACCTATGAAAATTCCAGTAGAGGCATTTCCCGCTTCACGTACCCTCACTTTACGTACACTCGGGAGTATGGACACATTGACGTCTATGGGGAATCTTGGTCAGCTTGACATGGCACTGCTCCCGGTTTTTAACATTGGCGTCTATTGGAAATCTTGGTCAGCTTGATATGGCACTGCTCCCAAACCATAAGCGACAGGGACTTCGAACTTGGGGACCGAGAGGGGACTCAGGACTACAACATATCTGATTGGGGGTCGGCCAACTTGCCTAGGTAATCAGTTCTGCCTGTAAATGACTATTGCGATGCAGTACATGCATTGAGACGTGAAAAAAAAGGTATTGCTTCACTTTAAAGTGGTTGTAAACCCTTTACAACCACTTTTACCTACAGGTAAGCCTAGATTAAGGCTTACCTGTAGGTGCTTGAAATATCTCCTATACCTCCACGGTTTAGGAGATATTTAAAAAATGACAGGCGCCGATGTCTACGGCGCATGCACCATAGACACCGGTGCAGGCACACTTTAGCAACGGCGATCGTGCCGTTCCTAAAGGAGGCCGTGGGAGTGAAGTGAAGTCATCGCGGCTCCGGTCAATCCCAGGGCCGGAGCCACGATACCCGGAAGTAACCCCCGGGAGAGATTCGGCCACCCGAGCGGTGTACGAGGACGGCTGCGGGGGCTTAGATCTGAGGTGAGTATTACATAATGAGCTAGTATGCTATGCATACTAGCTCATTATGCCTTTGTCTTGCAGGTGGTGTTTTTTTTTTGTAAAAGTGGGTTTACTTCCTCTTGAAGTACATTTTAGTTTTACATACATGCTCTGGTCCCATTGTGTGGGGTATGCCTGTAGTCAGCTTCCTAGAGTGTTGAATTATTATTAGTTACTGGGTCAAAGCTAGCATATTAGCAAGGTATTGGCAATACTATGCCCAATAGCAGCACATGATGAAAAATCTTAAATGCAGCATCCCCTTTTTTATCTTGATGGGAATATACATAGCTATAACTTTGTAGCTATGTATAAATATATAGAAGTTGAAGTAACCAATGGCACCCTCTATTTTCTTTCACTACCTTCAAAGTATGTATGTAAAGCCTTTTTTCCCCAAAGTTTTAAACAGAATGGGTACATTTAAGATCCTCAGTGTGGTTTTTACTGCTGTCAATGTCTCCACTGGCGAGAATCACCTTCACTATTGGTCCTAGTGACCTTTGCCTCTGGTTTACCGAAAGCAACGGGATATCCAGTATTTTTTAATTGTCAAATTAACAAGAGGCGAGGGGAAATTTTCCAAAGGGTAAACCTGATCTGCTGATAACTGCCGAAGAGGGATATCCCCTTACGAAATTTCCACTTCTGGTCGTGTCTCTGGGACATAAAAATGAAGGGCAATTTTCTCATCAAGACACAGACAGGAAATAAAAATGGAGTCTGAGTTTTTACCATTCCCTACGCTATCCAAATCCAAACTGAATTTTTTTTTTAGACTTGCACCCATTAGGGAGGCTGCTGAGGCAACCTAAATTTGGAAAATACGTAGGCATGTGAAGCTAACACCAATCCAGGGTTTGATTATTTTTTTTCATTGGATATGTTTTATAGCAGAAAGTAAAAAATATTGTTTGTTTTTCAAAATGTTTGCTCTTTTTACGTTTATAGCGCAAAATATAAACAAACAATCCAGTGGTGATCAAATACCACCAAAAGAAAGCTCTATTTGTGGGGAAACAATTAATTTTGTTTGCATACATTGTTGCATGCAATGCAGTGCCAAAAAGAAAAAATGGCCTGGTCATGAAGGAGGCAAACCTTCTGGAGGTTACCGTATATACTTGAGTATAAGCCGAGTTTTTCAGCACATTTTTTTGTGCTGAAAATGCCCCCCTCGGCCTATACTTGAGTCACCTTTTTGCGCCTGAGCTCCCGGATTTTGGGGGCCCGGTACCAGCCGGCCGTAATTCTTCTGGACCCCAAACTTAGAACACATGTAGCCCCACTCTTCCTCTACAACAGGGATATGCAATTAGCAGGCCTCCAGCTGTTGCCAAACTACAAGTCCCATCATGCCTCTGCCTCTGGGTGACATGCTTACTGCTGTCAGAGTCTCGTTATGCCTCATGGGACTTGTAGTTTGGCAACAGCTGGAGGTCCGCTAATTGCATATCCCTGCTCTACAAGTGTGCAAAGTTTGTTGTCTGGGGGACCTACGGCCGGGGAGCACCGATTTTTCAAAGTCGGGCACCCCTTCCATAGACTCCTATGTTAAACGGTCATTCCTCCGGTGATTTTGGGGACCCGGTACCGGCCAGTTGTAGATCCCCTGGACCCGAAACTTGCCACACATGTAGCCCCATTTCTCCTATATAAGTGTGCAAAGTTTTTGTCGGGGGGACCTACGGCCAGGCAGCACAGATTTTTCAAAGCTGGGCACGCCTTCCATAGACTCCCATGTTAAACGTCAGTCTAGTCATGGACACAGTGAGGCATGGACACAGTGAGGCAAAGTGAGGCATGCACATGGATACTGTGAGGCAAAGTGAGGCATGCAGATGGACACCCTAGGCTTATACTCGAGTCAATACGTTTTCCCAGTTTTTTGTGGTAAAATTAGGTGCCTCGGCTTATATTCGAGTATATACAGTGCCTTGCGAAAGTATTCGGCCCCCTTGAACTTTTCATCCTTTTGCCACATTTCAGGGTTCAAACATAAAGATATAAAATTTAAATTTTTTGTGAAGAATCAGCAACAAGTGGGACACAATTGCGAAGTGGAACAAAATCTATTGGATATTTTAAACTTTTTTAGCAAATAAAAAAGTGAAAAGTGGTGCGTGCAAAATTATTCGGCCCCTTTACTTTCAGTGCCGCAAACTCACTCCAGAAGTTCAGCGAGGATCTCTTAATGATCCAATGTTGTCCTAAATGACTGATGGTGATAAATAGAATCCACCTGTGTGTAATCAAGTCTCTGTATAAATGCACCTGCTCTCTGATAGTCTCAGGGTTCTGTTGAAAGCGCAGAGAGCATCATGAAGACCAAGGAACACACCAGGCAGGTCCGTAATACTGTTGTGGAGAAGTTTAAAGCCGGATTTGGATACAAAAAGATTTCCCAAGCTTTAAACATCTCAAGGAGCACTGTGCAAGCGATCATTTTGAAATGGAAGGAGTATTAGACCACTGCAAATCTACCAAGACCTGGCTGTCCCTCTAAACTTTCAGCTCAGACAAGGAGAAGACTGATCAGAGATGCAGCCAAGAGGCCCATGATCACTCTGGATGAACTGCAGAGAACTACAGCTGAGGTGGGAGAGTCTGTCCACAGGACAACAATCAGTCATACACTGCACAAATCTGGCCTTTATGGAAGAGTGGCAAGAAGAAAGCCATTTCTCAAAGATATCCATAAAAAGTCTTGTCTAAAGTTTGCCACAAGCCACCTGGGAGACACACCAAACATGTGGAAGAAGGTGCTCTGGTCCGATGAAACCAAAATCGAACTTTTTGGCCACAATGCAAAACGATATGTTTGGCGTAAAAGCAACACAGCTCATCACCCTCAACACACCATCCCCACTGTCAAACATGGTGGTGGCAGCATCATGGTTTGGGCCTGCTTTTCTTCAGCAGGGACAGGGAAGATGGTTAAAATTGAGGGGAAGATGGATGCAGCCAAATACAGGACCATTCTGGATGAAAACCTGTTGGAGTCTGCAAAAGACCTGAGACTGGGACGGAGATTTATCTTCCAACAAGACCATGATCCCAAACATACAGCAAAATCTACAAAGGAATGGTTCACAAATAAACGTATCCAGGTTTTAGAATGGCCAAGTCAAAGTCCAGACCTGAATCCAATCGAGAATCTGTGGAAAGAGCTGAAAACTGCTGTTCACAAATGCTCTCCATCCAACCTCACTGAGCTCGAGCTGTTTTGCAAGGAAGAATGGGCAAGAATTTCAGTCTCTCGATGTGCAAAACTGATAGAGACATACCCCAAGCGACTTGCAGCTGTAATCGCAGCAAAAGGTGGCTCTACAAAGTATTAACGCAAGGGGGCCGAATAATTTTGCACGCCCCACTTTTCATTTTTTTCTTAGTTAAAAAAGTTTAAAATATCCAATAGATTTCGTTCCACTTCACAATTGTGTCCCACTTGTTGGTGATTCTTCTCAAAAAATTAAAATTTTATATCTTTGTTTGAAGCCTGAAATGTGGCAAAAGGATGAAAAGTTCAAGGGGGCCGAATACTTTCGCAAGGCACTGTATACGGTAAGTGGATAATACATTTATGACAGTAAGGGAGGTAGTCAGGGGGCTCCACTGAAATGTTGCTATGGCAATCCATGATCTGTAGTTATACCCCTAAAAAAATATACTCACCTTTCCTGGTGCCCATGCCACTGAACACCACTCCAATCCTGAGAAATCTTCTCATGTGTCTACCGAGCTCCTGGGTCTTCACGGAGGTCCAATGCACGTTGCCACTGCAGCTGAGGAACTTGGAAAGGCAAACCAACTTTCTTTTCTTCTAAGGGTATTTTACATTTATTTTTTGCAACAGGGTCGCATTAACCTAAATCTTTTGGAAAGTGTCCCCATATCCTTGTACATGACATGACGTAGGTGATCCATTATCCATGACAAGTTAAAAATAACACAGAGGTGTTAATCCAACCCCTAGTGCCC
The DNA here is from genome assembly GCA_029206835.1 of Rana muscosa. Classification (NCBI taxonomy): domain Eukaryota; kingdom Metazoa; phylum Chordata; class Amphibia; order Anura; family Ranidae; genus Rana; species Rana muscosa. The sequence goes on along the minus strand of CM055124.1, from coordinate 55,981,468 downwards.
ACAGTGTACCCCAAGCAGTAGAACAAACAGCTTGGATAGGGGTGAGAGGTGATGAGTGAACAGTATATAATGGACTGTGCTAGAGGCTGGAGAAGAATTCCAGGTATGCAGGAGACAAATCTCCCCTCCCCGCCATCTCCATACACCTCCCATAGTCACAGTGCTCTCAGAAGTGGTGGCACTGACAGGGGGTGTAGCCAGGGACAGCTATTCTTCTCCTCACCCCCAAGGCACTTGCAGAATCCCAGCTGCTGCTGTCTGCAGGGAGGGAATATGGAATGTGCTGTATAATCCTTATCTCCAGTACAGGCATCCTTCCCAGTATCTGCTCATGCCGTGCCAACATCCCTTTTGTATTGTTATGATATCCCCCCTCCCACATGCACCTTCATGCTAGCTATAAACTAATTAAAAGTAGATCTAAACCCAAATCGCTAAAAATCTCATAAAAGCTTTAACACGTTAATAACACGCCTTAAGTCTTACGATTTCCTAGTGCAGGGATAAGCACACTTTGGCCCTCCAGCTGTTGCATAACTACAAGTCCCATTATGTCTGCATCAGGTAGTCATGTGTAGCGGGTACTTACTTTCCCGCAGTAATTTTTGAATTTTTCGGTGACATCAGTGGTGTGTCTCCGGTGGTCCACTGGGTGGCGCTGTCACCATGGGCCGACGGACGGATACCGCTGTGTGCTGAGCTTACTTTTTGTCCTCTCTTGGCAGCAGTATGGAGGGGCGGGGAACCCGCCGTGCTTGCTGGGAGAGGGGATAAAAGGGCCGGCCATCTTGGTCACGGGGCGGTTGGTCCCTGGCACCTTTAGCCTGCGGACGAAGTTCGTGCTTGTCCTCTAGGCGGACTAGGCCTAGAGGACCACCGGAGATCGTGTTCCACCTCTGGCACCTATAGCCTGGGGTGAGGTACTTGGACGGCGGTCCGGAGCTCAGTGCCCAACACTGAGTTCCGCGAGGGAAGGATCCTAAGGTACTCCGGAGATGGATGCCTGAATCCGAGGTGGGCGTAATGGACCGGGAAGAGCTCCTCATCCGAAGACCCGGTGCAGCATACTGCCGGTGACGGGTGAGTCTCCTGTTGGAGACCATCCGGAAGGTGAATTTCCCTCGTGCGGAGACCATAACCTACTCTTTGGAGGAGAGTGGAGGATCGAACTTGTGTCTGGGCCTATTCGCACCCACACCTCCTTTTCTGTTCTATAGCCAAGGGAGTCCATGTTATGTGCTAAATAAAGGAGTGTTGGACTTTAACGGTGTGGGGCTCAGTTCCAGTTTGTGTGTGTGGGCTCTAGAGCATTTTTCACAACGTGAAAAATGGCCATGAAAAATTGGAATATGCTCTAATTTTTCTCGTCGTTTTTCACATTGTCATTTTTCTCGTCATGAAAAACGGCCATGTGTAGGCTTTAACGACGTGAAAAAAAATGTGCATGCTCAGAATCAAGTGATGAGACGGGAGCGCTCGTTCTGGTAAAACTAGCGTTCGTAATGGAAATAGCACATTCGTCACGCTGTAACGGACTGAAGAGCACGAGGCTGAAAAGCGCGAATCGTCTCTCAACAAACTTTACTAACACAAGGATCAGCAAAAGCAGCCCAAAGGGTGGCGCCATCCGAATGGAACTTCCCCTTTATAGTGCCGTCGTACATTTCGTACGTCACCGCGCTTTGCTCGAGCATTTTTTTTTCATGATGGTGTGTAGGCAAGGCAGGCTTGAGAAGAATCACGTCGAGAAAAACGTTGTTTTTTTTCAATGACATTAAAAACAATCGTGTGTACGCGGCATGAGAAATCTTCTCACGAAGTCCACAGAGAAACAAAAACTTCTTAAAAGTGTTGATCTCCTATGTCTCCCATGGCAGTCAAACTGGTTCCTCCTTCACCACAGCAATGTATATAAGGCTTTTTGAATTTATAAGCTTCTTTAACACTGCATCATCCCACGAAATGGCAATATACTTCATTTTAGGTCTTGGGTTTAAATCTCACTAGGACACTAGACGCATAGAGTTTATATTATCTCCGGAGGGACAGGGATGGATGTGAATGGCTATATGCACTCTGTAAAGCACTGTGTAATATGTCAACGCGATATAAACAAAGGACATATATAAATTGCCTGAACCTATAGATCTACTGAGGAGGAACAAAAATCCAGAATATCTCAGAAGGAGATAAACCAGTAAAAGCCATAAATTAAGGCAAGCTTTATCACATGACTGAGGAGTGGAATCCCATCCCCGTGCTCCTTCTCACCCCTCTGAAAATGAGAATATGTCTCTCAGATATACAAGTTAACAGTCATAAAAAATTATTTCTGCACGACGACGTCGTGTCTGCACCAAAATGGAATGTCCACCAGACAGTAGGACCTGAAGCCTACCTTACGGTAAATAATGGATAGCCTTACCGTGGTAATTAATGTACCGTATATACTCGAGTATAAGCCGAGTTTTTCAGCACATTTTTCTGTGCTGAAAATGTCCCCCTCGGCTTATACTCAAGTCACCTTTTTGCGCCTGATCTCCCTGATTTCGGGGAGCCGGTACCGGTCGGCCGTAGGTCCCCTGGACCCCAAACTTGGCATGTAGCCGCACTCTTTCTCTACAAGTGTGCAAAGTTTGTTGTCCGGGGGACCTACGGCCGGGGAGCACCGATTTTTCAAACCCGGGCACCCCTTCCATAGACTCCCATATTAAACTGTAATTTCGCCAATGACTTTGGGGACCCGGTACCGGCCGGTTGTAGGTCCCCTGGACCCGAAACTTGGCACAGACGTAGCCCCATTTTTTCACTATAAGTGTACAAAGTGTTTTGTCCGGGGGACCTACGGCCGGGTAGAACCGATTTTTCAAAGCCGGGCACCCCTTCCATAGACTCCCATGTTAAACGTCAGTCTAGTCATGGACACAGTGAGGCATGGGCACAGTGAGGCATGGGCACAGTGAGGCATGGGCACAGTGAGGCATGGGCACAGTGAGGCACAGTGAGGCATGCACATGGACACAGTGAGGAAAATTGAGGCACAGTGAGGCATGGGCACAGTGAGGCACAGTGAGGCACGCACATGGACACAGTGAGGCAAATTGAGGCACAGTGAGGCACAGTGAGGCATGCAGATGGACACCCTAGGCTTATACTCGAGTCAATAAGTTTTCCCAGTTTTTTGTGGTAAAATTAGGTGCCTCGGCTTATATTCGGGTCAGCTTATACCCGAGTATATACGGCAAACAGAAAACCAAGTCTTCCAAGTTTAAAATGGATAATTAAGGGGAAACTTTCTATTCCCCCCCCCCCCCCTAAAATATACCTGTATCTTCATGATCCACAAATGTACGATTACACGACCAATGTGGGTAAAACAGCACCGTTATCGATATGCAAATTTTGACTTCTTATCAAAGTCACCAGGTAAAGGGGTTGTAAAGGTAAAAGTTTTTTCACCTTAATGCATTCTATGCATTAAGGTAAAAAAACATCTACAGCTTAGCGGCCCCCCAGTCCCCCCCCCCCATTTACTTACCTGACCCCCTCGAAAGTCCCGCGGCGTGAATGCGCTTGCTTCTCGGCCAGGCTTCTCGGCTCATTCATTGGTTGATTGAAAGCAGCGCAGCCATTGGCTCACGCTGCTGTCAATCACATCCAATGACACGGCGCACCGGGGGGCGGGGCTGAGTGATACAGTGAGTGGCTATGGCCACTGGCTGTATCACGGGAGGGCGCCCGCAAGAACTCCTCACCATGCGAGCTCGCATGAAGGTGAGGAGTTCTTGCGGGGGGGGGGGGCGAGACAGCCGCCGAGGGACCCCAGAAGACCAGGTTCGGGGTCACTCTGTGCAAAACGAGCTGCACAGTGGAGGTAAGTATAAAATGTTTGTTATTTAACAGGGGAGACTCGTCAGGCGACTCAGCCGCCTGACAAGTCGCGCTCCGCTCTCTTCAATGGAACCGTTCTAATAGGAGCGACGCAAGTCGCTCCGACTTAGAAAAAGGTTCCTGTACGACTTTGGGGGCGACTTGCATTGACTTCAATACAGAAGTCATTTTGCAAGTCGCCTCTGAAATCGTCTTCAGATCGCCTTGCCGAGTCGCCCCCAAAGTGTGTGAACCGGCTCTAAGTGTTCCTTTAAAGCTGAACTCCAGCCATAAAGATGCTCATTTAAATATATTCCTCATTAGCCAAAGAGGGTATAAATCTACTTTTTGTGGACTAAACCTCATTACAAACCCAGATATTATTTTGTAAAAGTAGCAGTGATATTATTCCTGTGCTGTACATAATCTGTGCAGAGAGCAGAGCTGTAGGAGGGGCCCGCCAGGCTCCACCTACTACAGGCTACCATCAGGGGGGCGGACAGGGCAGCCAGACATTTTAGGGCCTCTTGCACAGCTTTAGACCCTAGGGTTGCCACCTTTTCTTCAAGCCAAACCCGAACACTTTTGCGGCATAGTGCAATTTTTTTTTTTCATAGTAAACACTATAGGATTTAAAAAAAAAAAAAAACTTTGGGTGCCCCAAGGAGAGTAGTAATGCAGCGCTCATATCACACCGTGGTGAAGCCAAATTGCTCTTGCTGACACCATCACCCTGCTCTTCAGCGATGTGGAACAGGCCCCCCAGACAGCCACCCACAGCTCCCGAACGGCAACAGATTTTTGTGTGACTATCTCGGTTACTTGGGGAGCCACAGCCAGGTATGAATAATGTGTCTGGGTTTGGGCCGGACTGAAACCCGGATTATCCGGGTGAATCTTGGACAGGTGGCAACCCTAGCCCCCCCTGGCCATTCCACGAGTCCTTCAGTGCACCCACTTTTATTTTAACACTCTTACAACTTTTAGTGGGAGTAAACTCCCATGCATAATTTGTATCTATAGGTAAGCCTTACTATAGGTACTGTAAATATCTCCTAAACATGCACCACTTGGGAGATATTTACTGTACATGCTGCTGGTTACATCACCGACACATGTGCTCTAAAGGAATGGCCACCCGTTGTGCGGGTAAACACGTTCCTTGCATGGGTGTACGCTGTAGTCCACCGGTGTGAATGAGGCCATAATGTACTAATGATTGCGTATACTACTACAGTATGACATAAAGTTACGAAGGGCTATGGTAATTTTTTCTTTCACATAGAGTATAGTTACGCTTAAAGGCCTACTCTCCTTTGGGGCCGTCAATCCCACTAACACCAATGAAGGCCCCTTGAACCACCTTTAGGGAAGGGGAGCCTTGACTGCTGTAAGCATGGCATCACTGTGGGTGTGAACCTAAAAGGGAAGTTAAGCAGCTCCCTTAGGATTGGCTACAAAGACCTGAGGTGACTTGGTGGAGCCTGAACTCTACCGTGTTTCCCCGAAAATAAGCCTGGGTCTTATATTAATTTTGTCAACAAAAGACACAGTAGGGCTTTTTTTCAGGGTAGATCTTACCATGTAATGTGCTGTCTTCTCTCCCCCTCTCTCTCCCTGCCTGTCAGGAATCCCCAGTGTGAACCAAGTTAAAATGCTGGTAAAATCCTATAATCCACAGTAGTATATAACAGGGCTCGACAAACCCCGGGCGCCAGGTCGCCATTGCGACTAGAACTAGCGACCTGGCGCCTGGGGCAGCACAGCTGGGGAATCCTGTCTCTCCGTGCCCCCCCCCTCCGCGCCGCGGGATCACGTTGGGCCGCGCCGGCCGGTAATTGAGGCCGCGGCTTTGCGGCCTTCTGCAGGCCTATGCTTCCTTCTGTGATCAGGCGCCTTCTTCTGGTGGCCGTTGGTATGACAAGACAACCAGCAATGCTAATGGAGTTTCCCTGTCTGTTTTCACTGCCATCTCCTTCCCTCTAATTAGAACCCCCAAACATTATATATATTTTTTATTCTAACACACTAGAGAATAAAATGGCGGTCGTTGCAATACTTTCTATCACACCGTATTTGCGCAGCGGTCTTACAAGCGCACTTTTTTGGGGAAAAATACACTTTTTTAAAATAAAAAAATAAGACAGCAGTAAAGTTAGCCCAATTTTTTTTAATATTGTGAAAGATAATGTTACGCTGAGTAAATTGATACCCAACATGTCACGCTTCAAAATTGCGTCCGCTCGTGGAATGGCGACTAACTTTTACCCTTTAAAATCTCCATAGGCGACGTTTACAAAATTCTACAGGTTGCATCTTTTGAGTTACAGAGGAGGTCTAGGGCTAGAATTATTGCTATCGGTCTGATCGCTATGATCGCGGCGATACCTTACGTGTGGTTTGAACACCGCTTTCATATGCGGGCGCTACTTACGTATGCGCTCGCTTCTGCGCGCAAGCTCAGCGGGACGGGGCGCGTTCCTGGCTCCTAACTTTTTTAGCTGGCTCCTAGATTCCAAGCAAATTTGTCAAGCCCTGGTATATAATGTACGATGTGTGTTTCTGTAATATAATTGTGCCAAATACCGTTATAGCGCCGCCCTGCGCTTCTGTGACCCACTGGAGCTCTCTTCCCCGCAATTATATTACAGAAACCCACACACATTGTACATTATATACTACTGTAATAGAGTGGATTATAGGATTTTACAAGCATTTTAAACTAGGGCTTATTTTCGGGGTAGGGCTTATATTGCAGCCCTCCTGGAAAATAACACTAGGTCTTATTTTCGGGGAAACCCGCTAGGAAAAGGCTACGCTGCGGCACATCTACCTGGTCTGAGGAGATTCAGCTGTCACAAGAGTTGCCTACCCTCCCGCTCGTTGTGATGTTTTGTCACAGCTTTATTCGCGGTTTTGACCTTGCCAGCAATTGATGCTGCTTTATGGGCTATGCCCTCAAGTAAAATTCTGGGGTTAGTCTAATGCCTGTCTGGCACTGATGGTAAGGACAGGCCTCTTAGACTATGTGAGTTTATGTTTTATGGGTGCACATGATATACTGTGGCTGGCGTTGTTTGGTACATTTGGAAAGTTGTACTTTTGAAAAGTTCAATAAAGCTGTGGCTTTGCCCTATTTCCAACTTAAAGAGGGGTTCCACCCGCGATTTTTTTTTTATTTATTTAAAAGTCAGCAGCTACAAAACACTGTAGCTGCTGACTTTTAATAAGAACACTTACCTGTCCTACTCGCCCGTGATGTCAGCCCCCCCCCCCCCCAAGGCCGATCCCTCGATCCTGGCAGCTCCCGGCGCCGCCATCCTCAGTAAGGGAAACAAGCAGTGAAGCCGTACGGCTTCACTGCCCGTTTCCTACTGCGCATGCACGAGTCTCGCATTGTTTTCTGAATGGGCGGCTTGCTCTCTGGGATACACACAGTTTCCAGAAGGCAGCGCCCTCTATTCACCAGAAGACAACGCGAGGAGGATGCGGAAGACCAGCCGCGGATAAGGAAGAGGCAGATTAGGGACTTCCACATAGCAACCGGTATTTCTGGTGAGTAAAAAATTATCATTTTTTTCAAATTTTTTTTGAGAATTTTTTCTTTTAGGGTGGAACTCCACTTTAAATCAGCTTCTGTGTCTTTTTTGGGGGGTGGCAAGATATAGGTTCTTAGTTGGTCATAAATGAGCCTATGTTTCTCAGCTGTCATGATTTGGGGGACTATTCTTTGTCATTGTATTGATGTAAATCACAGTAATTCATAATTATAATTGATTACCGTATATACTCGAGTATAAGCCGACCCGAATATAAGCCGAGGCACCTAATTTTACCACCAAAAAATGGAAAAACGTATTGACTGGAGTATAAGCCTAGGGTGTCCATGTGCATGCCTCACTTTGCCTCACTGTGTCCATGTGCATGTCTCACTGTGCCCATGCCTCACTGTGCCCATGCCTAGACTGACGTTTGACATGGGAGTCTATGGAAGGAGTGCCCGGCTTTGAAAAATCGGTGCTCCCCGGCCGTAGGTCCCCCAGACAAAAAAACTTTGCACACTTGTAGAGGAAGAGTGGAGCTACACGTGTGCCAAGTTTGGGGTCCAGGGGACCTACGGCCGGCCGGTACCGGATCCCCAAAATCCGGGTGATCAGGCACAAAAAGGTGACTGGAGTATAAGCCGAGGGGGGCATTTTCAGCACAAAAAAATGTGCTGAAAAACTCGGCTTATACTCGAGTATATACGGTATATTTTTTTTAATATACTTGAAATACATATTTTACATTCACATACTTTTACTGTAGGAATATACATTTTTTATTTATAATGTTGGGACATGGAAGGTTTTGGAAGAATTTACCGGGCCCTGGTTTGCCTGAGGCAGAGGACCACTGCTCTAGACCGGCAGGCCCATTATAATGACTTCTACTCTCCGGGGCTCTACATAGCATGTACTGTATGTCTGCTCCATAACAAGACGTCATTGCAGGAACACCCTGTGCATGCACAGACACATCCACAACACACACACAAAACATTTGTGGACATGCATACACTCATTTCCTGCGCTAAGCTAAAAGTATGGTAGCTATGCAGAGAGTCAGCTGTAGATAAATCTGAAAAACCCAGGTATGTGCCCAGCCCCCGCTAGACTTTGTCTCCGTCTGCTCTGCCTGTGCCCCCCTCCCCTAGCAGGCATACTGCCAGAGATATGCACACATGTTACACTGCACAGTCCTGGCAACGCAACATACACAAGTGTGTCCCTGCGAGGGGCTCAGGGGGGTCCGGGAAGGATAAGACACACTTATACATGTAGAGAAAGGGGGAACGAGAATATAACTTCCGCCAGCACATATAAGAAATAGTATAAAGCTCACAGTATTATTTTAAAGTTCTTCTTTGTTTTATATAAAGCAGGGAAGGGTTAGATCCTTGGTGCCATTTTCCAGTTTTTGTGGAGCCCTTGGGGCCCCTGCAGATACAAATCTGTGTTTCCATATTGCCCTGTTTTAGCAATGATATCTAGTCTTGTGTAATGTGTCCGCAGTCTCGGACCATCTCTTGAATCGTGTCCGCAGTCTCGGACCATCTCTTGAATCGTGTCCGCAGTCTCGGACCATCTCTTGAATCGTGTCCGCAGTCTCGGACCATCTCTTGAATCGTGTCCGCAGTCTCGGACCATCTCTTGCATCGTGTCCGCAGTCTCGGACCATCGCTTGCATCGTGTCCGCAGTCTCGGACCATCGCTTGCATCGTGTCCGCAGTCTCGGACCATCGCTTGCATCGTGTCCGCAGTCTCGGACCATCGCTTGCATCGTGTCCGCAGTCTCGGACCATCTCTTGAATCGTGTCCGCAGTCTCGGACCATCTCTTGAATCGTGTCCGCAGTCTCGGACCATCGCTTGCATCGTGTCCGCAGTCTCGGACCATCGCTTGCATCGTGTCCGCAGTCTCGGACCATCGCTTGCATCGTGTCCGCAGTCTCGGACCATCGCTTGCATCGTGTCCGCAGTCTCGGACCATCGCTTGCATCGTGTCCGCAGTCTCGGACCATCGCTTGCATCGTGTCCGCAGTCTCGGACCATCGCTTGCATCGTGTCCGCAGTCTCGGACCATCGCTTGCATCGTGTCCGCAGTCTCGGACCATCGCTTGCATCGTGTCCGCAGTCTCGGACCATCGCTTGCATCGTGTCCGCAGTCTCGGACCATCGCTTGCATCGTGTCCGCAGTCTCGGACCATCGCTTGCATCGTGTCCGCAGTCTCGGACCATCTCTTGAATCGTGTCCGCAGTCTCGGACCATCTCTTGAATCGTGTCCGCAGTCTCGGACCATCGCTTGTATCGTGTCCGCAGTGTCGGACCATCGCTTGTATCGTGTCCGCAGTCGGACCATCGCTTGCATCGTGTCCGCAGTCGGACCATCGCTTGTATCGTGTCCGCAGTCGGACCATCGCTTGCATCGTGTCCGCAGTCGGACCATCTCTTGTATCACTCCAATGGGAAGGTCAGTAAAACCAAAAAACGAATTTTTTCCTAATACAAGGAATGGATAGAACTGTTACACATGGTTTAACCCACAGACGAACACTGATCTCTAGATAGCCACAAACACAATACAGATCCTTATACATACAAAACGCCCATCTGTGCCAACCACTAGTTCAACAGCCCTGTATAGCTTTCCCCAGGCTTAAAGAGACCTTGTCACAGTTTTTAAAATCTCAAACCCAAGCCGTGCCAGCAAATAAAAGGGTTAATATCAACTCTCTCTGCCTTCCATGCAACCCAACTCTGCTCTCCTAAAGCTGGATATATAAAAGGAAAATTGTGTTCAACAGTTTTTGCTTTTAAGGACGTTTGTTCAATTTAGGATTAGTGGAGTCAAACCGATGTCCATTTTTGACCAGTGACAAGAAAATTTGAAGAAGCAGGATGGAGCAGTGTTTGCTTGCACTAAAATTTGTTTATTCTTTCCTTAAAATATGCATGATAAAAAGCTTCACAAATATCATGTGACATAAAAATGTTGTTGCTACTATTTTATTCTCCAAGGTCTCTGCTTTCAGAAAATACATAATAACTTAAGGGTTCCAAGTAATCTTCTAGCAAAAAAAAAAAATCCGAGACCACCAAATACTGATGACAACTTCTGTGATAAGCTTCTGCTTGCTAGACTAAGCCCCTATCTCTCAAACAAGTTCCTAGTAGAAGTCTGAAGAACCTAAGCAGACATGACAGCCTTAGGAATCTCCAGGAGCATATTTTTAGGTTCAGTTTGCAAATCAGTATAAGAGGAACTGCTTCATACAGGTGCTCAAAAAAGGGAAATAAAATTATTGTTTGCTATGTTTTGGTAAGATTATGAAAGAAATGCACACTTATATCCATAGTTATTGTTTAAAGCAGCCTTTCTCAACTTTTTCAACACAGAGGAACCCTTGAAATAACTTTCCGGTCTCAGGGGACCCCTGCTACAAATTACTATATTTGCAACTCAAGATACATTAGTGCAGTGGTCTCCAAACTGCAGCCTGGGGGCCGGATGTAGTCCTTTGCTTGCCTTTCTCTGCCCTTGGGACACTATTCCTCTTACTGACACCAACAATGGGGCACCATTCCCCTCAATGACCATGATGGGACACTATTCCTTTCACTGACACCAATGAGGGGCATTATTCCTCTCACTGACACGAGCGATAGGGCATTATTCCTCCCACTGACACCAATGATGGGGCACTATTTCTCCCACTGACAATAATGTGGCAATATTCTTATCACTGACACCAATAATGGGGCACTATTCCTCCCACTAACACCAATGAAAGGGGCATTATTCCTTCCACTAACAAACACCAATGAAGGGGCAACTATTCCTCCCACTGACACAACTGATTGCATTGTTTACTCCCACTGACACCAAGACATTTTCTACTCCCAAAGACCACAGCCCGGCCCTACTAAAGTCTAAAGGACAGTAAACTGACCCTTTATTTAGAAGATTTGGAGACCCCTGCATTAGTGTGATAGTCAGTGAGAAAAATGCTCCTCACACTTGTGGTCATTGAGAAGACATCCCCCTTTACAGATAGCTAAAAAGATCATTGGTGTCAGTGGGAACTTATCTGAGAGGCAGAAATTGCTATTTGCTCAAGGAACACCTAGCAATCTCTGGAGGAACCCTAGATTTTCATGGAACCCTGGTTTTCATAGTAAAAATGCAAACCCAGCATCAATTGCCAAAAATAAATCCCTAAAACGGAGGGAGGCATGGGCCACCTGTACATAGATGCATGGAGCACCTCTGTATCCCATGCTGGCAAGCATGGCCCTTTGCATGGATGCATGCTTAAGTACGCCTGTGTAAACAATGCATAACGTGTGGCAAGTAACCCACAGAAACTGGACGTGAGCAGCATGAAGACATACTGGTAGTACTGGCAAAAGCCAGGAACCGTACTGTTGAGAAGAAAAAGAACTGGTAGACGGGCCAAAGGTTGGGGCAGGCAGCAGACAAGTGAACCCAAGAGGAAGAGCCAAAGGTTGGGGTAGGCAGCAGACAAGTGAACCCAAGAGGAAGAGCCAAAGGTTGGGGCAGGCAGCAGACAAGTGAACCCGAGAGGAAGAGCCAAAGGTTGGGGCAGGCAGCAGACAAGTGAACCCAAGAGGAAGAGCCAAAGGTTGGGGCAGGCAGCAGACAAGTGAACCCAAGAGGAAGAGCCAAAGCTGCTTTAAATAGGTGCGGCCCCTTAAAAAGGTGCACCAGTCGAGAATCCCAGAAGCACCAGGGGTGGAGAGAGAGAGAGAGAGAGAGAGAGAGAGAGGGGCCTGCCAGAAAAGAAAACGTAGAAGGCAAGTGACACTAATTAACATATATACCCACCACCCAGCTACCTACTTACATCAGAATGGTAACTTTGGCCTACTCCGCTGTTCATCCCCTCTGGGCTAAAACTCTTGTTCAGCACACACAACTCAGTGTACATTTTAGCATGCCTCAATGCCAAGATGGGCCAAGTGGAACCAATTGGGTAGGAGTTATATCATCCTAGCCTGGCCAATCAAGATGCCCAAAGATGCCGAACCCGGAAAAATATGTTGGTGTGGGTGTTGACGAGGGCACTTGAAGACTTTGCATTTCTGAAATAATTCAGTTCTGCTTTAACTGTGGAATATGCAATTTTGGATTAAGCCATTAATTTGCTAGTCCTGCAAGCAGATCAACATATACAGTATAAGTAGTGACTGTTAAAGTCAACCTGTTACCACAGAAGATCCATGTATTGAAAAACTGCTACATCTTCGCTCCCCAGCCCCTGCATGTATTCTACACTTCTAGGTGTGTAGAACACTTGCTCCCCCTCATTCTACTGTGGTTCCACCATACATCACTACAGAACATATGAGCTGGTGGGAGGAACCAAAGCAGTTGGCAGGAGAAGCAAGTAGTCAACTCCTCAAACAGTTGAGTACTTGCAGTGGCTGGGGAACAGATTTTCAATGCAAAGCTGCTGGAAAGGTTGAGTATATAAACGCTTCTTTTACAGGTAACCTATTCTGTAAAGGTAACCCTGTGCTGAGTTCCTTTAAGGGCCCAACCACACCTATGCAGAGGTTGAGGTGTGCTTTCTGGCATATGAACAGGACAAAAAAAAAAAAAGCATATGTGCCATTTTTCCTAAATTACTGCAAGGAAACACATGCGTTCTTTTTTTTTTTTTTTTTAAATTACATTCATCATGGTGCACTTAGGCTAGACATGTGCGATTAGTTTTGAATCAAAATTCAGGCAACATTTTCGTTATTTGGAGATTCAGATAAACCCAAATCTCCAAATCACAAATGGTAAAGAATTTCAAAAAATCTGAAATAAATTATAACGAAAACAAATTAATTTGTTTCATTTAGATGGCATGATGCGATAGTTTGGGCCTTTTGTTAATGTTTGAAGCATCGGAGGTAACATAACAAATTATCAGAATTGAATACGGATCCATTTGTTTTATTTGGATGAGAGTGGGGCGATTTTATTTTGAAATAACATTTTTCATTATTATAAAAAAAAAAGAAAAAAAAAGAAAAGAAAAACTCCATTATCAAATGGAAACATATTGCAATAAATAGTTTGGCTACTTTCACACTGAATCGCTGGATGCGCTGGCGGTATAGCGGCGCTATTTTTAGCGCCGCTAAACCGTAGTTTTTGCAGCGATTTGCGGACGCTAGCCGGGTGATTTTAACCCCCGCTAGTGGCCGAAAAAGGGTTAAAAACGCCTCTTTGCAGCGTTTTGCGTGAGTTTTGGAGGCGCTACCCCATTGATTTCAATGGGCAGGGGCGCTATAGGAGCGGTATTTTTACCGCTCCTATCGCGTTTCAAAGATGCGGCTTGCAGGAGTTTTTTTACCCTCCTGCCAGCGCACCGCTCCAGTGTGAAAGCCTTCAGGCTTTCTTTTTTTTTTTTTTATTCTTTATTTTCTTAAAACAGGGTATACAGATATAACATTGCCATTTAGAGAAAACCTTATTTAAACCATATTATTTCACTTTCATAATTTTACTATCATCTTCTAGCCTCTTCTTTTTTCCTTTTCTTTCCCTCTACATCTCCTACTTACTTTGTCCCTGTTGCTCTTTCCTATTTCCCCAATCCTCCCCTCGGGCTTTCACATTGGATACAAAGTAGCAGTTTTTTCAGGGCGCTTTGCAGGCGCTATTTTTAGCGCAATAGCGCCTGTAAAGCGCCTCAGTGTGAAAGGGGCCTAAGGTATAAAGCTAGGTTCACCCTTTGCAGCCCATGGTTTGCGCAGAATGGGCTACCGTGCCCCGCGACATGCAAGAAAGTAGTCCCTGCACGATTTTTAAAATCGCAGCCCACACAAGAACCTCGGTTCCCAGCACGGTTCGCGATTTCCAGTGCCGTTGGCGTGCCATTAGAATTAATGGCACCTATTAGCGGGTCCTGCTTTTCTCTGTGTGGATGGTTGCCGCTGCCACTATTGGTGCGGGTCCCGCAGCAGCACCACCCTCACAGATGTGAACCTAGCCTAAAAGTGAAAAAGGAAGAAGATTTCTACTTTAACTTGTTCCCTTCGTTACTATGGGATGCATTCGACTCCAGTCGATATCGTCCAATCAGCAGCTTCCATTTCTCTTTGTGGGTTGGACTAGCAGGGAGGTGCAGAACTAATCTCCCAAAATAAATAATTTGCACTTTAAAACAAATATAGCCAATCTTCCGGAATAACTTCCAAAAATATGAATCGATTCGAAACGACGAATGTACGAAACGTATCTGAATATATAAAAACAAACAAATTTCGAAAGTCCTTTTAATTAAAGAGCACCTGTCATTTCAGATCCATCATGGCAGCGCCCGTTAGCGGACATCCACTCACCAGCTGCCGCCACATATGTCACCTTGTTGTGTCACTGCCACGTCACCAGCTGTCCCATTAAAGTGGAGTTTCACCCAAATTTGGAACTTCCGCTAAATCCACTCCTCGCCCCCTTACATGCCACATTTGGCATGTAATTTTTTTTTTTGGGGGGGGGGGGGGGGAGTGGGGGCTTCAGTAGGAGTGTGACTTCCTGTCCCACTTCCTCCTTCCGCCCTGGGGTCGCCTAGGCGATACGTCATATCGCCTTCTGGCGTCCCCTCCCTGTAGGCGATCACCTGGGACGTGACAGGTCTCAGGCGATCGCCTGTCCACTCAGAGAGTTCAGCGCCATTCACGCATGCGCATTGAGTGCCCGGCCATGAAGCCGAAAGCTGTCACGGCCGGGTGCCCACACTATAAATGGAGGCGCCGGCGGAGAAGGGGGGAGAGGAGCGGAGACAGTGGAACAGGTAAGTGTATGTTTATTAAAAGCCAGCAGCTACACTTTTTGTAGCTGCTGACTTTTAATAAACATAAAAAAAGGCTGGAACTCCCCTTTAAAGTGAATGGGACTGTCGGTGAGTCAACAGTGGGTCAGAGGAGGAGCCGCTGCGGGACAGAGATGACAGTTGCTCTTTAAAAATTATGATTTATGGGTACTTTCACACTGAGGCGCTGGGTGCGTCGGCTGTAAAGCGGCGCTTTACCGTAGTTTTTTGCCACGATTTTCGGCCGCTAGCGGGGCGCTTTTAACCCCCGCTAGTGGACAAAAAAGGGTTAAAACCGCCCGCAAAGCGCCTCTGCAGCGGCGCTTTGCCGGAGGTTCGGAGACGCTGCCCATTGATTTCAATAGGCAGGGGCGCTTTAGGAGCGGTGTATTCACCACTCCTACAGCGCCTCAAAGACTTTTTTTACCGTCCTGCCAGCGCACCGCTCCAGTGTGAAAGCCCTCAGGCTTTCACACTGGAGAGAAAGGAGCGGCTCTTTTAGGGCGCTTTGCAGGCGCTATTTTTAGCGCAATAGCGCCTGCAAAGCGCCTCAGTGTGAAAGCAGCGTAAATCGAGCCTTTTTACTGGTGATTTATATCATGATTTAAATCAAATCCGCCCTGCAACAGGGCCTCCTGTGGCTCGAGTTGCGACCGATTCTGCAGCTTAGCCATAAAAAGCCAAATCAGGTCAAGTAGGGGTTACCTGGAGAGCAATAGCTAGTACCTCTGAGCTGCTGTAAAAAGCTCATTATTGCACAACGAGATCTTTCAACATCTCAGAACGTCACCGACAATTCACGAATATTACCAATCAACCTAACTGGGGTAAAATCTTAAGGACTTTGCATGTTCTGATATAGGTGGACATCTATAGCAGAACCACCACTTTCGCTACGACCTCTGGTCCATCATCAGCTTGTCGGGTATTGAATGGTAACTATTCAGTCATCATAACATGCTGGGGCTTGTAGTTCCTCGTGTGTTAAAGGATCCCTGGAAAGAGCAATAACTGGAAAAAGAAGGGATGCAAGAGCTTCATTCATGAAAGTACAAAGCTGAAGCCGCAAACACAGGGGCCAGTGTCCCAGGCATGCGGGTCCCTTCGCCCAGGGGGGATGGTGACTCAATGAGCACTGCCTGTACCTTCTCTGTTATTACAAAGTCCCGCTCCCCTCCTGCTCTGATCCTGGCCATGAATTCAGTCTGTAGCTGCACAAAACCCTCTCAGTGACTCAGGAGGAAAGGGAAGAGGGTAATTTAAGATGGCCAAACTTGTCAATCCTCCCAGTGGCTGCTGGAAAGAGGAACACCCAGGCTTACCTCACAAGCCAGCTCACAAAACACCCATTCAATAAGCCGAGAGAGCTGCATGGCGTTCCACAGACCGCCACTGTTTAGAGGTGAGCCATGATCACACCATCTGGAGGAACACCAACTTCTGAAGAAGAACTGTCTGAAGAGTCGGTAACTCCTCAATGTGAAGGTGCCAAGCTGACACAAACCTGTACTCGGAGAACGACAAGGCTTGAAAATGCTAGTTGCTTGGTTGTTGGCTTGAATATTTTTGGATTCGCAGACCTGACACAAGCATGTAGATTAAAAATTCAGAGTAAAGTCAAAGGTTTGAGTCTACAACAGGGGTGTCAATTTTATTGCGGGTCTCATCAGCAGTATGGTTGCCCTCAAAGGACCGGTTGTATCTGAGGTGCACTACGTACAGAGCGCAGGGTTCAAGAGGGTGTTACGTGCAGAGTTCAGGATTACGCTATGTACAGAGTGCAGAGTTCAGGATTACACTTCTTGCAGAGTGCAGGAGTGCACTATATAAAGTGTGCAACGTTCAGGAGTGCCTCACGTACAGACTGTAGAGTTCAGAATTACACTTCGTATAGAGTGCAGAGTTCAGGAGTATGCTACGTACAGTGCGCAAAGTTCAGCACTGAGTTATATACAGAGTGCAGAGTTCATGGGTGCGCTACGAACAGTGTGCAAAGTTCAGGAGTGCATTACGTACAGACTGCAGAGTTCAGGATTACACTTCATATAGAATGCAGAGTTCAGGATTACACTTCGCACAGAGTGCAGAGTTCAGGAGTACGCTATGTACAGTGTGCAAAGTTCAGGAGTGCGTTACATAGAAACTGCAGAGTTCAGGATTAGACTTTGTACAGTGTGCAAAGTTCAGGAGTGTGCTATGTACAGAGAGCAGGGTTCAGGAGTGTGCTATGTACAGAGTGCAGGGTTCAGGAATTCACTTCGTACAGTGTGCAAAGTTCAGGAGTGTGCTATGTACAGAGAGCAGGGTTCAGGAGTGCGCTATGTACAAAGTGCAGGGTTCAGGAGTGCGCTATGTACAGAGTGTGTTACGTACAGAGTGCAGAGTTCGGGGATGTGCTGTCTAAACAATGTAGGGTTTAGGGGCTTCCTAGCATCTCTCGCTCTCTCTCGCTCTCTTTCTTCTGCCTTGCCCTTTAGTACCTCCCTATGTAGATGGCTCTGCCTCACCTTGCAAGGAGATTGTTCTCCCTTAGATTCTGGAGGTCTGTCCCCACCATGAGTATGTGCAGGGAGTGGTTCATTTCCAGTAGCCACAGAGAGCAAAGCTGTCCCTTGTAAACACAGAAGACTTCTTTGTTTAATAAGTAACCACGGGGAGCAGGAGCAGAGGGCATGAGCACCAGATTTTTCACTCTCAAAGTTGAGTAAATCAACCCCAATGTGTTCTTCATGCCATCGTTTTTTATTGGGGGCTTGATAGGTATTAAAAAAAAAAAAAAATGGAAGGGTTACACCCCCCCCCCCCCTAGAACACACCCAACATCCCAGGATTTTTTATTTCTTCCATGTTGACCAGGTAGATCTCAACCTCTGAAAGGTTGCCTACCCCTGCCATAGTCCATCTCAGGGGCAAGCAAGAGAGGGTGGCTATATTCCTCTATACAATGGAACCATAGAGAGCAAACGTAGCCACCCTCTATCAGGAAGTCGGGTCACAGCAGCAGAAAAAAAGAAATTTGGAGAAATGGAGGAGACTAACAGCAACAGAAAATACTTTTTTTTGAGTTACGAATACATATTTTAACTGCTTGCCGACCAGCTGCCGTCATTATATGGCGGCAGGTCGGCACGATCCCTGCGAACCGTCGTAGCTGTACGTTGGTCTCTTTAAGCGGGATAGCAGGAGCGCCCGCTGCACAGCGGGGGTGCCGATACGAGCGATCGCGGGCATGCAAGGCAGAACAGGGACATGTGTGTGTAAACACACACATCCCAGTTCTGTGAAGGGAGGAGGGAGAGGGAGAGAGAGTTCATACGAGCTGGAAACCACGATCTGTCATCTCCTATAGTCAGTCCCCTCCCCCACAGTTAGAACACACAAGGGAACACATCAGGGAACACAGTTAATCCCTTGATCGCCCCCTAGTGTTAACCCCTTCCCTGCCAGTGACATTTACACAGTAATCAGTGCATTTTTATAGCACTGATCGCTGTATAAATGCCAATGGCCCCAAAAATGTGTCAAAAGTGTCCGATGTGTCCGCCATAATGTTGCAGTCCTGATAAAAAAAAAAAAAAAAAAAAAAATCGCAGATCGTCGCCATTACTAGTAAAAAAAAAAAAAGGCCATAAATCTATCCCCTATTTTGTAGACACTATAACTTTTGCGCAAACCAATCAATATACTGTACACTTTTTGCGATTTTTATTACCAAAAATATGTAGAAGAATACATATCGGCCTAAACTGAGGAAAAAATTTGCTTTTTAAAAAAAAATTGGGGATATTTATTACAGCAAAAAATACAAAATAGTGTTTTTTTTTCAAAATTGTCGCCCTTTTTTCTGTTTATAGCGCAAAACAAACAAAACAAAAAAACTCAGATATGATCAAATACCACCAAAAGAAATCCCTATTTGTGGGGAAAAAAAGGACGTCAATTTTGTTTGGGTACAACGTCGCACGACCGCATAATTGTCAGTTAAAGCGATGCAGTGCCGTATCGCAAAAAATGGGGCCTGGTTATTGAGCAGCCAATTCTTCGGGGCTGAAGTGGTTAACAGAATATTTATTGTAAACCAAATTAGTGTCCCTTGAAATCCTTTCTAATCCTAGTCTAATGCAGCCGACATAAAACGCATTTTCACGGAAAAGATAGTAGTTGCGGTAAAATGATAACGCCGTTCCATTACGCGGTCGCAGAGCTAGGCGAAATTCTCCTTTAACGATAATGAAGACGAAGCTCGGCCGCCCTCTCACACAGTCAACTGTTGCTGCATACCATTGTCCTGACACAAGTCACAGCTGACCGGACCATCTGACATGACAAAGGACAGCGGGGGCCCCCCTCATATCCACTACACAGCAAAGGTCACTGCTGTTGGTACAAGTCCCTACCAGAGGGCGGGAGGCACTCTACATACAAGTCTAATATTGGTTTAATAAAACAGACATTTGATTTTTTTTACTAAACTCCTTCCTAAAATGACTAATTTCCTGTGTGACCGCAGTGTTGTATAATTGTGTCACTGTGTGACAAATTCAAGATAACGGGCTCTATAGCCGAGCTAAACACAAAGATGAAAGCCATGTACATAAATGTTTTTGGATGCCAAATTATTTGTGATGCTGTTCAGCCAGTCTTGTGATTCCCACATTGTACTTTCTTTATTGGGCCTCATTTTACACATGCAGTGCTTTCTGAAGAGAGATCCACATTCAGTATACTCTTCAGACAGCATTTAACAGGCGGTGAGGAGGCATTGTATTGCCTCGATGCCCAATTAAAAAAAAGATTTTTTTTTTTTTTTAAATAAACCCCCGACTACCATACTGCAACCATGTGCACTGCATATGTTGAAGCGTTGGGACAGTTGAAGCGTGGCCCCATTCACTTTAATAGGTCACATTCAGTGGGTGGAAGTTCCTGCTGAATGCCTCAAAAGGATATACAGTATCTCACAAAAGTTAGTACACCCCCTCACATTTTTGTATATATTTTATTCTATCTTTTCATGTAACACTGAAGAAATGACACGTTGCTACAATGTAAAGTAGTGAGTGTACAGCTTGTATAACAGTGTAAATTTGCTGTCCCCTCAAAATAACTCAATACACAGCCATTAATGTCTAAACCGCTGGCTACAAAAGTAAGTACACCCCTAAGTGAAAATGTCCAAATTGAGCTCAATCAGCCATTTTCCCTCTCCGGTGTCATGTGACTCGTTAGTGTTACAAGGTGTCAGGTGTTAATGAGGAGCAGGTGTGTTAAATTTGGTGTTATCGCTCTCACTCTCTTATACTGGTCATTGGATGTTCAACATGGCACCTCACGGCAAAGAACTCTCTGAGGATCTGAAAAAAAGAGATGTTGCTCTATATAAAGATGGCCTAGGCTATAAGAAGATTGCCAAGACCCTGAAACTGAGCTGCAGCACGGTGGCCAAGACCATACAGCGGTTTGACTTGACAGGACAGGTTCCACTCAGAACAGGCCTCGCCATGGTCGACCAAAGAAGTTGAGGTCACGTGCTCAGCATCATATCCAGAGGTTGTCTTTGGGAAATAGACGTATAAGTGCTGCCAGCATTGCTGCAGGGGTTGAAGGGGTGGGGGGGTCAGCCTGTCAGTGCTCAGACCATACGCCGCACACTGCATCAAATTGGTCTGCATGGCTGTCGTCCCAGAAGGAAGCCTCTTCTATAGATGATGCACAAGAAAGACTGCAAACAGTTTGCTGAAGACAAGCAGACTAAGGACATGGATTACTGGAACCATGTACTGTGGTCTGATGAGACCAAGATAAACTTATTTGGTTCAGATGGTGTCAAGCATGTGTGGTGGCAACCAGGTACAAGTCTTGCCTACAGTGAAGCATGGTGGTGGGAGTGTCATAGTCTTTGGCTGCATGAGTGCTGCCGGCACTGGGGAGCTACAGTTCATTGAGGGAACCATGAATGCCAACATGTACTGTGACATACCGAAGCAGAGCATGATCCCCTCCCTTCAGAGACTGGGCCAAAGGGCAGTATTCCAACATAACGACCCCAAACACACCTCCAAGATGACCACTGCCTTGCTAAAGAAGCTGAGGGTAAAGGTGATGGACTGGCAAAGCAGGTCTCCAGACCTAAACCCTATGGAGCATCTGTGGGGCATCCTCAAACGGAAGGTGGAGGAGAACAAGGTCTCTAACATCCACCAGCTCTGTGATGTCATCATGGAGGAGGGGAAGAGGACTCCAGTGGCAACCTGTGAAGCTCTGGTGACCTCCATGCCCAAGAGGGTTAAAGGCGTTGTAAACCCCCGCCGTTTTTCACCTTAATGCATTCTATGCATTAAAGCGGAGTTCCACCCTAAAATTGAACTTCCGCTTTTCGGAATCCTCCCCTCCTCTGGTGTCACATTTGGCTCCTTTCAGGGGGGAGGAGGGAGCAGATACCTGTCTAATACAGCCATTTGCTGGCACTTCCGGGTATAGATAGCCGCAGTATCCGCGGATATCTATGCCACTTTAAGGTGAAAAACCTTCTTTACTGCAGCAGTGCCTCCGGGCCCCCCCTTATACTTACCTGAGCCCCTTAATTCCCGCGACGAGAACAAGCACACCAGCTCCGGCCGGTGTCTCGTGTCCTGATTGGATAGATTGATAGCAGCACAGCCATTGGCTCCCACTGCTGTCAATCACATCCAATGACGCGGGCACCGGGGGGGGGGCGGAGCGGAGACCTGCTGTCTGTGTCAACAGACGCAGCAGCAGGACACAGGAGCACGCCCGCATAGGTGTCCCGTCGGAGAGCGCTTCTCCGGTGGGACACTCGAGGAGGAGACAGGAGCGCCGTGGAGGGACCCCAGAAGACGAGAGGATCGGGGCCACTCTGTGCATAACAAACTGCACGTAGGACAGGTTTTTTTTTTTTTTTTTTTTTTTTAAACTGAACCTTTACAATCACTTTAAGGCAGTGATGGAAAATTATGGTGGCCACACAAAATATTGACACTTTGGGCCCAATTTGGACATTTTCACTTAGGGGTGTACTCACTTTTGTTGCCAGCAGTTTAGACATTAATGGCTGTGTGTTGAGTTATTTTGAGAGGACAGCAAATTTACACTGTTATACAAGCTGTACACTCACTACTTTACATTGTAGCAAAGTGTCATTTCTTCAGTGTTGTCACATGAAAAGATAGAATAAAATTGTCACAAAAATGTGAGGGGTGTACTTACTTTTGTGAGATACTGTAATTCCTTCTGCCAACTCAAAGCAAAGCATTGTAGCCACAAAAAATGTTGGGGGGGGTAGATTGTGGGGCAGTAAAAACAGGCGTACGTCTATATCTCCCTTGCCTCTGAAGCCCAATACACGTTCGGATCGCACTCCAGAGTCTATAGGAGATGCCTCCTCATCGCCTGTTTTAACCCCATTCCCCCCCCCCCCCCCCCGACAATCGCACTGCAACCGCGGGGCATCTGCTGCACTTCCTCATTGACTTAACTGTGTAGCGTTTGGCGAGCTTGCCATCTGCCAATCGCTACATGATGGTCAACTTAGCCACGGTTGCAAAACATCCCCTTCTACTGCCTCTTAAGGGGGGCAGTTGGTGGGTAGCAAAAACGTGGCTTAACCGTGCATTTTTGCAACACCCCCCCCCCCCAAGGAATTTCTAAAACAAGGCCTTAGTCTACACACATGCAGATGCGTGGGGGTGAGGTTTTAAGAGGAAGGCTAGGCAGTTACATTAAGGAGAGGGCTGTTAATTAAGTTAATTTAAGGAGGGGGCTGGGAAGTTACATTTACCATAAATAACCCTGTCTGTACTGTACTGGCAGATTTCATTATCATCTGTAAACTAGATGTGCACACCGTCCGTCCCAGCAGAGGTTTGGCAAGATTTGGCAAGTTCTAAAACGCTGCCTGCATAGACTTTGTGCAACCAGCAGCAGCTGTCAGACTTGTACTCTGTATAGATCATCTGAGTGATTTCATGCGAACAGAGACTCCGACATAACTTGGGTACAGACAATGTGCATCCAGGGTCCGCATTTCTGCTGACTTCTTAAAGGAGTACAGCCAAAGCTTGTTTAGTTGTATTCCCCTGTGGATCACAGGAGTGCAGTTCATTCTGCACTCCTGTGACCCGTTTTCAGCAGACAACGGGCTGGAGCCCGCTGTTGGCTGACGTCACAGAGCCAGTACCCGGCTCAGCCTCTCAGTGAGCCGCCCGCTCCCGCTGACACAACCACTTTAAGGAGGGGGTTGGGAAATGACACTTATCATATATAACACTGTCTGTACTGTGCTGGCAGATCTCATTATTATTGTAAACTAATTGTGAACACTGTCCGAACTAGCAAAGATTAAAGATATCCTAAAAAGGGTTAGGTGGTACATGGTATGTGGACGCACTTTTAAACCAATTTGTCCCTAAATCTGTCACTTGTACGCTATTGTAAACAATAGAAGTTGCTTGTAGCGTATGAACCTGACCCAAGGAAGCAACCTGAAAAGGTAGGAAATATTTTTAACATTATTTCTAGGTAAGCAAATGGAAGCACATAACACATAGTGGGGGTTCTCACTAGGGGTGCAACGGATCGGTGGTGATCCGAACGGGTCACCCTGTTTGGATCGGATCACCACGCGATCCGCGAAGCGCTCCGGAGCCTCGGCCATAGGGAAGGCCACCATCTTGCTCCACCCCACACTCCTCACTCTCATTACTGTGAAGGGGCCAAGCGGACATCTTGTTACACCCAGAGTTTTAGATTTCAGGTATTTTATATGCTTATAAGCTTAAATGCATTATTTGGAAATCCAAGGGACTGTTTACATTTTACATTTTAAAAGCAGCAGCAAACCTTGCATGCTTGCTAATGTGACGGAACACCTCTGATTTTCACATTTAACATTTAGTTAAATGTGAAAATCAGAGGTGTTCTGTCACATTAGCAACCATGTAAGGTCAGCAGGTTTGCTGCTGCTTTTAAAATTTAACATGTAAAGAGTCCGTTGGATTTACAAATACTGTATTTAAGCATATAAGCTCCGTTTTGTGTTGAAAATAACTGTGAAACCGAAAAACCCGGTGGGTGTAACATTTTTTTTTTTTTGCCGATCCGAAAATGATCCGATCCGTGGCTCTGATCCGAGGTTCGATCCGATCCGTGAGTTTTTTGATCCGTTGCACCCCTAGTTCTCACCTTAGACTGCGACAGCTCAGTCATACGTTTTCGGGGCATCACAGTGGCCAAGTGGTTAGCACTTCCGCCTGGCAGCACCGGAGTTATCGGTTCAAATCCCAACTATGACACTACCTGCCTGGAGTTTGCATGCACTCCCTGTGCTTGTGTGGGTTTCCTCCGGGTTCTCCAGTTTCCTCCCACACTCCAAAGACATGCTGGTAGGTTAATTTTGATCATGTCTTGAACTGGTCATTGTATGTGTATGTATGCATGTAAGTTAGCATACCTCCCAACTTTTTGAGATGAGAACGAGGGACGCCTATTAGAAAAAAGTATGTAGGCATAGGCCAGCCCCCTTAAAAGGAAAATTATACAAATTTAATTAGTTAAATCCACAAATGTTTTTTTTTTTTTTACCACTATTATACCTTTATATTGGCTTTTGACATTTACAAATGCAGCAACTTAGAATATGGATGAAAGGTTTAGCACTGGGAAACACTTTTTGAAAGACAAGTAGTGCATTTTATATACAACTATATAGATCAGACCAAAATGAGGGACAAACAAAAGAGGAAGGAGGGACCGAGGGACATTGTTCCAAATCAGGGACAGTCCCTCGAAATCAGGGAGAGTTGGGAGCTATGGAGTTGGGGACCTTAGATTGTAAGCTCCTTGAGGGCAGGGACTGATGTGAATGTACAATATATATGGAAAGCGCTGAATAAATTAACAGCACTATATAAAAGTACCTGTAATAAATCAATGGAGCGCACCCCAGAACAAGACAGCAAAGCATATATGTGGCAGCTGGGCATTGGAACCCAACCAGTGGCGGGGCATCGCCCCCCTAATTCATGCATCTGGCCCCCTAATCTATATGCGGGGCGCCAGACAAAATGGATTTCAATGTTTTTTTTTTGAAGCACGTGATTAGAGCCCGAGGGTCTAATTGGCTTAAAAAAGGGCGGGCTCGTGGCGCAGAGCACTGTGCCCTGAGCCCACCCAGTTGTGTGACAGTAGAAAATTAATATTCACTATTGTCTTAATTCTCCTCCTGGCCAATCAGGAAGCGGGTCTTAAGACCCAATTGGAAGCGATCGTATTGGCTGCAGAGGGAAGGAGGAGGGAAGTCGTCGTGAAGCCGGAGACGCAGGGGGAAGCCGCTACCATGGAGGAGGAGGACCCGGATCTGCTAGATGGGATAAGTGTGGGGCTGGTGGGGGGACAGATAAGCGACCAACCGACTGGAGGGGGGGGGGGGGGCTTGTGGCGACAGGTGTCTTGTTTGGCCGACCCCGCTCCCAAAATATACAGCACCAGCCGCCACTGGACCCAACCAACCTACTTCCACATATACGCATATTGCTGTCATCTCTGGAATAGCAGGTCGGTAAATGATTTATTACCTTGTAATTTGTAGTTTCATTATCGGATGAAATTTGGAGATCAGAGCACTTATTTGGTTTATAGATTGATAAAAAGCTGGAATACTGGCTCAGGCAGGGCTCTTCCTTGTATTCTCTGGAGTGTGTCATTTGCATCCCTAATTATTGGATCACAAAATTATTGCATAATAGGTTAGTACTTTAATAGAACCATTCATCCATTGTCATCTGTAATATCAAGAATCTCAGCATTTAATTGTTTGCTATTTACTTGTATTCTCTCCCTGCCAGGAGCCAAAGTGTCAGCCTGGTCCTAGGCCCTCTATAGCTGGCCATAGATGGGTGGTATTTTTTTTTTTTTTTTTTTTTGGTTAGCCCCTAACAGCTTCCGCCATCCACATAAAACAAGTGGATGGGGGAATCCCCACCACCAGGACATGGTATTCTGACAGCGAGACCCGGCGTTGAGACCGACCATTCGCCACAGACAGGGGTGCTTACAATGGTCAGCTTTTATTTATTCATGTAAATCCCTTATCTCAAAAGCAACAAAAGTGCTGCTGTAACTGCTTATAAAGTGTTAGCTGAAGTTTGGCTTCAGTGCTGGGACAAGATCATCTAGAGCCCAGGACAAACATGCCAAACTGCCCCCCCAAAGATGTATGAGCATTATGTGTCAGCAAAAATCCCCACACAATAACATTGAGCATTAAAGCAGTTGCAAACTGTTGCACTTTTTTTATTTTACCATGCAAGGTAATGTCATAATGTGCTAGTATGCATTGCATGCTAGCACATTATGTGAAACTTACCTTAAAACAAAGCTCTTCCAGCATGAGAAGTCAGCGCTGCAGGGGCTCCCGTCTCCACCGGTCTTGCTTCCAGGTTCGCAGACTCCGGCTCTGACTGGCCGAAAGCCACGATGTTGTCGCTCCCGCACACAGGAGCTGCCGATCACGGCACAGGGCTCTGAAGGAACGGCACTGGTTGTATGTAATGTAAATATCTCCTAAATGGTGCATGTTTAGGAGATGATATTTGCAATACCTAAAAGGTAAGCCTCATTATAGACTTACCTATAGGTAAAAGTAAGGATACTTTCACACTGAAACGCTGGATGCGCTGGCGGTATACCGGCGCTATTTTTAGCGCCGCTATACCGTCCTTTTTGCCGCGATTTGCGGGTGCTAGCGGAGTGATTTTAACCCCCGCTAGCGTCCGAAAAAGGGTTAAAAACGCCCGCAATAACGGCTCTTTGCGGCGTTTTGCGGGCGTTTTGGAGGCACTACCCCATTGATTTCAATGGGCAGGGGCACTATAGGAGCGTTATTTTTACAGCTCCTATCACGCCTCAAAGATACGGCTTGCAGGAGTTTTTTTACCCTCCTGCAAGCGTAACACTCCAGTGTGAAAGCCCTTTTCAGGGCGCTTTGCAGGCGCTATTTTTAGCGCAATAGTGCCTGCAAAGCGCCTCAGTGTGAAAGGGGCCTTACTTAATCTACATTCTTACCTCCTAAGCATTAATTCCCCCGCCTTCCAGTACAAATCCACCCCCTTGCTGAAATACCCCCTCTCAGCACAAATCTTTTCCCCCCTCCCTCAAATCCCCCCAGCTCAAATGCCCCCCCCCCCAAAAAAAAAAGAAAAGAAAAATCACCCCTCCTAGCACAAATCCTCTACTCCTAAAATTTTCCGTCGTGGTACACATCTTCCTCCCCCCTCCACTTCAGATCCCCCCTCCCAGCACAAATCCCCCTTCAATCCCCCCCTCCCAAAACAAATCCCCCTTCAATCCCCCCCTCCCAACACAAATCCCCCTAAATCACCACTCTTAGCACCCCTGCCCTCAAATCTCCTCTCATAGAACAATACTTTTGCCCTGCCACCCCCCAAACTCCCCCTTCCATCTTTAACTTTCTCACCTCAATCTCCTTGTGGACACCCTACACCTCACACGATACCACAGTGCCCAGGGCAGCCGCCCCTCCTGCCCACCCCTTTTACCGGCCCCGTTTGGCTTCAATTTGTTAGTATATCTAAATCTGCTAGTAGATCTAACACCCCTATCCCCTCAGACTGACAATGCTGCTGTCCAAAAGGTGTCCCCTGTGCTCCTTCATCCAGTAGGCACCAACAGGAGGTGTGTTACTGGCCGGATCACCAGGTGAAAACAGAGCACCTAAAAAAGAAAAATGAATGCAGCCACGACATCTAATGATTGGTAAGCTGTAATGGATTTCATTTTTGGTTTTGGGTTTATTACAGCTTTAACATATCCCGCACTGTGACTGACAAAAAAAATAGCAATAGCATTGAAGTGGCCTCCTTCTAAAAGAATTCAGTTGAAACCACCACAGCAAAAGTGCCGCGTGGAAAGGTATGTATTGTACTGTAGGTGGGCAGTGCATCGGTTTATACTTTCTGATTGAAGTCGGAAAACCTCCTTAAAGGAGCACTAAAGCTTTTTTTTTTTTTTGCTTAAAAATAACAAACATGTTATACTTACCTCCACTGTGCAGCTCGTTTTGCACACAGTGGCCCCGATCCTGGTCTTCTGGGGTCCCTCGGCGGCTGTCTTGGCTCCTCCCCGCAAGGACTCCACACCTTAATGCGAGTGAGCTCGCATGGTGTGGAGTGATTGCGGGCGCGCTCCCGTGATACAGCGGCGGCCATAGTATCACTCGGCCCCGCCCCCCGGCGTGCCGCGTCATTGGATGTGATTGACAGCAGCGCCAGCCAATGGCTGCGCTGCTTTCAATCTATCCAGTGTAGCCAATCGGCGGCCAGGCAGAAAAACGAAGAGGATGACGGGGACGAGCATGGGACTTTCGAGGGGCCAGGTAAGAAAAACGGGGGCTCGGGGGGGGGGCGGTATTGTCAAATGTTTTTTCACCTTAATGCATAGGATGCATTAAGGTGAAAAAAACATGTAACTTTACTACTCCTTTAACATGGAAAAGAATAGAGGAAAATGGTTGGGATGGACACAGGCCTTAATTGAAGAAGTTCAGGACATGGAAACCCCCTAAATATTAAGCGCTGAGCATAATAACAGATTCCGCATCTGTACTGTCCGAAATCCCATTGTCTCCCTGTACACAATACCGGGGAGAGGAATGGGGACTCCAGCGGAAAAGATCACCAAGTAGGACAATAAAAAGCTGTCGAGGTAGTCACTGACACATTTCCATGATACACATCAAACAGCTGCTGGGCTCTATTAGGAGGTCAGGATGTCAATGTGAAGAGCTGCATTCAGGTCTATGCTTACAAGATGATCGAGTGCTAGAATTCCTTATTCCTGATGGAAACCAGTATAACACGTTCGCTTTAACCACTTGACAACTGGGCACTAAACCCCCTTCGTGCCCGGACCAATTTTTAGCTTTCAGTGCTGACGCACTTTGAATGACAATTGCGCGGTCATACAACACTGTACCCAAATGATATTTTTATCATTTTTTCCCCACAAATAGAGATTTCTTTTGGTGGTATTTGATCACCTCTGCGGTTTTTATTTTTTGCGCTATAAACAAAAAAAAGACAGAAAATTTTGAAAAAAAACAATATTTTTTTACTTTGTTATAATAATATCCCAATTTTTTTTTAAAAAACTATTTTTTTTCTCAGATACGTATTCTTCTATATTTTTTTGGTAAAAAAAATTGCAATAAGCGTATAGTGATTGGTTTGCGAAAAAGTTATAGCGCCTACAAAATAGGGGATAGAATTATGACATTTTTATTATATATTTTTTTTTTACTAGTAATGGCGGCGATCTGCGATTTTTGTCAGGCCTGCAATATTGCGGCGGACATATCGGACACTTTTGACACTATTTTGGGACCATTCACATTTATACAGCGAACAGTGCTATAAATATACATTGATTACTGTATAAATGTGACTGGCAGGGAAGGGGTTAACACTAGGGGGCGATCAAGGGATTAACTATGTCCCCTATTTGTGATTTACTGTGGGGGGAGGGGACTGACTGGGGGAGGTGACCGATCTGTGTCCCTATGTACAAGGGACACAGCATCGGTCTCCTCTCTCCCTGACAGGACATGGATCTCTGTGTTTACACACAGAGATCCACGTCCTCCCTCTGTCACAGCCGATTGCGGGTGCCTGGCGGACATCGCGGCCGCCAGGCACGCGCATCGGCATCACGTGACTGCGGCGGGCACAGCTGTTCCCCCGCCGTGCGCCCTCGGCGGCACGCAGGGGGAGAGAAACAGCAGGACGTCCATGGACGTCCACTCAGCACTTGAGAGTCGCGCTGCAGACGTCTTTTGTCTATAGCGCGGGTCTCAAGTGGTTAAGGCTGGATCACCCAGTTGCATATGTAGCGCCCACCCCATTTAGGGGTGCTATATACCCAAATTTAGGGGCTGGTCTGAGTTAGTAATTTAGACTCAGACCGTTCTCATTGATAGGTTGTGCTCATTGTTTCTCTAAGTGGTGTACTGGTGTGCAGTTCCCTGTGGCCTGTAGGTGGCACTGCCATGTTTGACCAGGGTTGAACCACTGGTAATAGTGCTGTGCCTTAGGGTATCCTCTCTCGGCAGCGGTGCGGTGGGCGTGGTTGGCCTGCTGTGCATGCTGGGAGAGGATACATAAGGGGCAGACGCCATCTTTTGGGGAGCAGTTCGTGTTACCCGGCCCTCCAGGCCAGGGGTGCGCATGTGAATCAGTCCCAGGCACCTTTAGCCCTGGAGCTGCAACTTCAGCCCTGGGCCCAGCACCTTTAGCTGGAGCCCACTTCTGGGAAGAGGAATCCCAGGGTGTCCCTTGCGAGGGAGCCCGATTCTAAGAAGAGGAGGCCGGGGGAGGACCTTTCCGAGGGACCGGTGAGAGTTCACGGTGAAGGAAGGGGCCCGGTAACTTTCTGGAGGGATTCAACTATCCACCAAGGGCCTAGTAATGTGCTGTTGCTGGCACCTGTCCTTGCATGGGAAAAAACTAAGAAGTTCGGGACCTGAGATTCTGTGGCAGAGAGTCTCCCGATCGTATCTAGGAAAATAACTTGATTAAGCGTCCGAGCATCACTTTGGCTCCAAGGATCCACTTTACAGGAGACTATCCGGGTGAGCTGAACCCACTCTGGGATAGAGTGGTGATTGTAACATTTACTTGTGCCTGGACCTACCTCCCAAATCCTTGCTGTCCTGTCTCTTATCCACCCTTTCCTAGCTGCTGAATATTGAAGAAAATAAACTCAACGTTGGAGTTTAGAGTGGTGTGGACATTGGAATTACATGGGGGAAAACAGAGACTTGTCCCTATATCCTAAAAGATGAGAACCAACCAAAGGAGAACCTAGCTGTGGGACCCAAATACATGACACCGCTCAACCTCTTCAAACAGGAGGGTACGGGCATATAGTACGGTGTGCCCTTTTCCTACAAGTGAGCCAAAGGTGGGAAAAAAGGGTCCGTGTGCTACACATATACACACCTTTTCTTTGCTTCCACCACCCCACTCAGCCAACCAGAGCGAGAAAAGACAGAACTGTTTAGAGGCTTACACAGGTCTAAGGAAGTCTGGGGCAATACCGTACAGAGAACCACTTACACTAAAACTCATTAGTAGGATTAATTATCTGATCAAACTGACAAATACTGTGGGCGTATATACACTGATCAACCATAAAGCCTCATACACACGATCGGACTTCCAACCAACTTTTCCGTGTATTTCTGTCCGAAGGGCGTTGGCCGTGAACTTGGTATGCATACACACGGCAGGACTTTTTCAGCCAACAAACTCGAACGTAGTGACGTAATTGACGTACTACATGGTTTTTCTGCTCTTTATTGCCACCCTTTGGGCAACTTCTGCTATTGCTGGTTGATCTTAAGCATTGGTTCTGAGCATGCCTGTTTGTACTTTGGACTTAAGTCCGATGGACTTGCGTACACACGATTTTGCACCATCAGACCTTTGTTGCCAGAAAGTTTGTCTGTTTGCACAGCGAAAATTGTCCGATGAAAAACGAAAAAGTTTGTCTGATGGAGCGTACACATGGTCGGATTTTCCGCAAAAACAGGTCCGTTGGTGGTTTGTTGTCAAAAAGTCTGATCGTGTGTATGGGTCTTCAGACTATGATGATGCAGCTACAGTACCATTGAGTTGGTCCCCATTTTGCAGCCAAAGCAGCCTTGACCCATCAAGGCATGGACTCCACTAGTCTCGAAACTTTCTAAACAAAGGGCCAGTTTAAAGTCCTTTAAACTTTAGGGGGGCCCGGACTGTGGCCAGTGGGAGTAGAAAATGCCCCAATGTCAGTGGGAGTAAACAGTACCCCTTCATTGGTTTTAGTGCGAAGAACAGTGCCCCATTGTTGGTATAAGCGGGAGGAATACCACCCCATCTTTGGAGTCTGTGGGAGGAATGGTGAGCCATCACTGGTGTGAGTGGGAGGAATGGTGCGTCATCACTGGTGCGAGTGGGAGGAATGGTGCCCCATCACTGGTGCGAGTGGGAGGAATGGTGCCCCATTACTGGTGCGAGTGGGAGGAATGATGCTCTACATATCATCTGTGCTGGCCCAGCTCCCCTTATCTTCCTACATAAACGTTTATATAGCTATCAGGGGAATGAAAGAAAATAGCATAGAACAGCCATTTTCAACCAGATTTCCATGGAATGCTATAGTTCCTTCAGCGGTTGCTAGGGGTTCCTAGAAATGTGGCGGATGGTCTTCCCATCTATGGTGCCTTCATAGATCTAGCTCCAACACCACTTGGCAGAGCCAGCAGCATTACACCAAAATTATTTTTAGCGGTCTGAAAGGGTGACATTCTGACCACCAATTTAAGGGGCATTTTTGCAATTGACCACTAATAAATTGGTTTTAGCAGGGTTTCCCTAAAACATGGAAATAATGTTAAGGTAGGGTGACCAGTAGGGATGAGCTTCGAGTTTGAGTCGACCATTGCCGAACAGCGAACAAATTGGGGTGTTCGCGGCAAATTCGAAAAGTCTATGGGAGAAATCTAAAGTGTTAATTATAAAGACTAATATGCAAGTTATTGTCATAAAAAGTGTTTGGGGACCCGGGTCCTGCCCCAGGGGACATGTATCAATGCAAAAAAAAGTTTTAAAAATTTACGTTTTTACGGGAGCGGTGATTTTAATAATGCTTAAAATGAAAAAATAAAAGTGAAATTTTTCTTTAAATTTCGTACCTGGGGGGTGTGTATGATATGCATGTAAAGTGGCACATGTTTCCCGTGCTTAGAACTGTCCCTGCACAAAGTGTCATTTCTGAAGGAAAAAAAGTCATTTAAAACTCACTCGCGGCTATTAATGAATTGTGGGCTCCCGGCAATACATAGAAAAGTCATTGATAAAAAAGCAAAAAAAAAAAAAAAAGCGTGGGGGTCCCCCAAAATTCTATTACCAGGCCCTTCAGGTCTGGTATAGATATTAACCTCCCTAGCGGTAATCCCGAGCGTGACTCGGGGTTGTTTTTTTATGCTAGGATCGGTAACCCCGAGTCACGCTCGGAGTAGACATTGCAGAGCTCGCAGCGGAGTTTCCTTACCTTCTCCTGGCGATCCAGCGATGATGTCCTCTGCTGTGATCGCCAGTGAGACCTCCGGCGAGTGTCGGCACTTTCGACCCCATCTGACTTCCTAGTTCCGTTCCCTGTGAGCCGCAGCGGCGCATGGGAGCGGAACTGGGTGGCAAATTCAAAAAGGTAAACACACAGTATACTGTAATCTTACTGATTACAGTACTGTATGTAATAATTACACATCCCCTTTGTCCCTAGTGGTCTGCCCAGTGCCCTGCATGCACTTTTATATAATAAAAATCGTTCTTTCTGCCTGGAAACTGAAGATTGTCCATAGCAACTAAAAAGTGTCCCTTTATGTCAAAAGTGGTTTTAGACCAGCTAGAAAGCAGCGATAATAAATTAGAATCACTCGCAGAATTGAGCGATAGCGATTTGTGGGGAAATTCGTCATCAAACACTAAATCTAATGACAGCGACAATTCTGCAACTGAGCAAATTTCAGTGTTTTTGATTTGATTACATTATTGAATAATTTTTATTATAATTAGATTACTATTTTTTATAATTTTTTATAGTTATTCATTATATTATAATTTATAATTTTGCGTTTCATATTTATCATACCCGGGATGTTTACTAGACTCTGGTTTGCTCAGGTTTAAGTAAGTAACTACTAAGAATCGCAGGCCTATAATACATAACACCAAATTTTCATGCAAAATAATTGTTCCGCTTTTGGTACATAATTCCAGAAAGAATCATACCGCCAGGGAGGTTAAGGGGAACCCCGCCGCAATTTTTTTTTTTAAAATGCGTGTGGTTCCCCCCAAATATCCATACCAGGCCCTTCAGATCTGGCATGGATTTTAATGGGAACTCCACCCCAAATTTAAAAAAAAAAAATGGCGTGGAGTCCCCCCAAAAATCCATACCAGACCGTTAAAGAGGACGCAACCTGGCAGGCTGCAGGAAAAGAGGGAGGACGAGAGAGCGCCCCCCCCTCCTGAACCGTACCAGACCACATGCCCTCAACATGGGGAGGATGTCCCCATATTGATGGGGACAAGGGCCTCATCCCCACAACCCTTGCCGGTGGTTGTGGGGGTCTGCGGGCGGGGGGCTTATCGGAATCTGGAAGACCCCTTTAACAAAGGGGACCCCCAGATCCCGGCCCCTGCTATGTGAATTGGTAAGGGGTACATTGTACCCCTACCATTTCACGAAGAAAGTGTAAAAAAACTAGGCTTGTGCAATTCGTTTCGTAACGAATCGAAATTCGTCCGAATTTAGCAACTTTCGGACATTCGGAAGCATTCGAATTTCCGAACAAAGCAATTACGAATAAGACCGAATCCGAAATAAATTATACCGCAAATAGCGAATGCCCGAATGTCTTCGGGATAATTTGTTATGAAAAAGTTACGAATGTACGAATCCATACGAAGCACAATAACACTCACTCTGCTCTGCTCTCTGCTTCTCCCTCACCGTGCTGAACTCCCTCTCAAAATGGTGTACAGGGGCGGAGGCTATAGCCGCATGTAAAAAACGAAAGTAAAATACGAGATTTCGAATCCATTCGAAGCACAATAACACTCTGCTCTGCTCTCTGCTTCTCCCTCACCGTGCTGAACCCTCTCAAAATGGTGTACAGGGGCGGAGGCTATAGCCGCATGTAAAAAACGAAAGTAAAATACGAGATTTCGAATCGTTACAAATAACCGCTATGTATTTAGAAAAGTACAAATCCATTCGAAGCACATTAGGCATAATAGGCAGCGTCGTCGTGAGAGAGACACAGAAAATTACGAATCAACGAACCCAAAAAAAGTTACGAAAGTAGGAGTTGTGTCCAGAATCAACGAAAAACAATGTACTCTACCGAAAGTACGAATTATAAATCAACTAAAAATTCAACGAAAAATGTCGCTTGCGAAAATACGAATTAGTCCGAACACGAAAAATCCCGTCTAGCAAAATTACGAATGATTACGAATCAACAGGACCGAAAAGAAACGAACCGAAACTAACCGAAATTTTCCGTTGTGCACAAGCCTAAAAAAAAAACTGTAAAAAAAAAAACTGTAAAAAAAAAAAAAAAAAAAAAAACACACAAACACCTTGGAAAAGTCCTTTATTAAAAAATAAAAAATAAAAATATTCCAGCGATGAAATCCAGTGTCCCGCAGCGATCCGATGTCCAGCGCTGTCCGTCATTGGCTGAGCCTGAGCGGACCTGATGGGGAACTTCCTCTGCAGTCTATTAAATGTATAGACCCGCCCCTTCTAAAGTTCCCCATCAGGTCCGCTCAGCCAATGAATAGGTGTAAGGCTAAGCGGACCAGATGCGGAACGTGAGAAGGGGCGGATCTATTCATGTATTACACAGTGAAGGAAGTTCCCCATCAGGTCCGCTCAGGCCAATGACGTAGGCGGGGTCTGACATACCGATGGGGGCGGACCTGATGGGGAACTTCCTTCACTGTGTAATTCATGTATAGACCCGCCCCTTCTCATGTTCCGCTTAGCCTTACACCTAGTCATTGGCTGAGCGGACCTGATGGGGAACTTTAGAAGGGGCGGGTCTATTCATGTATTACACAGTGAAGGAAGTTCCCCATCAGGTCCGCCCCCTCGTATCTCAGACCCCGCCTACGTCATTGGCCTGAGCGGACCTGATGGGGGACTTCCTTCACTGTGTAATACATGAATAGAACCGCCCCTTCTCACGTTCCGCTTAGCCTTACACCTATTCATTGGCTGAGCGGACCTGATGGGGAACTTTAGAAGGGGCGGGTCTATACATATAATAGACTGCGGAGGAACTTCCCCATCAGGTCCGGTCAGGCTCAGCCAAATGACGGACAGCGCTGGACATCGGATTTCATCGCTGGAATGTTTTTTGTTTTTTGTTTTTTTAATAAAAGACTTTTCCAAGGTGTTTGTGTGTGTTTTTTAAAAAAATTTTTTACACTTTCTTCGTGAAATGGTAGGGGTACAATGTACCCCTTACCAAATCACATAGGGGGGGGCCGGGATCTGGGGGTCCCCTTTGTTAAAGGGGTCTTCCAGATTCCAATAAGCCCCCCGCCCGCAGACCCCCACAACCACCGGGCAAGGGTTGTGGGGATGAGGCCCTTGTCCCCATCAACATGGGGACATCCTCCCCATGTTGAGGGCATGTGGTCTGGTACGGTTCAGGAGGGGGGGGCGCTCTCTCGTCCCCCCCCCCCCTCTTTTCCTGCGGCCTGCCAGGTTGCGTGCTCGGATAAGGGTCCGGTATGGATTTTTAGGGGGACTCCACGCCATTTTTTTTTCAAATTTGGGGTGGAGTTCCCCTCAAAATCCACGCCAGATCTGAAGGGCCTGGTATGGATATTTGGGGGGAACCGCACACATTTTTTTTTTTTCGGCGGGGTTCCCCTTAATATCTATACCAGACCTGAAGGGCCTGGTAATTGAATTTGGGGGAACCCCCACGCTTTTTTTTTTATCAATGACTTTTCTATGTATTGCCGGGAGCCGACAATTCATTAATAGCCGCGAGT
Organism: Rana muscosa; assembly: GCA_029206835.1. Classification (NCBI taxonomy): domain Eukaryota; kingdom Metazoa; phylum Chordata; class Amphibia; order Anura; family Ranidae; genus Rana; species Rana muscosa. Next base: position 55,944,581 of record CM055124.1, on the reverse strand, counting down.
GAGTTTTAAATGACTTTTTTTCCTTCAGAAATGACACTTTGTGCAGGGACAGTTCTAAGCACGGGAAACATGCACCACTTTACATGCATATCATACACACCCCCCAGGTACGAAATTTAAAGAAAAATTTCACTTTTATTTTTTCATTTTAAGCATTATTAAAATCACCGCTCCCGTAAAAACGTAAATTTTTAAAACTTTTTTTTGCATTGATACATGTCCCCTGGGGCAGGACCCGGGTCCCCAAACACTTTTTAGGACAATAACTTGCATATTAGCCTTTATAATTAGCACTTTAGATTTCGAACGTTCGAGTCCATTGTATTTAATAGGGTTCTAAAGTTCACACGAACATTCGGTCTGTTCGCAGGTTCTGGTGCAAACCGAACAGGGGGGTGTTTGGCTCATTCCTGGTGACCAGACATCCCCAGTTTCCGGGGACAGTCCGCAGATTGAGGACACTGTCCCCGAACCAAGTCTGTCCCCGGTTTTGTCCCCGGATTGGATTTGAACAGGGGCTGGGGCAATTTCAAAGACAGTCAGTGCAGAATAAAAAAAAACAGAATTACACACCCCCGCTCCTACTAGCTTAGGGGGGTGTATTTTTCCCATTATCTGTGCCCCGTTTCAGATGATCATGTGCTGGTCGGAGTGGAAGGAATATTTCTTCAGTTTCGGGTGCATGCCCATATAGCTCCACTCACATGTTCTTCTGCCTTGGCTCAAGTTCCGGCCAGCCGCCTGCCTGTTTATCTCCTTGCCTTCCCTGGCGGAGTGATCTTCCTCCACTCCCCACCCAGTAGTAGCCGGGACCCGGAGAGTAAGACTTGACAGGCTGCGAGGCGGACAGCGACGGGCAGAGAGACGCTGATTGCCGCCATTACTATTAGAAAAATAAAAATATGTCCCCGGATTTCATTTAAAAAATCTGGTCACCTTATGTTAAGGGTTTGTATAGGGTAAAAAGATTGAGAAAGGCTACTATAGGACGTCACGTATAGCTCCACTATATCAAAGATAAAGGATAGGTAAATAAACTGCAACAAATACACTTATGCACAGATCATTTCATGGGAAGAGTGTTTATAATGAATGGCCTATGGACATGGTCTCTTTAATACAAGTCTAGGCCCATACTCACCCACAACGTCCAAGTAGCATGACCTAAAAAGCGAAGAAAACGCCTCAGTTTTCGAAACACATGATAACCTCCCATTTCCACCCCTTCAACTACTCTAACTTGATGAAAGCTAAGAGCAGATACTTTGCTGTGGGTTACTGTGCTGTTTTTTGCGCTGACTTACTGATTTAGCAAACATTCTGTGCGACCTACTTGAGCAGAATGTGCAGATGAGCAAAGACGAGGCACGAGAAAGCGAAAGTGCCTTATCTACTGCCATTAACCACTTCCCTGCCTTCTCTTCCGGGCTCAGTATCTTTACCGAGACTTCAAAACATGCAGAGAGCAACATGGGGCTGCAACACGCCTTAAGGCGTGAAGATCAAATCTGCAGAAAACCCTGTATACTGGCGCTACATTGTTCAGACAAAATAACTTTGCTGTACATAATGGGAACACAAGCAGTGTGAACATCTTGACATTAAGAATAGAACAAGCCATGACATTTGGGATATTTTCTAAAAAGAGCATTTATGAAAAACAAATTATTCTTAGATTTACGACTTAAAGGGGAACCTTGATCACTTCGGTATGCTAAAGCAGGGGCCTTCGCACATTTACAGTGCGTCCCTTGAAACAAAAGGCGCTCTATGACTCAAATTTGAACCAGCACCAATGTTCGAGAATTCAGTCAAGTTCCTCCCGCAGCTCACTACTGGTTGGCAAGGGTTATCATCACAGTTATGGGTCAGTAGTGAGGAATGGAGATGAATAGGAGGTGGGCCTAAGTTTTTGGAATGTCACCAGACCTTAGAGCTTATTTACACTGTAGAGGTGCATAATGCATAACATGTTAAGGACCGATCCTCAGTAATGACCCACCTGATATACATGACCTCCCCCACATACCCCTCTTACCCAATAATGACTGACAAAGTTGTGGAGTAAATTAACAATTTTTATATTTAAAATTAAAGAACCATTTAAATAACATTATACAAATTTCCAATATCCTGGTGGTCTTGGAGACCACAACTCCATACCTCCCAACTTGATAAAGTCCCACTGCGGGACATTGATGATCTCCCCTCTCCCCTGCAATCGAAAGTTTTTGAGCGGCGGGGGGGGATGGGGTGCCGCGGGACATTGAATTTTTTTTTTCGTCCGCAGAACGAAAGTTGTTGAGGGGGGGGGGGGGGGGGGTCGCGGTACATTTGAATTTTTTCCTGCTGTCCCGGCTGTGCGGGAAAAATACAGCTCTCGCGGGAATGAGGGAAGGAGGGGCCGGTGCGGGAGAAACCCGCGGAATCCGTGCCTGTTGGGAGGTATGCAACTCACAAATTGGACACTGGGACCCAACTATTTACCTTAGGCCTCGGTCGCAAGACACTGACTCAGAGGCAGTACACATGTCCGCAGTGCCCTACCATTTTACCCCTTCCTGGTTAACCCTCGTTAACCGAAAGGTACCCTATAACCCCATACCACCTATGGGTACCAACATTTTACAAAAAACTTCCACTTTTTCCTCCTCTTCCAGAGACCCAACACCGCCACCACCCTACTGAACCCCCCCAACGTCTCCTCCCCCCCCCCGCCTATAACTTGGGTAGGGTGGGTGGGAAGCTCCTTCCTAATTGTAAAATGGAGGACTGACGAAAAAACATCACTTCCTCCCTAGCTAAACTATTCAGCACCACCTACAGCCCCTCAAACCACTCCCCTTTCCTTAAAAGGAGAAAGCTACTGCTCTACTGCTGCACTGTCCCTCCCTGTCATGCCGTCCCTCCGCCTATTGTTCTTTTCTCTCTGCTCCAGGACTCTTTTGCACGTTGCAGCACATTATAATCGAATGCCTCGTACACACGACCGGTTTTCCTGACATGCCAAAAACCGAAGTTTTTCCCGACGTGATTCCTCTCAAGCCTGCCTTGCATACACACGTTCAGGCAAAAAAATGCTTGACCAAAGCGCGGTGACGTACAACACGTACGACAGCACTATAAAGGGGAAGTTCCATTCAAATGTGTTAGTAAAAGTTTGGTGAGAGACGATTCGCGCTTTTCAGCCTTGTGCTTTTCAGTCTGTTACAGCGTGACAAAAGTGCCATCTCCATTACGAACGCTAGTTTTACCAGAACGAACGCTCCCATCTCATATTTGATTCTGAGCATGCGTGTTTTTTTTTCCCCCTCGGAAAAGCATACACACGAGCGGTTTTCGCGCTGAGAAAAAGAACGACGGGAAAAACACAGAGAAAAAATAGAGCAGGTTCTAATTTTTTTGCGGGGCAGTTTTCTTGTTGAGAAAAATGCTATGGAGCTTACACATGACCGGTTTTCACGACCAATCTAAAAAATGGCAGTTTTCCTCGTCATGAAAAACGGTCGTGTGTACGCGGCATTAGAGCTTATTTACACTGTAGAGGTGCATAATGAATGCATGTTGCAGCATATTATACTCTAATGCCTCGTACACACGACCGGTTTTCCTGACATGCCAAAAACCATTTACATGGTGTAACATTGGGGGATGTTTAGCTCAGTGATAGATGCATTGTAGGTGAGTTCCAGCCAACAGGAACTAAGGTTTAAGGGCGCGGTAGCCCACTTTTATTGAAAGAAACAGAAAGTAAAGTTCATACATGCATTTGGTTTCCCACACAGGGGTTATTCTCCCAAAAACATCAACACATGAAAATGCCAATCCACCTGGCTCTTAAGGCTCGCTCAGCCTTGGGCGCAGTTCCTTGCTGCACAGGCCCACTCCTGGCCTCTAGGAAGGGCTCTCCTGACACTCCAGGCTTCCACACTCCTCCAAGACTTACAGTCCCCTCTGGTCCCCAAGACTCTCTTCCAGTTGTCTCAGCTATAGTCTCCCCGACTCTCTCAGCTGGCCCAACCCTCTCAGTCTACTGACCTGGAACCTCTCCCACATGGAGAAACGTCTTAGGCCCCTTTCACACGGGGCGGATCCGTGCAGATCCGCCCGTGAAGCTCCGCTTGCTCAGCGGGGATCGCTCCGTTGATCCCCGCTGAGCCGATGGATGACTGGGCGGTCCCCGCACACTGTGCAGGGACCGCCCTGTCAGAGCGCCGCTCTCCCCTATGGGGAATCGGATGACGACGGACCGTAGAGTCCGTTGTCATCCGATCCGCTCCGCCGACGGAAGGAAAAATAGGATTTTCCTCCGTCACACTTTGGCGGAGCGGAGCGGATGTCAGCGGACATGTCTCCGCTGACATCCGTGCCTCCATAGGGGTGCATGGAGGATCCGTTTCAGGTCCGCCTAAAAAACTGACAGGCGGACCTGAACGGACCTCCGTGTGAAAGAGCCCTTAAGGATGTTGCCCGAGTTCTTTTCCAGTAGCACACTTCCTTCCAGCAACTGCTGTAACACCAACTCCTTTCCCACTCACACTGAGCTATGCTCAGCTCTGCCTTATAACGAGTGTGTGCACCTGGCCACAAACTCAACCTGCAGAGCTCCTAGAAAACCCGGACACATGACTGAAGACTCCATCCCTCCCAATGCACTTTGAAGTCTTCAAGTTTCCAGCCCCAATCCAGACTTACAAAATCCAGAGAAAACTTAAAGCATAGTTTTCTCTGCTCAGCAATCTTTTGCTGGAACTTCTCAAATAGCTTCTTTGAGAGTCCTGTGTCCATTTCAAACACATTTCTTCTAAGCCAGGGGCTCTCACCCTCACATATCCCCCCCCCCCCCCCTATGTTTCGATCCGGAGGGAGGTACACCAGCACACGTCATCAGGGTTGGGACACCTCTGTGCCGGCTGTCAGCCGCGTAGGCCCAACCCTTTTTTCGGGTGCGCTTCCAGCCAAGTCCTTCCTTAACTCTCCATAGGATCCTACTCGTTTTTATTCTACGCTTTCTCCCTCTTCTGGGGTTCCTGGGCTTATTTGCTTTTCTCTGGGGAACTCTGCCTTCCCTAATACCCTCACTTTCTTGATATAGGGGACCTGTTCCTAATACTTTGCCTGATGGGGAACCACCTTTTCTGAGGTTACCCACGGCAACTAAACCCTTGTTATCAGTACCAACCAGTGACATACCATAAATTCTGATGTTGCCACTTCCAATACCATCAGTGCTTCCCCTCACAGTGTCTCCGGGTACTTTAATTTGTACCTTTGTGCGAATGACATGAAAAATCTCTGCTACTGCCACGTCTATTTCGGGCCCTTCCTTCACGTGAGGTCTAGTGGGTGAGGCAGTGTCCGTGCCCTCTACTGACGACTGCTCAGCCGCACTTTGGACCACATCAGCAGAACTTTTCCTAGTCACAGCATCAGGCGGAGAGACCTCTGATGTTTTCAAACATTCTCCTGAGCGCCTTCCATCCAAACCGGTAACTGGAAGCACCCTCTCAGAGAACCTTGAGACCATTTGCCACACTGCTAATAAATATGGTACCAACCAGTTCCTCTCGTGATTAACATCAAGCATAGCTTGTACTACTTGGCTCCACCTACTGGTACTATGCAGTACCACCTTGTCCGACCACGGTGGAGACACCCAGGTGTACAGCAAATGTGTTTTTTGGACTTCAAGAATTTTCAACAACACATTTGTCATCTTAATGCAATCCACATCTACATGCAAGACCTTTCTAGGGACTTTTCCATTATCAATGACGTGGAGGGGCTCATCCACTGAAGCTGGAAAGGTAGGGACACATACAGTGACCTCCACTTCACTGGCAGTATCGGTCTCCACAGCTTGGTGCTCAACTGGAGCGCTGTCAGATGTGAGTCTCACATTTACCCTCTCTGTCCCAGCATCAGCGAGCCGCTGCAGGTCATACGTCACATTGGCATTTTTGCACTCACTATTTTCCAGCGGTTGGGCTGCATATAACCCAACTGCCATGCATGCGCCCTTAACCGGTCCTTCTGATTGGAGGGGGCCAATCTCTGCCGGGGCCAACACGCCCTTGGCCACTGGCCACCCTGCAATCCCTCCATTGGGCATAGCAGGTGTCATGTCCACATCTATGTTACGTAACCTAGCCTTATCCAGCATGGCTAGCAATTGTTTTGCCCAGCTGTCCCAGTCAGTGGTACTTCCCTGACAGGTATCCTGAAGCAGTGCATCACCTGTTCCAAGAGGCATCAAAGGAACCTGGGACTCATTACCCAATACTGTACATTTGTCATCTCTACACGCATCACATTGTACAAGCCCAGTTTCACTGATGTCACATTGGGACAATGCTTCGTCACAAAACGCAGGGTGCAATACACTATTTTGACCAGATTGTTCTGGTGGCGCTACCATCACATCCAGCTTTAGACTACCAGCTTTACCAGGGTGAACAACTTGTTCACCAATCTGGTCACATACCAGGCGGGTGGTCTGCACCCACACATTCTCATTGTGTGGTGCAGTCACTCTTTGTTCCCCCAGAGTAGTGCCAGAGCGGTCCTGGACAACCTCCAGTTCCAACACAGGGAGATCCCTAGAGGTTTCCACAGACAACCCTGCAGCTCTGCCTCTGGTGGTCATGGAAGACATCCTACTTACAACCTTTTTAGTAAACTCATTACCAACATTATTCTCAAACATGACATTTCCAGAAATACATTTCTCAACCTTTAGAGGATCATCATGATACTTAGACATAGCTGTAGCTATTGTGGGTGACCCTTTACCCACTTGAACAGCTCCACAGCTGACCTGGGAAACCCTCTGCTCCAACACTGTGGGCTCCTGGGAGGTTTCCCCGGGCAACCCTGCAGCACCTGTCTCTGTCACTAGGGAACATGGTATATGGATTTCTTTGGTCACCCCTAGTACAGCTCTTCCAGCACTGTGCTGGATTCCACCAGGTACATACAGAGTCCCCATGTCCTTTTTAGTCTCTAGTCCTGCTGCCAGTTGGGCTTTACTCTGTGCCTTCCCCCTACTCTGGGTAGCACACTGTAGCAAGTCCACCTGTACTGCAGATCTCCCCGCTGAACACACTTTAATTTCATTGGGTTCTGTCCCATAAACTGCAACAGTCTTACCAATTCCTGTAGCCGTTGTCATAGCCTTCATTTGAGTGCGTTGTCTCTCATCTGTGGGGTCTCCACAGGCTGACTCTTCCATGTGGTCATGGAGCAACACTGCAGCCTTTCCGGACCCACCAACACCCCCTGCATGTAACACAGGATCCATGTTGCTAGGGGTAACAGCAGACCAGCACTCCAAAGATGGTTGGCTACACCTCCTGGTGAATACAGACTGTTGTGCCCTTCTTTCTGGGCTGACCACTTCACATAAGCGGCCATAATACACATCTTTATATTCCTCATGCTCATTGGTACCCCCTGCAGTCCACACAGACTTCTTGCCACTGTTGCCAGGGGTGACAACCGATATGCTTGCAGAAAACGCAGGGCTGGTACACCGATGCACACTCATGCTCTCCCGAGCCACCGCTCGACTGGTGCTTTGTTGTCGCCGTGATGCGTCTCCCGTTGCTATTGGCGATGACCTCTCTTTGCTGGAGCCCATGATGCGATGGAACTCTCCTCTGAGAAGGATTTCCTCTTTAAACTTGCAGTAGTCATCCTGGTCCCCATCCATCAAATGGTAAACCGACCGGAACTCTATCTGTAACAAGGTTTGCAGCAATTTTGGCCACTGATTCCTAGGCCATTTTCTCCTTACAGCGACTTTTTCAAATTTTTCCAGGAAGTCCCCAACCTCCTCTGTGGGCAGCATGTAATCAGAGGCCAAGATCATAGCCCCTTGAACTGCATCCGACTCTTTAGTCTGGTTCCGCTTGAACCACTCATTCACGGTCTCATACACCACTGGCCCCTTTTGACTGGCCCTCCTAGGCGTAGACATCTTCTCAGGCCACGCTGAGCTCACTTCCCCTTGAACTTGATTTAATATGAACTTCTTGTGTTTTGACTGCCTCATCTTTGCAGTCACATGCACAGCAGCTTGTTACACAGTTCACAGTAGTAAAAGGAAAAAAAAATTCTCACAGGTGCACTACCTGCATGCAACAGTCCATCCAATAAACTTCTGCGCAATGCAGTTCGCCTGGCTGCCACACACAGCTAGCAGCAGTTCACTGCAGAGAAAAAAAAAATTACTTTTCCTTTACAGGTACACCACCTGCAACACGCAATGCCTTTTGCCTGGCTGCACTTCCACAGACAGCCAACAGTTCCTGACTTGAACTCACTATGGAGCAAGGACCCGGATTCCACCGTCTTGTGCCCGCATTCTCCACCACTGTAACATTGGGGGATGTTTAGCTCAGTGATGGATGCATTGTACGTGAGTTCACAGCCAACAGGAACTAAGGTTTAAGGGCGCGGTAGCCCACTTTTATTGAAAGAAACAGAAAGTAAAGTTCATACATGCATTTGGTTTCCCACACAGGGGTTCTTCTCCCAAAAACATCAACACATGAAAATGCCAATCCACCTGGCTCTTAAGGCTCGCTCAGCCTTGGGCGCAGTTCCTTGCTGCACAGGCCCACTCCTGGCCACTAGGAAGGGCTCTCCTGACACTCCAGGCTTCCACACTCCTCCAAGACTTACAGTCCCCTCTGGTCCCCAAGACTCTCTTCCAGTTGTCTCAGCTATAGTCTCCCCGACTCTCTCAGCTGGCCCAACCCTCTCAGTCTACTGACCTGGAACCTCTCCCACATGGAGAAACGTCTTAAGGATGTTGCCCGAGTTCTTTTCCAGTAGCACACTTCCTTCCAGCAACTGCTGTAACACCAACTCCTTTCCCACTCACACTGAGCTATGTTCAGCTCTGCCTTATAACGAGTGTGTGCACCTGGCCACACACTCAACCTGCAGAGCTCCTAGAAAACCCGGACACATGACTGAAGACTCCATCCCTCCCAATGCACTTTGAAGTCTTCAAGTTTCCAGCCCCAATCCAGACTTACAAAATCCAGAGAAAACTTAAAGCATAGTTTTCTCTGCTCAGCAATCTTTTGCTGGAACTTCTCAAATAGCTTCTTTGAGAGTCCTGTGTCCATTTCAAACACATTTCTTCTAAGCCAGGGGCTCTCACCCTCACAATGGTGTAATTTACCTTTTAATAAACATTAAAAAAAAGGCTGGAACTCCCCTTTAAGATTTAGAGGGGCGCAGACAAGGCTGGCGCCACCATAAGGCAGCAGGAAAACTAAAACCTCCAAGCTGCGCCCGGTAGAAGAGAGGGCACAGCATGGAGGTTTTAGTCTACCTTTAGCTGCTGTCACTGAGAAACCAGTGAGAACGAATCCAAGCATGCAGAGGAGGGAAGAGCAGTGGACATATCCCGATCCTGAGTATGTACAGGCAGTGAGGTATTTGGAGGGTGTGATCAGGGTGGGGAGGTATTTGGGGGTTGTGATCAGGGTGAGGGGGGAGTATCTGGGGGTTGTGATCAGGGTGAGGGGGGAGTATCTGAGGGTTGTGATCAGGGCGAGGGGGGGAGTATCTGGTGGATTTCGATCAGGGTGGGGGGGGTAAATCTGGGGGTTGTGATCAGGGTGAGGGGGAGTATCTAGGGATTTTGATTAGGGGGGGGGGAGTATCTGGGGATTGTGATCAGGGTGGGTACTTGATTTGACCCGGACGCTGACAACCCACCAACACATGTAACATGCGTTGTTACCACAGCACGATAGTGTATGTAAATGGACCCTTAAAATGGGGGAGAAAAGTGTGAAATCCTGTCAGATCCTTGCTGCTGTGTGCCCTCATCATTGAGGTTTTCTCAGGATGCGAGGGGGAACCTCACAAACAGGGCAGAGGGCAATAAAATGGCATAGGTTCTAACCCTCGTACACTACATCTTCAAATGCAGAAAACATATTTGGCAGGCGTTCTACTTTAATCCAAACATAGAAAGGCAGTTGAGAACAAAGGAAGACTACAATGCGAACACAATAAAGCATTTTACTATTGAAATTCAGTTCAATGAGAAAAATAAGATTTGCATATAAACAGAAGTTCTATTTGTCGGGATTTGCTACCTCAGAGAATTTACACTTCCACAGAGTCTTTATTTACAAGTCTGCAGGCAAACTTAAACACGCTGTGAGGCCTAGACGGGGAGTGCGACTTGTATAATATTTATCAGGAAAATACCAGGAAACAAAGAACTTCTAACAATATCAGGAGGTGGTCAAGGCCAAACTGCTACTTTATTTTGCAGAGAACAATTGCCATTTTCACTGCACGTGTTATTGTGTGGCCTAATCTAGAGGTCCACGTTGGTCCCCTGACGAACTGTACATTGATCACATTTCAGTCGGGGTACAGTCACACTATTTGCGGTGGCCCACATTTTTATGCTGAAAAAAATGTAAATAATCACCAGAGTACACAAAAAACAATTGTTTGCCAGTGTCCCATTCACACCACATTACTGGTGTGAGGTTTGGGTACAGACATGCTGCATTGTTCCGCAGGGCACTGGATGGCACAGCGCTGCCCTGCCGAGACATAAATGAAGCCTCATTATGTGACGCTTCAAATAAAGTGAAAATAAATTAAATTGTGTGATGCTCTAAAACAGGGGTCTCCAAACTGCGGCCTGGGGGCCAGATGTGGCCCTTTGCTAGCCTTTATCTGGCCCTTGGAGTACTATTTCTGCCAATGATATGAGGCAATATTCCTCATACTGACACCAACAATGGGGCACTATATCTTCCACTGATACCGATGATTAGAGAATATTACTTCCAATAATACCAATGATGGGGCATTACTCCTCCTCCTACTGTCCTACTGACCACAAACCCTGAGGCCATGCATACTCTTACTGATGCTGGGCCCGAGACCTTTTCCACTGGCCACAATCCAGCCCCCTTAAATTCTGAAGGACAGTAAGCTGGCCATTTGCTTGAAAAGTTTGGAGACCCCTGCTCTAAAACCTTGCACCTCCTCCCTGCCAGACACTAACCTACACAGTAAGACTTTGTTCAAACTAGGGGTTGGGCCTGAAAAACCCTACACTTGAGTCACACTTTTACAGCAACCCACCTCTTTTGACTGCAGAGGCCAGGGGTGTATACGTTCCACGGCCACGATGCTTTGCTGCCATGGCAGGAATAATACCCCCTTGTCGCTTTTAGCGGGTGTAGCGAATGCAACCCATTCAAATCAATTAGGTAGCTCTGCAAGCGCTCTGCAACCATGTGCAATGCTAATTCTGCGATCAAGGAGTTAAAGCAGGCGGTGAGGAAGCGATATAATGCCACTTCGCTGCCTGTCAAATGCTTACGTACAAGCGATCCGAACACAAATCACTCTTCAGAAACCAAAGCCCATGTGAACAAGCCCTAAAAGCGGTGTTTTACCGTGCGAGCTACTGTGAGCAAACCCGAATGCCTCATTCACGCGACCGGTTTTCCCGGCAGGGAAAAAAAAATGACGCTTTTTCCAACGGGATTTCTCTCAAGCCTGCCTTGCATACACACGGTCACACAAAAAAGACCGCTGAACTTTTGAATGCCAAGAACGCGGTGACGTCAAAGACTACGACGAGCCGACAAAATGACGTTCTATGCTTCCGCGCATGTGTCAAATTGTTTACGAGCATGCGCGATTTTTTTTCCCCTCGGGAAAGCATACAGACGACCGGTTTTCTCGGCAGGATTTTTGATGGGGAAAAAAGAGAGCTGGTTCTCTTTTTTTTCCCGGCAGTTTTCCTGTCGGGAAAACTGCAATGGAGCATACACATGGCCGGTTTTCCCGGCCAAAAGCCATCATGGCAGTTTTCTCGTCGGGAAAACCGGTCGTTTGTACGAGGCATAAGGTTGCATTCACACTTGAGTATCGGCCTTTGTGGACATTTATCGTACGTTTGTACATGTGTCTTTCACGCACTTTCAGGCTTGAGTGGTTTTGTTTAGTCAAAAGTAAGCTACGTGGAGGAGACAGTCATTAGGCATTAAATCAAATAGAAAAGTGCACATTCCGCACATTTTTCAGGCCCTCCTGTTGAAGTCTGTTGGGGACAAAAAAAGCTTCATCCTGTCCCAAAGTAGCTCCCCTATCTTCCCTGAGCATTGAGCCAAAGCACATCACTCAGATGTCAATGAGCACAACAGAATAGCGCGTGATGAGCGTTGTAGCTTCAAATCGCTAAATTGGGGCATATGCAAAATTTTTGCAGTACTTTTGAGATGCAGGAAATGGACAGGTTATATGAAAACATGCAAGTCAAGTTTAGGTCTTATGCAACCAGGTGGTTTTGAGACTTCCAACCTAAGTTGATGGTGTACTTCTGCACCCGGGAAAGAAAGCTGGAGCACACAGCCATATACAGTAATGAATGGCTGTGTGCTAGTTGTATGTGGTTATACGCCCTGCTTGCACAAACTCGTACACGGCGTAAATCCCAGAATATGCAAGAAATGTAGTACAAAAAATCTATTGTCTTCAAACCAATCCGTGAGCCTATAAAAGCAGTGTGCTCAGTATATGCAAACACCAATTTCTTTACTGTACATCACGGGACACAGAGCACTATAGTAATAACTATATGGGTTATATGCCCAACTTCAGGTGATGGACACTGGTATAATCAAGACAGGAAGTCCCCTCCCTATATAACCCCTCCCATACAGGGAGTACCTCAGTTTTTTCACCAGTGTCTAAGGTGAGGAGTTTTACATTCTCTGGATGTAGTAAGGGCAGTTAATTTTTATCTGGAAACAACTGCCCAGATACGGAAAACTGACGCTTTGTTTGTGTTGCCAGAAGACCCCAGAAGAGGGCAGGCAGCATCAAAATCGACCATTTCTAGGTGGTTTCGTCAGGTTATTACTCAAGCTTATGATTTAAAGGGGAAGATTCTGCCTTTTTTGTCCTAGAGCGCACTCTGCCGGGGCAGTCAGTGCATCACCGGGCCTCTGTGGCTCAGATTTGCAAGGCCGCAACATGGTCATCAGTGCATACATTCACAAAATTCTACCAGGTGTATTTAGGTCAGCAAGAGGATGCCGCCTTTGGGCGCAGTGTTCTGCAGGCAGCAGTATAGGTCCTCACGTCTGACGGCGGTTTTCTTATTTTTTTGTATCTCCCTCCCCTCAGTTGGCATTGCTTTGGGACATCCCATATAGTTATTACTATAGTGCTCTGTGTCCCGTGATGTACAGTAAAGAAAATAGGATTTTTATAACAGCTTACCTGTAAAATCCTTTTCTTGGAAGTACATCACGGGACACAGGGAGGTCCCTCCCCTTTTATTGGGATATTTATATATTGCTTTTCTACAAAATCTGAGGTACTCTCTGTATGGGAGGGGTTATATAGAGGGGGACTTCCTGTATTGATTATGCCAGTGTCCATCACCTGAAGGTGTGCGTATAACCCTTATAGTTATTACTATAGTGCTCTGTGTCCTGTGATGTACTTCCAAGAAAAGGATTTTACAGGTAAGCTGTTATAAAAATCCTATTTTTAGCCAAGTTGGTGCTTTCAGCCACCACGTCCTGTTAACATCTCGCTATTGACCCTATAATACAATTTCAACCAACATTTTAGGTGCAGGGGTGGTTGGGTTAAAGTGCTGAATTCCTAGCTGAAAGACACAAAGGGGTTGATTTACTAAAACTGGAGAGTGCAAAATCTGGTGCCGTTTTGCATGGCAGCCAATCAGCTTCTAACTTCAGCTTGTTCAATTAAGCTTTGACAATAAAACCTGGAAGCCGATTGGCGCCAGATTTAACATTTTCCAGTTTTAGTAAATTAACCCCATTGTCATCTTGCCCACGCAAAGGCAAAGTGACAGCATCTTTGCAATTGGGAACCCCCATCTACTCACCTAACCTGTGCTCCCTTGATCCTCTGCAGCTGGCATTAAATGAGCTGTGTCAGCAACACAGATGAGCAGTGACGTCACTACCCAGATCCGTTATAATACAGTACTCAGGCCTAGCCGTTGGCTGCTAACCCCTGCCACAGAAATAGGAGAAAAGGTTGCATGCTTCCCCATACCCAGTTTGCCAGGTATTATTGACTGCTGTGGAGGCGCAAAGAGTTGCATTGCAGTGAAGGTGGGGTACAGCCTGGTACACACGATGAGAATATCAGAGGAATGATCACCTTTTTTGGGATTTTTTTTTGCACGCTAGTCTCATATTGAAAACCTTAGGTTACTAAAGTTACGAAAATTCTCATAAGACAGAATACAACTTCGGGAGTGATGTATTGTATCGAAATGTATTCTTTCGTTTTTTAAGGTCTCGGTCACACGTTTTTTTTCCCCGTACAAATACTATACCAGTCATCGGCTCTCGAAAGCTGTGTACTAACAAATGGCTTATTAGACGATCGCTCCAAAAGCTTTTTTTTTTTTTGTCTGATATGTTCATCGTGTGTACGGGGCATACGTGTAATGGGATTTGGGGTTGTCCTTTACAGGGACACTGAATAAGCAATGCAACAGTCTATCCTGGACACCATTTATCGCACATCCCAATTACCCTGGGTTTTCGGGGCTCTCCACCCTCCCACCTACTTATGCTCACTTTCCCTGCATTTACTCATTTCTCCTTGGCTTGTACATTTGTCTGTGGGAACACGGAGTCTAAACCTTGAATGGTCAACGTGACAGGTTCTCTTTAGTGTAAACCTTGAAAACCTTAGTTGCTTCGTTGACCGTCATGAAGTTAAGTGTCCAACTGACAAGTATGTGTCACTCATGCACTCCATGATAAGACAAGCCCATCTGCTGATCCTGCAACTCTGCAGCACAGACAAGGCAACGTAAGCACAATAGGCAACTATACACCACCGTGGTCGTGACTCCTCGGCTGAAACATTAAGAATACAGTTCTTTGTGCATATGGAAACTATGAGCAGATCTGAGTGGAACTTAACGAGTAGGAAAGAAGTTACAGGAAAATGGTGACAGAAGTTTTACTCAGTATGTACAGCTGTGTTCAGCGAGGAGGGTGCAGGCAGACACCCACCTACCAGAAAACATATGGATAAAAGAAAAAAAAAAAAAAATCTGCATTTAGCAGAGATCACAGATTCGTTCACACATGCAACGGTGTTCACCGTCCGTTTGAAAAACTATCTGTATTTAACGGGGTGATTTTGAAGCAATATGTCCCCTACATCTGTGTTAGCCATTTAAATCAAGCCTCACCACACCTGTGTGCATTATATGCTGTTGCAGCATGGTTGTGGCATAGCCCCATTTATTTAATGCAATATGTTGTATACATTTTAGGCTGCCATGACCACAGAGATGGTAAAACCACAGCTCAACCACCCCTTGACCACACGTGTAAACGAGGCCTAAAGTCAGGTTCTCCCAAGCCCCTCCACCCTACTATGACCAGGTGTCTACTTAACTCCTTCCCAATGGGTCTTGGTAACTTCCCATTGACTTCAATGGCGGCACCACGGGAGAAAGGTCCTGTTCAAGTCTAGGTTACGGCTCTGAAGGGCAAAAGCTTTAAACACTGCACGGTCGCTGCTTTTAGAAGGAGGCAAGCTTAGAATAGGTTACTGGGCCATTACATGCTGTTTCAGCACGGTTGTGGCATGGCCCCATTCATTTGGTACGGTAGAAATTTTGGGTTACCATGACCACAGGGTCTGTAAAACCCCAGTTCAGGTGCCTGTTTTTGTCTCCCCTCAACCACACATGTAAACAAGACCTTCTCCATAGCTCTACCAGCCTACCACCACCATCACCCAGGTGCCTTCTTTCCTCCTTCCCTTGATGTCTTGTTAACTTCCCACAGACTCGAATGGTGGTACCACTAGATTAATGCCGCGTACACACGACCATTTTTCTCGTCGGGAAAAATTACATTTTTTCTCTTTGACGAGAAAAACAACCGTGTGTGGGCTTTTGCTCATTTTTCCCCGACGAGAAAAACGGCATTAATCACTACGAGAAAAATTAGAACATGCTCTAATTTTTCTCGTCGTGGTTCATGGCATTTTTCCCATAGGGAAACACTGCCGGGGAGCCTACACACGGTCGTTTTTCTCGACCAAGAGAAAAAATGACGGGAAAAACGGCCGTGTGTAGGGAAACAAGCCGTTCCTCATTTTCCCGTCGATTTTCTTGACGGTGTTTTCACCGTCGAGAAAATCGATCGTGTGTACGCGGCATAAGATCCTATTTAGGTTCATTGTAAGTTACTACTCTGTTAGACAAAAAATGCAAACACTGTGTAAGGCAGTCGATTTTGGAAGGAGGCAAGCTTAGATAGGTTCCTGGACCTAAGCATTACATGCTGTTGCAGCACGGTTGTGGTATAGCCCCATTCATTTGGTACTGCCTGCCGAATGCAACCTGTATACATTTTGGGTCGCCGTGACCGTGAGAGTCAGTAAACCACAGCTCAACCGCCTGTTTTTATCTCCCCTTGGCCACACGTGCATCCAAGTGCCTTTCCCCCCTTCCCTTGGTGCATTTGTAACTTCCTACAGACTTGAATGGTGGTACCATTTAAATATAGCCCTATTCAAGTCTATGGTAAATTATTACAATGAAGCTCAGAAGCTGTAAACACTGTGGGAGGATCCTGATTTTGGAAAGAGGAAAGTAGGGCACTTGGGTTCGGGGGTGGGTGCTAGCTTAGACCAATTTACTAGGCTTAAGAAGTAATCCTGTCCTTTAAATTAAAATCTGATTGTCTGGCTTCAATATTTCCTACATCACTGACCCAGAGCAAGCACATATAAGGAAAACGTAAACTCCAGATCTGCATACTTGTTCCAGGTCTGTAGCTCACAAAATACTGAAGCCATTGGATCGGCATGACAGCCAAGTGGGATGAGGGATGACCTCATCAGTCTGCTTATGCTTTTTCACTGCCCAGTCAGTGGGCTTAGGGCAGAGAGAGAACATCTCTTTATCCTTGGTGTCATCCACCTGGCTGTGTTATGAAGTAAGTCTGTTACTTTGCCTACTCTTATGCCGCGTACACACGATCGAGATTCACGGCGGTGAAAACACCGCCGTGAATCCCAACGGGAAAAACGAGGAATGGCTTGTTCCCCTTCACACGGCCGTTTTTCCCGTCATTTTTTCTCTTGGTCGAGAAAAACGACCGTGTGTAGGCTCCCCGGCAGTGTTTCCCTATGGGAAAACTGCCACGGAAAAAATGCCGTGAATCACGACGAGAAAAATTAGAGCAAGTTTTAATTTTTCTCTTCGTGATTAATGCCGTTTTTCTCGTCGGGAAAAATTACCAAAAGCCCACACACGGTCGTTTTTCTCGTCAAAGAGAAAAAAAGTAATTTTTCCCGACGAGAAAAATGGTTGTGTGTACGCGGCATTAGGCTTTGACCTCATATTATATGGTTTTGGTAAATCTGAAGCAAAAAATCCACAGAAAATTGTATAGTGTGTGTCCAGCTTAAAAGTGGACCTACCATCAGATATATTATGTGCATACATGCTAAGTAATGTTTATTACCTCTCACGGAGATCCTAGCACTCCCCCGATGATGCTGTCTTCTCTTTTTTATCCCTTTAGAAATATGGAGCCATCTCTGTTTAGGGTCCAGGGTCGGCATCTACTTCCCGGACTGGGATGTCAGCACAGAGATGAGACAGTCATGCAAATTCTAGTGTCTGTGCACAAAAGTGTATGACACAGATCAGCCCAACAGGGAATGTGGATTTGTGTGGATCCAAAGTGTGGAGCATTTAGTCTGATGTTCGCTCCAGATACTGGAGTCTTGGCCAGGGCATGTTTGCAGAAGTCACAGACTGCCTACAAAATTTCCTGACCTGATGGTACTTGACCAGAAAAAAAGGGTGACCATGACAATACCTACTTAAGGCCCAGTTCACACCTAAGCTATCTGAAGTGCGATTTGAAGCTTCACTAGAAGAGATTCAACGCTTGACACTGGGGTCCAATGTAACCTTGCATATACAGTAAACCATACCTATGGGATTCCTCTAGAGCAGCCTTCCTCAACCCTTTTAACCCAGAGGAACCCTTGTACTCTTAAGGCCTCAGGGAACCCTTGGTAAAATAAGTCCATCAAGGGTTCATAGGGAAAACGCCCCTCACATTGGTGGTGGACAGTAGAAAGATGCCCCCCTTACAGTGGTGGTCAGAATGGCACTTTTACAATCATGCTGCCTACTCTGCCAACTTGTGTTGGACCTGGAACTATGAAGGCACCATCAGATGGGAGGTTAGTTAGTCACAGCTCAAGGAACCCCTAGGCCACCTCTGAAGAAACCCTAGGTTTTTACGGAACCCTTGTTGAGAACGGCTGCTCTAGAAGCTGTAAATCACTGTAGTAGACATCAATACTCGAGTGATCTTCACTAGCTTCCGTGTTCTGTGGCAAGTGGCTGCCTTGGTGCATTGTGAACACAGAACTTCGGCTACTTGGTACAGATTTTCTCAATGAATGCAAAGCGTTCTCTGATTGAACGAGGCAAACGTCACATCTCCGCCCTGCCTCATCACCTCATCCAATCATAGAACACTTTGTATTCCTTAGGAAGATGCAACGCAATTTCTGAATGGTGCGCCTGATGAGTGGCCAACCTCCTGTGTTTAAAAATGCCATACTTAGAATTCTTCTTTAATGGTCACAAAAGAACACAAGCCCCAAAAGTCTTCAATAGGAGTGCCTTCCTGAAATATGTGCATTTTCCTGCCTAGCAACTAGCTTCCCATTGGCTTAAAATAAAATTAAAAGAGGCTCAAGCCTACAAACGCACCAAAACGCCAGTACAAACAATAAAAAAAAATAAAAAACGAAAGACTCTCAGCTCACGTGTGAATGGGACCTTAGAAGAAAGCCAAGAGCTCTTCAGCTACAGTATAAAGTAAATTTCAACACTGGCGTCCTAACTGATTATAAACCGAAACTGTCCTATTTAGCAGACATAGAACCCCAGTGTCTTCAAACCATGTCAAGGTTATATAAATAGCCAGTGCAAACATAACAAACATCAATTTAACCAATCAGGCTTTTCACCTTCAACGCTGTTGCCAGATGGCCGATTTTTTTCTTGGCAATTACCCCCAACTACAACAACCCCCCCTTCCCCGTTTTGTTACAGCGATTTCCTGCTAAGAAATACATAATGATCTTCTATTGGCATGCTGGCTATATGCTACCAAATTCTAGTTTAGGGCTCATTCACACTATCTTTTCCTCACTGGATAAACACATTTTTAATGTGCCCTGTTCATACCACAACGCTGGAGTGATGTGCGGTGCAGTGCAGAAAAATGCAGCATATCTGCATTTTTCTGCACTGCGCTGGATGGCACCACATGCATAGAGGTGCAGTGATATGAATGAAGTGTTGCTTCAAATAAAGTTGGAAAAAACAAAACAAAAAATAAATAAAAATAGGCTCTAAACAGTGTTTTGGGTGCTCAACCTGAGGCCCCTCTGTTGCGGAACTACAAGTCCCATCATGCCTCTGCCTTTTGGAGTCCTGCTTGTAACTGTCAGCGGCTTGCAATGCCTCATTGGACTTGCAGGCTGGCAAAGGCTGGAGGGCCACAGGTTGAGCACCCATGCATCCACGCAAGCGCGGGTGCTTTATGCAAGCCTGGCGCATAACCGCGAACAGCCACATTTTCTATTTCATCTCAATAGGCGGCTGTACGCAGCAGCTGCTGATCCCAGGACAATGATTACGCAGGCTCTGCCTCCTGTATGGCCATATGCATGAAGCTCATTCAGATGGGCACTGAGACCTGTCTTCCATGCAGAGTGGATTTTTGCTGCATGTGCATCCACCTTAGGGTTGCCACCTGTCCGGGATTCACCCGGACAGTTCGGGTTTTGAATCATGTGTCCGGGTTTCAGGCAGGAATGTGGCTCAGAACAGGGCCTGATAGGAGAGTAAGGGGGCACTATGCATGCCACATTACTATTCTCTTTGGAGTGCCCAAATATGTCCCAGGTCTGTTACAATCCTATAGTGTATGCTAAAAAAAAAAAATTGTTGCTGTGCGCCGGTAAAGTGTTCGGGTTTAGCTTGAAGAAAAAGTGGCAACCCTAATCCAACTCGGAGCAGTCCAAAGAATATTGGATATTGATGCAGCGGCTGCATCGACCATAGGTGCACGTCAAAATTTGGGATGCGGGCAAAACGCACAGCGTCTGCATTCAGATTCGTGCACCCACCACTGCCTCCATGTCAAATTTTAAAATGCGTCTGTATCCGAGCAGCTGCTGCATCTACATCCTCTTCTATGGGCTGCCTGCGTGCAGCTTCAAGTGGTTGTAAACCCACTTATGCAACTTGCACCTACAGGTAAGCCTAGATTAAGGCTTACCTGTAGGTGCAATATATATATATATATATATATATATATATATATATATATATCTCCTAAACTTACACGGTTTGGGAGATATTTGCAAAAAAGACATGCACCGATGTCTGTCAGAATCCCCATTCACAAATCCGGCTTTGCCGGATTTGAAGGCTCCCGCGTGCATGCACGGAGTGACGTCTTCGCCGCTCCGGCCAATCACAGCGCAGTAACCTTCCGGGTATCTGTGGAGCGATGGCTGCGGCTGGAGGGGGAGACGAGGACGGCTTCGTGGGCCCCGATCTAAGGTAAGTGATGCATAATGAGCTAGTATGCTAGTCATACTAGCTCATTATGGCTTTGGTTTTTTTTTCTTTTTTTTTTAAACGGGTTTACAACCACTTTCAGGGCCAGTTCACACAACATGCAGTCCAGTGCGTTTTTTTTTTTCGTCTAAAAAACGCATGGCTAGTAGGTTATATGGTTGTCAATGGCATAGTTCACACCAGTGCGGTCAGTTTCAGTGTGTTCCAGTTCCAGAAAAAAAAAGTAGAACATGCTGCATTTTTTCTGAACTGTACTGGAATGGAATGGGGTAAAACTAATAAAAAAAAAGCACAGGAAAGCACCAAAAACGCACTGGAACACACATGTCCTTATTTAGGTTTGGCTCACACTGGTGCGATGCGGGAAACCCTGCAAACCCAGTGCGGGTTCCCGCATCGCACCATCACACTGCCCTCTGCGAACCCCTGCAGGTCTCAATACAAAGTTAATGACTACCCTAGATCGGTATGCAGATCGCAGTGCGAACTGTGAATTCGGACAGGAATCGGATCGCATGGGTGTTAACACCCATGCGATCTGATTCTGGTGCAGACAAAAAAAAAAGGGTCCTTCACGAGTTTGTTCCGAATGCGATGCAAATTCAGCCATACAGTTTGTATGACTGAATTCACATCGCACAGACATCACATTTGATCTGCACAGCAATAGGTGCAAATCACATGCAATGTCTGGCATCGCACCAGTGTGGACTGGCCCTAGAGGTGAAGAAAAAAAAAAAAAAAGGAGGGAGAAAGAAAAAAAGAAAAAGAAAAAAAAAAAAACACTGGAATGCATCAAAAATGCACCAAAAACGTTCATGCAGAAAAGCATTAGGAATGCATCCGGACTGCGTTTCTATGGTGTGAACTGGCCCTCAAGGTGGATGCAAACGCAGAAAAAGGCAGCTCCACTTATAGAAGGGGTCTCAGTGTCCATCTGAATGAGCCTCTGCTGTGCGTTACTGCAGCACACAGGTTTAAAAGCAGCCTAAAGAACTGGCATCTAAACAAACATAAATTTGACTAAGGGCTCATTCTGTGCGTTAGGTGCGTTTTATTACTGCGATTTTTTTTCACATTTATGTGTCTTGCGTTAGGATAGCCTATTTACATTAAATGGGCTGGCAACACCCCCAAACGTCTCGAAAAAGACATGCACCGTGTTTTGCCAATGCCGCACACCACAGCAAGGGGTAGTCTGTAGTCCGTAGGCTGCCGTGTGCTGCATTGCATGCGCAGTCAAACAGCACTCAAAATGAACAACACCGCAAAGTGCTAACACATGTAAAGGCAGGTTTGTGACATATACTCCTTGAATGGGCTGTCAGTTTATCAAAAACCTAAAAAGCAGACATGCACCATTATGGAAACACAGGCCACCACAACATGAGGTAGTATGTTACCATACGTTGTGGTTCCTTGAAGCCGCAATCATATTGAATAGTCCTAACACATGCATTACCGCAACGCAGTGAAATCGTTTGTTTTGAACCCAAGTCTCCCAAGCTGAGAAGACTGCGTATATTAAAGCTATATGACCTATGCGCTGTGCCGACAATGATATTCGTCCACTGAAGTCAGTGGACTCTGTTCCGTCCTCCATGTTCTTACGACATTTGCATTTGAACTTCTTTTCTTCCCTATACAGGCAAATTTAAAGGGTTAGTTCACCTTTACCAAAACTGCCTATGGCTATGCAGATAAGGGGTAGCTCTACATAAAAACAAACTGTACAACTCTGACTAAAATTAAATATTGCCCTTGCTTTAGATGATTTTCATTTACATACTTCCCAAAGACTGACTAGAATACACCCAGGACATTGCTAAGTGAGGCCTAGTCATTACTGCTCACCTCCACCATCACAAGAGTGAGCTTTTTCTCTCTCCTCATACAGTAGCTCTGAGCTCATCATTTGAGAGCTCACTCTTGTGATGGAGGAGGAGGTAAACAGTAACGACTAGGCCTCACTTCGCAACTTCCTGGGAGTATTCCAGTCAGGTTTTGGGAGATATAGTATGTAAATGGCCTGCAACTATACCATGATACTGCATCAGGGGAGAGATATGGAGTGGTTTAAATCAAAAGGAAGTGGTTTAAATCAGAGGAGAAGCTTGCTTCTGTGATTGTGAAGGTGAGCAAATAATGACTAGGCCTCACTTGGCAACATTAGCAACGTCCTGGGAGTATTGCAGTCAGGCTTTGGAAGGTTTGTAAATGGTCTACGCCTATAGCAAGGGCATTATTCTACTGTAGTCAGAGCTGCACCGCTTGTTTTCATCTACAGTAGGGTGACCAGACATCAGGCGACAGTCCCCAAATTGAGGACACTGTCCCCGGACCAAGTCTGTCCCCGGTTTTTTCCCCGGATTAGATTTGAACAGGGGCTGGGGCAATTTCAAAGACAGTCAGTGCAGAATAAAAAAAAAAAAAAAAAATTCTGGACTTACACACCCCACTCCGCCGCTCCTACTAGCTTATGGGGTGTATTTTTTTTCCATTATCTGTGCCTCTTTCTGATGATCATGTGCTGGTCGGAGCGGAGGGGATATTTCTTCTGTTTCGGGTGCATGTCCATTCAGCTCCACTCGCATGTTCTTGTGCCTTGGCTCAAGTCCCGGCCAGCCGCCTGCCTGCTTATCTCTTTTCCTTCCCTGGCGTAGTGATCTTCCTCCGCTCCCCACCCAGTAGTAGCCGGGACCCGGAGAGTAAGACTTGACAGGCTGTGAGGCGGGCGGCGACGGGCAGAGAGACGCTGATTGCCGCCATTACTATTATAAAAATAAAAATATGTCCCCGGATTTCATTTAAAAAATCTGGTCACCTTAATCTACAGATGCCCCTTATCTGCATTTTTTTTTTTTTTTGGTAAAGGTAAACTAAAGGCCAGTACACACGATACGAAAATCAGAAGTCAAATCCAGAGAGTGTAATGTCGCGCTCCAAAGTCACACTGGAAATTGTGTGAATGGAGCCTAAAGCTTCGTACACACGATCAGATTTTCGAACAACCGTTTGTCCCTTTTTTTTTTTGTTGCATGCTAGTCTCATGTCGAAAGTGAAGGGGTTACTTGCAATACGAAAATCCTCGTATGAAGAAATTCAAGAAGTGACGTAATGTGTTGAATAGTTTTGTATGTATTTCGTTTCTGAGCATGCGTAGTCTTGCTCTTACGATTTTTTTCTGACGAAAACCGTACTAATTGGACGTTGAGTTCACGTACGACAAAAAATGTATTATCTGCACATCCAGCTTTCCTCGTACGAAAAATCGGAATCGGCTGTCGAAAGCACCATACTAACGAAAATTCGGCAGATCATTCATCGGACGAAATTTGACTTCTGATTTTCGTATCGTGTGTACTGGCCTTTAGTTTACCTTTACCGTGTGTACGAAGCTTTAGGCTCCATTCACACAATTTCCAGTGTGACTTTGGAGCGCGACATTACACTCTCTGGACCTAAGTCTCATCAAAGTAGTGCAGGCACCTTTTCAAAATCGCTGCGACTAAGTCGCACTGATCTGAACGGGTACTATTGAAAAGAAAGGTCTACGACTTGTCATGTCCAAAGTCGCATGACAAGTCGCACAAGTGTGAATGGAGAATAACTAACTCTTTAAACACAAAAGCAGCTCAGAACCTAACCTAAGGCAACTCAGAGCAACTCTAAAAACATACGGACTTGATTCTCCAGTCACATGCCCATATACATGAATCCTCAGTAAGATAACAATGACATCTACGGAACCCGCACTTTTAAAAACAAGTCACCACTGACACCTCCCTCAGTTCTTTGGTAACAGCCTTCCTCTCTTTTGCCCAACAATAATGTTTGCCGTCGCCTGACAATCCCTGCACACTGTGTGGCTTCCTCTTTTCTGGGGCAATGGATGAATTCAGCCACTGAATGGACAGACGGCATTAGGGGTTAATTCAGAATTCCCCTCAAATTGTTCTGTAAAGCAGCTGGGTCAGCTCTCAGCTCCAGAGGGACTAGAAGAGGCTTTGCGACACACAAAACAGGAAGAGAGCGGGGGTAAGGGACAGGCTGTATAGTGTGCGCAACACGAACAGGCCGCGTGCTACAGGCAGTTATCAAAAAAGGCCAGGGACTTTGTGGGCAAGAGACAACGAGGAAAAAAATAAAAATCTGCATTTCCTAGAAGTCAGTCATTGAGAATTGCCAAATTTTTGTGTATGGACGAATGGATAAGAGGAATGAAGCCAGTAAATGCTGTGGCGTTAGAAAACCATATGAAAGTTTTATGACAGAAAAGTGGGTTATTTTTGTATCCTTCACAAACAGAATCTTGCATTATACAAAAAAAAATAAAAAATAGGTGTAAATCAACTGGCCACCAAATCGCCACCCCTAGACCATAGTAAACAGAGCTATTGCCTATAGCAACCAGCATTCTGGAAAATGAAAGGAAGGTCCAACTATAGGAGATGCACCTCCGATCCCTCCCGCTGTCACCCAGGTCCAGGTTTTTTTTTTTTTTTTTTTTATGTCAAATATTGATCTAAAAGTTCAGCTGTATATCATCTGGCCACCGAATCGCCAACCCTATGGCAACCAGCAGATCAGAAAATAAAAGAAAGGCCTGACTGGTTGCTATAGGCCACATATGTCTTGTTCCTGCAGCTGTCAACCAGTCCCGGGTCTTCTACGTCAAATATTTTTAATTTTTTTTATTTTGCTGTAAATTAACTTGTAACCATATCGCCAACCCTAGATCAGAGTAAATAAGGCCATTACCTACGGCAACCAGCAAGCCAGGGAATGAAAGGGAGGGCTGACTGGTTGTGCAGGCGACATACCCCCTATTGCTTCAGCTCTCGACTAGGCCCAGTTTTTCACATCAAATATTGTCCTAAAAAGTGTAAAAATCAACTAGCTAGTTGCCAAATCTCCAACCCTAGGTCAGAATAAACAAAGTTGTTGCTTTTGGCAACCACCAGGCCAGGAAATTAAAAGAAGGCCTAACTGGTTGCTATTGGCAACATAGTTCTTGTCTCTGCAGCTTTCAACCAGACCCAGTTCTTTTAAATTAAATATTGTTTTAAAAAGCTGTAAATCAAGTGGCACCAAAATCGCCAACCCTTGATCAAAGTAAGCAAAGCTGGAGCCTTTGGTAACAAGCAGCCCAGAAAAAAAAAAAAAAGAAAAAAAGAAGGACTGCTTGCTATAGGCAACATAAGTCTTGTCCATGCAGCTTTCAACAAAGGCCCATTTTACAATGTCAAATATTGTTCTAAAAAAAAAATCATTCAACTTGCAGCCAAATCGCCAATCGCCTACTTGCAGCCAAATCGCCAACGCTAGCTCAGTGTAAGCAACGCTGGAGGCTTTGGCAACCAGCAGGCCAGGAAATAAAAGAAATGCCTGACTGGTTGCTATAGGCAGCGCAAGTCTTATCCCTGCAGCTTTCAACCAGGCCCATTTTTTTAACATCAAATATTGTTCTAAATAGTCAGTCGTAAATTAACTGGCAGCAAATTGACAATTCTTATAACAAAGAAACAAGAAAAGCAAATTGCCAATTCTAGATCATAATACATAAAACTGGTGCCTGTGGTGACCAACAGGCTAGAAAATGAAAGAATGGCCTGACTGGTTGCTATATGCAACGCAAGTCTTGTCCTTGTAGCTTTCAACCAGGCCCAGTTCTTTTATGTCAACTATAGTTCTAAAAGGTCAGATGCAAGTCAACTGGCCACCTAATCACCAACCCTAGGTCAGAGTAAACAAAACCAGAAACCAGCAGCGCAGAAAGTGAAAAGAAGGCCTGACTGGTTGCCATGGGTGACACACTCCTATCCCTGTTTCCACCAGGCTCAGTTTTTATTTTATTTTTATGCCAAATATTGTTCTAAAAAAGTTGTAAATCAACCAGCCACTAAATCGCCAACCCCAGATCAGTATAAGCAAAGCTGTTGCCTACGGCAACCAGCAGGCCAGAAAATAAAAAGAAAGGCTTGACTAGTTGCTATAGGTGATGCACATCTTATTTCTCCAGCTTCAACCAGGACCAGGTCTTTTATGTCAAATACTGTTCTAAAATTCATGTCATCCAACAGATTTTATAAGCCTTCATAGAAACAAGGGCCAACACAGCTTTTAAAGGCCAGAGGTAACAATCTAGCTCAGACCCGGATGAAAAATTCATGGCAGCGGACTGTATCTGAACAACGGTTATTGGATGCAAATTACGAAGAGTTTGTTTTCCGGGACTGGACTTTGATGTCGTTTTTCACGGTCACATCATCCTAGAAAAATGTGCAAGAAAATGCCAAGTTAGTGCATAAAACTTTATCGACAAGGATGACAGAGCGCTGTGGAAGATAT
This sequence comes from Rana muscosa, assembly GCA_029206835.1. NCBI lineage: Eukaryota > Metazoa > Chordata > Amphibia > Anura > Ranidae > Rana > Rana muscosa. The sequence continues at coordinate 55,917,529 of CM055124.1, read as the reverse complement.
GGTTGGCAATGTTGCGACTATGCATTCTAAAGTGCTGTAGCCTCAGTGCCCATACTGCATGCATGCAGTGTGCATAGTGGGATGGGAATCCAGCCTTAGGTACAGCTGGGTATAAATTAGGGCAGTCTTTGCTCATGCCATACCCGGGGGACTGCTGTTGAAACAGGTGGAAGTACTGCTCCCATCTCTCCACCTCGTCCAGCTAGAGGTGAGAAAAAATGCAAGGCATAAAGTTATGCGCCCCTGCCAAGCAGAGCAGATTTTTGGCACAAGACCCAGAAGACAGAGTGCGATCACTGTAGTAGTAGTAGGCTACTACAGTGATTCTCTACTTTCATAGCAGTCCCGCAGGCATCGCATATGCATACTCACATAAGTCCAGGCTATGCAATAAAATTCATAAGAAGCATCAAAGGAACGATCAGGCCAGTCAGATCTGCCCCCATCTAATCCTTTGTAGACTAAAGCTGGCCACAGAGGGATTAAAATTCGTCCTGTTAGCAATGACTGGCTGAATTTTGATCCATGTGTGGCCCCCCCTGGTCTACAGAAGTCGATCGTTAGATAAACTTCTGATGAACAGGAATGTTGGAAAACTTTTGTCGATCAGCGGGTGCAGCCACTGATCAGTGTGTTCTAACAGCGGAGAGTCCCACTATCAATATACAACGTCCCGGAAGTGGTGATTCCTCCATCCACCTAGTTTTTGTGGATGGAAGAATCCGTTCATTTGTTTTGTTAAGGCCACTGGCTGAAAAAAATATAAAAAATTTATAATTATAATAATAATAATAATAATAATAATAATAATAATGACCTATGGTTAGCTTAAAGCAGTGGTGGTCAACGTTCTGATATGGAGGGCTTCAAGTGCTGACCTCAACATCACCAAAGGGCCACACGTAAAATTCAGTAAATATGGCCAGAGACTGTGGACCTGGTACAAGAGATGGCCAGAGACTGTGGACCTGGTACAAGAGATGGCCAGAGACTGTGGACCTGGTACAAGAGATGGCCAGAGACTGTGGACCTGGTACAAGAGATGGCCAGAGACTGTTGACCTGGTACAAGAGATGGCCAGAGACTGTGGACCTGGTACAAGAGATGATCAGTGAGTGCAAACATGGTACAAGAGATGATCAAAGATATTGGATATGCTGCAGGAGATTTTAGAGACTGTGAACATGCTATATGAGTTGTTGGAGACTGGGGACATGCTTCATGAGACTGCTAGAAGTCACTGCTATAACAGGGCAATAAGGAAACACGTATTACAATCTGCAGGGGCCCCAAAGGCTGCAAACAAAGTGCCAAAGAGCTGCAGGTTGGGCACCAGGGGCTTAAAGGGTCAATGTTCTTATATTGTATGCGTCACTCAGAGATATTTGTAAAAGCTGGGCACTGAAGCATTGTAACCGAAAATCATCACCAACCATCACCCCAATCACCAACCAACTGATCACCCCAATCCAGCCAACAACATGGGAGTCCTTACTTTGGCTGCTGTCAATTTTGGATTTTTGGCAATCCCGTAGATTTGCCATCGCTCTACTTTCTTGTGGCAGCGTGATTTATCTATTTCTATAGCACTATGAATTTACACAGCACTTTACATAGTTTTAATTTACATCAGCCCCTGCCATCAACAAGCTTACAATCTAAGGCTCCATCTTGCATGCATACATACTAGGTCAGATTTAGACAAGAGTCAATTAACCTATCAGCGTGTCTCCTGAGCGTGGGAGGAAACCAGAATAGCCAAAAGGAAATCCACACAAGCACAGGGAAAACGCAGGTAGTGTCCGGACAGGGATTTGAACTGAGAGCTGCAGAGCAGAAGGGCTAACCACAAAGCCACTGTTCTGCTGAACCTTGTGCATGTTCCTACCAGAGCAACTTGGAGTTTACACATAGCTTCTTACCAATGCTACTAGGGGAGAAGTGATGGGATAGGGGTGGTAAATATAAGCAGCTAAGGGGGTAGCGATTAACCTGTTGCTTTGCCCTGGGCTCATGGGCATAAGTTTACTTTAAATCAAAATTCATAGGTTGCACCTTTGGAGGTGCACTGTGAAAACCCTGCTGAATATTGCTGCAATGGATTACATAGACTTCAAATGAAAGGTTAACTGAATGATAGGGTTCTGCAAGCAAGAAAAAGTTTTTTTTGAGCATTGTGCGGTTTATGTACACAAGTGAATATAGTAACTTCCAGTTTTCACTCGCTAGTATGCAGGGTTATGACAGTTAAACATTGATTGATAATGTGACAAATTATCACTCCTTTACCATGGTGGTTTTTTTTTGTTTTTTTTAGAGGCGAGTGAAAACTATCTATCTGAGGAGGAAATTCAAAAGCTGCAACAAGAGTATACAGAGCTGAACCTGGGTAAGAATATGAGAGACAATATTGAACCAGCACTTCAGAGTTACATATAAAACATAGATGCACCAACAGGAAGTATTTGAGGAACATCAGAGCTGTAACCATGATAAGAGTTTTATATTCAAAATTTGTTCAGTGCCAGGCAAAATTTAAAGTAAACCCGTAATCATCACTAGTACTTGAAGCTTGGTAGCATGCACATACCCGAAGTCCCTAAAATCCTATGCAAGTACCACATTTTTACACTGTACATCAGCCTTTCTCAATGTTTTTTACCCTTTCAAATTATTTCAGGTCTTGGGGAACCTGTGCTAAAACCAATAAATTGGAGATCAGTGGACAAATGCCCCTTAGTATTGGGTATCACGCCCCCCCCCCTCTTCAGTGGTGGTCAGAATGCCACCCTTGGGTGGCATTCTGACCACCAAAGAATGCCACACTTAGGTAGGGGGACATTCTACCCAATAACCACCTAAGGGTCATAATGTCTCTCTTACAGGTCTCGGGGAACCCCTGCTAAAAACAATTAAGGATCAGTGGGAAAATGATCCCTAGGTGGTTATTGGGTAGAATGCCCCCCTTCAGTGGTGGTCAGAATGCCACCCTTGGTTGTATTCTGACCACCCGAGAATGCCACCCTTGGTTAGAGGAGCATTCTACGCAATAACCACCTAAGGGTCATAGCGCCACCTTTACAGGGTTTCTGGAACCCCTGTTAAAAACAATGAAGAATCAGTGGGGAAATGCCCCCTAGGTGGTTATTGGGTAGAATGCTCCCCTTCAGGATGGGTCAGAATGCCACCCTTAAGAAGGGGCATTCTACCCAAAAACCACCTCAGGGTCATAATGCCACACTTACAGGTCTTGGGGAACCCCTGTTAAAAACAATGAAGAATCAGTGGGGTAATGCCCCCTAGGTGGTTATTGGGTAGAATGCCCCCCTTCAGGATGGGTCAGAATGCCACCCTTAAGTAGGGGGCATTCTACCCAAAAACCACCTCAGGGTCATAATGCCACACTCACAGGTCTTGGGGAACCCCTGTTAAAAACAATTAAGGATCAGTGGGAAAATACCCCCTATTGGGTAGAATGCTCCCCAAGAATGCCACCCTTAGGTAGGGTGCATTTTACTTGATACCCACTTAAGGGTCTTAATGCCACCCTTACAGACAGATAAAATGATAATTTGTGTCATACCACTGGCTCCAAAAGTGTCTAGGGGTTACCTGCCAGATGGCCTTGACCCCAGAACTATGCAGGCCCCATCAGATATGAGGTTAATCAGCTCAAGGAACCCCTAAAAACCTCTGGAGTAACCCCAGATATCTATGGAACCCTGGTTAAGAATGGCTGCCATAGGTAGTAAAGGTTTGTTTCAAAGCAAGAAAGGTAGATAATAAGAAGATCATTGGTGTCATGTCACTGGCTGTGCCCAGTGGCATTGGCCCTGGAACAAAGCTGGCACCATTAGATGGGAGGCCAATCAGCCACAGCTCAAAAAAAAAAACATCTGAAGGAACCCCAGAGTTTCACAGAGCCCAAGTTTAGTGTAAATAAGATCATTAGTGTCATGTCACTGACTCCGCTAAGTGGCCTTGGAACTAGGCTGGCACCATCAAATGGGAGGTCAATCAGCTACAGCTCAAGGAACCCCCAAACTTCTGAAGGAACCCCAGAGTTTCACAGAACCCTAGTTTAGGTAGTACAGCAAGTCCCCTACTTACGAACGAGTTCCGTTCTGGGAGCTCATTCGTAAGTTCAACTTGTTCGTAAGTCCAGCAAAGATCAGCACTTGTGGACAAAGGCAAGCACCGATTAGTGTGTTGTGGCGGGGGTAGCCCCCCTGTCAGAACACAAAGCACAGAATTGGAGATCGCCCCACTAACATTGCTTGTGTTGTTATGGCGATCTGTCAATTTCTTTTACGTTCAGCCCGCTGGGTTGAACGAAAAAAACTGAGTGTGTGTACCCATCTTTACAGGATTGAACATGTTCGTACCTGTGAAAGTTTGTAAGTAGAATGTTCGTATGTAGGGGACTTACTGTAAGACCCCATTCACACAGGGGCAACACGACTTCCAGCGCGACTTTGGGAAGCAACTTGGACAGGACTTGAGTTTGAATCACAGCACGACTTGGGGCGACTTACAACACTACTGAAGTCGCCTCCAGGACAGGAGGCTTTCCAGGGGCCAATCAAACAAGAATCAGCCCTGTGGGAGGGAGGGGTTTGCCTGAGAAATGTATGTTCTCTTCCTGGAAAGTTGCTTCTGTTAAGACAGTGATCTGACTTCTGAGGCGACTTCCATTGAAATCAATGGGTACAAGTTGCCTAGAAGTCGGATTGAAGTCGTAAAGCAGGGATCCTCAAACTATGGCCCTCCCGCTGTTGCGAAACTACACATCCCATGAGGCCTTGTAAAACTCTGACATTCACAGACATGACTAGGCATGATGGGAATTGTAGTTCCTGAACAACTGGAGGGCCGTAGTTTGAAGACCCATGTAGTACAGGAACCTTTTTTGAAGTCGGAGCGACTGCAGTAGTGTGCATTACGACGGCTCCATTCACTTATATTGGTTTTCTCATGCAGCGCGACTTGGGGCGACTTGAAGTCGGATCCAAAGTCGTCCCTGTGTCAATGGGCGCTAAAGGTTTGTTTTAAAGCAGGAAAAGATCATTGGTGTCATGCCACTGGCTCTGCCAAGTGGCCTTGTCCCCAAAACTATGGTGGCACCTACAGATGGGAAGTCATTCAGCCACAGCTCAAGGAACCCCCAGACGTCTGCGGAGAAACCCAAGAGTTTCATAGAAGCCTAGTTTAGAATGACTACTATAGACAGTAAAGGTTTGTTTCAAAGCAAGAATGGGAGATCGTGTCATGCCGATGGCTCTGCCAAGTGGCCTTGTCCCCGAAACTACGATGGCACCAAATAGGAGGTTCATTCAGCCACAGCTCAAGGAACCCCTAAATACCTCCGGAGAAACCCCAGAGTCCACAGAACCTCAGCAGAGAATGGTCATTGGTAGTAAAAGTTTGCTTCAAAGCAAGAAAAAAACTTTTTTCAATAAAAAAGTAACAACTTCAAATATTTACAATTCATAAAGCAGCTGTACAAAAGTATTACAAACAAAGATGAGATTATATAATAATATGAAAATATTCCTAAAGACGTTCAGGATCAAGCAGAAGATCCGAACTCTGAACAGTCATAGACTGAGTGATAAAATTGGACCAATCCTAATCCATTTACTGACGGTCACTTTACTCGGTCGCTGGTAGATTCACCACATATGCACTTTTCACAGTCCTACAACTAGTTGACAAGCTGGATCCACAACTGCTCAAATTGCTACACCCAAACACCAAACATGTATTGTTTGCATTTCCTCTAATGTTCAATTTAGGATCACAAGTAACAAGTTACAGTAACAACACAAAGGTGAGATCTGAGTCTGTGTAATGGGGGTTCAATGCAGGAAGTCCCCTCCCCCAACCCTTTTGCACCCCTCTTACCTGCACACAAGGATCCCTGCAGCTCACTTAGCTCCTTTACACATGGGGGGGTTCAGTCTGGGGGGATCATGGACTTGGTCCCAGAGATGTCATCAAAGTACAGACTGCAGAGGAGAGGTGGAGGCAGGAAGGGCTGTGTGTCAGGGGGAGGGGAAGTGCTGGGAAAGAGTCTAAGGGAGGGGGTGGAGGACAGACACATATGAAGCAGGGTGGAGAGAAAGAGAGACACACAAAGGGAGGGAGCTGCAATGGCTGGCATGTGTAATTTGCACACAAGGCGCTTCTTGTCCCAGGCACAGGCACATAGGTGTGCATTGAATAACAGGAGAATTGTGGATGTGGCTTCTAGAGTAAGATTTGATGGCAACATTACTGTGCGGTCAAAAAAATAAATAAAACAGCAGCCAATCAGAAATCAGCTTTTATCGGTTTAGCATAGATTATGCAATGGTAGGTGTGTTTTGACTGGTTGATGTATGCTGTACTCTGTGCATCATGTGCGGACCTGGGCTAGGTTCACAGCTGTGCATGTTCGGGAAGCTGTGCGAAATTCCCCGCGTTCCCGACACGCAACAGAAGCACGCTGCCCTTTAGCAGATGCATGGCGGAGACGCTAATTGTCAATGGCACTCCCGCGCATCCGCTAACGCACGCCAAACCTAATGGTGCTGCAGCAACATGTGCTTCGTTGCTGCATGCTTTTGGAAAAGAGGGAGTTTCTTTCTGCGTAATGAATGGGCTGATTTACATAAGGAAACGTGCCCGCGCTTGGTCGCACTTGTATGAACCGAGCCTTAAAGTGAGTGTAAAGCCCCATACACACGGTCGGACTTCCATCTGACTTTTCCGTGGATTTTTGTCCGAACGGAGTTGGTCGGGAACACCCATAGCATACACACCACAGGACTTTTCTGCAAACTTTCCCAAAACTTTTTGCAACATCACGTGTTTTTTCTGCTCTTTTCTGCTCTTTACCGCCACCCTTTGGTCAACTTCTGCTATTGTTGGTTGATTTTAACATTAGTTGTTTTGTCCATCAGACAAAAGTCCAATGGTTTTCTGTACACACGGTAGGACTTTGCTCCATCGGACTGTTGTCCGTTTGCAGACCCAACTTTTGTCCGATGAAAACAAAACCAAACGAAAAAAAGTTTGTCTGATGGAGCGTACACACGGTCGGATTGTTGGTCCAACTACTTGCTTAAAACGAAGTTTGTTGGGCAAAAGTCCGACCGTGTGTACGGGGCTTAAGGCTTTGTTTTTTCTAAATAACAAACATGTCATACTTTCCTCTACTGTGCAGTTCGTTTTGCACCGTGTGGCCCCGAACATCCTCTTCTGGGGTCCCCCGGCAGCTCCTCCCCCTGCATCGTATAACCCCTAGACAGTGATGGCGAACTTTGGCACCCCAGACGTTTTGGAACTACATTTCCCATGATGCTCAAATACAATGCAGAGTGCATGAGCATCATGGGAAATGTAGTTCCAAAGCATCTGGGGTGCCAAGGTTCGCCATCACTGCCCTAGGAGAAGCACTCTCCCAGGAGGGGTTACCTTGCGGGCGCGCTCCCGAGTCCAGCATTTGCGTCCATAGACACAGAATGCCGGACTCGGCCCGACACCCACGTAATTGGATTTGATTGACAGCAGCGGAAGCCAATGGCTGCACTGCTATCAATCTATCCAATCAAGAGCCGAGACAACGGGCAGATGGGAAGAGCGTGTCTCCGGCGGGGGGGGATACAGGACTCGGGTAAGTAAAACGGGGGGCGGTCGGCCAGTGACAGACGTTTTTTTCACCTTCATGCATAGGATGCATGAAGGTGAAAAAATATGAGGGTTTACAACCCCTTTATGCTGCCCATCATAGGTGTGCACAGCCTATTGCATTAGGGTGTGCACCCCAAAGCTCAAACACAAGTATGTGTGTGTGGCGGACCCCTCTCCCCAGTCCCCTCTATTAAAGTTCAACTCGCACTGTCTCTGGTCTAGGGGTATGATAAGGGAGGGAGAGGGTGAGCTACGCCAGGCTTCCACCACAGGGGTGATGTGGTATCAGCAATGTCTCTGTTGTTTTTACCTTCGGGCCTGTGTTGTGCATCTGGATCCTCCCTCCGAGAGTCTCCGTGAACCTCGTCTGCCAGAAATTGAGCCCCACACCATTAACGTCCAACACACTTTTATTGTAGAACATAACATGGACTCCCTTGGCTATAGAACGGAAAAGAAGGTGTGGGTGCGAATAGGCCCAGACACAAATTCGATCCTCCACTCTCCTCCCTGAGAGTGGGTTATGGTCTCCACACGAGGGAAATTCTCCTTCCGGACGGTCTCCGACAAGCGACTCACCCGTCACCGGCAGTCTGCTGCACCGGGTCTTTAGATGAGGAGCTCTTCCCGGTCCATTACGCCCACCTTGGATTCAGGCATCCATCCCCGGAGTGCCTTAGGATCCTTCCCTCGCGGAACTCAGTGTTGGGCACTGAGCTCCGGACCTCCATCCAAGTACCTCACCCCAGGACTAAAGGTGCCTGAGGTGGAACACGATCTCCAGTGGTCCTCAAGGCCTAGGCCGCCTAGAGGACGAACACGAACCACCGTCCGCAGGCTGAAGGTGCCTGGGACTCCGACCCCGTGACCAAGATGGCCGGCCCCTTTATACCCCCTCCCAGCAAGCACGGCGGGTTCCCCGCCCCACCATACCGCTGCCGAGAGAGGACAAAAAGGAGGCTCAGCACACAGCGGTATCCGTCCGTCAGCCCATGGTGACAGCGCCACCCAGTGGGCCGCCGGGAACACACCACCGGTGTCTCTGAAAAATTTAAAAATTACCCCGGGAAAGTAAGTACCCGCTACATGTGTATATGTGTGTGTGTGTGTGTGTATATATATATATATATATATATATTAGTAATAGACCATGTCAGTAGAGCAGTGGATGGTGTCAGAAGGGCAGAGATTGGTGTCAGTAGTTTATTTTTTATTATTACCTATTTACAATTTTATTATATTTTACATTTCTTTAACAATAATTTTTCATGATTGGTTTTTTACTTTTTTTAGGAGCCCCATTGGGGGGGGGGGGGCTTTGGTGAAATATCAGAGGTCTAAACAGACCCCTGATGTCTCACTTTTGAGACAGGGAAAGGGACTGAGGACAGAGATTCCCCAGTTCCTTTCTCTGCAGCCAAGCAGCAGGAAGAGTTTCCCCAGCACAGGGTGATTAGGGTGTGCCCAGGCACACCTGGAACGCCCTGTGTGCACGCCTATGCTGCCCATACTTGGATCGAAAAACAACCTGTACCAGACGATTTTTGATTCCATGGTTGTACATAAGTTGATTTATCGATGTACAACCAGCCTAGCGAGTTTTCCCCCGAATGATCAGCGCCACCAGCTATAGCCGGCAACACTGACTATTGTATTCTGATGGTGGGGAAGGCTCCCTGCTGTCAGAATACAATAGCACAGGGGGAAGGATTCCCCCATTCACCTTTAAGTCTCGGTTCACACTGCTGCGACTTTGGATCCGACTTGTGAAACCCCAGGTTGCGTGACATATATAATCCTATGTTAGCCAATGAAAGCTGTCTTAAAGCGGAGTTCCGCCCCCAGCAAAAAAATAAGTCAGCAGCTACAAATACTGTAGCTGCTGACTTTTAATATTAAGACACTTACCTGTCCAGGGATCCAGCGATGTCGGCACCCCAGCCGGTGTTTCTATCGGCTCCCGGGTGCTGCCGCCTCCATTCGTGGTAAGGGAAACCGTCGGCAAAGCTTTTCGGGTTCACAGCTGGTTCCCTACTGCGCATGCGCAAAGCACTCTGCACTTTCTGAATGGCCCGGCGGCGGTGGAAGGAGGGAAGGGGGCCAAACTTCCAAGCAAGATCTTTCAGAGGTGGGGATGGGTACCTGTCAAAAGCAGGTACCCGTTCCCCCCCCCAAAAAAGGTGCCAAATGTGGCAGCGGAGGGGGGGAGGAGGCAGATATTCTGAGCTTATACTTTTGGGTGGAACTCCACTTTAATTAGCACTACTGAAGTTGCTCCGACTTTAGAAAAGGTTCCTTTACTGCTTCAAGGCGACTTCTATCCGACTGGTGCCCGTAGACTTTAATGGAAGTCGCCTCCAAGTCGGATCCTCATCTATATTGGTGTGATTTGGATCCGACATTACCGGAAGATTACCCAGGCATTCCTTTCACACGGGTGGACCGTATGTCCGTTTTTTCATCCATGCGTTTTCGGATGAAAAACGGACATGCATGTATCCCTATGGGATAGCGGATGAACATCCGATGACATCAGTCTCCGCTATGCTCCGAAACGGATGACGGAGGAAAACTATTTTTCCATCCGTCATCGGATCGGATGAACACGGACAGACGGTCCGTTTTCATCCGATCCCCCCCCATAGAGGAAAGCGGAGATCTGACCGGTTAGTTTCTGCGCAGTGTGCATAGACGGACTAGTCATCCGCCGGCTCAGCGGGGATCAACGGAGCAATCCACGCTGAGCAAGCGGATGTCCAAAAACGGATCCTCCCGGGATCCGCACGTGGAAAAGGGGCCTTAAAGTCACATTAAGTTGTACTCAAGTCACCAGCAAAGCGACAAAGTCACCTGGCAAAGTCGCTACAGAAGACTTTCAGGTCGTGGCAGTGTAAACCGAGCCTTAGTTTTGGTTCATGATGATGCTATGTGGGATTCGCAGTGATTCCTGTGCGTTTTTCCCGCACCGCATCACAATCACACTCTGTTCATGCTAACAGCTCCGGATGTCAATGTTAAGTTACTGACACCTCAAAAACAGGTCGCAAAACGCACTGCATACACAGTTCACACCCATGCCATCAGATTCCAGTGAGGTAAAAAAAGTGCATACACCTTTTTTGTGCAAATGTGGTGCGATTTGAGCCATACAAAATGAATAGGCTCAAATCGCACTGCAAAGAATCGCATGTGATTTGAACAGGAATGCAGTGCGATTCCTGTCCAAATCGCATGCGGTTTGCGGAACCGCATCAGTGAGAACCAGTACGTAATGTATGGATGGGGGAATTCGTTTTTCTTGAGCCGGCCATAGTTGGGTGGAATCTCAACTGGTTCAGCAGGGACTGGCGGAGATTCAATCCATCTATGGGCAGGCTGATTGTACCCAAGTTGATTAGTCGATCGACTTGGGAACAACCAGCCTGTCGTGTTTTTATACATGCGATTATTGCCGGTTGCAATGGCTGCTAGCAGTAATGATTGTTATTGTTCTGCTGGACAGAAAGGCTCCCTGCTGGCAGCAAAACACAAAAGCGCTGTGGGAGGGATTCCCCCATCAATACCAAATGTGTTGATGGGGGAATCAAGCTATTTTATTTTTTTTCACCCGTGGTGGAAGGAAAGAAAATCACATCATCTATGGCCAGCCTTAGTGAGAAATTTATCAAAACTGGAACGGACAGAATCTGCAGCAGCCATACGTGGCAACCAATCAGCTTCTGTCTTCAGCTTGTTCAGTTAAGCTTTGAAAATGAAAGATAGAAGCTGATTGGTTGCCATACACAATGGCTGCAGATTCTGTCTGCTCCAGTTTTAATAAATTCCCTTCTAAAGGCAGTACTTTGGTCATTTTTTAATCCTTTTTATCTATTAAATCCTCTGCCCTTGTTGTTTTAACTTTCGATACTAAAACATTAAATTTTTCTGCCAGTAAATACCTTATACTGCCCACTTCCTGTTTCCTGTCTGGTCATTATCCTAGGCGTATGACATCATGCACAGCTCTGTCTCTTACTTTTGTGAGAGTTTGCCAGGAAGGGAGGGGGGACGAGTCATAAGAGGACCAATGAGAGATGCAGAGCTGGAGGTGTGCCTCTGTGTAAATCCAGGAAGTGAACAGGCAGCAACTTCACCTGCCCATAGTTAAAATGGTTGCAGCCAGACTCAGTGGAGGGCGATTTCTGCAGCATATTTGGCAAGGACAGAATCAAAGTATATATAAAATAATATACAAAGTGGTTGGAGGGAAGCTTCAGAATGGCAAAGATGTTTTTATTACAAATTATGTGAGCAGGCTGTAGTTCCTCTTTTAAAGTATAACTGAAGGCAAAACTTTTTTTTGTTTGTTTTAATTATGGATAGAGTGGGGGGTGATTAAAACCACTGTAGGGTTTTTATTGCTGTCTGTGTCCCCGTTTGCAAAATTCACCCTATTTGTCCTGGTGGCTGTTATCAGCAAGCGCGAAAGTGAAGGAAAACCCAAAATTTTGCATTGTCACCAGAACAGGAAAAAAGGGGAAATCTTCCAATGGGGACACTGATACTGGTGACAACTGGGGATTTCCTTTTACTTCCTGCTACAATGGAACAGGAAATCTTCCAATGGGGACACTGATACTGGTGACAACTGGGGATTTCCTTCTACTTCCTGTTGTTACAATGGAATAGGAAATCTTCCCAGCTGGACACGGGTGGCAAAAACCAACAGGGGTTATAATTAGAGGTCGACCGATATGGTTTTTTCTCTGGCCGATGCCGATATTTAGAAATCGGGGCGGCCGATGGCCGATATATGATGCCGATTTTTGCGGGTGATATTTTAGGCCATTTTTTATTTATTTTTTGGCAGGTGGCACTGGCAGGTGTTCCCCCTTGCTCTCCCCCTTCTGGCAGGTGGCAATGGATGGCAATGGCAGGTTTCAAAGCCGATAGTGTAACTGTGTGAAACTGAATGCTCTTTGCAGCGCCGCCGTGTGTGAAACTGTATGGAGAGAGAGAGAGAGGGGGAGCTGACAAATTCAGCGTGATGTAGGAGGTGGGCGGGACCAGGGGTGGGAGGGACCCAGCAGCTATCCAGCCAATGATTAAGCTGTTTAAGAAAGGGGCGGGCCACATACACGTTGCGGCCTGCCCAGATCCTATCCCATTGGCTGGTGTTGGATAGCTGGGTCCCGCCCACCCCGGGTCCCACCCACCCCCGACATCCAACCTCAATTTTGACAGCTCCTCTCTCTCTCTCTCTCCATACAGTTTCACACACTGCAGCGCTGCTCTGCCAACAGATAGTGTGGAGAAGGGAGGAGGAACCCCACGTTCCTCCTCCCTTCTCCACACTTTGCTGGCAGAGGTGTGACCAGTGTTCAATATCGGCCTAATTTGTATAATAATCGGCCGATGCCGATTTCTCCAAAATGGCCAAATTTTGGCCAACCTCTAGTTATAATACACTCTTATTTGATCCAAATGCAGCTTAAAGCGGAGCTCCGCCGAAAAGAAAATATTAAAAGCCAGCAGCTACAAATACTGCAGCTGCTGACTTTTAATATTAGGACACTTACCTGTCCTGGAGTCCAGCGACGTCACTCTGCTGCCCCCACCACCATCCTCTGTGAGGGAACCAGGAAGTGAAGCCTTGTGGCTTCACTGCCTGGTTCCCTATGGCGCATGCGCGAGTCGCGCTGAGCCATTCTGACTGGTCCCTGTGTGTTCTGGGAGCCGAGTGTCTCCCAGAACACAACAGGTATTCTGCGGAAAGTGACGTATTTCCCGCAGAGAGGACTCCCGTAAGTGGGTGCAAATACCTGTCTTAGACAAGTATCTTCACCCCCCTCCCCCCTGAAAGGTGTAAATTGTGACACCGGAGGGGGGAGGGTTACGATAAGCGGAAGTTCCACTTTAGGGTGGAGCTCCGCTTTAACATGTATGCAATAACCCACCACAACAGTCTTAATGGCTCCTGAGGGTTGTAAAAGCTCCTTCTAAAGCCTAGTACTCACGACCGGAAAATCATACGAAAAAAGCGCTTTTGACGCGATAATACGATTGTACAATGTGATTGTATACTATAGTAATTTTTGAACTGACAAATCGTACTCAAGTCACAGTGATTTTGAAAGAGGTTCCTGCACTACTTTTTTGCAAATTTTAAATTTTTTTTGCAAATTGCATTGACTTCTGTTAAATGAAGTCGTAAGCCGCAATGAAATTGGAGGTCCAAATTGCACTGATCTGCGGCTTTGAAATCCCGCTGTAATGTAATGTGATTTTAAAGCCTCACCAGTGTGAACCAGGGCTAAATGGGAAAAGCAAAGGTTCACTTCAAGGGCTCATTCACACCAGCCTGCATGCTAACATGATCCACCCAGGACCCAAGAAGAAGAGGATCGGGGCTGCTGTGTGCAAAACCATTACACAAAGCAGGTGAGTATAATATGTTTTTTTTTTTTTTTTTTAAAGTAAGCTTTAATGTCGCTTTAAATATGATGGGGGGCTTCTGATGTGATGGGAGGAACTCAGGTGTGAGGTGGGACCTCTGATGTGATGGGAGGAACCCGGGTGTGAGGTGGGACCTCTGATGTGATGGGAGGAACCCGGGTGTGAGGTGGGACCTCTGATGTGATGGGAGGAACCCGGGTGGGAGGTGGGACCTCTGATGTGATGGGAGGAACCCGGGTGGGAGGTGGGACCTCTGATGTGATAGGAGGAACCCGGGTGGGAGGTGGGACCTCTGATGTGATAGGAGGAACCCGGGTGGGAGGTGGGACCTCTGATGTGATAGGAGGAACCCGGGTGGGAGGTGGGACCTCTGATGTGATGGGAGGAACTCAGGTGTGAGGTGGGACCTATGATGTGATGGGAGGAACTCAGGTGTGAGGTGGGACCTATGATGTGATGGGAGGAACTCAGGTGGGAGGTGGGACCTATGATGTGATGGGAGGAACTCAGGTGGGACCTCTGATGTGATGGGAGGACTCGGGTGGGAGGTGGGACTTCTGATGTGATGGGAGGACTCAGGTGTGATGGGAGGTGGGACCTCTGATGTGATGGGAGGACTCAGGTGTGATGGGAGGTGGGACCTCTGATGTGATGGGAGGAACTCAGGTGGGACCTCTGATGTGATGGGAGAAACTCAGGTGGGAGGTGGGGCCTCTGATGGGAGGACTCGGTGGGAGGTGGGACCTCTGATATGATGGGAGGAACTCAGGTGGGACCTTTGATGTGATGGGAGGACTCAGGTGTGATGGGAGGACTCAGGTGTGAGGTGGGACCTCTGATGTGATGGGAGGGACTCAGGTGGAAGGTGGGACCTCTGATGTGATGGGAGGGACTCAGGTGGGAGGTGGGACCTCCTGATGTGATGGGAGGGACTCAGGTGGGAGGTGGGACCTCCTGATGTGATGGGAGGGACTCAGGTGGGAGGTGGGACCTCCTGATGTGATGGGAGGGACTCAGGTGGGAGGTGGGACCTCCTGATGTGATGGGAGGAACTCAGGTGGGAGGTGGGACCTCCTGATGTGATGGGAGGGATTTAGGTGGGAGGTGGGACCTCTGATGTGATGGGAGGAACTCAGGTGTGAGGTGGGACCTCTAATGTGATGGGAGGAACTCAGGTGTGAGGTGGGACCTCTGATGTGATGGGAGGAACTCAGGTGGGACCTCTGATGTGATGGGAGGACTCTTGTGGGAGGTGGGACTTCTGATGTGATGGGAGGACTCAGGTGTGATGGGAGGTGGGACCTCTGATGTGATGGGAGGAACTCAGGTGGGAGGTGGGACCTCTGATGTGATGGGAGGAACTCAGGTGGGAGGTGGGACCTCTGATGGGAAAACTCGGTGGGAGGTGGGACCTCTGATATGATGGGAGGAACTCAGGTGGGACCTCTGATGTGATGGGAGGACTCAGGTGTGATGGGAGGACTCAGGTGTGAGGTGGGACCTCTGATGTGATGGGAGGGACTCAGGTGGGAGGTGGGACCTCTGATGTGATGGGAGGAACTCAGGTGGGACCTCCTGATGTGATGGGAGGGACTCAGGTGGGAGGTGGGACCTCCTGATGTGATGGGAGGGACTCAGGTGGGAGGTGGGACCTCCTGATGTGATGGGAGGGACTCAGGTGGGAGGTGGGACCTCCTGATGTGATGGGAGGGACTCAGGTGGGAGGTGGGACCTCCTGATGGGAGGAACTCAGGTGTGAGGTGGGACCTCTGATGTGATGGGAGGACTCGGGTGGGAGGTGGGACCTCTGATGTGATGGGAGGACTTGGGTGGGAGGTGGGACCTCTGATGTGATGGGAGGACTCGGGTGGGAGGTGGGACCTCTGATGTGATGGGAGGAACTCAGGTGTGAGGTGGGACCTCTGATGTGATGGGAGGAACTCAGGTGGGACCTATGATGTGATGGGAGGAACTCAGGTGGGATGTGGGACCTCTGATGTGATGGGAGGAACTCAGGTGGGACCTCTGATGTGATGGGAGGAACTCAGGTGGGAGGTGGGACCTCCTGATGTGATGGGAGGGACTCAGGTGGGAGGTGGGACCTGTGATGGGAGGAACTCAGGTGTGAGGTGGGACCTCTGATGTGATGGGAGGACTCGGGTGGGAGGTGGGACCTCTGATGTGATGGGAGGACTCGGGTGGGAGGTGGGACCTCTGATGTGATGGGAGGAACTCAGGTGGGAGGTGGGACCTATGATGTGATGGGAGGACTCAGGTGTGATGGGAGGTGGTACCTCTGATGTGATGGGAGGAACTCAGGTGGGACCTCTGATGTGATGGGAGGAACTCAGGTGGGAGGTGGGACCTCTGATGGGAGGACTCGGTGGGAGGTGGGACCTCTGATATGATGGGAGGAACTCAGGTGGGACCTCTGATGTGATGGGAGGACTCAGGTGTGAGGTGGGACCTCTGATGTGATGGGAGGGACTCAGGTGGGAGGTGGGACCTCTGATGTGATGGGAGGGACTCAGGTGGGAGGTAGGACCTCCTGATGTGATGGGAGGGACTCAGGTGGGAGGTAGGACCTCCTGATGTGATGGGAGGGACTCAGGTGGGAGGTGGGACCTCCTGATGTGATGGGAGGGACTCAGGTGGGAGGTGGAACCTCTGATGTGATGGGAGGAACTCAGGTGGGAGGTGGGACCTCTGATGTGATGGGAGGAACTCAGGTGGGAGGTGGGACCTCTGATGTGATGGGAGGAACTCAGGTGGGAGGTGGGACCTCTGATGTGATGGGAGGAACTCAGGTGGGAGGTGGGACCTCTGATGTGATGGGAGGAACTCAGGTGGGAGGTGGGACCTCTGATGTGATGGGAGGAACTCAGGTGTGAGGTGGGACCTCCTGATGTGATGGGAGGAAATCAGGTGTGAGGTGGGACCTCCTGATGTGATGGGAGGAACTCAGGTGTGAGGTGGGACCTCCTGATGTGATGGGAGGAACTCAGGTGTGAGGTGGGACCTCCTGATGTGATGGGAGGAACTCAGGTGTGAGGTGGGACCTCTGATGTGATGGGAGGAACTCAGGTGTGAGGTGGGACCTCTGATGTGATGGGAGGAACTCAGGTGTGAGGTGGGGGCCTGTGATGGGGAGGGGGGACTCTGGTATGATGGGGGAACCTCTAATGTGATGGGGGAACCTCTGATGTGATGGGGGGAACCTGTAATAGGAGAAGGACCTCGGATGTTGAGGGGAGCCTCTGGTTTGATAGGGGGCGTTCTGGTGTGATGGGGGGACTCTGATATGAGGTGGGGCCTCTGTTATGGGGGTCTGTGATCGTTTCTATGGTAATGAGGGTCAGCTGACGACTGTTCACCTTTTTGACTGCTATTCTGATGAATGTCCCCATGCGTTCTTGCTTGTAAATCAGTGTATGGGTGACCCACTGCCTTCTGTTTGGTTTACTTTAACTATTTAATTAAAAAACGATAATTACTCCCCTTTGTGCTATTTAAGAAGACGCATCAAATCTGAGAATTATCATAAAATAAGGCAATTTGTTTACTAAATTTGATGCTTTGACCTCTAGTGGTCAGACTTTGAAATAACAATGTATTAGTTTAAAACATTCCCTTAACCAGGTCTAATGGTAGCTACATGTCAATCTGGTTCAAGTATTCAGTCAGATTTGGAAATTCCTTTTCATAATAAACAATCAGATATAAAAGACGTGAATGCAGCTCTGTAACTATTAATCCTAGCAGTGAGTACGAGAGCCGATATTTGGTGCTCCAATACCTTTTGCGGTGCGATTTGAGCCCATATAAAATGAATGGGCTTAAATCGCACTGCAAATAATTGCATGGGATTTTAACAGGAATGCGGTTTGATTCCTGTCCGAATCGCATTTGGTTTCTTGCACCGCTCCTGGCTTGTCATAGTGACTTCAGCTTGGGTTCACTATTACAAGCCTGGGTTCACACAGGAGCGGTGGGAAAAACGCATGCAATTCGGACAGGAATCACACCGCATTCCTGTTAAAAATCACATGCGATTCTTTGCAGTGTGATTTGAGCCCATTCATTTTGTATGAACCTAAATCGCACAGCAAATGTATCGGTTTAGGTATTGGAGCATTTGCACGGGTACTCTTGCAAATGCTCGGTATCGGTGCAAACCTAATTAGTACATTAATAAACATATTTTTAAATGCAAGCAGTCTATGTACCTGAATTATAGTGTGAGAGGAACAACTAGCCTAAGGAGCCAGTCAGTTTGTGTGCTGATAAGAGGAGAAAACAGAGTGACAAAGAGATCAGCTCATTACTGCACTGCTTCTATTTTACTGTCCAGTCACAGGCTTGGGGTGGGTCCAGGAGAAACTGGGCTCTGATGAAGTGGGCTGAACGATACTGGCTATCAGACTAAGACATCTAGTGGCAGAAAAAAAGTACTACAGGGGAAATCTTTGGATTGAAGATGAATACTACAGCAAAAGCGGACTTTGTAGTTATTGAGCTATTCCATTTTTTTTTTTTTTCTGGCTGTAATTCTTCTTTAAACTTAAGGCCCTGACCCTGATGATGATAACTTAAAAATTGGCTCATGCAAAAACATTTTTCTTTGTTTTTCATAGAGCGAGGGAGGGTTAGGTTTATATTGCTGTGGGTGTACCTACACTTCCTTACTCCCTGCGTGGTCACCAGGGCTTTTTTTCTCAAACAATAGGTGCTGGAACTTAACCACGACCCCACAAAACCCCTCCCTATACACACACCCTCCAAATCACATCAAATAGTGGGTGTGGTCAGTCAAATTTCACAAACAGTAGGAGGGTCTTAAAGGAGCATTAAATACCAGGATTGCATTACATACAGAGTGCAGAACTGTCATTGTAAACACAGAAACCAGACTTCTGTGTTTACAAGTGATTATGGTGAGCAGGCACCAAAGGGTCTGAGCCAGAGGTGGTGGAACTGAGTTCAACCAAGTTCCCCCTGAAAAAAAGCCCTGGCGGTCACTGAGACGAGATGTTATCAGAATTCATCTTTATTTATTTTTTATGGTAGTTTGGGGGGGAATAGACCTGCTGTCTGATTTTTTTTTTTTTCTACTTTCTGTGTACATTTTGGGGAGTTTCCTCTCACTTTTTGCGTGGTCACTAGGAGAGGAAATGAGAATGAAGCAGTAAACCTCCACAAAAATAGAATAAAAATAAAAGTTTGGTCTGGAATTTGACCTTAATCGTTATGTAAATACTTCTTTTGGTTCAATGATTCAAATGAATAAAGCAAGAGGATCAACATGACAGGCAGCCAAGTCAGCTAGCGTTTTTAGAATAAGAGGTTTTACTTTAGTCTGCCTATACATTGATCTTTTTTTTTTTTTATCTATTTTAATTTATCAAACGTGGGTGCATTTTTTTTTTTTTTAAAACGCAGATGGTAGAGTTGGCCTTTAAAGAAGTATGCCTTGATCTTTTTTTTATCTAGTTTGACAAATGGCATTCAGTTATTCTTTTTAGTGTTTTCTCAGACAATGCTTTATTAGGTAATATTTTCTGTGCCAAAGCATTTAATGTGCAGTCAGAATACATAATACTCATAGTCAGTAAGCGTGTCATAATAGGATTATAATTCAGCGCCATTTATCAGGCTCCGCTACACGTGATGTCCATGCAGCAGATGCACTGGCCCAGTAGACATGTGTTTCTTCAAAGTTCACCTAGAGGCCTAAACTGTGTGTAGCACTCATCCCCACAAGAATTACTATTGATCTGGCCTATAGCTACCCCAAAACACACACTGACTTACCTGCAGTGACCGAATTGACTGACCTCCACTCTGGCAATCTTTTCTTGCGTGTTTCATTGGCTCAGTGCCAATAAAACTGCAAGTGAGAGTTTCCAGAACACTCAAAAACGAGCAACAAAAATGTGCTTTTGCTTGGTAGTATACTCAGCCACTCTCACAGGCCTTAAAGGAAAACATGCTTTGGACTTTTTTTAACCCTCCTGAAGTAGCAAACCTGGGAAGCAAAAGAACTCTAGACTCTTCTAACCCTTCCAAGACAGCAGACCTGAGAATCAAAGTGACTCTGGACTCTTCTAATCCTCCTGAGGCAGCAGACCTGGCAAGAAAAGGGACTCTGGACTCTTCTAACCCTCCAAAGGCAGCAGGCCTTGAAAGAAAACATGGTCTGGACTGTTCTAACCCTCCCGAGGCAGCAGACCTGGGAAGCAAAGGGACTCTGGACTTTACCAACCCTCCTGAGACAGCAGATCTGAGAATCAAAGTGACTCTGGAATCTTCTAACCCTCCTGACATAGTTGCCAACATTGCAAAAAAAACATCTGGGACACTTTTTTTGTATTGAGGCGGAGCCTTGCTATACTCAGGGGGCGGGGCATTCGTTTGTAGGCGTGTCATGCTGGAGTGAAAAATGCGGTGCGCGAAGCGTGCGGCGGCGAAAAATGGGCATGGTTTACGCACGATAGTGGGTGTGGTTTAAATGGGCGTGGTTCAAAGGGGTGTGGCTAGAGTCCGAGGTGAGAGAAAGAGAGAGAAAGAAATAGAAAGAAAGAAGCCAGATCCTACACCACAATAGTAACAAAATTGGCAGATAAGGATACTCCAAAACACCTGTTGGCGCTTCAATCATCCCGGCACCAAGGTTGTTACGGTGTCAGGATGATTGAAGTGCATTATTTCTATTTTTACATTGTAATATAAAATGAAATCATTCAACTCACCATAATGCCGAATCAGTGGAAGCCCTGAGCGTGTTACCTGCCACGTCGCCTGCCACCAGATGGCCTCCCCAGCAGTCCGTCCTTGCATCAGGTGCCTCCCCAGCAGTCCGTCCTTGCATCAGGTGCCTCCCCAGCAGTCCGTCCTTGCATCAGGTGCCTCCCCAGCAGTCCGTCCTTGCATCAGGTGCCTCCCCAGCAGAGCCCCCTCCACACTTGTGGACAAGGGTCCAAAAATCATGATTGTCCCGGGAAATTCGGGACTGTTGGTAACTATGCAGGCGTC
Organism: Rana muscosa; assembly: GCA_029206835.1. Classification (NCBI taxonomy): domain Eukaryota; kingdom Metazoa; phylum Chordata; class Amphibia; order Anura; family Ranidae; genus Rana; species Rana muscosa. The sequence goes on along the minus strand of CM055124.1, from coordinate 55,896,388 downwards.
CCCAGTGGAGTCCCCCCTTACATCAGGCGTCCCCAGTGGAGTCCCCCCTTACATCAAGTGTCCCCAGAGGAGTCCCCCCTTACATCAAGTGTCCCCAGAGGAGTCCCTCCTTACATCAGGCGTCCCCAGCGGAGTCCCTCCTTACATCAGGCGTCCCCAGAGGAGTCCCTCCTTACCTCAGGCGTACCCAGCGGAGTCCTTCCTTACATCAGGTGTACCCAGAGGAGTCCCCCTTACATCAGGCGTCCCCAGCAGAGTCCCCCCTTACATCAGGCGTCCCCAGCGGAGTCCCCCCTTACATCAGGCGTCCCCAGCGGAGTCCCCCCTTACATCAGGCGTCCCCAGTGGAGTCCCCCTTACATCAAGTGTCCCCAGCGGAGTCCCCCCTTACCTCAGGCTTCCCCAGCGGAGTCCCCCCTTACCTCAGGCGTCCCCAGTGGAGTCCCCCCTTACCTCAGGCGTCCCCAGTGGAGTCCCCCCTTACATCAGGCGTCCCCATCGGAGTCCCCCCTTACATCAGGCGTCCCCATCGGAGTCCCCCCTTACATCAGGCGTCCCCATCGGAGTCCCCCCTTACATCAGGCGTCCCCATCGGAGTCCCCCCTTACATCAGGCGTCCCCATCGGAGTCCCCCTTACATCAGGCGTCCCCAGCGGAGTCCCCCCTTACATCAGGCGTCCCCAGCGGTGTCCCCCCTTACCTCAGCTGTCCCCAGCGGAGTCCTCCCTTACCACAGGCGTTCCCAGCGGAGTCCTCCCTTACCACAGGCGTTCCCAGCGGAGTCCTCCCTTACCACAGGCGTTCCCAGCGGAGTCCTCCCTTACCACAGGCGTTCCCAGCGGAGTCCCCCCTTAACCACAGGCGTCTCCTGTCTCGGCCGCCATTATTGTTTCCCCTTCCCCGAAGGGGAACAAAATAGAGGCGGAGCCGACAGTGTGGCTGAAAAAAAAAAAAAAAATTAAGCTGTGGCGCTGCCGACCCCCGCCCCTTTCCATTACAGACAGACCTGCAGCGGGGCGGGGCGGGGGCCTGCCGGCCAGCCAAAACACAGATGTAGTACAATAGAAGATAAAGCTGCTGCGGCGCCGCCCACCCCCGGGGAGGTGCGGGGTGTGGGCGGCGCCGCAGCGGCTTTATTTTCTATTGTACTACATCCGTGTTTTGGTCTTCTTGAACATGGCGGCCGGCCGAGACATTGTCTCCGCCAGCCGTGGACCTCTAGCGGCGGCGGCCTGCGGCGTCCAAATTCGGGGAAAACTGGAAAAATCGGATTGGCCGGGACATTGGCCGGGACAAAATAAATCCGGGAAAAGGGTTTGAATCCCGGGAATGTCCCGGCCAATCCGTGACTGTTGGCAACTATGTCCTGAGGCAGCAGGCCTTGAAAGAAAACCATGCTCTGGACTGTTTTAACCCAGTTGAGGCAGCAGACCTGGCAAGCAAAGAGACTCTTGACTCGTTTAACCCTCCTGAGGCAGCAGACCTGATGCAGCAGGCCTTGAAAGAAAACATGCTCTGGACTTTTCTAACCCTCCCAAGACAGCAGACCTGGGAAGCAAAGTGACTCTGGACTCTTCTAACTCTCCCGAGGCAGCAGGTCTTTAGATTAATACATGCTCTGGACTTCTATAACCCTTCCAAGGCAGCAGACCTGGGAAGCAAAGAGACTCTGAACTCTTCCAACCCTCCTAAGACCGCAGATCTGAGAATAAAAGTGACTCTGGAATCTTCTAACCCTCCTGAGGCAGCAGGCCTTGAAAGAAAACCATGCTCTGGACTGTTTTAACCCTCCCGAGGCAGAAGATCTGGCAAGCAAAGAGACTGGTCTTGTCTAACCCTCCCGAGGCAGCAGACCTGGGAAACAAAGAGACTCCGGACTGTTCTAACCCTTCCAAGGCAGCGGACCGGGGGAACAAAGGGACTCTGGACTCTTCTAACCCTCCCGAGGCAGCAGGCCTTGAAAAAAAACATGCTCTGGACTCTTCTAACCCTCCTGAGTAGTGATGAGCCGAACACCCCCGGGTTCGGTTCGCACCAGAACCCGCGAACGGACCGAAAGTTCGTACGAACATTAGAACCCTATTAAATACAATGGATGCGAACGTTCGAATTCTAAAGTGCTAATTATAATGACTATTATGCATGTTATTGTCCTAAAAAGGGTTTGGGAACCCGGGTTCTGCACCAGGGGACATGTATCAATTCAAAAAGAAGTTTTAAAAACGGTCGTTTTTCGGGAGCAGTCATTTTAATGATGCATAAAGTGAAAAAAAAAAGTCAAATATTCCTTTAAATATCGTACCTGGGGGGTGTCTAAAGTATGCCTGTGAAGTGCCACGTGTTTCCCGTGTTTAGAACTGTCCCTGCACAAAATGACACTTCTAAAGGAAAAAAAAGCCATTTAAAACTGCTTGCGGCTTTAATGTAATGTCTGGTCCCGGTAATATGGATGAAAATCTTTAAGAAAAATGGCATAGCTACCCCATGACCCCCCCCCCCTACCCCAGCCCATTACCAGCCCCTTTGGGTCTTGTATGGATATTAAGGGGAACACCGCACACAAAATAAAAAAGGCCCTATATACTCTGAACAGCCGTATACAGGCGGTGCATACAAGACAGGGACTGTAGGTTTGTTCTTATGTAGAATGTGTTTGTAATTTTGAACAGGTACATTGTTTAAGTGTAGCTCCAGCCCAAAAATCTATTTTTAAACTTTTTGGAAAACATAGGTAAGGGTTATCACCCCTGTAACATTTGTTTTGCTGTCTGTGCCCCTGTTCAGAACATTTCACCTCACTTTCCGTCCCAATGACAACTGTTTTTGAAATGTGGTGTTTTTCTTGAAACAAGGATTGGTGATAAAGCATCAGTACAGAGGAGACACCTTTCTCCCATATTAATTCTTACAGGAGAGAATTTTCCTTCCTAGGGGTAGATTTCCTCTCACTTCCTGTTGTCTTCTTGCGTTTGCAAGTAGGAGTCGTTTGTAAGTTGGATGTTTGAAAGTAGGGACCTGCCGTATATACTCTGCAAAAATAGGCCCCTTAGTTGTTGGTGTTGGCACAACACTGTAAGCACTCACAGTTACTCTTGGTTGGTGCTGGAACACCCTGCTGTCAACTATTATATCAGGAATTGTAATTACATATAATTGTTGAACAGTGGTAGTAAAAATTGGGCCTTTGATGGTGGTGCTGGTGCCACAACACTGTAAGCCCTGACAGTTACTCTTGGTGGGTGCAGCAATGGGCCCTGCTGTGAATTATTAGATCAAGAATTGTAATTACATGCCCCTTTTGAACAGGGGCTGAAAAATTGGGCCTTTCGTGGTGGTGGTGGTGGTGGCGTTGCCACAATACTGTAAGCCCTCAGAGTTACTCTTGGTGGGTGCAGCAATGGGCCCTGCTGTGAATTATTAGATCAAGAATTGTAATTACATGCCCCTGTTGAACAGGGGCTGAAAAATTGGGCCTTAGGCACTGGTGGCACAACACTGCAACCCCTCACAGATACTGTACTTGGAGCACAGCAATGAGCCCTGTTGCAAAGTATTGCTTCAAAAATTGTAATTACACGCCCCTGTTAAACAGGGGCTGAAAAATTGGGCCTTAGCCACTGGTGGCGGCACCCATAAACAAAAATGATCTTCCAAGCTATCATCATCAATCGTATCATTGAGGACTCGGAGGAGGAGGATAGCCAGTCAACATAACAGCACAGGCACTCAGCATCAGCATCAGTCTTGAAGGGATGTGACATGTTAAAATCAATTAGTCTGTTATATCAGCATCAGGTGTGTGGTAGCTGGTGGTGATCCAAGACTGGTTCATCTTGATGAAAGTCAGTCGATCAACCGAGTCGGTGGACAGGCGCACCCTGTGATCCGTGACAAATCCTCCAGCAGCACTGAATGTGCGTTCCGAAAGAACGCTGGATGCAGGACAGGCCAGTAGCTCAATTGCATACTGTGCAAGCTCTGGCCAGTGATCCATCCTCAAGACCCAGTAAGCCAGAGGATTTTCGGTGGGGAAGGTGTCCAAGTCTGACCTTGCCCCTAGATATTCCTGCACCATGTTTATCAGACGCTGGCGATGGTTGCTGGAACCGATCATACTTTGGGGCTGCGGACTAAAGAATTGTCTGAACGCATCGGTCAGACGGCCACCTTCCCCACCGCTCCTTCTTTGACTGGCCGAAGCCTCAGCAACTCGTTGTCCAGGACCAGGAGTTTGTAACCTCCCAGTCTCTGGGAACGCGTTGCACAGACCTTTCTGCAAGGCCTCCCGGAGTTGTCTCATCCTCTGCTCCCTCTGCGACGGTAACATAAGGTCCGCAACCTTACCCTTGTACCGTGGATCAAGGAGAGTGGCCAGCCAGTAATGGTCCCTCTCCTTGATCCGAAGAATACGAGGATCCTTCCGCAGACTTTGCAGGATCAGGGAGGCCATGCAGCATAGGTTAGCTGAGGCATTCGGTCCGGAGTCCTCTGGGTCACTAAGGACGACATGATCCGCAGCCACCTCCTCCCAGCCACGTACAAGTCCACTGATTTCTTGGGACTGTAAATCATCCCTAAAAGACTGCTGCTGATGATGCTGAGTGCCAGCCTCCACCTCCATGCTGACACAATCCTCCTCCTCCTCCTCCTCCTCTTCCTGTGCGATGGGTGGGACAGAAGGAACACTGTCTGGGTAAAGGGGGCCTTGAGAGGCAAGGAAGTCCTCCTCTTCCTGCCTCTGTTCTGCCTCAAGTGCCCTGTCCATTATTCCACGCAGCGTGTGCTCCAACAGGTGGACAAGAGGTACAGTGTCACTGATGCATGCACTGTCACTGCTCACCATCCTCGTGGCCTCCTCAAATGGTGCCAGGACAGTGCATGCATCCCTGATCATGCCCCACTGGCGTGGAGAAAAAAAACCAAGCTCCCCTGACCCTGTCCTGGTGCCGTAGTCGCACAGGTACTCATTGATGGCCCTCTGCTGCGTGTGCAGCCGCTGCAGCATGGCCAACGTTGAGTTCCACCTGGTGGGCATGTCACATATAAGGCGGTTCTTGGGCAGGTTCAACTCCTTTTGCAGCTCAGCCAGGCGAGCACTGGCATTATAAGATCTGCGGAAATGCACACAGACTTTCCTGGCCTGCCTCAGGACATCCTGTAAGCCCGGGTACCTGCCCAAGAACCGCTGCACCACCAGGTTAAGGACGTGAGCCACACAGGGCACATGGGTCAGTTGTCCCTGTCGGAGGGCAGAGAGGAGGTTGGTGCCATTGTCGCAAACCACCATTCCTGGCTTAAGCTGGCGTGGCGTCAACCACCTCTCGGCCTGGCCCTGCAGAGCAGACAGGACCTCTGCCCCAGTGTGGCTTCTGTCCCCCAAACACACCAGTGCAAGCACGGCATGGCATCTTTTTGCCTGCGTACTTGCGTAGCCCCTTGAACGCCTACGGAGCACCGCTGGTTCCGAGGACAAACCACAGGAAGAGGCCATGGAGGAAGAAGAAGAGGAGGGGGTGGAGGAGAGAGGTGTGTCACAACCAGTAGTAGCATTTTGGAGGCGTGGCGGTGGAACAACCTCCAACACTACTGCACCTTGTCCTGCATCCTTCCCAGCTGCCAAAAGAGTGACCCAATGGGCCGTGAAAGAAAGGTAACGTCCCTGTCCATGCCTGCTGGACCATGAGTCAGCGGTAATATGCACCTTACCGCTGACCGCCCTGTCCAGCGAGGCCAAGACATTGCCTTCCACATGCCGGTAGAGAGCCGGAATAGCCTTCCGTGAGAAAAAGTGGCGTTTGGGAACCTGCCACTGAGGAACCGCACATTGCACAAACTCACGGAAGGGGGCCGAGTCTACCAACTGAAAAGGCAGCAGTTGAAGCGCTAGCAATTTAGCCAAGCTAGCATTCAACCGCTGGGCATGTGGATGGCTGGGAGTGAACTTCTTTCGACGGTCCAGCAGCTGGGGCAGGGAAATTTGCCTGCTAGAATCGGACGTCGGTGTACTGCTAGCAGAGTGGCCGCAAGTACTTGGCTGTGACACACCTAATTCTACACCTTCATTCCTCTCAGTGCATGTTTCAGAGAGGACTGAAGTTATAGTGGGGTTGGAGATCCCAGCTGATGCGGTGCAAGGAGAGGTCCGCTTTGTTCTTTGGTGTGGGTCTTTGAGGTAGGCTTGCCAACGAGCTGCATGGCAGGTCAACATATGTCTGGTCAGGCATGTGGTACCCAAGCGGCTGATGTTTTGGCCACGCGATATACGCTTGAGACATATGTTGCAAACAGCAGCTGTGCGATCTGATGTACTAGCCTCAAAAAAGGCCCACACCAAAGAACTTTTTGAATGACGGGCAGAGGCAGCGCCCTGCACAGGCGGAGCTCTGCGGTGTGATTCCGTCGGTGTACTGCCCTTACGCTGGCCACCAAAGGGCATCCTGCCTCGTTGGAGATGTGCCTCCTCCTCATCCTCCTCCTCCTCCTCTCTCCTATTAGGCACCCACGTGGAGTCAGTGACCTCATCATCCCCTCCCTCCTCATCACTGGAGCCAATCTGGCAGTATGCTGCAGCTGCTGGAACATGACTGCCAGATTGGTGTCCTTCTTGAGCATCCCCTCTGTCTGCTCTCACGCTAATGCCTTCCTGTAGCTGGGTTTCATCATCAGACCCTTCGAAACGCTGGGCATCCTCCTGGAGCATGTACCCAACACTGTGCTCAAACAGTTCGGGGGACTCCTCAGGAGGAGGACATGGTGGGTCTAGGGAAGGAGTGACTGATGATGAGTCTGACATTGATACCAGGGAAGAGGACGCTTTGGCAGCTGCTTTGCCAGTACCCTGAGCCTGGGTGAGAGAGGATGAGGAGGAGGAGGAGGGCTTGGTCATCCACTCTACCAAGTCTTCGGCATGATGTGGCTCAACATGTCCAGCTGCCGAAAAGAAGGACAAGCGTGTCCCATGGCCATGTGCTGATGACAATGCACCGCGTCCACGACCAGCACTGTTGCCCCCAGACACAGAGCCTGCTTGCCCTCTTTTATTGCCTCCTGACTGTCTGCCTCTCCTTGTTTGCCTTCCAGACATTCTAATGGATGGCCTGCAGGGAGATGGGAAAAAAAGCAATAAGGGCTACCTTCAGGTGTCCTTCTCTGTCCCTTTACTTAAGGATTTCTAAATATGGTTGAGGATGATTGCTTTCGCACAGAATAGCACAATGACAATTTCCCTGACTGTCCAAAAAACAAGGATTTCAAAGATGGTTGATGAGGAATGCTTTAGCACAGTATAGCACAAGGAGAATTTCCCTCACTGTCCTTCCCTGTCCCTACAAACAAGGATTAGCACAGTAAAACACACTGACACTCTCCCTACCTATAGTTTTCTGTCCCTATAAAAAATGTTTTTTTAAAGATGGTTGATGATGAATGCTTTAGCACAGTATAGCACAAGGAGAATTTCCCTCACTGTCCTTCCCTGTCCCTACAAACAAGGATTAGCACAGTAAAACACACTGACACTCTCCCTACCTATAGTTTTCTGTCCCTATAAAAAATGTTTTTTTAAAGATGGTTGATGAGGAATGCTTTAGCACAGTATAGCACAAGGAGAATTTCCCTCACTGTCCTTCCCTGTCCCTACAAACAAGGATTAGCACAGTAAAACACACTGACACTCTCCCTACCTATAGTTTTCTGTCCCTATAAAAAATGTTTTTTTAAAGATGGTTGATGATGAATGCTTTAGCACAGTATAGCACAAGGAGAATTTCCCTCACTGTCCTTCCCTGTCCCTACAAACAAGGATTAGCACAGTAAAACACACTGACACTCTCCCTACCTATAGTTTTCTGTCCCTATAAAAAATGTTTTTTTAAAGATGGTTGATGATGAATGCTTTAGCACAGTATAGCACAAGGAGAATTTCCCTCACTGTCCTTCCCTGTCCCTACAAACAAGGATTAGCACAGTAAAACACACTGACACTCTCCCTACCTATAGTTTTCTGTCCCTATAAAATTTTTTTTTTTAAAGATGGTTGATGATGAATGCTTTAGCACAGTATAGCACAAGGAGAATTTCCCTCACTGTCCTTCCCTGTCCCTACAAACAAGGATTAGCACAGTAAAACACACTGACACTCTCCCTACCTATAGTTTTCTGTCCCTATAAAAAATGTTTTTTTAAAGATGGTTGATGATGAATGCTTTAGCACAGTATAGCACAAGGAGAATTTCCCTCACTGTCCTTCCCTGTCCCTACAAACAAGGATTAGCACAGTAAAACACACTGACACTCTCCCTACCTATAGTTTTCTGTCCCTATAAAAAATGTTTTTTTAAAGATGGTTGATGAGGAATGCTTTAGCACAGTATAGCACAAGGAGAATTTCCCTCACTGTCCTTCCCTGTCCCTACAAACAAGGATTAGCACAGTAAAACACACTGACACTCTCCCTACCTATCCTTCTCTTTCCCTAAACTAAAGGAATCCAGGTTAAGCAAGAAAAAAAAATGTCACTGTCCCTGCCTATGCTTCTCTTTCCCTGCTCCGGAACACACTACACTAGGCCGCCGTGCTGGCGGCCTTTTATAGTGTGGGGCGTGTACTAAACACCCTCAGCAATAATTGGCCACAGGCATCCTGCCTGTGGCCAATCATTGCTCTCCTCGCTGCCGGCGCTGTGATTGGCCAAGCATGCGGGGTCACAGTGCATGCTTGGCCAATCACAGCGCCTGGATGACACTGCGATGGCGTAGTGCATTGTGGGCCGCGAATTAGGCGCGAACGGCCCAAATCGTTCGTTGTTCGGCGAACGATCGAACAGCCGATGTTCGAGTCGAACGTATGTTCGACTCGAACACCGAGCTCATCCCTACTCCTGAGGAAGCAGACCTGGAAAGCAAAAGGACTCTGAACTCTTCTAACCCTCTCGAGGCAGCAGGACTGGGAAGCAAAGAGACTCTGGACTCTTCTAACCCTCCCAAGACAGCAGGTCTGGGAAGCAAACAGACCCCAGACTCTTCTAATGACGCGTACACGCGGTCGGAATTTAAGACAACAAATGTTCGATGGGAGCTTGTTGTCGGAAATTTGAGAGCTGGTTCCGTACACAATTCCGACGCACGAAAGTCCACGCATGCTCGGAATCAAGCAGAAGAGCCGCACTGGCTATTGAAATGAATTTTTCTCGGCGTGTTGTACGTCACTGCGTTCTTGATGTTCGGAATTTTCGACAACATTTGTGTGACCGTGTGTATGCAAGACAAGTTTGAGCGAACATCCGTCTGAAAAAATCCATGGTTTTGTTGTCTGAATGTCCGATCGTGTGTACGCAGCATAACCCTCATAAGACAGAAGTCCTAGGTGGCTATGACTGGAACCCTCACACTGGCATCCTCTCCCTACCAGTGTAAAAATACAACATTTCTGGCATCCAAGACCTATAAGCAAAATTCAAATCTCTAATTGGTCCTTCTGCGATAGTTTGAAACAAACTTGTGTTTGGGGGCAAGCAGAAGAAGCCCATTGGATGCTCCGTGTTGCAACTTGGAGCTTACACAAGCTGAGGACTCTCTCCCCATCCCCATGTGATGGCCCTGGATTCATGGACAACTTATCGCCATACGCCAACACTGTTATCAGGGCTAGTGCAAAGATTTTTGACACCCTAGGCAAAACCTAATTTTGCCGCCCCCCTGGGTCCTCCCCTGACCCCACCTTCTTTTCCCCGCCCATGTAAACCCCACCTTTTTCTTGAAGCGCCGAAATGCAGCCTCACCAGCGCCCATCAAATGCAGCCTCACCAGCGCCCATCAAATGCAGCCTCACCAGCGCCCATCAAATGCAGCCTCACCAGCGTCCATCAAATGCAGCCTCACCAGCGTCCATCAAATGCAGCCTCACCAGCGTCCATCAAATGCAGCCTCACCAGCGTCCATCAAATGCAGCCTCACCAGCACCCATCAATGAATGCTTGCTTCCATTCATTCGGGAGTCAGGACACAGATACGGTCCTCCGCCGCTGCTGCGCCTCTGACACTGTGCGAATGGAGTGGCCGCTGCCTGCTGATGCTGAGACTTGGTTGCTTGCTGCAGAGAGAAGGAACACCAGGGGCCGGGCGCCCTAGGCAGCTGCCTAGTTTGCCTAGTGGTAGCACCGGCCCTGACTGTTTTATGTGGGAGGAAGGGAAGTGACTGGTGGGGTTGTAAGTAGAAGGTGAATTATGTGCCGCTGGTGGCATCACCATTATTATTGTGAATCGGTTGCTTTGCCTGGCATGGGTAAAGAATAGTTTTCACTTTGAAGGCAATGCCATCCAAAACAGTTATTTAGCATTATAATGTCACTGAGGTAGTAATCATCATGTCCTAGCTCTAATGGTGAGTTTTCCTCTTGCAGCTATACTCTCCAATTATTTGCTCATTCTACATTATGGACGACTACTAAGGGAGTATGACACTATCATTTAACTTTGCTATGGCAGCAGTTGGACTTTCAGGTGGGGTAGTTCCCAGCAGAGTCCCCAGGAAACACGAAATGTTAAAATGTAGTTAAGCTTGCCAGGAACTAAAGCCCCATACACATGGACCGGGCGACATTGGCAGGTTCAATTAAAACCGTCTGACATTTGGCCAGTGTGTACACCAGCTGGTCCAATGGCTGAGAGCACTGACCGGAGTCACATTGGGGTTGATTTACTAAAACTGGAGAGTGCAAAATCTTGTGCAGCTCTGCATGGAAACAAATTAGCTTCCAGGTTTTTTGTCAAAGCTTAATTGAACAAGCTGAAAGCGGAGGTCCACCCGATTTTTTTTTTATTTTTTATTTTTTTTTATTAAAAGCCAGCAGCTACAAATACTGCAGCTGCTGACTTTTAAAAAAATGGACACTTACCTGTCCAGCGCGCCAGCGATGTCAGCAGACGAGGCTGAGCAATCGCTCGGTCCTCGGATGCTTCCTCCGCCATCCTCGGTGAGGGAATCAGGAAGTGAAGCCTTGCAGCTTCACTGCCCGGTACCCTACTGCGCATGCGCGAGTATCGCGGCGCGCCGTCACTGGTCCCCGCTCTCTCCTGGGAACAGTGTGTTTCCCAGAAGACAGCGGGGGGTGACGCGAAGGGGCGGGATTCCCGTGGGAGTCAGAACCCGGAAGTGGTGCAAATACCTGTGTAGCGCCCTCCCCAAAAGGTTGGGACGCCATTTGAAATTTAGAGGGATATCCGAGCCAGTAGTTGGGGTCAGACGGTTGAAATACATTGAAATTTACCTCTGTTCTAGCTGTGGTTTGCCCGATAGCATTTTCCCTTATTGCCTGTAGGTGGCGTTACCACCTCAGGCACATGTTGGAACAAGGGCTAACCATGGTACATTGAGTGGCCCTTCTCGGCAGCGGTACGGTGGGAGTGGTTGCCCCGCTGTGCCTGCTGGGAAGGGATTCTTAAGGGGCAGACGCCATTGATCGGGGTTCGTTTTCGCCTTGTGGCCCTCCGGGCTCGAGGTGTGTGTGTGTGTGTGAGATCCTGGTCTCGGGGCCATGATGGCCCGAGGCTGCATCGCTATCTAGTAGGCCCAGCTAGTCTGGCTGGGGCCTGCACACTGAGAGGGGATCCCAAGCTGTCCGTCCAAATGTGAGGAAGCTGTCTTAATGAAGGAGACCAGGGGAGGACCTGCCCTGGAGGAGACCGGCAAGGTGCTGCTGTCTCGGGCGAGGCCTGGCAACTTTATTGAGGAGGGATCCACTATACTACAAGCCCTGCAGTTCGCCGGATTGGCTTAAAGGCTCTTTAACTGTACGGCTGGAAGTTTGGGACTTTGAAATCCCGTGGCAGAGGATTCCTGGACTATCTATTCGCTCAACTTTAAAAGGTCTGTGGCAGAGACCCCATTCACCTAGGGCAGTCTGTGGCAGAGACTGTCTCATTGCTGATTCGTGTGTCATCCCGGCTGCTAGGCCATGTGAGAGGGGACTATCCGGGTGACCAATACCCACTCTAAACACTGAGAGTGGTAAGTGACTGCGAGCTGATATTTTTGGCTAGTATTGCTGAGTGCCTGAACCTTCGCCCTACTCTTCTATACCTTTTTACTTTCTCAACGTTTACTGCATAAGAAAATAAAGCCGAACTGTTTGAGGTTTTACATCTGTGTGGACATTGCATTACTACAGACTTTCCTACCCGGACAACGCAGCTGAAGAGGTAACGTGCAAAACCCAAATTTAACCAGTGGCCCTCTAGGGGGTATTGCTACACCTGTTTTATACAGGTATCTGAACCCCCCTGAAAGGTGCCAAATGTGACGCCGGAGGGAGGGAGGATTCCGAAAAGCGGATGTTCACTTTTTGTGTGAACCTCCGCTTGAAGTTGGAAGCTGATTGGCTACCATGCACAGCTGCATTCGATTTTGCACTCACCAGCTCAGTATGTCAACCCTATTGTCTTCTAGCAGCACACAGCATTATGTTATAGGGAGCCTAGTTCTGTGCATTTTCTTTTTATCAGAGTTGCAGTCTTCTACTTTACTTGAAATACCCCCATGATGTCATGTGATCCTAGAGTAAAGTGGTGTCCAGAGGAAAATAAATGACTGAGATAATCCAAAGTTTTTCTCTTGGCACAGTACAACGAGGATTAATATTTTTGATCTGTGTTAAGCATCAAACAGCTTCCTACAGATCCCCCACTGTGCGCTTCAAGCTCCCATTTATAGCTATAACAAACATGGTAGAATTTTCCAAATATCCTTAATCCGTCTGTGAGCCTCCTTCAGAGATGTGATCGTCTCCCTTCCTCGTAGGGCAGATTAACCCTATCTATCTATCTACAGTGCCTTGAAAAGTATTCATACCCCTTGAAATTTGCCACATGTTGTCATGTTACAACCAATAACGTAAATTTATTTTATTGGGATTTTATGTGATAGAGTGACCAACACAAAGTGGCAGGAAAATGATAAATGGTTTTCAATTTATTTATTTTTTTTGTTTTGTTTTTACAAATATCTGTGGCATGCATTTGTATTCAGCCCCTTTTACTCTGATACCCCTAACTAAAATCTAGTGGGACCAATTGCCTTCAGAAGTCACCTAATTAGTAAATAGAGTCCACCTGTTTGTAATTTAATCTTCATATAAATACAGATGTTCTGTGAAGCCCTCAGAGGTTTGTTAGAGAACCTTAGTGAACAAATTGCATCATGAAGGCCAAGGAACACATCAGACAGGTCAGGGATAAAGTTGTGGAGAAGTATTAAAGCAGGGTTAAGTTATAAAAAATATCCCAAGCTTTGAACATCTCACGGAACTCTGTTCAATCCATCATCTGAAAATGGAAAGAGTATGGCAGGACTGCAACCCTACCAAGACATGGCCGTCCACCTAAACTGACAGGCCGGACAAGGAGAGCATTAATCAGAGAAGTAGCCAAGAGGCCCATGGTAACTCCAGAGGAGCTGCAGAGATCCACAGCTGAGGTGGGAGAATCTGTCCACTGGACAACTATTAGTCGTGCTCTCCACAAATCTGCCTTTTATGGAAGGGTGGCAAGAAGAAAGCCATTGTTGAAAGAAAGCCATAAGAAGTCCTGTTTGCAGTTTGCGAGAGTCATGTGGGGGACACATCAAACATGTGGAAGAAGGTGCTCTGGTCAGATGAGACCGAAATTGAACTTTCTGGCCTGAAAGCAAAACTCTGTGTGGCAAAAAACTAACACTGCACATTACCCTGAATACACCATCCCCACCGTGAAACATGGTGGTGGCAGCATCATGTTGTGGGGATGATTTTCTTCAGTAGGGACAGGGACGCTGGTCAGAGTTGACAGGAAAATGGATAGAGCCAAATACAGGACATTCTTAGAAGAAAACCTGTTAAGTCTGCAAAAGACTTGAGACTGGGGCGGCAGTTCACCTTTCAGCAGGACAACGACCTTAAACATACAGCCAGAGTGAGACTTATATGACCGGATACTGCCCCTGCTGTGCTCCTCCTGCCTCTATTACCCTCTTTTCCCCCTCCCCCTTCTTCTTCTCCCCTCTTCTCCTTCCCTTTTTCTTTCCCCCCTCCCCCCCTCTTCCTTCAACTTCCTTCTTTTTTTTTTCTCTGATCCTCCAGAATCCTGGGTTTTGGATTTCTTGGAACTCCAACCACTTTCTAGTTTGAACCACAAGCTAAGGGTACTCATGGGTAGATGACATCACCCGAACCTACTATGTGATATGTTGTGTTCCATGACTTGATGTAACTGTATAATTGTATTATAAACCATGCTAAACTCTCTACTAAGATAATGTAACACTCCATGTTTGACATTGTTTACTATGTGTGTATAGCGGCAATATGTTATTTTTTCTCTGTTTTGTATGTCTATATGTTTCTCCTTCTGGAGACAAATAAAAACATACAACCAGAGCTACAATAGAATGGTTTAGATCAAAGAATATTTATATGTTATAATGGCCCAGTCAAAGTCCAGACCTAAATCCAATTGAGAATCTGTGGCAAGACGTGAAAATTGCTGATCACAGGCGCTCTCCATCCAATCTGACAGAGCTTGAGCTATTTTGAAAAGAAGAAGAATGGGCAGAAATGTCCCTCTCTAGATGCGCAAAGCTGGTAGAGACATCCCCAAAAAGACTTGCAGCTGTAATTGCAGTGAAAGGTGGTTCTACTCTTTCCTACTCTTCCTTGTGAAGCCTCGTACACACGACCGAGTTTCTCGGCAAGAACCAGCAAGAAACTTGCTGGCAGAGCTTTCTTGCCGAGTAAATCGGTCGTGTGTAAGCGGCTTTCATTTTTCTCGTCAAGAAACCTGGCAAGAATCTCAACGAGAAAAATAGAGAACCTGCTCTCTATTTTCTCGTCGAGATTCTCGTCGGCATGTTTCTCGACAAGAAAAGTGTGTGTGTGTGTACACTTACCTGTCGCCGTGAAAACCCGCGCATGCTCGAAATGACTTTGACGCATGCGCGGTAGCTTCCTAGGCATAGGTAGGGTGTAGCAAGATGGCGGCGACGGCATCGAATGTGACGAGCGCACTGCGTTCGCTCCATTCAAAAAACCGCGGTTGTCCAAGAATCTCGTCAAGAAAAACGACGTGTTTTTTTCTTGATGAGATTCTCGGCCGTGTGTACGAGGCCTGACTCTCTGCTTCTGTGTGCCCCCTTTTTTTTTTTTTTTTTTCTTTCTTTTTGGTATTATCTTACTTTTTTACTCTTTAGAAAATAAGGAAAAAAATATTATTCTACTTAACGGTTTTAATAGTTCTGGTCCAAGCTATTACCTCTTACGGTAGCATCATTTCCACAGCAGTTAGAGATCTCAAGTTTTATTAACAACTAATGTACTTTTTTCTTTTTCTATAGTAGTTAAATAACCTACCAATGGGTAGTTTACTGTTGGACCTTAGAGTTTTACCATATCTATTAAACCCGTATGGCTCATTGTAATATTTATTACAACTGTAGTGTAATTTACTTGCTTATTCAATCAATAAAATACTTTGACAAGGAAAGGTGGTTCTACAAAGTATGGACTGAATACAAATGCACACCACACTTTTCACATATGTATTTGTAAAAAAAATTGAAAACCATTTATCATTTTCCTTCCACTTCACAATTATGTGCCACTTTGTGTTGATCTATCACATAAAATCCCAATAAAATACATTTACATTTTTGGTTGTAACATGACAAAATGTGGAAAATGTCAAGGGGTATGAATACTTTTTCAAGGCACTGTATCTATCTACATTAGTTCTTTAACATAAATACCAATATATATGCTAAGCAACTTTGCAAATATAACCTACAGTATATACTCGAGTATAAGCCAACCCGGCCGAGGTACCTACTTTTACCACAAAAAACTGGGAAAACGTATTGACTCGAGTATAAGCCGAGGGGAGGAAACGTGCCCATTGCCACCTCACTGTGCCCCCTTACTTTGCCCATTGCCATCTCACTGTGCCACCTCACTGCCCATTTTCACCTCACTGTGCCCATTGTCACCTCACTGTGCCCCCTTACTGTGCCCATTGCCATCTCACTGTGCCACCTCACTGCCCATTGTCACCTCACTGTGCCCCCTTACTGTGTCCATTGCAGCCTCCCTGTGCCTGAGTCAGTGTACCTCAAAATCTTGTAATTCCGCGGCCGGCGTCCATTGTTCAAATCTCGCGCCGTTCTCCATGTCCCTTCCGTGATAGGCGTTTCCAGCAAACACTGTGTTGAGTGTTGCGCCTATCACGGAGGTCCTCTCATTCTCCGACTCCGTTTCCCAGCAGGCACTGTGTTCAGTGCTCCGTCAATCACTGACGTCGGACAAGAGGACCTCCGTGATAGGCGCAACACTCAACACAAGTGTTTGCTGGAAACGCCTATCGCGGAAGGGACAGGGAGAAAGGCGCTAGATTTAAACAATGGACGCCGGCCACGGAATTTCACGATTTTCAGGTACTGACTCGAGTATAAGCCGAGGGGTATACTTCAGCCCTAAAAAAAGGGCTGAAAAACTCGGCTTCTACTCGAGTATATACGGTATTACCTCTGTATTAAGAGCTGGCGTCACAGTCCCAACACAATAGACATAGCTAAGCATTCAGCTTTATGCAGTCTGCAGCATAACTTCAGAAAAGGACGGAGGAAGGCTTCTACTGCAAAAACCTTGTGCATGCAATGTCTTCAGTGCCAAAAGGCCCTTAATGCCGCGTACACACGATCATTTTTCCCGTCGGGAAAAATTACATTTTTTTTTTTCGCAGAGAAAAACGATCGTCTGTGGGCTTTATGCCGTTTTTCTCGTTGAGAAAAACGGCAGGAAAAACGACGAGAAAAATTAGAACATGTTCTAAATTTTCTCATCGTTTTTTCCATCATTTTTTTCCGCGGCAGTTTTCCCATAGGGAGACACTGCCGCGGAGCCCACAGACGGTCGTTTTTCTCGTCAAAGAAAAAAATGACGGGAAAAACGGTCGTGTGTGGGGGAACATGCCGTTCCCTCGTTTTTCATTTTTTTTCATGCCGTGATTCACGGCGGTGTTTTCACCGCCGTGAATCACGATCGTGTGTACGCGGCATAATTGTTTGTTTTGATGCACAGCATTTTTGTATACATTGAAGACCACAAACTGCTACAATTTGCAGTTTATCTACAAGGTGCATTTTTTCAGACCTGGACTGAAAACGAGTGGTATTCAAAGCCTTTTTAGATTAGTAATTCTCAAAGTTTTGTTGTCTACAGGCCACTTTGAAGATGAGACATCGACACTGTGGACAGCCTTGTCTATGTTCATGTCTTACCCTATAAACTCACAAGTTTAGACAGATGTATTTCCTTTCCTCATTCCTCTTACTGAATTACCGATAACTCCTTGTCACTTTATGTACCTTTATACTTTTGCCATGTAGTGTCAGTTCTTTTCATTCTCGGAATTGGACTGCTTTCCATGTTTTGTTTGCTTGTTTGTCTCCTTTTTTTCACTTGCTTGCTCTGATATTATTATTATTATTATTTTTTTTCTGTGAAATCACTGTTCAGATCTCTCTGTGCCAAGTTTATTGTTCTGTTTTCAATTGTTTTTTTCGTTTTACAAAATAAAGTAATACAATTTAGTATACGTTTTTACATTGTTGAGGCTATCAGTAATGGTAAAGACATACAGTAGTATCAAAATCGGGGATATCAGTATAGTCCTGTATCTCAATCTGGTGGTCCTCGCAAACGCTGAACTATTTGAGAACAATCCACATTTTTAATACCGACCTGTTTTCACTCCAAAGAAAGAAAAAACGCATATAAGAAAAAAAAAGCGGAAAAAACATATGCTTGAACTACAATAAAGACCATCTGAAGCTCTATGCAGAGGAGGAAGGCCAGCTTGCACCAGTCCCCACTGTACGATCCAGCTAGTAGAACCCTCAAATTCATTATTCAAAATGAAGTTTAGCGCCCTGCTCCTTTTGGGTAGGCGCTAGTGGTAAATTTAGTTGTTTAGCTCAGAATAATTGTACCAAATTATTGGTCTCTGTTCCAGTTCAGTTGCACATTTTAAACCTGACTGTAGGTGTCACCACAGGTCAAGGTTGGAAATGCAGTAGGCTGGGTGCATTGGGTATTCCTTTACCAGAAACAGCACAGTGGGAGTGGTCACCCACTGTGCATTCTGGGAGAGGGTACTTAAGGAGCAGACACAGTGTTTCCAGGGTCTTCCGATCCTGACCTGATGGCCCTCCTGGCCTCAGGGATGTGTTAGCAGTTTTTTTCTGCCTCGGGGCCTGCAGACCCGAGGCTCCGGTGCTGAGAGTAGGCCCAGGAGTTTCTGGGGCCTACTGATCCAGGGATGGTCCTGTGTCGCCTTGCCTGTGGGAAGGGACCGAACAATTGACTCAATTGGAGGACGCATCCGGATAAAAATCTACCTCACAGTGCTGCCGGCTGGCTGAAAGATCCTGGTACTGTGTGTTATGTTTTCAGAACTTTACCAAGCATGTGATTACCCAAGTCTGTGGCAGAGACTTTTGAACGAGCTTGCACCGGCTGCTGGGTCGGTGAGGGAGGCCTATCCGGTGGTTGCTAGATCCAGTGTGGAAGCTGTTTGTCTTCTGGATTAAAGAAAGTACCCGTGATCCGCAAAAGTAAGGTACCTGAATCTCTCCCAACCCTCCATCCCTCTGTCTGGCGTTCTTTAACAAAACCCTTGAGAAAAAAAAACGTATGCCTCGTACACACGACCGTTTTTTTCGGCAAGAACCAGCAAGAAAATTGCTGGCAGAGCTTTCTTGCCGAGTAAACCGTGCGTGTGTACGAGGCTTTCAGGTTTCTCGTCAAAACTGGCCAGAATCTCGACGCGAAAAATAGGGAACCTGATCTCTATTTTCTCGTCGGGGATTCTCGTTGGCCTGTTTCCCGACGAGAAACCCGAGAGTGTGTACGCTTACCTGTCGCCGTGGAAACCCGCGCATGCTCGAAATGACTGACACATGCGCGGTAGCTTCCTAGGCATAGGTAGGGTGTAGCAAGATGGCGGCGACGGCATTGAATGTGACGAGCGCACGCTTGTCGTAGTCGATGACGTCACCGCGTTCGTTCCATTCAAAAGAACGGCGGTTCTTTTGAATCAAGCGTGTGTACACTCGGCCGGGACAAGATTCTTGTCAAGAATCTCGCCAGGGAATAACGACAGGTTTTTTCCTGACGAGATTCTTGGTCGTGTGTACTAGGCTTAAGTGTTTGGTGCAGACATTTGTGAACAACTCTTCAAGAAAGACCCCTAAGACGGACGTGGTGAACAGTAAGGTAATGGCAGGCCCAAAATCATAAACCAGCGGCCCCTGCAGGGGTATTGCTACATGTGAGGGCTCGAGTCCGGCATTTGCCGTTACCGACCGCAACTCAAGTAAGCTGTTCACCGGGGCTTTAACTACAGAGAGCTTTGGACTGTGTCATTTTCTGAAAAAGGGGGTAATTTGCGGATCACTTAGTCATGTGGGCTGTGGGCGGAGCCAAGAAAGAGAAAAACCCGCGAACTACGTGACTGAGGAGACAAGTGGGAGGAGTTCCTGCCTACTTTCTGCGTGAGACGCCGCGTGTGTGTCCAACACTTGGAAAGAATCGGAACACCGCCATGTCTTCAGCTCTGTCGATGCAGTGTGCTATGGGGCCCAGGATGCTTTCTGTGGGTGCTATGCTGCTGAGAGCTATGCTGATGGATACCGGCATTCGTCTGAGACCGCATGGGAGGTTCGTGCTGTACACAATTGGAGATGTGGAAGCATTGGGTATGCTGTGCAACAGGTGCAAAGGACTGGCTATTCACCCCCGTCCATTTGTTCGATGTCTACGGTTCGGGGAGTACCTGTTTGCTGTGGAGCAACCCACCATGCCGCCCCGTGCTTACAGAGTGGACTCGGCCACGGGCAATGTAACAAAGGAAGCTTCTGCTTTTAATCCTGCGGCTAGATCTGCGCTTGCCGCATCTGCTACAGCGACTATTCCAGAGGGAGATGGCGCTGTTACTGCCATTGAGGAGTCATCAGCGGACAACGCTACTGCTGTTACCTCTACTACTGTTACCTCTGCTGCATTTGGTCCCGCTGCACCTGTCCAAAAGAAGGTGGGATACGTAAAAGCCTCCTGTGGCCGCGGTCGAGGCCTATCCCAAAGACTACCCGGACCGGATGCAGAGGAAAGTTTGATTCCTGAGAAGTCCACGACAGGAACGGGTGAGAGATCTGGGGAAAATGTACATAAGGGAACTGTCTGCAAATATATGCCCGCGGAGGAGTTACGGGACTCTGAATTAGACTCTTTATCAGACATCTCTGGGGACGATGATTTGTTCGAGACCATGTCTCAAGAGATGCTATAGGCCAATGGAGATGATGTTGCTTCGGCCTTCACCTTTTCTGAATGGGCAGATATGGGCTCGGGTAAGACAACACCCAGTGTGGAAACCCCAGTTGCTACTAATGAAATCCTGCCCAGAGGTACCAGTTTGTTTGGGTCAGGAAAATTGTCTGTTAATGCTATGGTACACAAGTCTCCAACTTCTTGTATACCTCCCGGACTTGGAAGCACCAGATCTTTGCCTAGGCTTGCCCGGTCACAAAGATTACTCAACAAGCGGGTAGCCACTGAATACGGACTGGAGTTTCCTTACGTTCCAAGTGAGATCATGCAAGAGATCGAGGCCAACAGAGAGAAATGGTACAGTGAGGCTGTTTGGGACTATTTGGCCGTGCCTAAACCGTTCCGGAGAGCAGGTCATTCTCCTATTATGAATGATCGCTTTAATGGGTGCTTGTTGCACTGGAGCTACGGTAGACACAATCATGCTGACAAAGTGGTTATCTGCAGGCCTGGAAAGGACAACTATGTGTATTTCATCACCACTTTAGACAAACAGGGGAAACCACTGACTCTGCCTGATCCCCGATTTTACTGGTGATCATCTACAGTGACTGTTCTGGTTGTCACTTTGCTAAAGAAGAAGATTTTTATTTTTTTTCCTTTTAAAGCTCTGTGGGATATAGCTAGGTAGTGTTAGGTTACCAGAAACTTCGGAGTCAAGATTCCTCTACCTGGTCCAGTACTTGTGTTTTTAAGGACTCTGTCGTGTTGTTCTTCTAGGTGGTGGGAGTTTGCTCAACAAAACTGGACTTCGTTTCTTTTACATCTAGCTACCCACACACAAAAATAAATATGGGTAAAGAAAGGCTAATTTCTTCGGGAGTTAGGCTTTGCTTCCCCTTGTACAATGAGGCATTTTATATGATTGCCTGTGTCTGTCTGTTTTGTCTTTTAGGTACATGGATCTTCTGTCAAACTACTGGAGAATGAGAGAGAGAGAGAGAGAGAGAGAGAGAGACATACATTAATTTGACTTTGCTGTATGTGCATGTTAAATTTGTATTTCTTTGCTACCTCACCCTTTCCCTTCCCCATCCAAGTTTTTGTTATTCAGGTATCGACTCTCAGGAGTGAGCCCTCGTACACACGGCCGAGATTCTCGTTGAAAAAAACATGTCGTTTTTTTCGACGAGATTCTTGGACAAGAAACTTGTCCCGGCCGAGTGTACACACGCTCGTTTCAAAGAACCCGCGGTTCTTTGAATGGAGCGTACGCGGTGATGTCATCGACTACGACGAGCATGCGCTCGTCACATTCGATGCCGTCGCCGCCATCTTGGTATACCCTACGTATGCCTAGGAAGCTACCGCGCATGCGTCGAATTCATTTCGAACATGCGCGGGCTTCTGGGAGGACAGGTAAGTGTACACACACTCACTTTTCTCGTCGAGAAACATGCCGAGGAGAATCTCAACGAGAAAATAGAGAGCAGGTTCTCTATTTTCTCGTCAAGGTTTCTTGTCGGTTTTCTCGACGAGAAACCCGATAGCCGCGTACACACGACCGATTTACTCGGCAAGACCTCTCTGCCAGCAAGTTTCTTGCTGGTTCTTGCCGAGAAAATCGGCCGTGTGTACGAGGCCTGAGAGTCAAATTTTTCTCGACGATGAGAACATCGTCTGTTGCGGTGGGGGAAGTGTGTAGTGCCCTGCTCCTATTGGGTAGGCGCTAGTGGAAAATTTAGTTGTCTGAGCTGTAGTTTAGCTCAGAATAATTGTACCAAATTATTGTTCTCTATTCCAGTTCAGCTGCACATTTTCCACCTGACTGTAGGTGTCGTTGTCACCACAGGTCAAGGTTGGAAATGCAGTAGGCTGGGTGCATTGGGTATTCCTTTCCCAGAAACAGCGCAGTGGGAGTGGTCACCCGCTGTGCATTCTGGGAGAGGGTACTTAAGGAGCAGACACCGTGTTTCCAGGGTCTTCCGATCCTGACCTGATGGCCCTCCTGGCTTCAGGGATGTGTTAGCAGTTTTTTTCTGCCTCGGGGCCTGCAGACCCGAGGCTCCAGTACTGAGAGCAGTGGCGGTGCATCCATAGTGGGCGCAGGAGCGCCGCCCCCTCTCACTCCTGCACCCGTCACTCACAATAATACATAGGTTCATGCATTGTATGGACCTATGTATTGTCGCCGCCGCTGCTGCCCACTATTTAGATGGCCGACCCCCTGTTGAGCGCCGGCCATCTGAATAACAGCGGCTGGTTGGTTTTTGGAAGTGCCTATCAGAGCCAGTGGGCTGTAATTGGCTTCCAAATAGTTAACCAGAGGACGCACGGGGGTGCGTTCCCTGGGTAACACTGACCGGTGTTTCAGCCAATTGGGTTCACCGGGTCTGGTTACCGGTAACCTGATTGGCTGAAGCGACATCGAGGGCTGGAGAAGACATCGAGGACGGAAGAAGGACCCAAGGAAGGTAATTGCAGGGCTGGGGGGAAACTGTCTGCATTTGGGGACAAACTGGCTGCATTTGGGGACACACTGGCTGTATATGGGGACAAACTGGCTGCATTTGGGGGGAAACTGGCTGTATATGGGGGGAAACTGGCTGTATATGGGGGGAAACTGGCTGTATATGGGAGGAAACTGGCTGCATATGGGGACAAACTGGCTGCATATGGGGACAAACTGGCTGCATATGGGGACAAACTGGCTGCATTTGGGGACAAACTGGCTGCATATGGAGACAAACTGGCTGTATTTGAGGGGGAAAACTGGTGGCGTTTAGGCACAGTGGCTGCGTTTTAATGGGCACAGTGGCGGCAATTGATTTTTTTTTTTCAGTTTGTTTGCGACCCCCCCAAAAATTTTGAGCACCAGCCGCCACTGACTGAGAGTAGGCCCAGGAGTCTCTGGGGCCTACTGATCCAGGGATGGTCCTGGCTCGCCTTGCCTGCGGGAAGGGACCAAACAATTGAGGACTCAATTGGAGGACGCATCCGGATAAAAATCTACCTCACAGTGCTGCCGGCTGGCTGAAAGATCCTGGTACTGTGTTTTATGTTTTCAGAACTTTACCAAGCATGTGATTACCCAAGTCAGTGGCAGAGACTTTTGAACGAGCTCGCACCGGCTGCTGGGTCGGTGAGAGAGGCCTATCCGGTGGATGCTAGATCCAGTGTGGAAGCTGTTTATCCTCTGGATTAAAGAAAGTACCCGTGATCCGCAAAAGTAAGGTACCTGAATCTCCCCCAACCCTCCATCCCACTGTCTGGAGTTCTTTAATAAAACCCTTGAGAAAAAGAGACTGTTTGGTGCAGACATTTGTGAACAAATCTTCAAGGAAGACCCCTAAGACGGACGTGGTGAACAGTAAGGTAACGGCAGGCCCAAAATCTTAAACCAGCGGCCCCTGCGGCGTTATTGCTACAGAAGTCTAAGTTCTTTAGCCACTAATACTATCAAACGTCTTCACCTTCTCCTTTTTTCTGTGCCATATATTCAGCCTTGACAAATGCGCAGAGAAGACAGCTGCAGCCCAGTGTTATCAGGGAGCTCTGTCCAAGACTAAGGGCACCTTGGTTACTGGCAATGAAGTGGGTCAGAAGAGGACGTCTTTTTTTTCCCTCTGGCATTAGCATTGAACTATGTACATACATAATAACAGTGTCAATCGATTGAGAGGAAGCTGAAGCAGCAAATGCTTAACCTCCAAAGTAGCCATTCTCAACCAGGGTTCTTCCAAAGAATGCTAGGGGTTCCCTGAGCTTTGCCTGATTGAACTTTCATCTAAGGACACTACATAATTCCAAGGCCAACGTTACTTGTCAGAGCCAGCAGCATGACACCTATAAACTTTTTAGCTCTCTGTATGGATGGCATTCTCACCACCATCCAAAGAGAGCCATTCTTCCCCTGGCCAATTTAAGGGCTTATTTGTCCCACTGAATTGAGTTTTGGAGGGGTTCCCTAAGACCTCAAAATTATTTTATTGGTTCCTCAGTGATAAAAAGTCTGAGAAAGGCTGCTCCAAAGACCCTCCAGGAGAGTGGAAGGGCGACTATGGACCACCACCACTTCTTAGTTTATACTTTAAGACCACTGGAGGTCTGTAGACCATAGTGTAAGAAATGCTGCTTTTGATGTGCATTCTTTTTCTGACCCAATAATAGCCTGGGAGTAGGAAAGTGACCAGGTTTTATTGCCGAATGCAGTAGAGAAAAAGTCAGATCACCAAACTGGCTCTGTTGTGTGGCAGGACTGGGCCGACAGACCTACAAATCCTTTTAGGCTCGCCATACCCATTAAAATCTGATTTATAAAATCTCCTATCAATACATCTACCAAATAACTATGCAGTGCAAGGATCTACTTGACTGGATTGGTTAGATCATTTAGCTGCTTGGGAGCAAGGTGAAGTGTGGTGTGGTGGGCAGTAAACCCACAAGTCCAAAATAGGCAAGAGCAGTATATTCTGTAGAAAGTTCCAACTCAGTGCGGGTAGGCACAACTGTTTGGAGCCACTTACGGTCTGTCGACTTGGAAGATGCTGACAGTGTCTGCAATGAGGAGTGGAATTCGCCCTGGTCAGTCCACACCCAAAGGGGATGCTTTCTGAAACAAGGTAGACTTAGTCCCTGCACTGTCCCTCCTCCTCCAGAACCTTTCCCTAAGTGCTTTCCCTGTCAGACAGGGAACTTATCCAAATTCTATCCACTCGCAAAATGTGCGCCAAACTCGGTGGGCCCATGTCTTAAATAGACACTACCCTGGCCCAAGATAGCCGCTAAGGTCACAGGGGCATCAAAGTCCCATCAGACAGCTGTTCCCCCCTGGTGACTGCAGGAAGTCATAGAGGAACCAAGTTCCTTACGACTTCCTTTCCCTCCTACATTGCCGCTTCGGTCGAGTGCCCTCTACAGTGGGGAGCACAGACTGCACCTGCCTACATGCTCATAGTACATTGTTTCAGTAAATCTGAAGTTGATTGTACAAAGATTCTATGGTTAGATTGTAACGTGTGTGTGTGTGGTGACCCTAACACTGCTGCCATATATTTCAATTGTGCATTTGCTGTTTGCCTGGAGTTTAGCTTTTAATGGGTTTTCTCAATGATTTTATTAACCGTAAACTACAGTTTGTTTGGCAAGGCACTCGCCATATGGTCGCTCTGCCGTTCTGTTATAAATGACCTCTTACATTGGAACCTTTGTTTTATTACTGTGTCATGGAATGGCTACACTAATGCCAGGAATCCTATGTTCAGTTAAAATGTATACAGCTCCATGGGATGTTTATGTTCTCTGTCGGCCTCCACACCACAAGCGCTCCTGTGTCTATAAAATCTAAGTACATTTTATTTCATCAGGAGGTGCCAAAATATATAACAGAGAGATGCGAGATGGTAGGCTCGCACGGATGAGGGAGGATTCTGGGTAATGCAGTCATCAGCTGAATCTTTCTTTGTCTTCCCAAAGAATGGCCATCAATCACATGTACAGAACATCCAAACTGCCGGAGGCTGTATCCTGCCATCTTCTAGATGTGCTGGAATTGAAAATAGGAAAAAACATGGTAAAAGTACATAAATGTTTACTGTAAAAACATAGGGATGGGCAGAATTAAAGCATACACCTATAAAACGGCACAGAGAGATGTTTTAAGAGCAAAAACTCGAATTTGGTCTACATTACTCATACAAAAGGGAAATTACTTCTTCATTGATGTTCTACCTTACTTGTAAATAGTAATTAAAGTAGGTCTAAAGCCAAAACCTTTTTTTTTTTTTGGAAGGAGTGGGGAGTAGTTTTAAAACTACCATCAGAGCTATTTTTTGGCTGTTTCTCATTTTAGAGATTTCAATTGGCTTTCTGTCCTGTAGACACAACAGGAAATGAGAAGAAACCTCCCCAAACCCACTCCTAAGCCGGTCATACACAGAGCAAACTTTGGCCAGTTCTCGATGAACCAGACGCAAATTACTCAGTGGATAGATCTGTTTGCTACCTCTCAATTACATCTCTTAAATGAAAAATCCAAGGAGCCGGGCCAAAATACACTATATTATCAAAAGTATTGGGACGCCTGCCTTTACACACACATGAACTTTAATGGCATCCCAGTCTTAGTTCGTAGGGTTCAATAATGAGTTGGCCCACCCTTTGCAGCTATAACAGCTTCAACTCTTCTGGGAAGGCTGTCCACAAGGTTTAGGAGTGTGTCTATGGGAATGTTTGACCATTCTTCCAGAAACGCATTTGTGAGGTCAGGCACTGATGTTGGAAAGGAAAGGCCTGGCTCGCAGTCTCCACTTTAATTTATCCCAAAGATGTTCTATCGGGATTAGATCAGGACTTTGTGCAAGCCAGTCAAGTTCCTCCACCCCAAATTCGCTCATCTATGTGTAGCGGGGTATTGCCCTTTTATCCCGCAGAGACTACATTACCCAGTAGACATTGAGACGTCCAGGGTGCATTGCCCCACGCAGGGACTGCTGGGGTCGACTTTCTAAGAGAAGGCGGGGCGGAAATCTTTCTCTTTGGACACCGCCCGCCCAGCAAGTGGAACTCCTGTCTGAGTTTGCTGTGACGTTAGGCCCGAAGCCTGGGCCCTTTTCCAAAGAGCCTTCCACTCTCACCGAGGAACCTGAAGGACGTCTCTCCATTGTTGCTGCATCGTTGCCAGGAGGACCGAAGACCCGGATGTCGAGAGATCTGTGTACTTAGACACAGCAGCGGAAGAAACGGACACGGACTGGTCCGGTTGGGTGAGAGAGCACCTGTTCAGAGACAGATACAGTATCCCTTGTGGATTACAGTTTATTCTTCAAAGTGCACCACCGTTTTGCAGGGAAATCTTTGCTAGCAGACTTTCACTTAGTTCAGTCAGGCCTGACTGGGTAGCGTAGATATTGCTGGGCGCCATCTTGTCCACGAGGGAGAATAGCTGCAGCGGGGACATTTAGGGTTGCATAGTACTGTATACTTGTCTGCTCATTTAAATACTGTTTATTGCAGGGCTCTGCACATGACATGTACACTGTTGTTCTTTTGCTTACAAATCAAATTTGAGTAAATACTTAAGGGTCAGGTATACTGGTGTTGGTGTCATTTACTCAGCAGAAGTGCCGGTTAAATATAGTTTTAACTAATTGCTGTGTGTTCTTGTCATAGGATTGTGTCACCATGAGTTGCAGGCCACACAATTCTATCATCCCCTACTAACTGTGTCAAGGGAGGGTAGAGCCGATTGCCAGGGGTTGACAGCGCTGCACTACAGGGCCCAAAAATAATACAAGCAGTCCTCTTAGCTGGGGGTACCGCTACATATGTCTTTATGGACCTTGCTTTGTGCACTGGTCCAAATCATTTGGTGGAGGGGGGATTATGGTGTGGGGTTGTTTTTCAGGGGTTGAGCTTGGCCCCTTAGTTCCAGTGAAAGCATACATACCTAATTGCGTATACTGTTGGTGAGCTTATTTTCCTTCGATGTACTATAAGATCAAATATGTATCCTTATACTATGTAAATATTAATACATTGTTGGAATGATAATTTTCCAGATATATACATGTAGCACCCTTGTCCTAAACAGGGGCGCTAGTAAATTTAGTGGTGCTAGGTGGTAACTAGCCTGGCTAGTTTGTACTCTTTGATCAAATGGCTTTTCTCTAAAGCTTGGGTTTAACTGTAATTTCTCTCATTTGTTAATAGGTGGCACTGTTACCTTTGGCATTAGAATGATAGATTACAGTGAATTCAGGTTATGAGTGAATATGCTCTTCTCAGCCAATCAGCAGGAGTTTCTTTGAGCCGCAGATGCTGCTGGGAGAGGCTATTTATTTGGAGACAGTCAGGTGATCAGGGTTTTTTCCACCCAGGCTGCAGCCTGGGTGGGTGTGTGTGGAACAGCAGCTGAGGTGTAGGCCTGAAGCCTGAGGCCTAACCACGTGTAAAGGGGGCTCGGCCTGAAGGGAGCCTGATCTCTGCCGCGAGGCAAGGAAGAAGTTGCCAGAGGGTCAACCACTCTTGTTGCCGGAGGCAGGTGTTAAGGAATGCAGTTCTGAAGGAGTACCAGAGGAGACTCTTCATCAGCCGGGGACTGTAAAAGTACCCAGGAAAGCTTAAGGAGAGAACTCATCCATTAGGTACAGCGGGTAGCTGTGAGTAAAGCTTGAATTTATATTTTTTGTCACCATTTTGAACGCCACATTATTTTATTTTTATGAAGAATTGAAAAGCCAGATACGACTTTGCCAAAAAACATCTAAAAAAGCCAGACCAGTTCTGGAAAAGCATTCTTTGGACAGATGAACATAAGATTAAAGGGGTTGTAAAGGATAAATTTTTTTTTAAAAGTAACAAACATGTTATACTTACCTCCACTGTGCAGCTCGTTTTGCACAGAGTGGCCCCGAACCTGGTCTTCTGGGGGCCCTCGGCGGCTGTCTCGGCTCCCCGCAAGAAATAACCCCCCCTCATGCGAGCTCTCTAACATGGGGGTTAGTTCTTGCAGGCGCGCTCCCGTGATACAGCCGGTGGCTATAGCCACTCACTGTATCACTCGGCCCCGCCCCCGGCACGCCGCGTCATTGGATGTGATTGACAGCAGCGCGAGCCAATGGCCAAAGTTGAAAAAACATGAGGGTTTACAACCCCTTTAATCTGTCCCAGAATGACGGGAAGAAAAAAAGTGTGGAGAAGGCTTGGAACAGTTCATGATCCAAAGCACACAATGTCCTCTGTAAAACATGGTGGAGGCAGTGTGATGACATGGGCATGTATGGCTTCCAGTGGCACTGGGTCATTGGTGTTTGTTGATGATGTGACAGAAGCAGGCGGATGAATTCTGCAGTGTTTAGAGATATACTGTCAGCCCAGATTCAGCCAAATGCAGCAAAGTTGATTGGACGGCGCTTCACAGTACAGATGGACAATGATTCAAAACACACTGCAAAAGCAACCCAGGAACTTTTGAAGGAAAAGAAGTGGAATATTCTGCAATGGCCAAGTTAATCACCTGATCTCAACCCCGCATTTCACTTGCTGAAGGCAAAACTAAAGGCAGAAAGTCCCACAAACAAAGAACAACTGAAGACAGCTGCAGTTAGAGCCTGGCAAAGCATCAGAAAGGAGGAAACCCAGTTTTTGGTAATGGCCATGGGTTCCAGACTTCAGACAGTCATTGCCAGTGAAGAATTCTCAACAAAATATTAAAAATGAACATTTTATTTATGATTTATATTCATTTGTCCAATTACATTTGAGCCCCTAAAAATGGGGGGGCTGTGTATAAAAATGGTTGCAGTTCCTAAAATTTGTACTTGATGACCCGTGGTTGGATGTACCTGGCCTTGCCCCGACGGATCTAACCATGGATAGGCTCCTGGGTCTTAATATGGGCTAAATATATAGTTTGAACTCAACCTGGGAATGATGCTGATGAGAATGTGTATTTCTGTTATGTCCTTTGCACTATATATTTGTGTTTATTGATTTTCAATGGTAACATTTGGCAGGCACTGACAATGCAATTCTGCTTTATTTTTACATCATGTACAGTATATGTGGTTGGATATGTTCTTCTGGGTTGTATGTAACCAATAAAAGTTTTTTCTTGGATAAAAAAAAATAAAAAAATGTATGTGATATTTATGTTCAACCCCTTGAATTAAAGCTAAAAGTCTGCACTTCAAATCCATTTGCATTGTTTCGTTTTATTTTTATTCTGGTGGCATACAGAGACAAAAGTATGAAATATTGTGCCTGTGTCCAAATCTATATGGATTTACCTGTATATTGGCAATACAGTGTGTGTGTGTGTATATATGTATATGTATATGTATGTGTATGTGTATGTGTGTGTGTGTGTGTGTGTGTGTATATATATAAATATATATAAAATGCCCGGACTTGAGTCTTAGAAAATTAGGAAGCTGTCTTCGTTAGCTTGCGTTTTGTTCACCTGTAATGGGCCGTAACTAATGTAACAGGTTTTCATTGAAAGATCCTTTAAAATTAAAGTGGTTCTAAAGGCTGAAGTTTTTTTTACCTTCATGCATTCTATGTATAAATTCTTCCGTGTGCAGCTTCCCCCTCAGACACCCCATATACTCACCTAAGCCTGATCCAGATCCAGTGATGTGAAGCTCTCCCCGGTCTTCCTCCTCATTGGCTGAGACACAGCAGCGGGATCTGCTGCTTTCAATCGCAGCCAGTAAGGGAGCTGGGCGGAGCTGAGCCACACTCTCATAGACACACAAAGACAGTTTGAGAGCGAGCACATATGAGTGCCCCCGGGGCAAGCAGCTTGCTCTGGGGGCACTCAGCAGGGGGGAGGGACCAGGAGTGCCAACGGTGGACCCGAGAAGAGGAGGATCGGGGCTGCTGTGTGCAAAACAAGTGCACAGAGCAGGTAAGTATAACATGTTTGTTATTTAAAAAATAATAATCTGACCCATTAAAAACACTTTAACCTATAGGTCAGCCTTTCTAAACCGTTTTACACCAGAAGAACCCTTCAAATACATTTCTGGGTCTCAGGGAACCCCTGCTGAAATTAATTATTTGGGGGTCATTGGGAAGAATGTTTCTTACATTGATGGTCAGTGGGAAAAATGCCTCCTTACAGTGATTGCCAGCATGCCACTACTAAAGCTCCACCAGACCAAACTCTTTATGGAGCTGGCTTTGGGCACAGGGGCACGGTCAGGCTGGAAGCAGTGGCTGTTGGTGCTAAAAAAAATTGGGGGGGGCGCAAACAAACTAAAACAAATTTGAAAAAAAAAAACATCAATTGCAGCCACTGTGCCATCAAATGCAGCCACTGTGCCATCCAATGCAGCCACTGTGCCATCCAATGCAGCCACTGTGCCATCAAACGCTGCGACTGTGCCCATCAAACGCTGTGACTGTGCCCATCAAATGCTGTGACTGTGCCATCAATTGCTGCCACTGTGCCATCAATTGCAGCCACTGTGCCATCAAATGCAGCCACTGTGCCATGAAAAGCAGCCACTGTGCCATCAAAAGCAAAGCTGCCACTGTGGCATCAAAAGCTGACACTGTGCCATCAAATGCTGCGACTGTGCCATCAAAACCTGCGACTGGGCCCATCAAACGCTGCCACTGTGCCATCAAATGCTGCCATTGTGCCATTAAATGCAGCCACTGTGCCATCAAACGCTGCGACTGTGCCATCAAGTGCTGCCATTGTGCCATTAATTGCAGCCACTGTGCCATTAAATGCAGCCACTGTGCCATCAAACGCTGACACTGTGCCATCAAAAGCTGACACTGTGCCATCAAAAGCTGACACTGTGCCATCAAATGCTGACACTGTGCCATCAAATGCTGACACTGTGCCATCAAATGCTGCCACTGTGCCATCAAATGCAGCCACTGTGCCATCAATTGCAGCCACTGTGCCATCAATTGCAGCCACTTTGCCATCAAACGCTGCCACTGTGCTATCAAACGCTGCCACTGTGCCATCAAACTCTGCGACTGTGCCCATCAAATGCTGTGACTGTGCCATCAATTGCTGCCACTGTGCCATCAATTGCAGCCACTGTGCCATCAAATGCAGCCACTGTGCCATGAAAAGCAGCCACTGTGCCATCAAAAGCAAAGCAGCCACTGTGCCATCAAACGCTGCCACTGTGACATCAAAAGCTGACACTGTGCCATCAAAACCTGCGACTGGGCCCATCAAACGCTGCCATTGTGCCATCAAATGCTGCCATTGTGCCATTAAATGCAGCCACTGTGCCATCAAACGCTGACACTGTGCCATCAAATGCTGCCACTGTGCCATCAAAAGCTGACACTGTGCCATCAAATGCTGCGACTGTGCCATCAAATGCTGCCACTGTGCCATCAATTGCAGCCACTGTGCCATCACATGTTGCGACTGTGCCATCAAATGCTGCAACTGTGCCCATCAAACGCTGCCAGTGTGCCCATCAAATGCTGCCACTGTGCCAAATGCTTCCAGTATGAGTGTGCCCCCCGCCCGCTCGCTGTCTGCCCGGCACTTACCCTGTCTTGTTGGGCAGTGGGTGACGGCGACGAGCGGGGTCCTTCATGTCTCCTGCACTTCTTCCGTCCTCATGTCCTGTCAGGCGTCCAATGGCGGCGCCTGTTGTAATCAGCGAACACACCGCAGTGCGCCCGCTGTTTACCCTTTTGGAAGCCTATTAGAGGCCACAGGCTCTAATCAGGAAGGCTATTAGAGCCTATGGCTCTAATCAGGCGCTTCCAAAACACACCCGCCACTGTAATTCATATGCCCGGCGCCCAACGCTGTATCCTGGCCTAGGCCAACAAGGCCCTGGCCTAGGGCAGCACTTTGCAGGGGGGCAGCACAGAAAGAGTCCCCGCCAGCTTGTGCTTCACTGTTAGTTTAACACAAGCTGCTTCTAATTTTGACTGTCCTATCAGTCTGGACCACAAACCTTCCTCACTGCGCTATGTTTTCTTTTGCACCATTGGCATGGTATATCTTCTTAGTCCTCTCCATAAAATTATCAGAATTTTTTTTTTTTCCTTTTGGATAGAGTAATGGAGAGTTATAGCCCCAGTCAGTTTATTTTTTACCATCCCTGACCCATTGCAGAGATTTTCCTTTACTTCCTGCCCCATAGCCAAACAGGAAGTGAGAGGAATTCTATGCAAATTAAGGGAATCCATTGCCCCCCCTCCCCAAGGCCCTAAGAACTAGTGTCCCCACTCGAAAATTTCAGGGTGGGTCTTAAACAGAAAGGGGTGTGGCCTTGACAGGAAGGGGTGGGTCATATTAATTAGGGAGCGCGCTACCGTTTAGTCAGGCCTAGGGCAGCACAAAACCTAAATACACTACTGCCGGCGCCCGACGAGGGGCCGGGCACATGAATAGGGGGCAGCAGCGGCAACCATAGATAGATTCATGCAAGGCATGTGTAGCGCCCTCCCCAATATTTGGGGGCGCTATGTTTGAAATTTAAGGGTGGTCTGAGCCAGTAGTTGAGCTCAGACATGTTATTGTTCTAAATTTTGCTTCTGCTCTGGGTGTGATGCTGCCTGGCAGTAATGTTCCCTGTTCGCCTGTAGGTGGCACTGTCACCACCGGCATAGGTTGAACTACAGGGGGTATCACAACACCTTGGGTGTCCTTTCTCGGCAGCCATGCAGTGGGCGTGGTCTACCCACTGTGCATGCTGGGAGAGGGTACATAAGGAGCAGATGCCATTAATTGGGGTCCGTTCTGGGGTTCCGTCCTGTGAGCCCACCCGTTGGTGTACGCGCCTCGTGGCCTGCATGGCACGGGGTGCGTGTGTGTTCTGGCCCCGGGCACTTTCAGCCCGAGGCTACATCACTACCTGTTAGGCCCAGCTCTACTGGCTGGGGTCTACACCTCAGGAAAGGATCCCAGGCTACCCACCTGCAGGAAGCCCATGCTTGGAAAAGGAGACCAGGGGAGGATCTGTCCCAGAGGAGACTAGCGACGGTACTGCTGTCTCGGGAGGAGGCCTGGAGCTCACCTAAGGAGGGATCCATCATCCATCATTACAAGCCCTGCAATACGCCAATCTGGCATAAAGGTTCTCTCACTATTGCTTGGCTGGGAGATTCGTGACTTTTAATAATTCTGTGGCAGAGGATTCCTGATCGTATCCCTACTTTCTAAAAGATAGGATTGATTCGTGCTTCATCCCAGCTGGTAGGACCACTAAACCGGACTATCCGTGTGAGCAATACCCACTCAGGCTTGAGTGGCGACGATTGCAACTTTAGTGCTGCGTACCTGAACCGTCCCCTGTTCTTCTCTCATATCTGACTTTCCTCTGAAGTTTCCCTCAGCAAAAGTAAATAAAGCCTGACTGTTTGGGTTTTACATTTGTGTGGACATTGGCCTTTTTTGGAAACTTTCTTTCTATACCCTGACAACGGAAGCCTAGGAGGTAGTTCGCAAGACCCAACAAAACCAGCCGGTCCCTTAAATGGGTGTAAGGCTGCACATGAATCTATCTATGGTGAGAGATAGAGAGTGACAGGAGGGGGGGGGGGGGGGGGCGGCGCTACTGCGC
This sequence comes from Rana muscosa, assembly GCA_029206835.1. Lineage (NCBI taxonomy): Eukaryota > Metazoa > Chordata > Amphibia > Anura > Ranidae > Rana > Rana muscosa. The sequence goes on along the minus strand of CM055124.1, from coordinate 55,861,978 downwards.
CCTTTATGGACGCGCCGCCACTGGCTGGAAAAGAAAAGAGTCTTCCTTAAACTGTTGGAAGCGCAAAATTGTGCACAATTGTCTAAAATGTCTTTGTATGCTAGTACCCTTCACTGGAAACACTTGATCTTGATAATTTGGAGAGGTGTCAACAAATGTCTGGCCAAATAGTGTAGCTGTCAATCTGTCTATACTACTTGGTCTGCCAGCATGCCATGCAATCGCAAAGAAAATACTAGCAAGAACAGGGAGTGCTTTTTTCCACATATTTTTTGAACAGTCACCTTTTCTTGGCAGACTTTCCGCTGACCCTGCCTGCCCACCCAATTTACAATTTCACTGTCCTTATGCCAGGACAAAGCACACAAGCCTCAATCCTCTGCCCCCACCTACAGGCTACCTTGTATGCTTCATTAAAAAAAAAAAGGGCGTTTTGCGCCATGCTGTAAACAGATTTGGCAAAACCGTACTCGCTAAGTAAACACAAAACCCTTTTCTTGTATCTTTTTTAAACATGCACTCCTCTCATTCACAGGCCTGCCTGATGAAAGGGTCTATTTCTAGAATCTCGAGGGACTGTCGGAGCCTGAAAACAGAAAGAAAAAAGGAAATGGAAGTCTTAACAGACCATGCTGAGAGGACAATCAGCGATGGGCTGAAAGAGGGGGAAAGGAAGGGAGCTGAAAGTTTGTGACAGTGACACTGACTCCAAAATTAGTTTAGAAAAGTTTCCTCCCGACTTTATGGGGCCAAGGGAAGCGGGAGAACAACTGCTTTGGCTGACAGGTCGTCAAGGTTCTGCTGTAAGCCAGGACTAATTAAAGAGGGGAACAGCTATCCATTCTCCAGAGAGAACAGATACAGCAAATATGCTTGTCTCCCCCCTCCTTTACCAGGATTACAGGGCAGAGGGGGTGTGCTAACAGCAGATTCACATGACTATTTTTAGCTTCCACCAAAATGAAAAGCCTTGGCCATTGCACAGAGGAATCTGCTAGCAGTAATGCCATAGCTCCCAACTGTCCCTGATTTCGAGGGACTGTCCCTGATTTGTAGCAATGTCCCTCTGTCCCTCATTTCTCCTCATTTGTCCCTCATTTTGGTCTGATCTATATAGATGTATATGTAGCACTACCCCCGTAGGAGCTGCTGGTTAGTTTTGGTCTGCCGTTACCCCACTGTTCTCCGTGTTGGCTCAAAGTCTAGGGTTAAAAAGTTGCATAAAACACGGTCGCCAGTCACTGAGTCTTTTCCAATGCTTTTTTATTAACCACAACGTTGGCAGAATGAGGGATGGAGGATTAGGGGAAGTTCAGGTACCTGGTGCAGATCACTGAGACACTTGAGATCCTGGAGACAGGTATACTTGCTGTCACTGGATCTTGCTCACCCGGATAGGCCCCTCTCACCGGCCTAGCAGCCGGGATGATGCACGGACAAAATTAAAGTCTCTGCCACAGACTTGATAATCAGAATTTCCAAAGTTCAAGCACAACTGCACAGTATAAGAAAGTCCTTTAAGCCGACCCAGCAATACTGTGAGGCAGACTGGTTGAGATGCATCCTCCAATTGAGGCCCCAGGCTCCTCTCGGGATGCCAGCCTTCTGCTGCATTTTCTCCAAGATGAGTCCTCCCCTGGTTCCTCTAATTGCTCGGCTTCTTACTGCAGGACAGACAGCATAGCATAGGATCACCCTCGAACCAGTAGGCCCCAGACAGCTTCTGGGCCTACCTTCAGTAACGAAAGCCCCAGGCCAGCAGACCCAGAGGCAGAAGAGGAGTTGTCAAATACCTCCGGCCAGGGTGGCCACGAGGTGAGAGAGAGACTCCAAAAATGGCGTCCGCCCCTTAAGTACCCTCTCCCAGCATGCCCAGCGGTATCAACCTCCCACTAGGTCGCCTCTGGGAAAAAGCACCCAATACACCTCGGCTTGTTGTACCTTCCAACACGAACCAGAGGTGGCAGCGACACCTGCTGGTAACCGCGGGAAATACACCCAACTCAGCCAAAGCTGGAACATAGGCCAATTTAGCCAAAACATGAAATCTGAACTAACTACAGTTCAGACATCCCACTAAATTTAGATAATAGCGCCTGGTCAACAGAAGCAGGGCGCTACATATATAAAATGCACTTTTTATCTATCAAAAAGTGTTTCCCAGTGCTAAACCTTTCATCCAATTTCTAAATTGCTGCATTTGTAAATTCCAAAAGCCAATATAAAGGAATCGTACTGGTAAAAAAAGCACTTGTGGGTATAACCAATCTTGTTTTTTGTTCAAATCTCCTTTAAGGGGGTGTGGCAAGAGGTGTGTCCTATGCCTGCATACTTTTTCTGATAGGTGTCCCTCATTCCCATCTCAAAAAGTTGGGAGGTATGAGTAATGCAACATATATAAAGGAGAACGCAGGATGGCGTAGCTTAAACAGTAGCCAAGCTGAGCTTTGCCAGTGTATCTGACAGTCAGGCACCATTGGATATTCTGTAGCGTGAACAAATATTTTAGAACATGGCTGCCCTATCCATTCCCCAAAGACCAATGACAACATGATGGCATGGTGAACTTTCACACAGCTGCAGCATTGCGCAGTCATATGCAGTTAAAACTTGTTCTAAGAGAAATACCAAAGCTGCCATTGTTGACCTTTTTGCTGAAATTGCCTGTTGCCTTGCTATCTCTGACTTCAATACTTTGAGTCACTGACCTGGAACAAGCATGATGGAAGTCATGTCTTGGCAAAGTCTGAACTTCTTATCTCCGAACTTGTTTCTGGTCAGTGACTCGTGAGCTATTGAAGCAAATGGATCAGCCAGGGTCCTAGCATTTTCAACAGTAGAGGTCAACAATGGCAGACTACCTATTTCTCCTATCATGGGTGTAACACACCCCCTACGGAGCCACTGATGAATTTGGTCCTATTTCCATGGTCAGTGCACACAGAGCCAGGGACACAGCATTTTCTTCATTCTTCCACTGGCTCAGAAAAACAGTCTCTAGGGTTTTTATTGGGAACGATAAACTTGGATAAAGATAGGGCCCATGGGTTACCCCAGGGACCTGCAAACTGAACAACTTGAGGACCCCTCAATTTCTGGCCTGTATTCCCTCCAGCCACAGGATCATCCCTATTCACTGACGATATTCACCAGGCTCTTCCTAGTGAGCGAGATGTAGACTCACACCACCATAGGACAGCTGGATTCTTTCCCGCCAGCCTCCTCCTGGCTCTCTCCGGTGAGGTTCTCCAGACCCGACTTGATCTTTAGACACAGATCTGCGAATAGGCTCCCTAGCTAAGCCTAGCTGGGACCTTGCTGTCTTCCTTAATCACTTTCCGCCTGGCCTATCACAGAATGACGGTCGGGCGGTGGTTCATTTATCCTGACTGGACTTCGTATGACATGCAGCAGGATAACAGCCGCCGCGTGCCCGTGGGGGCGCGCTTGGGCCGATCGTTGTTGCGGCGTGTCAGTCTGACACACTGCTACACCAATCTCGGTAAAGAGCCTCTGACGGAGGCTCTTTACCACGTGATCAACCATGTCCAATCATGGCTGATCACGATGTAAACAGGAAGAGTTGTTGATTGGCTTTTCCTCACTCGCGTCTGACAGACGCGAGTAGAGGAGAGACGATCGGCGACTCTCCTGACAGGGGGGGGTCTGTGCTGATTGTTTATCAGCACGGCCCCCCCTCGGATGCCCACCCAGGACCACCAGGATGCTGCCAGGACCACCAGGGATAGCCATCACACTGGACCACCAGGTATGCCACCCTAGACCACCAGGGAAATGCCAATCTGTGTCCAGGCAGCTGCCAATCACTGCCCATCCCCAATGCCTGTCAGTGCCAGTACCACCAGGGTTGCCTCTCAGTGCCATCTAACAGTGCCCATCAGTGCCACGTATCAGTGCCCAGCAGTTCCGCCTATCAGTGCCACTCATAAGTACCCATCAGTGTAGCCTTTCAGTGCCCATCAGTGTCGCCTATCAGTGCCACCCATGAGTGCTCATCAGTGCCGCTTATCAATGCCCATCAGTGCCACCTATCAGTGCCCATCAGTGCCACCTCATTGGTGCCACCTCATCGGTGCCGCCTTATCAGTGCCCGTCAGTGCCGCCTTATCAGTGCCCATCAGTGAGGGAGAAAACGTACTTATTTACAACATTTTATAACAGAAACAAAATAAAAACGTATTTTTTTCCAAAATTTTCAGTCTTTTTTTATTTGTTTTGCAAAAAATAAAAACCGCAGAGGTGATCAAATACCACCAAAAGAAAGCTCTATTTGTGGTAACAAAATGATTTGTGGGTACAGTGTAGCATGACCGTGCAATTGTCATTTAAACAGCGACAGCGCTGAAAATTGGCTTGGGCAGGAAGGGGGGTAAGTGCCTGGTGGTTAAAGAGGCGCTCCAGGCTCCCCCCAAAAAATGAAAAGTCCGCAGCTACAAATACTCCAGCTGCTGACTTTTAATAAAAGGACACTTACCTGTCCAGAGATCCAGCAATGTCCTCACCCAAGCAGATTCTTCAATCAACATCATAAGTAAGGGAAACAGGCACTAAAGTCTTGTGGCCTCACAGTCAGTTAACTACTGCGCGAGTAGTGCTGAGCTTTGTGAATAGTTCTGTAGTCTTCCTGGACCTGTGATGTGTCCCAGAAGGCTGCGGGGGAAGGAGGAGGGGTCGAACTTCTGGCTCAGTGGCGCATCTGACTGGAAGTGGGAGCGTATACCTGTCAAATCCGGGTACCCGCTCCACCCGCAAAAAGTGCCAAATGTGGCAGCAAAGGGGGGGGGGGGGGGAAGATGCAAACAAGAGGAACTTCCCCTTTTGGGTGAAGATCCCCTTTAAAGGGGTTGTAAACCCTCATGTTTTTTCATCTTAATGCATCCTATGCATTAAGGTAAAAAAACTTCTGTCACTGCCCGGCCCCCCAGCCCCCCTGTTTTACTCACCTGAGTCCTATATTCCCCCGCCGGAGAGGCGCTCTTCCCCTCTGCCCATTGTCCCAGCTTTTGATTGGATAGATTGATAGCAGCGCAGCTATTGGCTCCCACTGCTGTCAATCAAATCCATTGATGCGGGCACCAGGGGTGGGGCCGAGTCCAGCATTCTGTGTCTATGGTTACAAATGCTGGACTCAGGAGCACGCCCGCAAGGTAACCTCCCGGGAGACCCCTTCTCCTAGGGGGTTATACGATGCGTGGAGGAGCTACCAGCGCCGCCGTGGGACCCCAAAAGAATCGGGGCCACTCTGTGCAAAACAAAATAAAAACTGAAGCCTTACAATCACTTTAAGGCTTTCTCTAGGATCCTTCTCAAAAGAGTTTAGTCCAATCTACCCAGAAAAAAGGACTGACTCCATATTTGTGGCCATGGTTTTGGAATTGGATGTCCAACAAGCTCATATAAGTATAATGGTCAGGTGTTCACATACTTTTGGCTATTGTGATCACACTAGGTTTCTCTATTATATCCTTGGTGGCTGTGGAACACTACAATAGCAAGAATAGGAAGCAGAATCATTACACAAAGGAGGCTTCAAACAGCTTCAACATTGTTTAACTTCCTCTTCTACAATATACACATAGAACCAGTCTCAGGGCAGACTGTCTACTTTAAAAAGGTTTAAAGGAACCTAGAAAATGCTGGAGCTGTGAGGAGGCAGACTTCTGGAAACAATATCTCTGTGTCTGTTCTGCAGATCCATTGGCTTTGGTGCTTTCTAAGTCCCTAGACCTCGGGAAGTATGCATGTTAGATGTTATGAAGGCACTATGGCTTTCCCAACTGCTGCTTGTTTGAAGTCAGTGTCCTTGTCATGAATCTGCAGTAATGTTCGTCTGTCTGCTTACCTCTCTGTTGAGTTCAGCTTGGAGGCCGATCGCTGTTCACCTGTGTTCTTAAGTAATCTTCCCTCAAGCATGGCTCAACCCCAGTCTCTACAAGACACACTATATCAACCTGTGCACTGCAAGCCAAGCCTTGCCGATCAACATTTGTGTTAGGTGTTCCTGTGACATTCGTGCCGTGTGCTCTTTGTTTGTTCCATGTACCAACTTATTTTTCTCCTGACCATCCCTGCCTGCCTGTTATCCCGACCTTTGGCTTGTCTTGACCAACCCTGTCTGCTTGTCGCCCCAACCTTGGCCTGCCTACCGACCATTTCTCGTTGCCCTGTCTTCTCCATCCTCCAGAGCCAGCAGTAAGTGTGAGCAGGGAGACCCTAGGGGCCGCGACCTGGAGTCAGCTGCAGCATAGTCTATCCTTATCAGAGGCTCTGGTGAAAACCTGCTGGTTCTTAGACACTGCGCCCTGGGGAATCTTGCACTCTAACTCCCTGTCCAGGACCGTGACCCTGTGTGGCTGCGTCCCAGAACCCTCAACCCTCAGCAGTCAGCCGTTGGGTCCACAACCTCCACGGGGTACTCCTAGTCCCTTGGACCGCAAGGGACCTGACAGTTTGATCGGCCATTAATCCGGTTGATGTGCCTCTACCCTCCGATGATCAGCTGCAGGGCATAGTCCGCAGACTCGAGGCCCAGGAATCTATCAGACCAGGTGATGCGATTCCTTCAGGATTTGGCCTCCCGATTTGAACAGCTCCAGGCCTCCTTAGGACCCCTGGTTCAGCAACCTCAATAACAATCGGTGGCTGTATATATTCCTGTCACAGTCGCAGCCACACATTCCTTTCAACTACCAGCTCCGTCCCATTTCTCTGGGGACTCCAAGGCTGGCAGGGGGTTCCTCAGCCAGTGCACTATTCACTTTGAACTCTTGCCTCAAATCTTCTTGTCTGATTGGACAAAGGTAGCCTGGGCTTCCCCCCTGTGGGAGAAGAATGATCCAGTGGTTTCTAGCCTATCTAATTTCTTGAAGCTCTTTCGGAATATCTTCGAGGAACCGGATTGGGTTTCTTCAGCAGCCAGTGCCCTTTTGCGTCTTCACCAAGAGTCTTCTTTAGTGGGACAGTATGCTCTTCAGTTTTGTATACTAACAGCTGAGCTGGAAAAATTAGGCCTTAGTTGCAACCTTTTTACATAACCGAGTAAAGGATGAATTAGCCGGAAGAACCATCCCCGCCGGTTTGGACGATGTCGTCTCCTTGTGTAACCAGATCAAATTTCGCTTTCAGGAGAGGTCCCTAGAAAAAATATGCCAGCACTCCCTGGTCCTTAGTCAGCCTGAGCTCCCCTCCCTTCATCCCACAGAGCATCTCCTGCCAGTTAAGTAACCTATGGAGCTGGGCCGGACCAGGCTATCCCCCGAGGAACGTGCTAGGCGCAGAACTCTATCGTGGGGGCAAAGGTCATTTTCGTGACTCCTGCTCGCTTCGTCTAATACATCTGGAAGGTGGAGTATTGGACCCAGAAGTATCACCTTCTCGTCTTCTTTTTTCCCGTGTTCCTTCATGTAGGCACTTCATCTCATTCGGTCTTGACATATCTGGATTCTGGAGCTGCTGGCAATTTTATGGACTGGAGAACTGCATCTTCCATGAAGCTTACTCTTTCACCCCTCACCATGCCACTGGTGGTCTCTGAAATTGATGGCACTGTTCTTCCAGGGGGCCCTATCCACTTCCAGACTCTCCCTGTTAAGATGTTGGTAGGGATACTCCACCAGGAGTGGATGTCCTTCCTTATCCTACCTAAGGCCTCAACCCCCATCGTATTGGGCCTTCCTTGGTTACAGCTCCATTCTCCACACGTTGAATGGTCTTCTGGGCAGGTCCTGGCTTGGGGTTCCTCCTGTCTCTCGTCCTGCCTACTCAAGGTTGCCACAAAGGAGAGATCAACTCCTGTGACCCGTTTTCAGCAGAGAGCGGTCTGAAGTCTGCTCTCTGCTGATGTCACTGGAATCAGTCCAGGCACCGCGTTCATCACGACAATGAAGTCTGGACTCGCCAGGTGCGTGGACTGACACCTGTCTCAGCCTCCCAGCGAGCCGCTGAGAGCCTGAGATGGCCGCTCCCTACCCCTCCACAGCTTAGCGCTCCAATGAGTGCGGAGGAGCAGAGAAGGAGAGCTGCTGACTGACAGGCAGAAGCTCTCCGCTTGGGGAGCCGAGAGAACCAAGCCATCCGTGGAGTTCATGGGTCAGTTCTCAGTGCAGAGGCAGCGGGGGACAGATGCAGCATCGGACCCATGCTGCATCCACCTAGGTAAGTATGATTATGGGAAAATAATTTTTCCCATACTTCTCTTTTAACAAGAGTTTCTTCTAGGCAATCCTGGTAGATGGCAGCAGATTTTTATCAAGAATGTCTTGGTACATTTTTCTATTCTTCCTTCCTTTAATGACATGAATTTACCATTACCGTATGCTGAAAAACAGCCCCACACCATGATGTTCTCATCTCCAAGCTTCACTGTTGGTATGGGGGTGTTTTTGGGGTGATGTGCCATTTAACTTCCAAACATGGTGTGTATTTTGGCATCCAAAGAGGTAAATTTTCTCCCAGTATTTCACAGGCTTGTCTAAATGTTATGCAGCAAATTGTAAAGGAGCTTCAACATGCTTTTTCTTCAGAAATTGAGTCTTGAGTGGGGAGCGTGCATACAGGTCATGGCGGGTGAGTGCATTACTTATTGTTTTCTTTGAAACAATTGTACCTGCTAATTCCAGTTCTTTCTGAAGCTCTCCTCGAGTGGTCCTTAACTCTTGGACAATTCTTCAGAAAATTATTTTCACTCCTCTATCAGAAATCTTGCGAGAAGCACCTAGTTGTAGGTGGTTTATAGTGAAATTACGTTCTTTCCACTTCCAGATTATGGCCCCAACAGTGCTCATTGGAACATTCAGAAGTTTAGAAATCCTTCTGTAACCAATGCAATTCAAATTCCAAAGCGAGAAAAGTCCTTTCTTGTATTAAGAGAGGTTTGGACACCAGAGAAAGAGATATCATTCTGCCCCTGTACAAATCATTAGTAAGACCTCATCTGGAATATGCAGTTCAGTTTTGGGCCCCAGTTCTCAAAAAGGATATCGGGGAGCTGGAGAAAGTGCAGAGAAGGGCAACCAAACTAATAAGAGGCATGGAGGAGCTCAGCTATGAGGAAAGATTAGAGGAACTGAATTTATTCACTCTTGAGAAGAGGAGATTAAGGGGGGATATGATCAACATGTACAAATACATAAGGGTTCCATATAGTGAACTTGGTGTTGAGTTATTCTTTTTAAGGCCATCACATAGGACAAGGGGGCACTTTTTATGTCTAGAGGAAAAAAGATTTTGTCTCCAAATTTGGAAAGATTTCTTCACAGTAAGAGCTGTGAAAATGTGGAATAGACTCCCTCCAGAGGTGGTTCTGGCCAGCTCAGTAGATTGCTTTAAGAAAGGCCTGGATTCTTTCCTAAATGTACATAATATAACTGGGCACTGACATTTATAGGTAAAGTTGATCCAGGGAAAATCAGATTGCCTCTCGGGGGATCAGGAAGGAAGTTTTTCCCCTGCTGTAGCAAATTGAAGCATGCTCTGCTGGGGTTTTTCGCCTTCCTCTGGATCAACTATGGGTGAAGGATTCTGTATATGGGATTGTATGATTTTTTTTTTTTTTTTTGGTTGAACTAGATGGACTTGTGTCTTTTTTTCAACCTGACTAACTATGTAACTATGTATCAGTATGTTTTGCATCTATAAGGTTGCAAAGGTCTTGAGAGAGCTCTTTGCTTTTAGCTATTATGAGATGTTTTTTGTGTGACACCTTGGTAATGAGACACCTCTTTATAGGCCATCAGTTGAGACTGAACCATCTTATATTAATTTGCACTGTTAAGGGCCAAGATTTCTAATTACTGATATATTTTAGCTGGTGTCTTGGCTTTCCATGCCTTTTTGCACCTCCCTTTCTTCATGCGTTCAATACTTTTTCCCTGTGTCATTCCATTTGATTACAAATCACTTAATTTCTGAATGTATTTGTTTTGGTTTCTTTTTATGTATGGATTGCATGGGTTGTTACCGACATGTGGTGGTTTCATGTCAATAGCACCTGTAGAAATAGATTTACCTAGAAAAATTGTGACACGTTCAATCCTTTTTTTTTTATCTGCTGTGTGTGTGCATATATATATTGTGAGGGGGTTAGCTCGGCAGCGGGTGTGTGTGACCCCCGAGATGGGCTCCCCACACAAAAACAGGCCCAGCAAACGGTGGTTGTGGTTTTCAAAATCAAAAAGGTGCGGTTTATTTTCTATTTACAGTGACAAAACACAGCAAAGCAAAAGAAACATAAACAAAATAAATCCTGGTCAACTTGACCTCTGACTAAACATACAGGTTTCCTAACTAACAACTGGGATCAGCCTAGTGCTGTCCTAGTCCCTAAGTCCCTGGTTTTAAATGTCCAAGCAAATAGCCACACAGGCTTTGTCTCACCGCACAGGGGTTCACTCTCCCTAGACAGTCCACACAGGTCTGGTTCCAGGCATGAGCTAACATCTAATGAAGCTGGGAGTTCTTATAGAGGCCTAAATGAGCTGACAAGCTTCAGCTGGTCTCATCAACTCCCTGTCTGTACGACGCACCACACTCTCCCTAGAGGTATGAGTCATCCATGAGCCCACTAGCCTTATACAACTCTCCACCTAGTTGTATAAGTCGGCGTAAAGCCTGAATCTGGGCGAAATATATCTACCCCCCTGGATGCAACCAGGTGACTTTACCTTCCTGCTGTCACATACCCCCCCCTCTTGTTTTAACCTCGGGGTTGGAACACCAGCAATCAGGCATTCATGTACTCGAGACAAAGCATCCACATTCCCCATTTGAACGCCAGGGCGATGCTTTACTGTGAAGTTGAATTCCTGGAGGGCCAGGAACCACCTATTCACTCTTCTATTTGTTTCTTTGTTTTGAGCCATCCACTTTAACGGAGCGTGATCCGTAACCATGTCAAAGTGCCTACCTAGCAGGTAGTACCGAAGGGAATCTAGAGCCCACTTCACCGCTAAACACTCCTTTTCAACGGTGGCGTAATTTACCTCATGGGACTTCAACTTCCTGCTGAGGTAAATGACTGGGTGCTCTTCCCCGTTCCAGACCTGGGACAATACTGCTCCTAACCCCACATCTGACGCATCACTTTGTACGACAAAGTCTTTAGAGAAGTCGGGTGAGTACAACACTGGCTGGCTACATAAGGCTTGTTTCAAGAATTGGAATGCTGCCTCAGCCTCGGGGGTCCATTTAATCATGACCGACCCTTTCCCCTTCGTCAGGTTGGTTAGGGGCACAGCCTTAGAAGCAAAGTGGGGAATGAATCGCCGATAATACCCAGCGATTCCCAGAAAGGCTCGTACCTGCTTCTTGCTGTTGGGACGTGGCCAACTCTGGATGGCCTCGACTTTGTTGAGTTGGGGTTTTATTACTCCCCTCCCAATGGTGTACCCAAGATATTTGGCCTCCTCCTGCCCAATGGTACACTTCTTGGGGTTAGCCGTAAACCCCGCTTCCCGAACAGAGTCCAGGACTGCTTGCACTTTTGGCAGATGTGAGGCCCAATCTGTGCTATGGACAATTATGTCATCCAGGTAAGCCGCAGCATACTTCCGATGGGGCCTCAGCATCTGGTCCATTTTCCGCTGGAATGTGGCCGGCGCATTCTGTAACCCGAACGGCATTCTTTTATATTGGAACGCCCCGTCTGGGGTTACAAATGCGGTTTTCTCTTTGGCCGACTTGGCCAGGGGGATTTGCCAATACCCTTTTGTGAGGTCAAGAGTCGTCATGTATCGGGCTGTTCCCAGCCGGTCGATCAACTCATCTATACGTGGCATGGGGTAGGTGTCAAATTTTGTAACTTTGTTCAACTGTCGAAAATCGTTACAAAATCGCCAGCTCCCATCCGGTTTAGGCACCAACACAATGGGACTAGACCAATCACTTTGGGACTCCTCTATCACCCCTAAGTTCAGCATTTTCTGTACTTCCTCCCGTATTGCCTCCCGTCGGGCCTCTGGGATCCGATAGGGTTTTAACTTCACCCTTTCACCGGGCGGGGTAATGATGTCATGCTCTACCCCAGATGTTTGTCCCGGCAGCTCAGAGAATACCTCCTTGTTGCGAAGCACAAACTCCTTAACCTCCTGTTGTTGGGGTTGTGACAAGGTGGCTGCTATTCCAACCTCCGGAATCACGCAACCAGTTTGAGCTGGTGACCAAGTGTCTGCGACTAGGGACTCTCTATCCCTCCAGGCTTTCAACAGATTAACGTGATAGATCTGTTCGGGCTTTCGCCTTCCTGGTTGTCTGACCTTGTAATTCACTTCGCTCACTTTTTCCATTATCTCGTAGGGGCCTTGCCATTTGGCAAGGAATTTACTTTCAACCGTAGGGACAAGTACCAGTATCCTATCCCCCGGGGAAAAGGTACGGGTCTTGGCTCCACGGTTGTACACTCTCTGCTGTGCTAACTGCGCTTGGGCCAAATGTTCCTTCACGATGGGCATTACCTGTGCAATTCGGTCTTGCATCAGGGCGACATGCTCAATCACACTCCTGTGGGGAGAACTCTCACTTTCCCAAGTTTCCTTGGCAATATCCAACAGCCCTCTTGGGTGTCTCCCATACAGTAACTCAAAGGGGGAGAATCCCGTAGAGGATTGGGGCACCTCCCTAATAGCAAACATCAGATAAGGAAGTAGACAGTCCCAATCCTTTCCATCTCTATCCACCACTTTCTTCAACATTTGTTTTAGGGTTTTGTTGAACCTTTCAACCAGCCCATCGGTTTGGGGGTGATACACAGATGTACGTAATTGCGTCACTTTGAACAATTTACACAGCTCCTTCATAACCCGGGACATAAAGGGTGTACCTTGGTCCGTAAGCAGTTCTTTACAAATACCCACCCGGCTAAACACAAGAGATAGCTCTTTGGCTATGGTTTTGGCCGAGGTATTTCGGAGAGGGATCGCTTCTGGATAACGGGTGGCATAGTCCATTATAACTAATATGTACTGGTGCCCCCTAGCGGACTTGATTATAGGACCTACCAAATCCATGGCGATCCTCTCAAACGGGACCTCAATGATGGGTAGAGGGACCAGCGGGCTACGGAAATGTGGCATCGGGGCCGACCTCTGACACACAGGGCAGGAGGAACAATAATTTTCTATGTCCTTCATCACCCCCGGCCAATAGAATCTCTGTAATACCCTCTCTCGGGTTTTCTCTGTCCCCAGATGACCTCCAAGAATGTGCCCATGGGCCAACTCCAACACCAACTTCCTGTAAGGTTTGGGCACCACAAGCTGCTCAACGGTTTCTTCTGCCCTTTTTGCCACCCGATACAGTAGGTCCTTCTCTACGCTGAAGTATGGGTAAGTGCAGGTATTATCTGGGTTCACTAACTCGCCATCTATTTTCACTACGTTTTCCCGTGCCTTTATTAGGGCGGGGTCTTTCAACTGTTCTGTGGCAAAGTTTTCCCTGTGAACCTCAAGATCAGAAAACTCCACAGACGGTAGGTTTTCGTCTGAGGAGGTGGGCTCCTCTCCAGTTTCTTGAGTCTCCCCTGCCAATACTGATAAGGGAAATTCTGGAGAGTCCTCACCACTCTCAGGGGAGTTCTGGCTATCACATTCCTGGTACATAGGGGCACCAGTGGGGGGCTCAGGATCATCCCACAGTTCCCAGAACTTCGGAAAATCCCTTCCCACAATGGCGTCATGCGGTAACTGAGATACTAAGCCCACTGGATGAGAGAGGGTACCTTTGGGGGTCTCGAAACACACTGTAGTCACTGGATACTCTCGGGTGTCCCCATGCACACAAATAACAGCTACCTTGCTATTCCCAGAGACCTCTGTTTTAACTAACTCAGCCTTTATCAGGGTCACAAGGCTACCTGAATCCAGCAATACCACAACATTTCTACCATTAACACACATTTTGCATAAATGTTTCTCAGTTCCTTGAATGGCAGTGCATGCGACTGTCGCACACAGCGACTGACGTCTGCCCGTCAGAAAGTCACACTGCATGGGTTCCTCCACAACCGGGCAATTGGCTGCAATATGTCCCGCTTGCCGGCAGCGGTAGCAAACGATCCTTCTTGCGGCCTCTTGAGCCGCTGATTTCCCAGGCTGTTCTCGCCAAACTTGGGGTAGAGCTCCCACCCTCTCACTCTCTCCACCCTCACCCCTTGGAATCCTCTTATCCGCCCCTGGGGATGGTCTGGTCTTAGGGTGGAAAGTCCGAGTGTCTCTGGAAGAGGCCGTCAGGTTCTCTGTAGCCAAGTATTTCTCCACACGATCCACAAGACCATCGGCCGTCTCTGGGTCTCCATGGCTTACCCACTTTTGGATGGCAGTAGGAAGAGCTCTCAAAAACCGATCCATTACAACACGTTCCACAATCTTTGGTGCGGACAAAGTCTCTGGCTGTAGCCACTTTCTGCTCAGGTGAATGAGATCATACATTTGAGACCTGGGGGGTTTTCCAAGCTGGAAAGTCCAGTTATGCACACGCTGAGCCCGGACAGCCTGGGTGACACCCAGCCTTGCCAATATTTCAGCTTTTAGCATCGCATAGTCTTTTGCTTGGTTAGGCTCTAGGTCATAGTAAGCTTTCTGCGATTCACCAGTTAACAGAGGAGCCACCAGTCCAGCCCACTGCTCCTCAGGCCACTTTTCTCTTTCAGCGGTCCTTTCAAATGTGGTCAAAAATACCTCTGGATCATCCTCTCCAGTCATTTTTGTCAATAAACGACTCACCCCAAAGGACGCGGTATTAGTGGGACGGCTTTCCTCACTGGTCTGCGGACGTTGCTGCATTGCTGCTTCCATCTGTTGTTGTAGTCTCTGCTCTTGCTTCTGTAACAGGTCTATGAAGCGGGCCTCAGATTGCTGCTGGGCTTGTTGCTGAGCCTCCAGACTCTGTTGCAAAGTTGCGTTTGTCTGCTGCTGGGCTGCAAGGCTCTGTTGATGAGCTTGCTGCTGGGCTGCAAGGCTCTGTTGATGAGCTTGCTGCTGGGCTGCAAAGTTCTGTTGTTGAGCTGCAAGGCTCTTTTGCAAACCTGCATTTGTCTGCTGTTGATTGGCATTTGCTAGAGCCAGCTGCTTCAGTATCTCCTCCATGCTGGCTTAAAAAAAAACTGCCACTGGTTCTCCACCAACTGTGAGGGGGTTAGCTCGGCAGCGGGTGTGTGTGACCCCCGAGATGGGCTCCCCACACAAAAACAGGCCCAGCAAACGGTGGTTGTGGTTTTCAAAATCAAAAAGGTGCGGTTTATTTTCTATTTACAGTGACAAAACACAGCAAAGCAAAAGAAACATAAACAAAATAAATCCTGGTCAACTTGACCTCTGACTAAACATACAGGTTTCCTAACTAACAACTGGGATCAGCCTAGTGCTGTCCTAGTCCCTAAGTCCCTGGTTTTAAATGTCCAAGCAAATAGCCACACAGGCTTTGTCTCACCGCACAGGGGTTCACTCTCCCTAGACAGTCCACACAGGTCTGGTTCCAGGCATGAGCTAACATCTAATGAAGCTGGGAGTTCTTATAGAGGCCTAAATGAGCTGACAAGCTTCAGCTGGTCTCATCAACTCCCTGTCTGTACGACGCACCACACTCTCCCTAGAGGTATGAGTCATCCATGAGCCCACTAGCCTTATACAACTCTCCACCTAGTTGTATAAGTCGGCGTAAAGCCTGAATCTGGGCGAAATATATCTACCCCCCTGGATGCAACCAGGTGACTTTACCTTCCTGCTGTCACAATATATATATATATATATATATATATATATATATATATATATATATATACACAGTGGAACCTTGGTTTATGAGTAACGCGGTCAACAAGCGTTTTGAAAGAAGAGCAACTTTAAAAAAAAAATCCTGACTCGGTTTGCGAGTGTTGTCTCGCAAAATGAGCAGAATTCAAGCTAATGGGGTGTGCAATACCGCATTTGGCCAGAGGTGTGGGGGCGCGGGTGACACTCGGAACGGTTCGGAGCCGTTTGGAAATACTCAGAATCACTAGGAAATACTCGGAAAGACTCGGAAATACTCAGTTCCTAGTGTTTTCGAGTCTTTCTGAGGGTTTCTGAGATCAGCCGAGCTGTCCCCGAGTATTTCCGAGGCTCTCCGGCGTCCCCCAACTCTAGCGACATTGTGGTATTGCATGCAATAGAAGTCAATGCGGAACAAATTATCTTTGTTTCCATTGACTTCTATGGGGAAACTCACTTTGATATGTGAGTGCTTTGGATTACAAGCATTCTCCTGGAACGGATTATGCTCGTAATCCAAGGTTCCACTGTATATAGTGTATATATATATATATATATATATATATATAGTATATATCCAATTGTGAGCCAGGGTGATCTATAATTACACCCCTGGCATGAAACCAAAATGTTATTAGTTATTTTTAAGAAAAGGGGTAGATATTGGGCAGAGTTTGGAGAACAATCCAACCACACAAAGCCAGGGCCTGGACAAGGGGTGGGCAGGAGGGTCAGCTGCCCTGGGCGCAGTGAAGCAAAGAGGCAAAAAATGAACGCAGGGTGGTACACCCATGCTACAGCATGTATTTTTTTTCTTTTTTTTCCCCCAACCCTCCCCCCACCCACCCAACCTCTACCTCTTAAACTTTGTAAATTTATCTCTTTTTTTTTTTTTACTCTCATTGCGGAAGGGTTTCCTCTGTCTAGAGATTAAACACCTCTACATAGCTACTTGTCTTTTTAAACACATCTCTCTCTCCCATTTATCTGTTGACTCTACGCTTTCTTCTTCTGAACTCTGCCTCAGACCTTCCATATTATGTTTCCTCTACTGTAGTTAGCCACTCTCGAATTGAGGGGGCTTCCACTTCTTGCCACTTTTTTGGGATCAGTCTTTTCGCAGCGTTCAACATATATGGTATTACTGAGTCTTTATATTGTTTTACTGGTCCTTCAGCCCCATGTAGCAGGACTATCCACCACGGGTCCTCTGGTATTTCTTTTTTATTAATTTATTTTATTAGCTGCAAGATCCCTCTCCAATACTTTTTGATTTTTGGGCAATCCCACCATAGATGAGCCATCGTTCCCAACACCTTACATCCTCGCCAGCACTCCGCGGATTTTCCCAGTTGGTACCTGCTGATTTTTTCGGACGTTGCGTACCACCTTGTTAAACATTTATAATTAATTTTGACCGTTCCGGTGTCTACTGCCAAGCTGTGGGTTAAATTTAGGATTTTATTAATAGTGGCTTTATCTATATGTGACCCCGGTTCCCTTTCCCATTTAATTATGAATGGTGGGATCTCCGGCCGTTCCACAGCCAACACTATTTTATAGATTCGAGATATGTTACCTCCTGTGTTTTCTGCAATACAAAGCCGCTCTAGCGGCATTAAATCAGTCTCAAATCTTATTGGCTGGGGTAATTGTTCGACAAAATGCCTCAACTGGAGATACCGCCATTCATTTATCAATCTAAATTCCGGTTTGTGTATCAACTCATGAAATGATAAAAAAATTTCCCCTGCTACAGCATGTATTAATAGTGGGGGAGGGGGGCACAATTCTGCATCCCTGCCCTGTGCGCTGGGTGACCTTGTTACCGTACTGAAAAAAGCTTCTTCTTCCACTGGTCATTCACATACTGTTATGTACACACGCAAGCTAGTATGCTTCAAGATACTGCAAGCTTTCCCGTCTATTTTCGGGATGTGCACAAATGTCCGTATTGGACCATAGAAATCCACATTTGCATTCTTTCCGCCAACAGAATGACTCCTTTATCTCTTTATGATCCGGCTAGCACTCAGATTCCGATGCTATATTATGAAACAACCAAATATAGTCCACACAGGAATAAAGTAGGAATAATGTTACACAGAACTACAAACCAACACATTAAAGGATCAGTCCACCTAAAACTCACAGGTTCCATTTATGAAAGATGCAGATTTTTTTTGTAGGAAACTGAAGCTTAAAGGAGTTGTAAAGGTACATTTTTTATTTTCTAAATAGGTTCCTTTAAGCTAGTGCATTGTTGCTTCACTTACCTTTTCCTTTGATTTACCTTCTAAAGGTTTGTTTTCTTTGTCAGAATTTCTCACTTCCTGTTTCTCCTCACTGAACTCCACACCATCATCCGAGTGGTGTGGAGTCATCCAGAACAGCTTACTGAACAGCTTACTGAGGATAAACAGGAAGTGAGAAATTCAGACAAAGAAAACAAAGAAAAAAAATATTTAGAAGGGAAATCTAAGGAAAAGGTAAGTGAAGCAACAATGCACTAGCTTAAAGGAACCTATTTAGAAAATAAAAAATGTACCTTTACAACTCCTTTAATCTGGTTGGATGCAGCTGCTGTTTGACTGACAATTTTGCACTTAGCTGCATCAATTTGTAGATGGAAGAGCGTCCCACGGTTGATGCCAACAAGGCCACCCGCGTCAGGAATTTTGCATGGATTTTCAGGAACTGGACGAAATTTGATCCATGCGTGGCCAGCCTAAGGCCTCTTTTACATGGGCGTACTACAGCGTATGGCCATGCTAGGGCCGTGTTTACCCACATGGGGCTGCTCAGGTGTTCTGTGTATCCCCCTGCAGGCAGTCTCATTCATGTCAATTGGGGCGCAGCAACTGCATGGACACAGACGTTGCTTTAAATTCGGCATCCATGCAGGTGCACAGCCCTCAATGCACACTGTCTGTTTTTCCTATTGCATTCTACTCCCCTCCTGGCGCTTACCAGTGTTTCTTGGGCTTACCGCTTTTCCAGTGAGCCCGGGAAACAATCCGAAGGTTCACGTGGCTGGCCATAGAGATAAACAGAGAACATATTATCTCTGATCACCTCTATGATTTTGGAGGACCAGTGAGACCTCATGATGTCACTTCCGGTCTAAGGCAGACGTAAACAATTTTTTAAAGCAAAAGATCACATTTTTTATCTATCTTATATTTCTCGATCTATAGACCCCAGATCTATCCATAAAGAGGACTTTCAACCCCTTATTTCTATTATAAGGAATGTTTACATTTCTTGTATTAGGAATAAAAGTGATCAAAAAAAAAAAAGGAACGGTGTAGGGTCAGGTATGCATATGTAAAGGGTGTTTGCACCACACATGTGAGGTATCCCTATGAATGTTAGAATGAGAGCAATAATTCCAGCACTAGACCTCCTCTGTAATGCTAAACGGGTAACCTGTAAACATTTTAAAGCGTCACCTATGAAGATTTTTAAGTCATGTAGTCCCTCGCCATTCCACGAGTGTGCACAATTTTAAAGCGTGAGATGTTAGGTATCTATTTACTCGGCATAACATCATCTTTTATATTTTACCATAAATTGGGTTATATAGTGTGTTTTTTTGGGGTTTTTTTGCATTAAAATTCATTAAAATAATTTTTTTACCCAAAAATTGCATTTGAAAAACCGCTGCAAAAATACTGTGTGACATAAAATATTGCAATGACCGCCGCTTTATTCTCTCTCTAAAATATATATATATATATATATATATATATATATATATAGTGGCCTCCACTCTCACACTCCCTGGCTTTGTTCTTCTGCGTGTCTAGGGGTTGCTCCGGAGGTCGCCACGCCAAGCCTTCACCACAGATGCCTGTGAGGTGTAAGCAAAGTTTCCTGACAGACTCCATGGCAGCCTACGTGCGGGTTAATCCCGCCCCTCATACCTCATAGGACCCTTCTCCCATAAATCTTTGCTCTGGGCCAGAGGCCGTGTTCCTTTTTTTGTCCTCCTCCTAGGACCAAGATATAGTCTTACTTTTTTATGAAGTTTTCCTGTAATCCAGGCCTGGCGGTGTGCACGGCGATACGTTGGTGGTTAGCGGTGATCCTCTCTGCAGTCCAGCAATCCTAGCTATTAGCAGGTGGACATGGGCGATATGATGTGATACCATGAAGAGCTTACTAACCTGGCCATTGGCAGGCAAGCGGCAATATGGCCAAACGTCCCAGCTATTAGCGGGAGGCTTTGTAAATGTCCGATCGTGCGGTGGGTCGAGCGAACAGCTCCCCAGTCCCAGGTTCTGGTCCGGATCGTGCCGTGGTGGTGGTAATGTACAAAGATATTCCTTTTATATGGCAGCCGTATCTCTGTGTTTTGTGTGTCTCCTTATTTTCTATCTAGCTCCAGTGAGTGGCCACGGCGGCTGGAGCGCAGCTGCGTTCCAGCTCGCCGTTTCAGGAAGTCGCTGCGCATCCGCAAGCCGCGAACGAAGATTCCGTGCTTGGTTCGTGCAGGCGCAGTTTCGCCAAAATGGCGGCGGCGGTCGCGCATGCGATTGGCCGCCATCGGATGGCAACCGCTATGGGGCGGTGACATCGTTAACGGTGGCAGATTTAAATAGCTGTCAAAGCAGCTATTACTTGGGATGACTTGCAGGCTTATGCTGTGTTTACCCAGGCACTGGGCTCTGGTTTACAAGGTAAATTGTTTGCTGCAGGCTCCCTGGGTGCTGGCTATGTTTTATTATGTGCTCTCTCATGCCTGTTGTCACTCCTGTTTCTCATAACGCTTTAATGATTCATTTCACTTTCAAACTGCCTTGCCATGGATCTGTCACCGCCCTCTTGTGGCCAACCCTTGCGCTGCAGGTAGGATTTATTTATTTTCTACCTGTGATGCTTGGGTTCACTCATTCAGGAGCTCTTAACCCTTTCTTTTTCACTCAGCTCTTCTAGGTCTGAACACCAAAGCACGGCAAAGACCGTCCTAGGTCTCAACGTTGTCACTCCTCTTCAAGGTCCAGACGTCAGATCTTCCTTTTAGATCTAGGTACCACAGATAGGAGTCTAAAACCACCTCTGGGCGTCACTCTCACCGCCACTCCAGCCGCTCTGTGAGGAAAGCCTGCTGGGTATGCGGGGCCCAGGTTCCTGAAGGCAAATCGCTCTGCAAGCGATGCTTTTCTAAAGTCGCATAAGAAAGAGGGTGGAGACCAACAAGTGGAAGCACTGGTCAGAAAGGTGGTCCATGAGTCCCTGAGTAAAGGGGATTCTGGTCATACCCACAACCCTGCTGGCGACACTATGTCAGTCCCTATTAGGGATGATCTCAAGGCTCCAGGCCCTTCACAGCCGAGCCATTCCTCAATTGAAGCCTCAGACAGTGAAGTGGAGGTAGATGACCCTGGTGCAGGTTTTGAATTTGCCCTAGTACCACAGCTGGTCAAAAGCTGTCAAAGAAGCTTTGAGATGGAAGAGCCAGTGGAGGCACCCTCCAAACAGAGGAAATATTTTAAACACCTCAAAAAAAGAACACCCTAATTTCTCCTTTTTGGGTGAACTCAGCGCAATAATTACCAACGAATGGGGTGGTGTTGAAAGGAAGAATTGCCTGTTAATGAAGGTATCAAAAATGTACCCATTTAAAAGCAAGGATGTAAAACACCTGGAGTCGGCTCCTCTCATTGACTCAGCCCTAATGAGGATGGTGAGGCACGTCACACTCCCATTGTAGGATACTGTTTCCTTTAGGGATTGCCTGGAGTGGAAAATTTATACCGACCTCAAGCGGATCTACATTACAGCGGGTATGACCTGCAAACCAGCTCTAGCTCTCGCAGCCCTTTCTAAAGCGATGGAAGTCTGGGCAGATGACGTAGATGCTTCTCTGAGGAGCATCTCGGAAGAACTGGCCAGGAGCTCACCTATTCATGGGCTAAGGTTGACGTTGGCTTTGCTCGTGGGGCTTCCCTAGACATAATTCGCCTGGTGGCTCGGATCATGCTGACATCTGTCACGGCTAAGCGTGCCTTGTGGCTGCGCCCATGGGTAGCTGACCCTGCCTCCAAGCAGGCATGGTGCAGGATTCCATTTGGGGGTTCGTCCCTCTTTGGGAACATATCGGACAGTGCCATCACCCGTGCCACAGGGGGCAAGTCGGGGTTCCTTCCCCAGGATCGCCGTCTGCTAAACCAGAAGAGAACACAGCCCAGGCAAAGTTCAGATCGAGCAAGGAATGCTCGCTACTATAGGCCTGGCCGTGAGTTCAAGAAGACCTGGAAGAAAAAACAGCCTTCAGGCCAGAAGTTTTCAAAAGGGGCATCTTCCGGTGGACAAGAATCCCCTAAGTCTTTATGATATTGCACCTGCCTAAAACAGAGCGAGTTGGCATCCTTGCCTCTCTCGGAAGAGAAAAAGCGAATTCTCCTGTCTCTCTTGTGGCTCAGGGCGCTGCAATTCCAGTTCCAGATGACAAAAGGTTTTAAGGGGTCTACTCGCCCCTCTTCATGGTGTTGAAGAAAAACGTCTCCTGGAGGCCAGTTATAGACCTAACCCACTTGAATTCTTTTATCTAGTAGGAGAAGTTCAAGATGGAGACACTACTCATGATCAGTCAAGCAATCCAACCAGGCGATTGGCTTGTCTCTATAGACCTGAAGGACGCCTACTTCCATGTTCCGATAGCGTCAGAATTCCAGAAATACCTTCGCTTTGCTGTCAATCAAATCCGTCTGCAGTTTACCTGTCTCCCCTTCGGGCTTACAACATCGCCTCGTGTGTTTTCAAAACTTGTTGGCTGTCGTGGCTCTGATCAGGACCAGAGGTATCCGTCTGTATCACTATCTAGACGACCTGCTGTTGTCTCGGGACAAGGAGCAGTTGCTAATCCACAGATCCCAGGTCATCTCCACTCTACTCGAGTTTGGTTGGCTTCTAAATCTGTAAAAGAGCCATCTGGATCCTACGCAGTCCCTGATATTCCTCGGGGCACACTTCAACGCTATCAAGAGCACCATCTTGTTACCCCTAGAAAAATCCCAGTGATCCGGGACAGAGTTTGGCTTGCAATGTCGTCCTCATCTCCAAGCCTCTCAATGCCTAAAGTTCATTGGCACCATGGTGGCAACAACACCCATGGTAAAGTGGGCTGAGGAAAAATGCGGCCCTTCCAGAAGGGTTTCCTCCAGCAGTATAATCCAGGGCTTCGGGATCACTTTATCCAAATAACCTCATCCATGCGGGAGAGCTTTACTTGGTGGCTACAACAGAGGAACCTCCTCAATTGTCACTCCATCGCACCTGTGTCTTGGGTCACCATCACTACAGATGCCAGCAACAGGGGCTGACAGAAGTAGCCCAAGGCATATGGAATTTTCCCTCTCACAGGATAGTCTCCAATGTTCTGGAACTCCGGGCAGCGTTCTGCGCTCTGCAGGCCTTTCACCACTTAACAGCAGGAGACTCAGTCCTCCTAAGACTGGACAACACAACGGCAGTCGCATACATCAAGAGACAGGGGGGTACTCGCAGTCTCTCCCTGTCAAAGGAAATGGAGCCCATCATGATCTGGGCCCAGAAAAACCTGGCCAACCTGACAGCTGTCTATCTCCCTGGAGTCCCGAACGTTCAGGCAGATTTTCTGTTGAGTTTCTCTGGACAACGAGTGGACTTCCCCCCCCGAAGTCTTCAGGTGGGTCCTGTCCCTGGGAGTCATTCCGGAAGTAGACTTGTTCGCCTCCCCATGCAACTTCAGACTAGAGAGATACTACACAAGGTCTTGGTATCCCCAGGCTTTTGGGTAGATGCCCTGACAGACCATTGGCGGTTCCACAGGGCCTATGCCTTTCCCCCGGTTCCTGTCATTCTCCGTTTTTTGTCGAGGCTCAGGATGGAAGAAGCAGAGATAGTGGCAATAGTCCCGTACTGGCCAAACAAGCCATGGTTTCCACTGCTGATGCAACTCAGATTCCGGGACCCAGTTCCTCTACCCTCCAGACCAGATCTCCTATCACAAGGGGCATTTCTACATCCATGCCCGGCCCATCTACATCTTATGATCTGGTTCTTGAGAGGGGAAGGTTGGAGGCCTTAGGCTGTCCAAGTAGGGCCATCTCCACAATATTAAATGCCAGAAGAACAGGCACCAACAGGGTCTACCAGAGGATTTGGGAAAAGTTTTCAGACTACACCTCTTCCACTGCAGGTTCTTGCAATAACCCAAAGATACATGATATCCTGGGCTTCTTACAATCAGGATTGGATCTCTCATTGTCAGTCAGCTCGCTGCGAGTCCAAATCGCTGTAATCTCTGCCTTTACGGGTGTTTCCTGGGCTAGACACCCTCTTACTCAGTAGTTGTTCAGAGGAGCAATAAGGCTCAGACCTCAGAGCCAAGTTTTTCTAATTGGGATCTTCCCCTTGTCCTGGATTTTTTCTTAGGTAGAGAGTTGGAACATGAAGATCAATCTTCTGTCAAATGACTCTCTCTAATAGTAGTTTTCTTGGTGGCTATAACATCAGCCAAGAGGGTCTCTGAAATCAGCTCTCAGGGATGCAAGGAGCCATTTCTAAACTTTTTAATTCCTATGTTGGGTTCAAACCCCAAAGTGGTATCTGTGTTTCATGACAATCAGGAGATTGCTCTTCCAACGTTCAGATCTACCAAGGATTCCAGTGTTTATCCCTTAGATGTTGGAAAAGCTCTGAGTCAGTATCTTGAAGCTACAGCTTCTTTCCGTCAGACCGACCACCTGCTCGTTCTTTTCACAGGAAGTATAAGGGAATGCGTGCCTCTTCCAGATCTATTGGAGCATGGATTGTTCAGGCCATTCAGTGGGCCTATAAAGCCAAGGGCTTGGCACCTCCAGAAGCAGTGACTGCTCACTCAACTAGAAGTGTGTCTTCATCATGGGCGGCATCACGTCACGTGCCTCCAGAAGTTATTTGCAAGGTGGCCTTGTGGTCTTCAATTAACACGTTCATGGCACACTACTGCGTAGTGGTTTACGTATCTTGTCTGTTGATGGTGCCAATTAAACCTTTTTTCTTTTGTCCAGCACTCTGCCCACCCGGGTGTGTATGGCTAGTTATTTCCCACACGTAGGCTGCCATGGAGTCTGTCAGGAAAATTTATATCAAATACTTACCGTAATTTTCCTTTCCTGATGGACTCCATGGCAGCAGGAGTTCCCTCCCAGTGGCTGGAGTAGGCTAAATTATGGAACACGGCCTCTGGCCCAGAGCAAAGATTTATGGGAGAAGGGTCCTATGAGGTATGAGGGGCGGGATTAACCCGCACGTAGGCTGCCATGGAGTCCATCAGGAAAGGAAAATTACGGTAAGTATTTAATATAAATTTTCCGTTTTCTTTACCCTCGGGTCGGTGTCCTGCCCTTGGAACCTCCACCTCCTCTCTTGAACAGTGTCTACCAGTAAAATGAGCCCCACACCATCAAAAGTCCAACACTCCTTTATTCTCCTCACATCAGAGCAAAACACAATCAGTTGGACTCCCTCAACGAACAGAACAGACAGGGGGTGTGGATGCGAGTAGGCCCAGGCACAACTTACTCTCCTCTTTCCTTCCCGAAAATGGCTTTTGGTCCCTTGTTCGGGGAAGACATCCCTCCAGGCAGTCCTCGGAGGCTCCCCCGGCACCGGCAATTTGCTGCACCAGGTCTTCAGGTGAGTAACTCCTCCGGTCCCTTACGCCTCTGGATTCGGGTACCCACTCCCGGGGTCCCCTAGGAAATCCTTCCCCCGAGGAACCCAGCGGAGGACACAGGGCTCCAGACCTCCATCCGAGTACCTCACCCCAGGCTAAAGGTGCCTGGGATGGAACACGACCTCCCGGGGTGGCCTCTAGGCCTGGGCCGCCTAGACCCCCCCCTCAACACGAACCATCGTCCTCAGGCTGAAGGTGCCTGGGACTCCTCCCTGACAAAGATGGCCGGCCCCCTTTATACCCTCCCCCAGCAAGCACGGCGGGCTCCCCGCCTCACCATACAACCGCTGAGAGAGGCCAAAAAGAGGTACGGCACTCAGCAATGGTTCAACCCCAGCCCAAAGTGACAGCGCCACCTGCTGGGCTCCAGGGAACTATACATCACTTGTAAAGTATATACCCGCTACATATATATATATATATATATATATATATATATATATATGATGTTTGGGGGGTTCTAAGTAATTTTCTAGCAAAAAATACAGATTTTTACTTGTAAACAAAAAGTGACAGAAAAGGCCTGATCTTGTGGAAAATTTTCTTAGCCTAAAAAAAAGAAAACGGATGCAGCCACTATGGACTGGTAAACTGCAACATATTACATTCTTGTTTTGGGACTCATTCACACTAGCGGTTGGGGTGGAAGTCGTGCTTGAGTAGCACGAGCCACTGCTATCCCCTTTAGCTGCATAGTCTAGAGGTGTGCACATGTCACAATTGTGATGCTTTGTGTCTGCTGCAGGAGTTTTAATCCCTGTTGCTTATAACAGGAGTAGTGCTTCCCAAACACAACCCATTTAGGTGAATTGGGCCGTTCTGCAAGCACCCTGCAGTTGCGGCATGCTAGTACAATGATTGAGAGATTAAAGTAGGCAGTGAGGAGGCAATTCAAGGCCTTCTCACCCCCCGTCTCTGAAGAGCGATATGAAAGCAATTCACTCTTCAGAGACCAATGTGAGCAAACCCTAATGCCTCGTACACACGATCACTTTTTCCGACAGGAAAACCGTGTTTTTTTTTTTTCAGCAGGAAAACGTCTCAAACTTGTGTTGCCTACACACGGTCACCCAAACTTTCCGAACTGAAATTCCGAACGTCAAGAACGCGGTGATGTACAAGACGTACGACGAGCCGAGAAAAATGAAGTTCAATAGGCAGTTCGGCTCTTCTGCTTGATTCTGAGCATGCGTGTTTTTTTTGCGTCGTAATTGCATACAGACGAGCGTGATTCCCGATAGGAATTTTTAATGTCACGAAAATAGAGATCCTGCTCTCAATCTTTTCTTGGCAGGAATTCTGACAGAAAAAGTGTGATGGAGCATACACACGGTCGGAATTTCCTGACAAAAAGCTCACATCAGACTTTTGTTGTCGGGAAAACTGATCATGTGTACGAGGCATTAATGTATGTAACAATGTGTAACAGGTTTTTCTCTCTATACTGGCAGTGGCACAGAGCGGGCCCCTCATTGCAGACAATGCCTTGCTCCTAGTCACTCCAGCAGCCTACCCAGGGTTGCCACCTGTCCAGGATTCACCCGGACCGTTCGGGTTTGGAATCATATATCCGGACTGCCTGAAATCCGGACACATTATTCAGACTGTACTATGGCTTCCCAGCAGGGTTGCTGGCTGCAGTTGTCTAAGCTGAGAGTGGCTGTAAAGCCCCATACACACGGTCGGACTTCCATCTGACTTTTCCGTGGTTTTTTGTCCGAACGGAGTTGGTCGGGAACACCCATAGCATACACACGCTCTGACTTTTCTGCAAACTTTCCCAAAACTTTTTGCAACATCACATGGTTTTTCTGCTCTTTTCTGCTCTTTACCGCCACCCTTTGGTCAATTTCTGCTATTGTTGGTTGATTTTAACATTAGTTGTTTTGTCCATCGGACAAAAGTCCTATGGTTTTCTGTACACACGGTCGGACTTTGCTCCATCGGACTTTTGTTGGGCAAAAGTTTGTCCGTTTGCAGACCCAACTTTTGTCCGATGAAAACAAAAAAAAATGAAAAAAGTTTGTCCGATGGAGCGTACACACGGTCGGATTTTTGGGCAAACTTGCTCAAAATGAAGTTTGCTGGCCAAAAGTCCGACCGTGTGTACGGGGATTTACACTCTCTTTCACACTGCCCAAAGCCAGCACTAACAATCCCCCCCTCCCCCAAACACACACACAGACAGGAGAGGAAAGAGGGCTTTATCTGCACCTCTTCCTCCCGCCCCTACCCCTCTGTGTCTGTCCACACTCTGATGCTATGCATCAGAAAAGGAAAGTGGGGGCCGTAAATTTGAAGCCCAGCAGCCTCAGATACATCTGGATGAGAGGTGCTGACTGCCAAGGGGTGAGTGAGCTCACCATCCATCCCTGTCTGTGACTGAAGTCTCCCCCTTCTCTCTCCTGCCTCTGAGTGAGTACACTAAGGTAAATCAGGGTTCTCAGCGCACCCCTTATATCAGAGTTCCCCTTTTCACCAGAGGCCACAGTGTTTCCACTTACATCACTGTCCTCTCCATACATCAGAGTTCTCAGTGTTCCCCCTTATATCAGGGTTCCCAGAGCATCCCTTATGTCAGGAGTCCCCAGATTTCTCCCTTACATCAGAGTCTGCAGAGTCCCCCCTTACAGTGAAAGGGAACTCTGAGAGTTCAGATGTAAAAGGGTCTGTGGACTCTGATGTAAAGGGGGACGCTAGTGAATGTAAATGGAACTTCCGCTTTAAGGGAAGGTGACCCCTGACATGCCACATGCCACATGCCACATCTGTAATGCACTTGTACTTGTAGCTTATCCTTATGTTTCAATAAACTTTTGTGGAAAAAAAAAATTCTACAAACAATACCCCCCAAAAAAAAAAAAAAAAAACAGGAAGAAATCAAATCACATATTGTTATCAGATAAAGGTGATTTTAATTTTTTTTTATTTTTTTTTTGCATTTCAGAAAAGATTTCTCACTTCAATAGCTCTGAGTAAAATGAATTTAAAGTGTTGCCCACTTTTCTGTATCACTGAATCGTTCTCTTATTCTCTTCTTTGTTCTAAAAGCTTATAGTATGTAGCCTTTTGCCAAATAAAAAGTTGGAGAGGGTGTACAAACTTTTGGCCCTGTAATATAGGTTTGGTAATATAAAATCGAATATAATATAAGTTCTATCTGTGATGTGATAGTAGCTCCCTCTGCTGGTGATTAAACAAAATGCACTAAGGTAGGCGAGACACAAATTTGTAGAGGATGAGGTCATACTTGGATATTTTTCTGCATGACTTAGCTCATTCAGCCTTTGCACAATTATCTGTTCCCTTCTCCTACTTATGTTCCTACTGCAGTAGCTTTGGATATATTTTTAGGGAGGGGTAGGGAACCCCATTTAGCCCACTTATGTATAATAAACAATTGCTAAACTCATTATTTTTAAGTCAATCTCTAATTTTGTTGCAAAAAATCCCCTTTAGGTTAACTGTATACATTGTAAAACCTTTATTAGATTGGTATGGTCTGGGGGGGGGGGGGGGGGACCCTACGCTGTTTTTTTAAAAATTAATATTTTGGCAAGGGGTTCCTCCTCAAGATTTATACCAGACTCAAAGGGCCCGCTATTGTCTGGATCAAGGTCGGATCCTGTTCATTGAAGTTGGATGGAAGTCAGACATGAAGTCACAGGGTAAAGTTGGATCCACAGTTGTATGACTGTTGTGTAGTACCAGTGCGAACCCGGCCTTATTACAGAACCTTACCTGCTTCGGTTTTGTAGATTTTGAGATGGTCTTTTCCGTTACACTTGCTGAACTCTTTCTAAATGTGTTAAATTGCCGGGCATCCATTTTTTTATTACATACAGTGCCTTGATAAAGTATTCATACCCCTTGAAATTTTCCACATTTTGTCATGTTGCAACCAAAAACGTAAATGTATTTTATTGGGATTTTTTTTTTTTCTCATTCAAGTTTTTATTTTCAACAACAATAAAAAGAGTCATTACAGTATTATAAGCATCAGAAGTAATAACAAAAAGCTTCACAGAAAGTTCCAAGATCATTATCAAAGACTCTTTGGCATGCTATTAATGTGAAAATTTATAACTGTCAGTGTATAAAAATAAAGTACTACATAACTAACTTATTAAATAAATGTCATATTAAATTCATAAAGTAAACCTGCCTCCTAATAAAATAGAAAAGTGGGAACGACCCGACACCCCTAAAGGGAACACACTGTGTCTGGAGATTTTATGTGATAGACCAACACAAAGTGGCACATAATTGTGAAGTGGAAGGAAAATGATAAATGGTTTTTAACATTTTTTACAATGAAATATGTGAAAAGTGTGGCGTGCATTTGTATTCAGCCCCCTTTACTCTGATACCCCCTAACTAAAATCTAGTGGAATCAATTGCCTTCAGAAGTCACCTAATTGGTAAAAAAAGTCCACCTGTGTGTAATTTAATCTCAGTATAAATACAGCTGTTCTGTGAAGCCCTCAGAGGTTTTTTTTAGAGAACCTTAGTGAACAAACAGCATCATGAAGGACAAGGAACACACCAGACAGGTCAGGGATAAAGTTGTGGAGATGTTTAAAGCAGGGTTAGGTTATAAAAAAATATCCCAAGCTTTGAACATCTCATGGAGCTCTGTTCAATCCATCATCTGAAAATGGAAAGAGTATGGCACAACTGCAAACCTACCAAGACATGGCCGTCCACCTAAACTGACAGGTCGGGCAAGGAGAACATTAATCAAGTGGGAGAATCTGTCCACAGGACAACTATGAAGCCCTGTACACACGATCGGTTTTACCGATGAAAACAGTCCGATGGACTTTTTTCATCGGACAAACCGATCGTGTATGGGCCCCATCGGTCTTTTTTCCATCGGTTTTAAAAAATAGAACATGTTTTAAATTTTACCGATGGATCAAAGACCGATAGCAAATTCCGATCGTCTATGGGCAAGTCCATCGGATAAAAAACCCACGCATGCTCAGAATCAAGTCGACGCATGCTCAGAAGCATTAAACTTAATTTTTCTCGGCTCATCGGAGTGTTTTACGTCACGGCGTTTGGAACGGTCGGTTTTTTGACTGATGGTGTGTAGGCAAGACTGATGGAAGTCAGCTTCATCGGATTTCCGATGGAAAAAAACATCGGATTAGAATCCATAGGATATCCGATCGTGTGTACAGGGCTTTAGTCGTGCACTCCACAAATCTGGCCTTTATGGAAGAGTGGCAAGAAGAAAGCCATTGTTAAAAGAAAGCCATAAGAAGTCCCATTTGCAGTTTGTGAGAAGCCATGTGGGGGACACAGCAAACATGTGGAAGAAGGTGATCTGGTCAGATGAGAACAAAATTAAAATTTTTGGCCTAATAGAAAAATGCTATGTGTGGTGGAAAACTAACACTACACATTACCCCGAACACACCATCCCACTGTGAAACATGGTGGTGGCAGAAACATGTTGGGGAGATGATTTTCTTCAGCAGGGACAGGGAAGCTGGTCAGAGTTGATGGGAAGATGGATGGAGCCAAATACAGGGCAATCTTAGAAGAAAACATGTTAGAGTCTGCAAAAGACTTGAGACTGGGGTGGAGGTTTACCTTCCAGCAGGAAAACGACCCGAAACATAAAGCCAGAGCTACAATGGAATGGATTAGATCAAAGCATATTCATGTGTTAGAATGGCCCAGTCAAAGTCCAGACCTAAATCCAATTGAGAATCTGTGGCAAGACTTGAAAATTGCTGTTCGCAGACGCTCTCCATCCAATCTGACAGAGCTTGAGCTATTTTGCAAAGAAGAATGGGCAGAAATATCACTCTCTAGATGTGCAAAGCTGGTAGAGACATCCCCAAAAAGACTTGCAGCTGTAATTGCAGGAAAAGGTGGTTCTACAAAGTATTGACTCCATACAAATGTACACCACACTTTTTAACATATTTATTTGTAACAAATTTGAAAACCTTTTATAATTTTCCTTCCACGTCACAATTATGTGCCACTTTGTGTTGGTCTATCACATAAAATTCCAATAAAATACATTGACGTTTTTGGTTGTAACATGACAAAATGTGGAAAACTTCAAGGGGTATGAATACTTTTTCAAGGCACTGTACATTAATTTGTATGTTTAATATCTGCCTGGCATTGGAGCTTTAAAGGAAATCTGTGGAAAGCTCTTAGTTCCAAAATGACTCGAAATGCTTTCGCACAGCCGCAGAAGTAGCTGTTTGGCACCTTAATAGCTACTTTGACTTCTTGGTCACATTTTTATCCCACCTCCTCTTTCCTTTTGGCCAGTGAGACTGCTTTTCACATTTAAAGGTCAAAAGGAAGACACAGAGGATGGAAGAAGGTAGAGTAGAAGTCTAAACAGGAAGCTGTTGTGGCTATTTGCACCTTGGGTTTGGGGATCCTGGGTCACAGGGAAGGATGTCTACATGTAATGGTTGTTATATGCCTTTTCTACAGAGGTATGCTGCCACCTAGTGTTAATGCATAATAATTGCATCCATATTGCAAGATCATATGTTATGTGATGGTGCGCAATAGGGGAGTGCTTGGCAAACATGCACACAACCACTTATTTTTATTTGTTTTAAGTATATGTATCATCTAATTCAGTGTTTTTCAACCTTTTTTCAGTCATGACACTCTTAATTGTGCACAGTCCCAAGGCACAGTACTCTAAGAGCTCGTTCACACCACAAACTGCGTCTGAGCACGTGTTTTTTTGCGTGTTCGCGCACGTCTTTTTTTTAATGGGCACAAATGTACATGCATTTGCTATATGCCTGGGGGTGTTATTAAGAAATAATGGTTATTAAATAATAATGCACAAAACACAAGGCTTCATGCACATGGCTGTACAGGAACCATACAGCATGCAGAATCTGTATAATTACATTCCCAGGACCTGCTGCTGCCATGTACAATCACTCATTAAGATTCTAGAAAAGAGGCGACTGTATGAAGTGGCAGCAAGTCCCAGGGAAGTCATTAGTCAGGCTCTGCACACTGTACAACCCCTGTATAATCATATGCCTTAAAGTGGGTCTAAATGTTTTTTTACCTTAAATTGGCTGTAAACTCTTACATATATGCAGTGAAGTGACTGGCCTCAGGTGACACACTGAGATGAAACAAAACCTCCTACATAAGTTGTACCTGTTTTATCTACAGCCGTCTTTCCCCTACATTTCCCCTACATCCATTCAAAGTGCAGAATTTACACACCTCTGAAAAGCTGGGGGCGGGGAGCTGAAGTTACATCAGTGAGGAGAGCTCTGAGAGTTGATTGGAGGGAAGGGACACCCCCCTCCTTCACACAGCACACAGGAACAGAGCTGAGGCTGTCAATCAGCTGGAGATTCCTCCCCTGTCACAATTTTTCTCTTGGTGTCAGGAAAACTTGCCAGAAGTGCAGTGGCGGCTGGTGGTATTTTTTTTGGGTGGGGGCAGCAAACAATCCCCCCAACAACACCCATCTAGGTCACGGGCAGCGCTTCCTCCGGGCGGCGGCCTAACCCTGCGTCTCCTCCTCCTCAGCTTCGGCGGCTTCCCCTGCATCTCCTCCCTCCTCCTGATCTTTAGTGGCCAATAGGATCGCTTCTCCTCTCGGCCAATCGGGTTTCAGGACCCGCTTCCTCATACCTCCTAACTTTTTGTGATGGGAATGAGGGACACCTATCACCAAAAGTATGCAGGCATAGGACACACCCCTTGCCACACCCCCTTAAAGGAGAATTGTACAAAAAACAAGATTGGTTAAACCCACAGGTTCTTTTTTTACCACTACTATTCCTTTATATTGGCTTTTGGAATTTACAAATGCAGCAATTTAGAAATCAGATGAAAGGTTTATCACTGGGAAACACTTTTTGATAGATAAAAAGTGCATTTTATATACAACTATATAGATCAGACCAAAATAAGGGACAAATGAGGAGGAATGAGGGACAGAGGGACATTGCTCCAAATCAGGGACAGTTGGGAGCTATGGCTTCCGGATTGACCGGGAGGAGAATCAGAAAGACAATAGCGAATATTCATTTGCTATTGTCACACAGCTGGGTGGGCTCGGGGCGCAGTGCTCTGGGGCCCGAGCCATACTATGACATTAGGAGAGAGCAGAGCAGAGGGATGACACATTACTGTGCTGCTGTTTCTCCAATGTCCAATCACAGGCTGGGGGCGGGGAGATGACCAGGCTGCATTCCTTTACTGCAGTAGAGAAAATTCAGGTCAATAGTCTGGCTGTGCTGCCTCTTGAATGCAGTGGAGGCTGGTGCTCCCCACCACAGCGCGCGGGAGACGGACGGGAAGGCGGTGATCGCTCCTCGCTCCGGGGACGTTGCTTCTCCTCCCGGGCCGAACAGGAAGTGGGTCCTGAGACTCCCTGGCCAATCGGATGTCAGGACCCGCTTCCTGATTGGTGGGGAGGAGAAGCAGGAAGACAATGGTGAATACTATTTCGCTATTGTCACACAACTGGGTGAGATTGAGGCACAGTACTCTGCACCCCGAGCCCACCCTTTTTTTAAGCCAATTAGAGCTTCTGGCTCTACTGCTTGAATGTCTGCCAGCCACTGCTATACCACCTCTGAAAAGCAATCTACCATAGACCGTTTTGTAGATTGGTGGTAAGCTTACCACCTGTCAGGGTGGAAGCAGTTCAGGATGGGCATCACCCATGTGTGATGATGTTTAAAGATAATTCAAAAAGCAAATGGAGGCGGGGCAGTGGCACAAAGTCAGAAGAAATGTGTAGTTATAAAAAACAACAGAGAAGGGATATCATATCACTACATTGTGCACATTACCTTACAAATCCTTCTGCAAATAAAACATCTTTATGTGTTTTAGTTATGGCTTTAGCTGTTGATAGAGTTGCCTTTTAACTTTCTGTAGCTTAAGCTTGTGAATTTTGGATGGGAGATGTGTCTTAGATACATTGGAAATATAAATTGTCTCTAATTAGCTGCATAGTTTAGCTTGTTATGTTCTGTGAATCAGTGAAGCAGATCTCCTCTTCCCCACCTTCCTCTAATCAGTCAAATATAACAATAATAGGCAAAAATAACAAGATAGAGTTTAGACAACGAGGGTACCGGAGTCCAGATCTACGATTTTCAGGGTGAGATAGAGAACATGGAGGTCAAAGCCCCACACCTATCATGCTTTGCTGTGGCCACTTCGCTCCTGGTGGTCCTCTCAGGTTAGTTCTTAAAGCAGTGATGAGCAATTTACTAGGTAGAAGGGGGGCTTCATTATCAGAGACTGATAATATACGGCAGGAGATTGTCAGAGACTGGAGGCATGTTACATGAGACTGCTAGTCAGTAGTGATCGCTGATATTTTAGCTGGCCATTGGGGCAGGAGGGTTGCACAAAAGGTGCCAAAAGGCCCTTGGACCGCACATTGTGCACATGGGGCTTATAGGGTTTTTACTTTGTAAAAGGTATCACAAATGATGATAGTGGGCAGGTGGTTGACTCTTTATAAAACCTGGGAGAGTGTCTAATCCTTCCACATTCTATCCAAAATGAAAAAAAGTTCTGATATAAGAGTGACTTTGGGGACTCTGATGTAAGGGGGGCCCTAATGGGCACACTGATGTACAGTAAGGGGGGCTCTAATGGGAACTCTGATGTAAGGGGGGGCTCTAATGGGCACACTGATGTAAGGGGGCTTTAATGGTGACTCTGATGTAAGAGGAACTTTGATGAGGACCCTGATGTAAGGGAGCTCTGATGTAAGGGGGGGCATTGATGTAAGGGGGCTTTAATGGGGACTCTGATGTAAGGGGGGCTTTTATGGGGACTCTGATGTAAGGGGGTTCTAATGGGGACTCTGATTAAAGGGGTCCACAGGGGTTCTAATGGGGACTCTGATGTAAAGGGGCTATAATGGGGACTCTGATGTAAGGGGTACTTTGATGGGGACTCTGATGTAAGGTGGGCTTTGATGGGGACTTTTATGTAAAGGGGATGTAAGGGAGACTTTGATGGGTACTCTGATGCAAGCGGGACTCTAATGGGGACTCTGATGTAAGGGGGGCTTTGATAGGGACTCTGATGTAAGGGGGGGTCGATTCAAATGCTGACATTGGTGTAAGGGGAACTTTTATAGGGACTCTGATGTAAGGGGGACTTTGATGGGAACTCTGATGTAAAGGGGCTGTAAGGGGGACTTTGATGGGTACTCTGATGTAAGGGGTTCTAATGGGGACTCTGATGTAAGCAGGGCTCTAATGGGGACTCTGATGTAAGGGGGGCTTTGATATGGACTCTGATGTAAGGGGGGGGGTCTCTAATGGGGACAATAATGTAAGGGGGCTTTGATGGGGACTCTGATGTAAGGAGGTTCTAATGGGGACTCTGATGTAAGGGGACCTTTATGTAAAGAGTCTGTAAGGGAGACTTTGATGGGTACTTTGATGTAAGGGGTTCTAATGGAGACTCTGATGCAAGGACTTTGATGGGGACACTAATGTAAGAGGGCTATAATGGGGACCCTGATTAAAGGGGGACTTTGATGGGGATTCTTATGTAAGGGGGCTCTAATGAGGACTCTGATGTAAGGGGGACTTTGATGGGGACACTAATGTAAGAGGGCTATAATGGGGACCCTGATTTAAAGGGGACTTTGATGTGGATTCCTATGTAAGGGGTCTCTAATCAGTACTCTGATGTAAGGGGGCACTCCGATGGGCCCAGGTTTATTTGGAAATTTACATACAGTTATTACAGATCGTTTTGGACAATTTTCCATTTTTATCCAAAACCTATTTTGGATGAAATGTTGTTCTTTTCATTCATATTGGAGACGTTTCATTCCCAGCAGGCCGTCTATCATTTTAATACATGATGTGAATTATAGCGGTTCAGTTCTGTGTCTGATTATATGCAAGTGCTGCACCTAATTTGAACATGTGGCCTGGTAGTCACACTAATCTAATATTCTTGGTGCTTTCTGAGTCGCTGACAAGTGTTCTTTCATATGGGTGGTCTGAAAACATGCGTCTGAGCTGCGATTTTATGGCCTCCTTCCTGGCCGCCCACATGAACTGTCCCAATACAGCC
This sequence comes from Rana muscosa, assembly GCA_029206835.1. Classification (NCBI taxonomy): domain Eukaryota; kingdom Metazoa; phylum Chordata; class Amphibia; order Anura; family Ranidae; genus Rana; species Rana muscosa. The sequence goes on along the minus strand of CM055124.1, from coordinate 55,825,426 downwards.
GGATGGGGCTGTGCAGATGCCGTACCGCCTATCAAACTTGCCCCGTTGAGCCTAATCGGGTCATGCCGCAAGAGTACGCAATACACAAGATTGCGACATGGTAGTGCGGCATTGTAGGGTTAAATCAAGCATTGGGGAGGCTGTAACGCCTCCTCATCGCCTGCCACATGCCTTCTGAAAAGCAATCCCATTGCGGATTGCTCTTAGGAGGGCACCACAAGTCTGAAAGAGCCCCAAAGGCAAATGAAACAAAAACTCCTGATCTCCATGCTACTCCTGGGTCAGCGACTCCCAAAGTGTTGAAGACAGAGGATCAGCGGTGCGTCCATAAAGGGCGCAGGAGCACCGTCCCCCCTCTCCTGGCACTGCTCTAATTACCAGAGATAGATTCATGCATTGCATGAATCTATCTATGGTCGCTGCTGACACCCCCTATTCAGGTTTCCGGACCCTTTTCGGGCACCGGGCACCTGAATTACAGCGGTGGAGGTGTTTTTTTTGAAGTACCCGATTAGAGCCGTCGGCTCTAATAGGCGCCCAAAAATGTGAGAAGCTGGCGCAACGCTGGGCGTTCTCTTCTCACTCAGCTGTATGTTAGCAAAGCGAAGGAATTCACTTTGCTAACATTGAACCCCCTTTCAGCCAATCAGGTGCGCCGGGTCTGTGTTACCTGTCACTTGATTGGCTGAAATGACAGGTGCTGTGATTGGACGCCTATTAGGCGTCCAATCATAGCAGAGGAGGAGCGGGCGGGAGAAGACATCGGGGTCGGGGGAAGAAATGGAGGACACCGCTCGCCGCCTGCCGCCATCACCTGCTTCCCACCCGAGACAAGGTAAGTGCCGGGCAGACGGCGGGCGAGTGGGGGGCACAGTGGCAGCACTTGGGGCACAGTGGCAACATTTGATGGGCACAGTGGCAGCATTTGATGGGCACAGTGGCTGCGTTTGATGGGCACAGTGGCTGCGTTTGATGGGCACAGTGGCTGCGTTTGATGGGCACAGTGGCTGAGTTTGATGGGCACAGTGGCTGCGTTTGATGGGCACAGTGGCTGAGTTTGATGGGCACAGTGGCTGAGTTTGATGGGCACAGTGGCTGCGTTTGATGGGTACAGTGGCTGCATTTGGTACAGTGGCAGCATTTGATGGGCACAGTGAAGCTGCAAATGTTTTTTTTTCAGAATTTTTCAGTTTGTTTGCGCCCCCCCCCAAAAATTTTGAGCACCAGCTGCCACTGCAGAGGATCAGCCTGCCAGCCCAGCAACTAGCATTTTCACAAAGAGAGGCGAAGAATGGCAGCCCTTAAATTCTCTCATACGAATTAGAAGGAGAAGTAAAGCTTGATCGAGTCCAGTAAGGATTTTATTTTTCACGACAAGTGATGAAAATTACGATGCTTTTTGGGGGCTCAAAATATAAATCTATACAAAAAGCATGAGACTCCTGCTCTGTGGGAATGTGGACCTTGGAGACCTCCACATGAAGATCACGCTCCCCCCACCCTATATTAACCTAAAAAAAAAAGTTTTGACCAGAGTTCCGCTTTCTCTTCAGTGTCTCTGATGGGTAGATTATCACAGAAAGAGGAACAGGAAACACCTGAGAATAAAGTGCATCATTCTCTAAATCCCGAGAGACAATGGGTGGTGCAAAGTACAATCAAGTGACTTCAAAGATGATTGAGATTTTCCATTCTACTAAACCGATAGCTAAAAACAAAAGTATCTACACTCACCGGCCCCTTTAATTGCTTGGTAACACAAATTGTTAATCAGCCAATCACATGGCAGCAACTCGATGCATTTAGGCATCTAGATGTGGTGAAGACGACTTGCTGAAGTTCAAACTGAGCATCAGAATGGGGAAAAAAGGGGATTTAAGTGACTTTGAACGTGGCATAGTTGTTGGTGCCAGATGAGCTGGACTGAGTATTTAAAAAACTGCTGATCTACTGGGATTTTCACACACAACCATTTTTCGGGTTTACAGAGAATGGTCCAGAAAAAGAGAAAATATCCAGTGAGCGGCAGTTGTGTGTAGCAAAATACCTTGTTGATGTCAGAGGAGCATGGACAGACTGGTTTGAGGTGATATAAAGACAACAGTAACTCAAATAACCACTTGTTACACCCAAGGTATGCAGAATACCATCTCTGAATGCACAACACATCAAACCTTAAAGCAGATGGGCTACAGCAGCAGAAGACCTCACCGGGTGTCACTCCTGTCAGCTAAGAACAGGAAACTGAGGCTACAATTCGCACAGAATCACCAAAATTGGACAATAGAAGATTGGAAAAACATTGCCTGGTCTGATGAGTCTCCATTTCAGCTGCGACATTCAGATGATGGGGTCAGAATTTGGTGTAAACATGAAAGCACGGATCCATCCTGCCTTGTATCACCGGTTCAGGGTGGTGGCGTAATAGTGTGGTGGATATTTTCTCACTTTGGGCCCTCTAAGCATTGTTTAAATTCCACGGCCTACCTGAGTATTGTTGCTGACCATGTCCATCCCTTTATGACTACAGTGTCCCCATCTTCTGAAGGCTCCTTCCAGCAGGATAATGCACCATGTCACAAAACTCCAATCATCTCACCACTGGTTTCTTGAACATGACAATGAGGTCACTGTACTCCAATGGCCTCCACAGTCACCACATCTCCATCCAATAAAGCACCTTTGGGATGTGGTGGAATGGGAGATTCGCATCATGGATGTACAGCCGGTTAATCTACAGCAACTGCGTGATGCTATCATGTCACTATGGACCAAAATATCTGAGGAATGTTTTGAACACCTTGTTGTATCTATGCCATGAAGAATTAAGGCAGTTCTGCAGGCAAAAGGGGATCCAACCCGGTACTGGCAAGGTGTACCTAATAAAGTGGCCAGTGATTGTATATAATGGTGATAAAAAGAAATAAATGCGCTACCCAAAAAACACATAAATAATAACAACTCTATAGAGGGAGGTGAAGCAGCTGTGCTGGAATGTGACAAATTCAAACAAAATGGAAGGTAATAGTACAGCGCTGCATATAGGCCAGTAAAAACTGGACTGTAACTCAAATGTGACCATAAATGGAAACACACAAAAAAGTGAGAAGGGGCAGGCTGAACGCCCTACCCAATATATATAAAATGTCCACAATAATAAACAAAAACAAAAACAAAAATTAAGAGTGTCCAAAACAATGGGTAAATAACAAGGAATGGATGTAAAACTTCTGGCACAATTCTTCACGTGGATGGTGACATTCATGTGTGCTTACCAGAAACGTTGGACCCGAATGTCATACGACAGCGGATCAATCGAGCTTGAGAGTATCTCCAACGGCTGCTCCACAGGAACGTCCCCGGATCTCTGATGGATGTAGAGGTATACCGGCTAGACGATCGGATGTCTTCAATCCTGGGTGGAACTGATGGATGCAGTACTTCTCGGGTCTCCAATACCCCCAAGGCTGGAGATCCCACCAGAAGACTGGCACTCTGGATCCCGGTATTCAACCGGACGATGGGATACGATCAAACTTAAATGGAAAATACCCCGACAAGGGTATTGTAGAAGGACCAACTGGAGAAAACTGAAAAAACTTTTCCTCACCGATTTCATTCAAAGAGAAGAATAGGGGGCTCCAATGGTGTAGGTCAAAAAAAATTGGGTTTTTAATCAGAAAAACACCAACATACAAAGATAAAAAGTGATCACAGTTCATATATTAAAAGACAACATGGGAAGCAAAATGCATAGTCCGACGCGTTTCGTTCCTAACAGGACGTCTACAGGGGCATTAACCTGCTCCCCCAAATTGCCATATATATATATATATATATATATATATATATATATATATAGTAAAAGTTATGGGAGTCATAATCAATGACCCACCAATGAAACAACATTTCATAAAGGCGGGCATTCTGATTGGACAAACAATCACATGACCAAATCATGATAGTGCTTCCCCGTGGGGGACCAATCCTAGCACAGGGAACAGGCCCTTCCTGGTTCAAATCAATAAAACCAGGAAGTGGCAGGTAGTAGCACATGGTAAACATACCATCAAGAAGTCCGCCAAATTCCAACCAATCAGCCGTGCGATGGTGTCAGTCCAATCAATGCCTCAACAAACACACAATGAGATCTCTAGCCAATGGAAACTAACATTACATAAAAATGCAAAGGGACACACGATTGGACTGGGGAATAAATGAAGATATTACCCAATCATTATGTCCAGGAGGCTGGAAATAACCAGTAACAAAAGCCAGATAGATCTTAGAGCAGGAGATTGTGACTAACATCCGGCTCATGTGACCGGGAGCACACCGAAAATGCGCCCAATCACATTCTCCTTCAGACCATCACATGACCCAGAAGGTCATTTGAATAAATAGAGGGATATCATAGGATATACACAGGAGCGCGTCGTCAAGGAAACAGACGACGCGCAGCCTGTAATATGTGCGATCACGTAATGGGGCGGCGCCATCAGCGCTGCGATCATGTGACCCAGCGTCACGCCCATCATGTCTGAATGACATGGAAGAAGGCTGCGCTGGCGTCGCCCTCACCGCGATCAGGCCAATGAGAGGAGGGGGAGGGAACAGAAACCATACCAATACTGCAGTGGGAGTGGCGCAGTGAGCCCGGCGATCATGTGACCGGGCATCACATCCATCATGTCAATAAGACATGAAGGAAGGCCACGCCGGCGTCACTCCCACGGCAACAAATCTATCAGAGGGGAAACACCTATGTTCCCAAACGGCCTGGGAGTCACCCCCAGTCGTAAAGGGCTGCAAGGGGACATCCCAAAGGCCGCGGGTATAGGATCCCATTGATCTAATGAATGAACTGGGTCAGTATAAATAGGACTGGGAATCTGAAACACACATCGCCATCTAGCGATGGCAATGTGAATTGCAGTAAAAGCCACACAATATCCTCAAGGAGAGGAAATATGAAACACACAGACATGTTAAGTTGCAATACTGAACAGTATGTATGATACATCCTCTAAAAACCACAAAATGACGCCAAAAATAGAACAAATGCAGTAATAAAAGAGAGAGAATATTAGAAAAGCGAGTCAAGCATTTAAGCTGAATTAATGAACGAGTTGACGTCCCACTCTACGTTCATTCCGAACGGCGTGTAGGTACGCAACTCAAAAATCCAATAGGTCTCCAAACGGGAGACACCCCGTAATCGGGATTCTCCTCTCCAGTGCGGCACGAACTGATCTATAACCAGGAATTGTGTCCCTGCAGGATCACGATTGTGATATTGCAAATAATGTCTGGGGACACTGATTAATTTTTCCTTTCTTAATCTTCGCAATATGTTCGTTCACACAAATGGAAAAAGTTCTAATCGTGCGTCCTACATATTGTTGTTTGCAAGGACATGTTAGAAGATACACAATATATTGACTGGCGCAAGTGGTGAAACGCTTCATCTGGTAGATACGCAAGGTGACAGATGATTGAAAGGTGACGCTCTTACGTTTCCCATTGGTATTGTGTAAACACACCTTACATTTACGGCAAGGGAAGAAGCCTTTACATTCCGGAAAGAATGAGGGCTTGCTGGGGGGATCCATCACATTAGGGGCTATCTGTCCCTGGATGGATCTCGCTCCCCTGAAAATCACACCCGCCCTTTCAGGAAGGACAGGTCCCAGGAGTCTATCATTTTGAAGGACACCCCAATGTTTTTTCAAAATCTCTTTTACCTGTCACCAGACATGATGGGCGTGACGCTGGGTCACATGATCGCCGCCCCCATTACGTGATCGCACATATTACAGGCTGCGCGTCGTCTGTTTCCTTGACGACGCGCTCCTGTGTATATCCTATGATATCCCTCTATTTATTCAAATGACCTTCTGGGTCATGTGATGGTCTGAAGGAGAATGTGATTGGGCGCATTTTCGGTGTGCTCCCGGTCACATGAGCCGGATGTTAGTCACAATCTCCTGCTCTAAGATCTATCTGGCTTTTGTTACTGGTTATTTCCAGCCTCCTGGACATAATGATTGGGTAATATCTTAATTTATTCCCCAGTCCAATCGTGTGTCCCTTTGCATTTTTATGTAATGTTAGTTTCCATTGGCTAGAGATCTCATTGTGTGTTTGTTGAGGCATTGATTGGACTGACACCATCGCACGGCTGATTGGTTGGAATTTAGCGGACTTCTTGATGGTATGTTTGCCATGTGCTACTACCTGCCACTTCCTGGTTTTATTGATTTGAACCAGGAAGGGCCTGTTCCCTGTGCTAGGATTGGTCCCCCACGGGGAAGCACTATCATGATTTGGTCATGTGATTGTTTGTCCAATCAGAATGCCCGCCTTTATGAAATGTTGTTCCATTGGTGGGTCATTGATTATGACTCCCATAACTTTTACTATATATATATGGCAATTTGGGGGAGCAGGTTAATGCCCCTGTAGATGTCCTTTTAGGAACGAAACGCGTCGGGCTATGCATTTTGCTTCCCATGTTGTCTTTTAATATATGAACTGTGATCACTTTTTTATCTTTGTATGTTGGTGTTTTTCTGATTAAAAACACAATTTTTTTTTGACCTACACCATTGGAGCCTCCTATTTTTTTTCTTCTCTTTGCATGAAATCGGTGAGGAAAAGTTTTTTTCCAGTTTTCTCCAGTTGGTCCTTCTACAATACCCTTGTCAGGGTATTTTCCATTTTAAGTTTGATCGTATCCCATCGTCCGGTTGAATACCGGGATCCAGAGTGCCAGTCCTCTGGTGGGATCTCCAGCCTTGGGGGTATTGGAGACCCGAGAAGTACTGCATCCATCAGTTCCACCCAGGATTGAAGACATCCGATCGTCTAGCCGGTATACCTCTACATCCATCAGAGATCCGGGGACGTTCCTGTGGAGCAGCCGTTGGAGATACTCTCAAGCTCGATTGATCCGCTGTCGTATGACATTCGAGTCCAACGTTTCTGGTAAGCACACATGAATGTCACCATCCACGTGAAGAATTGTGCCAGAAGTTTTACATCCATTCCTTGTTATTTACCCACTGTTTTGGACACTCTTAATTTTTTTGTTTTTGTTTATTATTGTGGACATTTTATATATATTGGGTAGGGCGTTCAGCCTGCCCCTTCTCACTTTTTTGTGTGTTTCCATTTATGGTCACATTTGAGTTACAGTCCAGTTTTTACTGGCCTATATGTAGCGCTGTACCATTGTATATAATGGTTTCACTATTATGTGAATTTGTTTTACATACCGTTGCTCTACTGTGCACATCAAATGTAACACAGCTTGTCGATTGAGAGGTGGCACTTCCTGTCAAACTCGCCCATTCAAGTCAACTGGGTAAGAGTTGGGCTCATGGCTGTTTCACAACCCAATAAATAAATAAATAAATAAATAAATATGGCTGCCTTGTGTACCTAACCTATCAGTAAGCTGAATGAGCCCACTAAGGGCCACAGTTAGACAATACGGGAAAAACAGCACCGCTCCAGGCACTAAACTCCCCTCGTCCTCCATGGCAGTATTGGGTGCTGACCAGGAAGCTTGTCTCCACTGCCAGTCAGCAGGAGGTTCCTGCTCCTAACTCAACCAGCAGTGAGTCCCTACCCAAGAATTGCCGACACTGATGCATTTTACCCCAATGTGCTTATACTAGTCCTGCAAAGGTCCTCATGATGTCCAGTGAGGGCCACAGTTAGACAACATGGGAAAAACAACACCATTCCAGACACTTAACTCTCCTTGTTCTCGATGATAGTACAGTGGAACATTGGATTACGAGCATAATCCGTTCCAGGAGAATCCTCGTAATCCAAAGCATTCGCATATCAAAGCGAGTTTCCCCATAGAAGTCAATGGAAACGAAAATAATTAGTTCTGCATTGACTTCAATGGCATGCAATACCGCATGTGGCCAGAGGTGGTGGGGGGGGCGCCGGAAATACTCGGAAAGTCCCGGGGACAGCTCGGCCGAGCTTGGAAACCCTCGGAAAGGCTTGGAAACACCCGGGAACTGAGTATTTCCGAGTATTTCCAAACGGCTCTGATCGGCTCCAGAGCCCCCGCCCCTCAGGCCAAATGCGGTACTGCAGGCCCCATTAGCTTGAATTCTGCTAGTTTTGCGAGACAACACTCGCAAACCGAGTCAGAATAAAAAAAAAAAGTTGCTCGTCTTTCAAAATGCACGTTACTCGTAAACTGAGATTCCACTGTATTGGGTGCTGACCAGGGAGCTTGTCTCAACTCTTTAGCCTCGTACACACAAACAAGTTTCTCGGCAAAAACCAGCAAGAAACTTGCTGGCAGAGATTTTTTGCCGAGAAATTTGTTCGTGTGTATGGTTTCTCGTCAAGAAAAGCGACAAGAATCTCGACGAGAAAATAGAGAACCTGCTCTCTATTTTCTCGTCGAGATTCTCGTCAGCCTGTTTCTCGACGAGAAAATTGTGTGTGTGTACACTTACCTTTTCGCAGGGATCCCGCGCATGCTCGAAATGACTTCGACGCATGCGCGGTAGCTTCCTAGGCATAGGTAGGGTGAACCAAGATGGCGGCGACGGCATTGAATGTGACGAGCGCATGCTCGTCGTATTCGATGACGTCACCGCGTTCGCTCCATTCAAAGAACCGCGGGTTCTTTGAAAGGAGCGTGTGTACACTCGGCCGGGACAAGTTTCTTGTCCAAGAATCTCGTCGAAAAAAACGACATGTTTTTTTCGACGAGAATCTCGGCCATGTGTACGAGGCTTTAGAAGCGGGAACTTGCTGCTGACTAAGAGTTGAGATGAGCTCCCTGGTCAGCACTCAGTACTATCATGGAGGACAAGGAGAGTTTAGTGTCTGCAGTAGTGTTGTTTTTCCCATGTTGTTTAACTGTGGATTTCAGTGGACACCATGAGGACCATTGTAGGACCCTCTACGTATAAGCACATTGGGGTGAAATTGCATGTTGGCAATTCTTGGGACTTGCTGCTGGCTGAGTTAGGAAAGAAGACTTGCTGCTGACTAACTCAGCTAGTAGCAAGTCCCTACCCAAGAATCGCCAACACTGACGCATTTCACCCCAATGTGCTTATACATAGAGAGTCCTGCAAAGGTCCTCATGATGTCTACTGAGGTCCACAGTTAGACAACATGGGAAAAAGATTACGCCAAACACTAACCTCTCCTTGTCCTCCATGGCAGTATTGGGTGCCAATCAGGGAGCTTGTCTCCACTCTTATGCCACGTACACACGCTCGGAATTTCCTACAACAAATGTTCGATGGGAGCTTTTTGTCGGAAATTCCGACCGTGTGTAGGCTCCATCGGACATTTTCGTTACGGAGACACTGCAGCATGTAATCGCTCATGTGTGCCAGGCTGCCCAGAGGCTAAGAAAAGCTGTCCTCTGTGGGAGGTGATTCATCTGTGTCCTCTGTATCCCCCCAGCCATGCACCAGTGATGGCCATGAGCTGGTCTGGGTGCCACCCTGCTGTGAACATGGTTCCTCCTCCTCCATCTCCTCCTCATCCTCCACCTCGTCATCCTCCAGAACTGTGCCCTTGCTGCCGGACAATTGTGTACCTGGCGTTTGTTGGTGCAGGAACCCACCCTCGTAGCCACTTGTGAAAGACTGCCCTGAAAGCCTTTGAAATGATCCCGGTTCCTCCTCCTCCTGTGCCACATCCTCTTCCATCATCGCCCAAAGTGTTTTTTCAAGGAGGCATAGAACTGGGATAGTAACGCTGAGAACGGCGTCATCGGCACTGGCCATGTTGGTGGAGTACTCGAAACAGCGCAACAAGGCACACAGGTCTCGCATGGAGGCCCAGTTATTGGTGGTGAAGTGGTGCTGTTCCACAGAGCGACTCACGCGTGATTGCTGCAACTGAAACTCCACTATCGCCTGCTGCTGCTCGCACAGTCTGTAACAGCATGTGCAAGGTGGAGTTCCACCTTGTGGGCACGTCACATATGAGGCGGTGAGCGGGAAGGCCGAAGTTACGCTGCAGCGCTGACAGGCGAGCAGCAGCAGGGTGAGAACACTGTCAGACGGCCCGCACTTTCTGCAGCAGCTCTGGCATATTGGGGTAATTTTTCAGGAACCTCTGGACCACCAAGTTCAGCACATGAGCCAGGCAAGGGATGTGCATCAAACCGGCTAGGCCCAGAGCTGCTGCAAGATTTCGCCCATTATCGCACACCACCAGGCCGGGCTTGAGGCTCACTGACAGCAACTACTCATCGGTCTGTTGTTCCATGTCCCTCCACAACTCCTGCACGGTGTGCGTTTTTTCCCCAAACAGGAAAGTTTTAAAACTGCCTACTGTCGTTTACCCCTGGCTGTGCTGAAGTTGGTGGAGAAGGTGTTACGCTGACCGGATGAGGAGGCGGTAGAGGATGAGGAAGCGGAGTAGGAGGAGTTAGCAACAGGAGGCAAACTGAAGCGCCCTGCAATCCTCGGTGGTGGAAGGACATGCGCCAAACTGCTATCTGCCTCAGGCCCAGCCACCACTGCATTTACCCAGTGTGCTGATATAACATCCCTGACCGCGCTTACTGGTCCACGCATCCGTAGTTAGGTGGACCTTGCCACAGATGGTGTTGCGCAGTGCACACCTGATTTTGTCCCCCACTTGGTTGTGCAGGGAAGGAATGGCTCGCCTGGAAAAATAGTGGCGGCTGGGCACGACGTACTGTGGGACAGCCAATGCCATCAGGCTTTTAAAACTCTGCGTCTCCACCAGACGGAATGACAGCATTTCAAAGGCAAGGAATTTTGAAATGCTGGCATTCAGGGCCAGGGATCGCGGGTGGGTAGGGGGGTACTTCCTCTTCCGCTCCAGTGTTTGGGAGATAGAGAGCTGAACGCTTTCATGGGACATTGTGGAGATGGTTGGTGACCCAAGTGGTAGTGTTGCTGGCAGATGCTCTGTTTGCGTGTTGGCAGGTGCTACTGTCACTACAGAGGTGGATGAAGAGGCCGAGACTGCAGCAGAAGAGGAAGCAGGAGGAGCCAGAGACCTTTCTTGGTTTTTGAGGTGTCTACTCCACTGCAGCTCGTGCTTTGCACTTAGATGCCTGGTCATGCAGGTTGTGCTCAGGTTGAGAAAGTTTATGCCTTGCTTCAGGCTCTGATTGCACAGCGTGCAAACCACTTGTGTCTTGTCATCAGCACATTGTCTGAAGAACTGCCACGCTAGGGAACTCCTTGGACCTGGCTTTGGTGTGCTCGGTCCCTTGCTGCGTTGGGCAGTAGCAGGCGTACTGTCTAGGGGATGGACGCTCCGATTTTGCACCCTGCTCCCTCTTCTGCTGTGCTGGTGGCTCTGTGCGACCACTGCCTCTTCCTCCGAACTACACTGGTCACCTGCATAACGTTGATTCCATGTGGGGTCGAGGACCTCATTGTCCTCCACATCATCTTCCACCCAGTCTTCCAAGCAGCAGCAGTTGGCACCTGTGTTTCGTCATCATACGAGAAGTGCTGCGATGGTCCTCCCATGTACTCATCATGAAACATAAGTGGTTGGGCATTGGTGCACTCAATCTTCCACTTCTGGGGCAGGGCTAGGTAGATGGCCCCGGGAAACCCTGCTAACAGAGTCGTCGAAAAGCAGAAGAGACTGCTGCATGATTTGGGGCTCAGACTGCTTGGCTGATTTGCAAGGGGGTGAGGTGAAAGACTGATGGTCATCGGCTGCAGGTGCCAACTCTGATCTTTCATCAGAAGACTGGGTGGGAGACAATGTGAAGGAACCGGAGGCACTGTCAGCAACCCAATCTACTATCGCCTGTACTTGTCCTGGCCTCAACATTCGTACAGCCTCATTAGGCGCGACAAAATACCGCTGCAGGCTTTGTCGCCTACTCGCACCTGCGGAAGATGTTTCACTTGTGTGTGTAGCTGGCACAGATCGACCATGTCCTCTCCCTGCAACAGGAGCTCCACCAGCAGCACCACGACCGGGGCCACGTCCCTTTGACGTTCTCCTCATATTTTCCAAATTTAGGATCTTGCCCTAAATGGGTGTTTTTGGAAGAGCAGAATACACCCACAGTATGTAAACGGTGTATCTCACACCTACAGAACTGCAGAAAATGCTATTCAAAAAAAAAGTTTTTGTCCTAAAATTTTTTTTTTAGAATAGCACAATAGAAGAAAAATATATAAAGTTTTTATCTCACACACCTCCAGTTATGCAGAAAACACTGCAAAATATTTTGTGTGGCCCTAAATGGGTGTTTTTGGAAGAGCAGAATACACCCACAGTATGTAAACGGTGTATCTCACACCTACAGAACTGCAGAAAATGCTATTCCAAAAAAATGTTTTTGTCCTAAAATTATTTTTTTAGAATAGAACAATAGAAGAAAAATATATACATATAAAAATATATAAATCTCACACCATATATGCAGAAAACACTGCAAATTTTTTATTTTTTTTTCCCTAAATGGGTGTTTTTGGAAGAGCAGAATACACCCACAGTATGTAAACGGTGTATCTCACACCTACAGAACTGCAGAAAATGCTATTAAAAAAAAATGTTTTTGCAATAAATGTATTTTTTTAGAATAGCACAATAGAAGAAAAAAATATATATTTGCATATATGCAGAAAACACTGCAAATTTTTTTTTGTTGCCCTAAATGGGTGTATTTGGATCAGCAGAATACACCCACAGTATGCACAGGGTGTATCTCAACGTAACACATGCAGTGCTGGTGCACTGAGCTTGCAGATAAAACATAGATTTTCTCTGGCACTGGGCTCATGGCAGTGTAAAAAGACTGTGCACTGCAACCCAACCAGGTAAATCTATGCAGATCGCTGTTATTAGATCTCTGAATCTGGACTCCTACATAAATCTCTCTCCCTGAAAGCAGCAACAGGAACCTTGCCCTACACTGTCAATATCTTTTCTCTCAGTAGATTGCAGAATCAGGACTAACTCTTTACTTCTATCATTTCATTCTCTCCCTCACAGCAACAGCAGACAGGATCCTCTCCCTATCCTGTCTAAAGCAGAGTGACGTGCTGTTCTGTGTGCCTCTAGCTTATATAGAGGCTGGGTCACATGCTGCACTGGCCAATCACAGCCATGCCATTAGTAGGCATGGCTGTGATGGCTTCTAAGGGCACTCCAGTTAAACAAAAGTTTATTGGCTGCCCTGTAGCTTTTAGAAATGCGCCATTACATCGCCGAACACCGGACCCGAACCCGAACATACAGTCAATTGTTCGGGTCCGGGACCCAAAAACCCAAAAGTTCGGTACGGACCCGAACTTTATAGTTTGGGTCCGCTCAACCCTACACACGATCCGTGTCCATGTGCGGCCTCCGATTTGCTCAGCTGGGATCGCTCTGTCGTTCCTTGCTGAACAGGCAGATGCTAGGTCTGTCTCCGCACACTTTGCAGGGACCGACCTGTCAGAGCCCTGCTCTCCCCAATGGGGGATCGGATGATGATGGACCGTAGAGTGCGTTGTCATCCGATTCGATCCGCAGACGGATGGAAAAGTAGGGTTTTCCTCCGTCACACTTTGGCGGATCTGAGCGGGTTGGATGTCAGCGAACATGTCACCGCTGACATCCGTGGCTCCATAGGGGTGCATGGAGCATTTGTTCAGGTCCGCCTAAAAATCTGACAGGCGGACTTAAACGGTCCGTCCGTGTGAAAGAGCCCTAAGTGCATACATCCAACTTCATGTGACTCAAAAAAACATGAATCCACCACCGGAAGAAATGTGCGCTTACCAGCTGCACAGACCAGGATAGCCTGTGGCTTACACCCAGCCAGGGTCTTTTCCTCACAATGGTCCCACGGTATGTTCCTGACCACTTCACCGGAAAGACTGTCTGTACGGGGTCACCGCTGAACGATGTTTCTCCACCAACTTGTTGCTGGCTCAAGGCTGACGATATGTCTCAGAAAAAATGACATACATATTCTCCATAGGTAAAACCTGATTGGTATGTTTATTTTAAAAGCTAAAAGTTTGCCAATATTTAATTAAAACGCGACCTTCTATTTTTCTATTTTTGCTTTTGTGTTATCTCACATTGTGTTGCAGCTTAATAGTAATCTTTTTCTAGCGCAGTTTTTCTTTTTTATACTTAAACATTTGTGTGACCGTGTGTATGCAAGACAAGTTTGAGCCAACATCCATCGGAAAAAAATCCACGGTTTTGTTGTCGGAATGTCCGATCGTGTGTACGCGGCATTAGTCAGCACTGCAGCAAGTCCCCACTCCTAACTCAGCCAACAGTGAGCACCTGGCCAAAAATTGGCAACTGACGTGTTTCACCTCAGTAGACTAAAGCCTCGTACACACGATCCTATTGTTGGCCCACTGAGTGTCTGATTTTTGTCTTAAGGGCGTGTGCCAGGATCTTGTCTTGCATACTGAGGCCTCGTACACACGACCGATTTTCTCGGCAAGAACCAGCAAGAAACTTGCTGGCAGAGAGGTCTTGCCGAGTAAATCGGTCGTGTGTACGCTGCTAGCGTGTTTCTCGTCGAGAAAACCGACAAGAAACCTCGACGAGAAAATAGAGAACCTGCTCTCTATTTTCTCGTCGAGATTCTCCTCGGCGTGTTTCTCGACGAGAAAAGTGAGTGTGTGTACACTTACCTGTCCGCCCGGAAGCCCGCGCATGTTCGAAATGAATTTGACGCATGCGCGGTAGCTTCCTAGGCATACGTAGGGTATACCAAGATGGCGGCGACGGCATCGAATGTGACGAGCGCATGCTCGACGTAGTCGATGACGTCACCGCGTACACTCCTTTCAAAGAACCGCGGGTTCTTTGAAACGAGCGTGTGTACACTCGGCCGGGACAAGTTTCTTGTCCAAGAATCTCGTCGAAAAAAACGACATGTTTTTCTCAACGAGAATCTCGGCCGTGTGTACGAGGCCTAACGGTAGACAATTGTCGTGCAACAAACATGAACGTAGTGACGTACTACGAGGAATTTCAGCTCTTGAGCGCCACCCTTTGGGCCCCTTCTGCTAATTTCGTGTTTGGTGAGCACTGATTCCGAACATGCGTGTTTGTACTTTCGACTTTTGTGTGACGGATTTGTGTACTGATGATACGAAAATCAGACCGTTGTCCACCGAAAATTTACTAGCATGTCATCCAACATTTGTTGGCCGAAAGTTGGAAAACAATTGTCAAAAGGAGCGTACTAACAGTCAGATTTTAGGACAACAGTCTGTCAACAGACAATCCCCTGCCAATAATCGGATCGTGTGTACGAGGCTTTAGTCAAAGAGAGTCAAAGACAAGAACACGCTGCTGGCTGATTGTGGCTGAGTAAAGTTTTATCCAGTGATGTTTTTGGTCTGCAACCTTCCATTCATCACAGGTCCACATTTACGTAATTCAAACAGCACTTTGGTAACTAATGTTATATCAATAACGGCAATGTGTAAGATTTTGTCCCCAAGAAAGGGTCCATAAAAATGTTATGATGCACTTTACTTCGAAATGATAAGGAAGTGTAGATTTTACCCGCTGGAGAACAGACTTTTTCAGCAGGCTGAAGATCACAAAGGAGTGAGATGTCCACGTGTGGTACCTGACTGTTTTAGGAATTCTTTGATGCTGATCCTTGGCTGATTTTCTTTCCCATCTATACACTGTTATCCAGCGCTCATGGGACACACAATACAGACTGTCTCTTGGCGGTTGTTAAAAAGTTTTCCGTTTATTCAACCACAATATAAGTAAAATCCAGTCCTGAAATGGACACCAGTTTGAAAGATAAAACACTTGCAATAACACCTACGATCCCTTGAGCAAGGAGGGGCTGACAGTTCCAAATGTAAGTCAATAATCACATAGCCTGGATGGAATGAAAGGCTGCCGCCAATACATTTAGCAGAGAGTCACACAAATAGATTTGCGGCTGTTTCTCCAGACTTCGGGTCGGTGTCGCAGCAGGATTGACGTCATTCACCTAGACGGTACGGAGCTTCCTGGTTCCCTTCTCCCGCTGATGCAGCTTTGGATTCAGCGTCCCTCGTGTTATCTCTCCCCCCCCCCCCCCCCCACCCCCCCCCCCCCCCCCACCCCCCCCATAGGTGTGCGCAGCTTATTGCATTTGGGTGTGCACCCCAAAGCTCAAACACATACTATCAATCACTTACGAAAAAAGGGAAGGGGCCGGTAAGTCACATATTTACCGACCCCTTCCTCCACTTATCCTAAAACATCCCTGCAGCAGCAGGAGAGGAGAGTAGTGAAGCCGGCAGTGCTGCGGGGGGGAAGGAGGGGGGGAGCCAGGGCAGTAGGGGGAGTCTTTGCTGCACAGGGTGATTAGGGCGTGCCTGGGCACACCTGGCACACCCTGTGCGCTCGCCCATGCTCTCTGCTAAAGATATTGGCGGCAGCCTTCCATTCCATCCAGGCTATGTGATTATTGACTTACCATATATACTCTATAAGCCGAGTTTTTCAGCACATTATTTTGTGCTGAAAATGCCCCCCTCGGCTTATACTCGAGTCAACTTTTTGCGCCTAATCTCCCGGAATTTGGGGACCCGGTACCCGGTAGGACCCCAAATTTGGCACACATGTAGCCCCACTCTACCTCTACAAGTGTGCAAAGTTTTTTGTCCGGGGGACCTACGGCCGGGGAGCACCGATTTTTCAAAGCCGGGCACCCCGTCCATAGACTCCCATGTTAAATGGTAATTTCTTTGGTGAATTTGGGGACCCGGTACCGACCCGTCGTAGGTTCCTAGGACCCCAAATTTGGCACACATGTAGCCCAATTTCTCCTCTATAGGTGTGCAAAGTTTTTTTGTCTGGGGGACCTATGGCCGGGGAGCACAGATTTTTCAAATCCAGGCACCCCTTCCATAGACTCCCATGTTAAGCGTCAATCTAGTCATGGACACAGTGAGGCATGGGCACAGTGAGGCAAAGTGAGGCATGCAGATGGACACCCTAGGCTTATACTCGAGTCAATACGTTTTCCCATTTTTTTGTGGTAAAATTAGGTGCCTCGGCTTATATTCAGGTCGGCTTATACTCGAGTATATACAGTACATTTGGAACTGTCAGCCCCTCCTTGCTCAAGGGATCGTAGGTGTTATTGCAAGTGTTTTATCTTTCAAACTGGTGTCCATTTCAGGACTGGATTTTACTTATATTGTGGTTGAATAAACGGAAAACGTTTTAACAACCGCCAAGAGACAGTCTGTATTGTGTGTCCCATGAGCGCTAGATAACAGTGTATAGATGTTCATATATATTCGTTGTTTCCGGGTACGATTCCCATCCAGCAGCTCTGGTTTCACATCCTTCTTTTTTGGATTTCTGCTCCTATTCCATGATGTTTTATAATATTCCCACACACGTCTGCTAATTTTAGCGCTGGTGACATTGCTGTTTTTTGTTGTTTTTCTTTTCCAGTCATCCCTTCTCATGGTCTGAAGATGCTGTGGGTACCAACCTCCATCAGTGTCAACCCAGGTGACAATACGGAGATTCCATGTAACTATGAGAGCCAGCCTGAAGAGAACGTGGAGATCACCTGGTTACTGTACCAGAAAAAAGTAAACATGTCAGAAAAAAACATTTTGTACTATCCAGAAGTACGTACCTTAAAAGACAACACAAAGGATCTGCAGATTAAGAACGTAGAGACGAATCAGAGTGGCTTGTATAAGTGCCAGGTGACTGTGAATAATAAAAGCTATGATTCCTGTGGGACCTACCTGAGAGTGAAAGGTAAGTCCAAAACAAGACAAATAGGGGTTGATTTACTAAAACTGGAGAGTGACAAATCTGGTGCAGCTCTGCATAGAAACCAATCAGCTTCCAGGATTTTGTCAAAGCTTCATTTAACAAGCTGAAGTTAGAAGATTACCGTGCGCAGCTGCACCAGATTTTAGTAAATCAACCCAAAAAGGACTGGTGCTAAGAGAACAAACATTGCTCTGACTCGTAGTGTATGTCTCTCTTTGTTCCCCTTTTTAAAGATGAACCCCAGGCAAACAGCTAAATAGAATAAATACATACAGTCAGGGCCGCTGATAGGACAGTACAACCAGCCCTGTTGTACCGGGCCCTGTCCAGCAGGGGGCCCGGGCAACTTTAAAGTTATTTTTGCTTAAATAAATAAAACGTTTTTTTTCTAAACCATACCCTGCTCTACTTGCTAATCAGAGGGTAATTAAATTTTCCTGGGCCCCATCAGGTCAACATAGGGGCCCAGAAGATGACAGCAGAGGAGGGACTTTTTTTCCTTTTCAGACAAGTCGATGCGCTGCCCATATAGATCCTGTAGCAGCCACCCACTGCCTATGGTTTCCCTGGCGGAGTGATTCTTCTCTACACTGCTCCTGCACACTTCTCTCTCAGTAAGTTCCGTGGACGGAGAGAGAGACTGATGTAAGGTGGGGAGGCTGAGAGGGCGCAGCAGGCTTAATCCAATGGTGGGGCACAGCCTCAGGCAAGTGGCAGCTAACACTGTGCACAGCAACACTGACTTCTAAGGAAGGAAGGTTATACTCCCTGACTGCCCACTGTGCTTGCCCATGGTGATGATCAGAGAACAGCAGGTGCTCTATGGCTCTCTCACAGTGTCACATGCTGTTGGGTGCTGATTTTGTTAACTTTATGGCTGTACTGTGTGTTACAGATCATAACACAGTACAGCCATAGCAGTCAGCATTCAACAGCAATGTGACACTGTGACCGAGTCATAGAGCATCTGCTGTGCACTGATGATTATAATGATAATGATAATCATAAGCATGAGATGCTTGGTTACATTTGTGTTTGGGGGCAGTAAATGGCTGAGCTGTGTTTTGAAGGCCCCCAACCACTCCAATTTATGAACTAATTGCCCAAGCTTTCCACTTAGATCCATTGGTCAATTTTTTGTACATACCGTATATACTCGAGTATAAGCCGAGTTTTTCAGCACATTTTTTTGTGCTGAAAATGCCCCCCTCGGCTTATACTCGAGTCACCTTTTTGCGCCTGATCTCCCGGACTTTGGGGACCCGGTACCGGCCAGCTGTAGGTCCCCTGGACCCCAAACTTGGCACACATGTAGCCCCACTCTTCCTCTACAATTGTGCAAAGCTTGTTGTCCGGGGGACCTACGGCTGGGGAGCACCGATTTTTCAAAGCCGGGCACCCCTTCCATAGACTCCCATGTTAAACGGTAATTTCTCCGGTGACTTTGGGGACCCGGTACCAGCCGGTCGTAGGTCCCCTGGACCCGGATCTTGGCACACATGTAGCCCCATTTCTCCTCTACAAGTGTGCAAAGTTTGTTGTCTGGGGGACCTATGGCCGGGGAGCACCGATTTTTTTAAAACCGGGCACCCCTTCCATAGACTCCCATGTTAAACGTCAGTCTAGTCATGGACACAGTGAGACATGGGCACAGTGTGGCATGGGCACAGTGAGGCCCGGGGAGCACCAATTTTTCAAAGACGTGCACCCCTTCCATAGACTCCCATGTTAAACGTCAGTCTAGTCATGGACACAGTGAGACATTGACACAGTGAGGCATGGGCACAGTGAGGCATGGGCACAGTGAGGCATGGACACAGTGAGGCATGGACACAGTGAGGCATGCAGATGGACACCCTAGGCTTATACTCGAGTCAATACGTTTTCCCAGTTTATTGTGGTAAAATTAGGTGCCTCGGCTTATATTCGGGTCGGCTTATACTCGAGTATATACGGTACCTTCATGTAGGTCTACAGGAGTCTGGATGTAAATGGACCTCTGTCTGTTTATATCCACCTAATTCCAGGTCTGTTCCAGGGGCGGCAAACAGACCAGAGCTGCGCCACGTATGGAGCGGCTGCCATTGGTCTGCTCAGCTCCAGAAAAAAAAATGGCAAAAGGACTGCATCCTTTTCTATTTTTCCAGACCTAAACATGACAGATCAAACAGCCTGATGTAAATGGACACATTTATAACAGGCAGGAGAAAAACAAATATCATTTGAGGACAAGGCTGCATTTTTTCGAGGTGGGCGGGGTTGGGGGGGGGCCCGTTAGGTAGGCTGTACGGGGCCCCATGATTTCTAACAGCGGCCCTGCATACAGTAAATGAGAACTGTTTTACGTGTAGTATTATCCATCCAGTTTTGAGATCTACACAGCTGTGCCACACAGCGCAGCCGTTTGCGCTGCAGTTTATTAACACTTAGGGCTCTTTCACACGGAGGTCCGTTCAGGTCCGCCTGTCAGTTTTTTAGGCGGACCTGAAACGGATCCTCCATGCACCCTTATGGACATGTCCGCTGACATCCGCTCCGCTCCGCTCCGAAAAAGTGTGACGGAGGAAAATCCTATTTTTCCTTCCGTCTGCGGAGCGGATCGGATGACAACGGACTCTACGGTCCGTCGTCATCCGATTCCCCATAGGGGAGAGTGGCGCTCTGACAGGGCGGTCCCTGCACAGTGTGCGGGGACCGCCCAGTCATCTGTCGGCTCAGCGGGGATCAACAGAGCGATCCCCGCTGAGCAAGCGTAGCTTCACGGGGCGGATCTTCACGGATCCGCCCCGTGTGAAAGAGGCCTTACCGTTCTTGTCCTTTCCCAGACTGTGACTGGATATTTAAATGAGAACCATTAGACCAGAAATTCCCTGGAACCCTTGAGTTCCCTCAGAGGATGCTAGATGTTCATTGAGCTGTGGCTGATAGACCTCCCATTTGATGTTGCCTGTGCAGCCCTACCCCCATAGAAGCCACTTGAATATTACACAGATAGTCCTTACTACTTCACTGGCAGGCAGGTACAAGGTATTTCTTACCTGACTCCACCCAAATAAATAGGCTCTCCCAGCAGGCCAAGGGACTAAAAGAACCCCCATCCATTCATGATCTGACCTTGCTAAGCCCCTGTCAATCTAATGTCACCAGCCACAATGCCACCTAGTGACAGAAGAGAGAAGTGCAGCAATTCCAGAATTAGAGGGAAATCAGTGGATCTCCTAACAATTATCCAGGACAATTACTACCTGGCAAACTAAATTTGTTAGCAACCCTACCTAAACACCAGGGTGCTACATATACATTAGGAGAGTAAATAAAATATAGGCTTCTGCTAGTGCAGCCTAGCCAAGGGTGATGTCAGGTTCCTTTACAAGAGTGATGTCATAGGGCTTCTATCAAGATCCTGGGAAAACGAAGGATTCAAATCCCCTGAGAAGATACTCAAACACAGCGCAGAAGTTTCTTCTCATTAGATGTGGAACCCTGAGTTTTCTCAGGATCTCGTTGGAAAGCCTCTGATGCCACCCATACCCTGTCACAATGGGCAGAAAGACAGGGATCCTAAGAATAAGCTGATGTTGCATTTTGATGCAAAGTCCACTTTAATATTATGTATTCTATTTTTGAGCCAATAGGTGAAGCTTTTGGCTCCTTTTCACACGTTTATCTCTATATTGTTGCTCCATTATTGACAAAAACCTATTGTTGTTGCTGTAGTCTAATATACTGGCTGAGCTTTAAAATGCAATGCTCACCATTGGTTTTAAACAGAACCATACCTCCCAACATTTTGAGATGGGAATGAGAGACACCTACTAACAAACGTACGTAGGCATAGGACACGCCCACTGCCACACCCTCTTAAAGGAGAATTAACCAAAAAAAAGGTTAATTAAATCCAGAAGGGCTTTATTTTACTACTATTATTCCTTTATATTGGCTTTTAAAATGTACAAATGCAGCAGTTTAGAATTTGAATGAAAGGTTTAGCACTGGGAAACATTTTTTGAAAGATAAAAAGTGCATTTTATATACAACTATATGGATCAGACCAAAATGAGGGACAATCGAGGGGGAAAGAGGGACAGATGGACATTGCTCCAAATCAGGGACAGTCCCTCAAAATCAGGGACAGTCCCCCAAAATCAGGGACAGTTGGGAGCTATGATAGAACAGCTTGATAAAACTACACCCTAGAGAAGGAGATGCATTTACCTCCAAAACCTGTTGGCTAAGTTGGGTTTGTTAAGTTGACTCCACTTCTCATGCTCCTCACTCATTTTGCTCATGTAAATGGTCATTGATTTGATCAACAGTCTGTAGCCTGAGGTCAGCCAGGTATTTCCAGTAATGTTCTATGCTAGACGATTCCTCCAGTGGAAAGGTACCATATATATGTGTAGGGGGGTGTTCAATTTAGGGGAAGTGTCTGAGTGGTAACCAGGCTCAGAAACCTTAAATTGTTAGGAGTTATGGACCATTTTTGTTCTCAGGGGTAATGCTGGTGATGTGTTCCCTGTGGCCTGTGGGTGGCGCTGCCATTCTGGGCTAGGGTTGAACCGCGAGCGCAGTGCTGTGCCTTTTGTGACCCCTCTTGGCAGCTGTACAGTGGGGCGGGGAACCTGCTGTGCATGCCAGGAGGGGATATAAAAGGGGCAGACATCTTCTGAAGTAGGTCGGTCGACGCCCAGGCACCTTCAGCCTGGGCGTGTGTGGGTCATCTCCGGGTGCCCTAGGCCCGGAGGCCATGTTCCGGTTCCACCTCAGACACCTTTGGCCTGGAGTGAGGTACTACCTCACCGTTTCTGACTGCCTGGGTATGGAGGTCCAGGAGCTGCAGCAATGGCCCGGGCCCAGCAACCTTCGGCTGTGGTCCACTAGGGATTGAGGAGTCCAGGGTGCCGCCTTGCGAGGGGACCTGCACCCTAAGAGAAGGGAAGATCTGTTCCGAGGGACCGGTGCTGTGGTCACGGTGAAGGAAGGGGTCTGTTGACTCTCTGGGGGGACGTCTTCTCCCTGAAAGGGGCCATGTCCTAGGAAGAAACCAAGGTTCATCAGGTCAGTGGCAGTGACCTAGTCCACCAGGTCAGTGGCAGTGACCTTATTCACAAGGTCTGTGGCAGAGACCAACCTCATGGTCTGTGGCAGAGACCGTGCGCCAAAACTGTTTGAGAAACCTGAACAGTCAAAAGAGTTTGAGCTACATTTGTGCCTGGACCTCCTCCACACCTTAAGCTGTCCTGTGTCTTTGTTCCAACCTTTCTTCTATCCAGGAGACTGTTTGCTATTCAAGTGAAAATAAATATTGAGTTGGACTTTCAGCTGGTGTGGACATTCACGTTCCTGGGGAAGTTAAGGACTTGCATCTACCCACTGTAGAGGTGAGAATCATTCTCAGGAGGAATTTAGGACTCTGGCTGCAGACAAGGCCAAAAATTAACACCGCTCAACCTCTTAACATAGGAGGGTACGGGCTGATAGTGCGGTGTGCCTGTCTCCCCCTGCGAGGAGCCGAGTTTAATGCAGGAGGGGGATAGGTGGGTGCGCTAGATATCTAAAAAGATGGGAATAACAAAACATTGAAAAAAGTGTCCAGATATATGAAATGAGTCCATTTAGATGCCCACAAAAAATGAACCCATAAAAATCCATAAATAAATATTAATAGAATTATCTACACAAATTTATGGAGAAAACACCCAAGTGCTTGAAAGACATCTGTGATTACAACAGATTTGTGCACAGTGCACCCAATCCAAAGAGAACACATTCCAGCTCCTTACCAAATCCCAATGACCATTGTAGTTACAAATGGTAATTCAGCGCATGAAGGGTTAAAGCCTCCCACCGGTAGATGTATCTCCTTCACAAAGCCAGTAAAGGATGTGCAGCTGTAGCAGGAAATGCAATCCCATAGTGTAAAACTGCAAAATTAGCTTTATTAGAAAAAAGTAAAGTAAAGTGCACACTCACAGCAAAAAAACAGCTGACAGGCTTTAGGACATAGATCATAACTTGGTGGTCCTATGAGCTAACAGTACTGACCCGGCCATCAATCAACTCCACATGTGTGATGATGTTACTCTTGTGGGCCCCACCCTACGTGTTTCTTCACAGATGACTTAGTCAGGGGGACGTATATGTACATTATAAGTTTGGTATCATTAACGACTTCGGCCCCGGTCCATTTGGCTGCCCAAAGACCAGAGCACTTTTTGCGATACAGCACTGCATCGCTTTAATTGACAATTGCGCGGTTGTGCGACGTGGCTCTCAAACAAAATTTACGTCCTTTTTTTTACCCACAAATAGAGCTTTCTTTTGGTGGTATTTGATCATCTCTGTGGTTTTTATTTTTTGCGCTATAAACAAAAATAGAGCGACCATTTTATAAAAAAAGCAATATTTTTTTACTTTTTTCTATAATAAATAAAACCAAAGTTTTCCTCAGATTAGGCCGATATGTATTCTTCTACATATTTTTGGTAAAAAAAAAGCGTTTATTGATTGGTTTGCACAAAACTTATAGCGTCTACAAAATAGGGGATAGTTTTATGCCATTTTTATTAATATTTTTTTTTTTTTACTAGTAATCCCGGCGATCAGCGGTTTTTTTTATCACGACTGCGACATTATGGTGCTATTTTGGGACCATTCACATTTATACAGCGAACAGTGCTATAAAAATGCACTGATTACTGTGTAAATGTGACTGGCAATGAAGGGGTTAACCATTAGGGGGCGGGGAAGGGGTTAAGTGTGTCCTAGGGAGTGATTCTAATTGTCTGGGGGATGGGCTAGCAGTGACACGACACTGATCACTGCTCTTGATGAGAGGGAGCAGACGATCAGTGTCCTGTCACTAGGCAGAACGGGGAGATGCTGTGTTTACACTGGCATCTCCCCGTTCTTCACGATCGCGGGCACCCAGCGGACATCGAGTCCGTGGGTCCAGCGGGCACGGTCACGGAGCTCGCGGCAGGGGCACGCGCACGCCCGCACAACGCGAAATTCAAAGTAACGTATATATACGCTACTTTGCGCAGCCGTGCCATTCTGCCGACGTATATGTACAAGAGGCGGTCGGCAAGTGGTTAACTTTTAGTGCTGGTGGTTTATTTGCATAATGAACCAAAGCGCAGTGAGTTTTTTTATTTATCAGATCTAAAGAGATGACAGAGGGATAAATGGGGGTGCAGTATTTCCACTTCATCACATAGGTAATTGTTATTTGACTATCTCATTTAACTTGCGCTTACAGCAATGCCCTGGAATGGCCCATTTTGTGTTTCTCAAAACTTTCCTCAACTCCTACTAAGGGCCATGCCTCATTTTTTTCAGGTTTTCCTTGATGTATATTGGTAAAAAAAGTTTATGTATGGACATTTTTGTATAGTTACATTGGTCCGACTTAGACCAATGTAAGTATACATGCACCATACCTGGCTAATCCCCCTGGAAGCTGGAAATCAATGTAGTAGGCACCATTACTGCAGTGATTTTTGCTAGCTTCTGGGACACTTGCTCGGCATAGGTGCCATTCAGAGAACACTTTGCACTTTCTCAGTGAATGCAAAGGGTTCTCTGATTGGATAAGGTGGGGCAGTGATGTCAAGGTCACCACTTTGTCCAATCAGAAAACGCTTTGCACTAAATAAGTGGATGCAAAGTGTTCTCTGAATTTGCGCCATTGCCAATTCAGTGGCCTTCTATGTTCACTAAGCAACAGGGGAACCGCTCAGCATGGGACCCAGAAACTAACACTGATCACGGCCTACTACAGTGGTTTCCAGGTTCCACAGGGATCAACCAGGTATGGCAGATACTTATCTATATTGGTCCACGCTGGAACAATGTAACTGTGAAAAACATCCATACCTAAACTTCAGCTTTAAACTTCTAAACTGATTTCATAATTTAAAAAGAAAATGTTGGGATTTATCTTATACATCATCGGTGTCTCGAAAAACCTCAAGAACCAAGTCGTTGATTCTAATGAACAATGTCCTCAAAAATTGAAATATCATTTGCGGGTGAGGTGGTCTTCAAGCGGATATCCTCTACATTGCAGAACTTCCAGTCTACCTCTTTTTTAATGTCGCGGAAGCTACGAAGAACAGAGTGATCACAGCCGAGGGCATACTGTTGCTGTTTTGCGCCATCATACCCGGGACCTTCCTGCTGTACAAGGTATGGACATTAACCTCTTATGCCAATATTTAATCTGTCAGTTCCAACATCTCTTCAGTTAAAAAATGCTTGTTAGCTAGATTAGAAAAATCTAGCAATGAAAAGTCTCACCACGTGCTCTGTGTATTTATAATGTCTAAAAACAAATGACCTGTTTTAAGTATTATATTAGTATTGGAACTTGGAGATTTTAATTTACGCACCACCTCCTTTTAATTATAATAAAGAATACCCAAAGAGCAAGAGAATGGAGTTTTAAGGTGCAGAAAAATCAATCAAAATCAAATTAACAAAAGATAGAGAATTTTATTATTACATAAAAAGTATAAAATTACCTAAAACTTTGGGGCCGAAACAGCCCTGTGGTCACAAAACAAAAGAATGGTTGCCTCTACATGTTTCACCACAAATTTGGCTTCTTCTGGAGCTTTTGTAGGACCTTTTTAGTACAATACCACTAAAACAAAGAAAAAACAATACAATCAATTAAAATAAACACAAATACATACATATATCGACCGCAAAGGGTCCCTATTGACTCAAATATTTACATAATTTACATCACAAATAGATCGTCTGTAGGATACAATCTCACCCTGTAACATCTATTGACGATCTATATGTGATGTCAATTATGTAAATATTTGAGTCAATAGGGACCCTTTGGGGTCCATATATGTATGTATTTGTGTTTATTTTAAATTGATTGTATTGTTTTTTCTTTGTTTTAGTGGTATTGTACTAAAAAGGTCCTACAAGAGTTCCAGAAGAAGCCACATTTGTGGTGAAACATGTAGAGGCAACCATTCTTTTGTTTTGTGACCACAGGACTGTAGTTTTATACTATTAATATAATAATAAAATTCTCTATCTTTTGTTAATTTGATTTTGATAGGTTTTTCATGTCTATGTCTATGTCTATGGGACATGAAAAATCAAAAGTGCTAATTTTAAAGGTTAATATGCAAGTTATTGTCATAAAAAGTGTTTGGGGACCTGGGTCCTGCCCCAGGGGACATGTATCAATGCAAAAAAAAGTTTTAAAAACTGAAGTTTTTTTCGGGAGCAAGGATTTTAATAATGCTTAAAGTGAAACAATAAAAGTGAAATATTCCTTTAAATTTCGTACTTGGGGTGGTGTCTATAGTATGCCTGTTATGTAGCGCATGTTTCCCGTGTTTAGAACTGTCCCTGCACAAAATGTAATTTCTAAAGGAAAAAAAGTAATTTAAAACGACTCGCGGCTATTAATGAATTGTCGGGTCCCGGCAATACAGATAAATGTAATTGAAAAAAACGGCAGGGGTTCCCACTTCAGGTCTGGTATGGATATTAAGGGGAACCCTGCACCAAAATAAAAAAAAAATGGCGTGGGGTTCCCCCCAAAAATCCATACCAGACCCTTATCCGAGCACGCAACCTGGCAGGCCGCAGGAAAAGAGGGGGGATGAGAGAGCGCCCCCCCTCCTGAACCATACCAGGCCACATGCCCTCAACATGGGGAGGATGTCCCCATGTTGATGGGGACAAGGGCCTCATCCCTACAACCCTTGCCCAGTGGTTGCGGGGGTCTGAAGGCGGGGGGCTTATCGGGAATCTGGAAGCCCCCTTTAACAAAGGGGACCCCCAGATGCCGACCCCCCTATGTGAATTGGTAACGGGGTACATTGTACCCCTACCATTTCACCCAAAAAAGTGTCAAAAAAGGTAAAAAAAAACACACACACACAGCTTGGGACAAGTCCATTAATAAAAAAAAATAAAAAATTCCAGCGCTGTAAATCCTTCTACGACCCGGACCCGCTGCTACGAACGATACAGCCTCCTCCGTGGCTCCCAGCCGAATGACGCGCTACCCGTCTGACAGTTGTTATATAACCGAGGGCGGGGCCACCTGTGACGTGGACGGGTGACCCCGCCCCCCAGTGAGGCAACGGGGGTTTCCGGCGGTTTCCCGTGGTGTCACGGGTGACCCCCGTCTGATGCGGGTGGCCCCGCCCTCGGTTATAAAAGAACTGTCAAACAGCTTGCGCGTCATTTGGCCGGGTGCCTCAAGTGCAGGCAGGATCGTGCGTTGTTCCTCGCTGGAGAGCATCGCTGGAGAATGGATCACCACTGGACATCGAGAATGGATTACAACGCTGGACATCGAGACTGTATTTCATCGCCAGAATGGTTTTAAATTTTTTTTATTTTTAATAAAGGACTTGTCCCAAGCCGTCTCCTGTGGTTTTTTAACATTTTGACACACACCCCTTACCAATTCACATAGGGGGGGCCCGGGATCTGGAGGCCCCCTTTGTTAAAGGGGGCTTCCAGATTCTGATAAACCCCCTGCCCGCAGACCCCCACAACTACCGGGCAAGGGTTGTGGGGGTGAGGCCCTTGTCCCCATCAACATGGGGACATCCTCCTCATGTTGAGGACATGTGGCATGGTACGGTTCAGGAGGGGGGCGCTCTCTCATCCCCCCCTCTTTTCCTGCGGCCTGCCCGGTTGCGTGCTCAGATAAGAGTCTGGTATGGATTTTTGGGGGGAACCCCACGCCATTTTTTCTTTATTTGGCGCAGGGTTCCCCTAAATATCCATACCAGACCTGAAGAGCCTGGTAATGGAATTTGGGGGGGACCACCACGCATTTTTTTTTATTTACCAATGACTTTCAATGACTTTTATCTGTATTGCCGGGACCCGACAATTCATTATAGCCACGAGTAGTTTTAAATTACTTTTTTTTCCTTTAGAAATGTCCTTTTGTGCAGAGACTGTTATAAACACGGGAAACATGCGCTACTTTACAGGCATACTATAGACTTCCCCCCAGGTACGAAATTTAAAGGAATATTTCACTTTTATTGTTTCACTTTAAGCATTATTAAAATCACTGCTCCCGAAAAAACGTCAGTTTTTAAAACTTTTTTTGCATTGATACATGTCCCCTGGGGCAGGACCCAGGTCCCCAAAAACTGTTTATGACAATAACTTGCATATTAACCTTTAAAATTAGCACTTTAGATTTCTCCCATAGATTTTTAAAGGGTGTTCCGCGGCTTTTCAAATTTGCCATAAACACCCCAAATTGTTCGCTGTTCGGCGAATGGGCGAACTGCCAATGTTCGAGTCGAACTCATGTTCGACTCGAACAGATAGCCCATCCCTATAAAACATACCAGCTGTCCGCTCATCCATGCTGACCAGTGTATGTACAGGCATTCCTAGTTATGTTAATAGCAAGCAAACGTCAGCTCAGCACATGTTCTATTTTAGATTGTAACTTTCACACCACCATCTTTCCTCCTCCACGCTGCCTTAGGAATGTCATTGTCTCCTCTATGCGATCCTTCCTCACTCCTCTGACCCCTGCCACTGCTTGTGTCAGTGTGTCTCTTCACTTGGCCAGCTCCGCTGTCAGGCACGGACACCTCCAATCACTTTTTCCTTTTCCCTAGAGCTACAGCTGCACTATGTGACAGGTAGCGATTGTTAGGATGTCGAGCCACACAACAATGACAGGGCCCAGGGCAGCTGCCCCATTTGCCCTGACTTAAAGATGGCCCTGCATTGGTGGCCAGTGGGAAGAATGTCCCTTACATTGGTGGCCAATGGGAAGAATGCACCTTACATTCGTGGCCAATGGGAAGAATGCCCCTTACATTGGAGGCCAATGGGAGAAATGTCCCTTATATAGGTTGTCAGTGGGAAGAATACCCCTTACATAGGTGGTCAGTGGGAAGAATGCCCCTTACATTGGTAAACAGTGGGAAGAATGCCCCTTATATACAGTAGGTGGCCAATGGGAAGAATGCACCTTACATTGGTGGCCAATGGGAAGAATGCCCCTTACATATGTGGCAAGTGGAAAGAATGCCCCTGACAGTGGTGGTCTGAATGCCACTCTTATTGGTGGTCAGTGGGAGAATTGTCTCCTACATACTGCAGGTGATCAATAAGAAGAATGTTCCTTACATTGGAGGCCAATGGGAAGAATGTCCCTTATATACAGTAGGTGGCCAATGGGAAGAATGCACCGTACATTGGTGGCCAATGGGAAGAATGCCCCTTAAATAGATGGCCAGTGGAAAGTATGCCCCTGACAGTGGTGGTCTGAATGCCACTCTTATTGGTGGTCAGTGGGAGAATTGTCTCCTACATACTGCAGGTGATCAATAAGAAGAATGTTCCTTACATTGGAGGCCAATGGGAAGAATGTCCCTTATATACAGTAGGTGGCCAATGGGAAGAATGCACCGTACATTGGTGGCCAATGGGAAGAATGCCCCTTAAATAGATGGCCAGTGGAAAGTATGCCCCTGACAGTGGTGGTCTGAAAGCCACTCTTACAGACAACCCTAAAAAAGATAATTGGTGCCATGCTGCTGGCTTTGCCAAGTGACGTGGGCCCTAGAATTGTGAAGATACCATCAGATGAGATGTCAATTAGCCACAGCTCAACAAACCCTAGGGTTCCATGGAACCCTGGTTGAGAATGGCTGCTATAGACCATAAAATAAATACAGTAGTGACCTCTCTACAACCTAAGCCTGCAGACTGATGAGGTCCCTCTGCTCGCTGTGCATTCTCTATCAACACGGTTCTTGTCAGCACATTTTCATGCACCACAACTGATTGGCTCACAGTTTTGCCCCTCCCTCTCCCAGCCTGAGCACTGCTGTGCAGGAATTGCAAGAGACCAATAAGTCAAATTCTGGTTGGCATTTACAAAATATATTTAAAGGTGTATTAATGAATACAGAGCTGCATCAATTTGAGTTATTGTCCAAGGGGAGTCTGGATGAAAAATAAAAAAACTTAAAATTATACAATTAATTACTTTTGGGATATCTATAGATGATGGTACAAATTAGGAACTCCTGGGAAGTGTCTATAATGTCTATAATGTTTGTTGTTTTTATTATTGGATGAAGATGAAAGTAAAAATTTGGTGATTGACAAATTTTAAGCTAAACTTTAGGCTAGCAGATAAATACCCATGTTTGAACTGACTTGTCTGCCAAACAATTTGTAATGCTGTTTAGTCTTGTCCTCCATGCACTTCTTCTGGACAACACAGTCAGGTTCCTGGACAACCATGTCCCACCCCGCTACAAAGTAATATCTGCATGTATGCAATCTCAGACTGTTCCATGTGTGTAATCTCTGATTGTGCCATGTGTGTAATCTCAGACTGTCCCATGTGCCATGTGTGTAATCTCAGACTGTCCCATGTGCCATGTGTGTAATCTCATATTGTCCCATGTGCCATGTGTGTAATCTCAGATTGTCCCATGTGCCATGTGTGTAATCTCTGACTGTCCCATGTGTCATGTATGCAATTTCAGACTGTGCCATGTGCAGGGCAGCCATCAGGAATTTTGGGGCCCCTTACACAGCTTCAGGCATGGGCCCCCTGGAGCCGAGGAGAACCGGGGGGGGGGGGGGTGCCACGGATTGAGAAGCAGGGGGTTCGGGTGCTGACGAAGAAAACAGAACAAAAAAAAGGAGGGTTGCCATCCAGGGCCCTGGGGACCTCTGGGGACCTCTGGGCCCCTTACAAAAAAAAAAAAATTATAAAAAAAAAAAAGTTTCCATCCGGGGCCCTGGGGACCTCTGGGCCCCTTACAATTTTTTTTTTTATAAAATAAATAAATATTATACATTTTTTTTTATTTATTTTTATTTATTTTTTTAATAAAAAAATAATAAAAAAAGGGAGGTTTCCATCCAGGGCCCTGGGGACCTCCGGGCCTCTGTGGACCTCTGGGCCCCTTACATAAAAATAAATAAAATAAAATAAATAAATAAAAAAACTAATTAAATAAAAAAATTAATAATAAAAAAATATATAATAATAAAAAAAAAAAGTGGTGTTGACATTCAGGGCCCTGGGGAACTCTGGGCCCCTGGGGACCCCCTTACAAAAAAAGGGGGGGCCATCCGGGCCCCTCACAGGTGTACTGCCTGTACCCCCCTGATGGCGGCCCTGGCCATGTGCCATGTGTGTAATCTCAGACTGACCAATGTGCCATGTGTGTAATCTCTGATTGTGCCATGTGCCATGTGTTTAATCACTGACTGTCCCATGTGCTCAAGGAACTCCTTTAAAAACAGAATCAAGGCACTTTTTATAAGCTGTATTTTAAACTTCATGAAATTATTTTTTAACCCCTTCCTACCGGGTCATAGTCATATGACGCCGGCAGGAACCCTCCCTCCCTCTGGGCGGGCGTCATATGACGTCCTTTTTTCCTGGCCGTCAATGGGGCACGCGTACCCGCGGCACCGCTCGTGACCCGGTGCGCGTGCCCGGCGGCCGCGATGTCCGCCGGGCACCCGCGATTGCCCGCGATCACGGCAGGAGTGTGGATCTGTGTGTGTAAACACACAGATCCACCTCCTGTCAGAGGTGAGGAGACCAATGTGTGTTCCCAGTACAGAGGAACACACATCGGTCTCCTCACCTTGTGAGTCCCCTCCCCCTACAGTTAGAATCACTCAATAGGGAACATATTAACCCCTTGATCGCCCCCTAGTGTTAACCCCTTCCCTGCCAGTCACATTTACACAGTAATCAGTGCAGTTTTATAGCACTAATCGCTGTATAAATGTGAATGGTCCCAAAAACGTGTCAAAAGTGTCCGATGTGTCCGCCGCAATGTCACGGTCACAATAAAAATCGCAGATCGCCGCCATTACTAGTAAAAATAAATAAAAATGGCATAAATCTATTCCCTATTATGTAGACGCTATAACTTTTGCGCAAACCAATCAATATACGCTTATTGCAAAAAAAATTACCAAAAATATGTAGAAGAATACGCATCGGTCTAAACTTAGGAAAAAAACTGTTTTAAAAATTTTTTTTTGATATTTATTAAATCAAAAAGTAAAAAATATTGTGTTTTTTTCAAATATGTCGCTCTTCTTTTGTTTATAGCGCAAAAAATAAAAAACGCAGAGGTGATCAAATGCCACCAAAAGAAAGCTCTATTTGTGGGGAAAAAAGGACGTCAATTTTGGTTAGGTTCAACGTCGCACGACCGCGCAATTGTCAGTTAAAGCGACGCAGTGCTGCATCGCAAAAAGTGCTCTGGTCAGGAAGGGGGTAAATTCTTCCGGGGCTGAAGCGGTTAATGATGCACAACTGGAATAAATGTTGTTTTTTTTGTCTATGTGGAGCTCACCTTTAATTAAAGTGAAATAATTTCTTCAGCATTTACCTAATCCAATGACTGTCTTGCCTCTTTCACTCACAGAAACGCTTTGAAAATCTTAATGTTCTGTCTCTGAAGCAATCAGAAGGAGAGAATCTGTATGAGGTAAAGAATTCCCATTAACAGATCTGTACTTTAATAATTGTCAACTGTATTTGAGAAGTAGAAAGTAGATAAAATATGTATATACACAGTATATATATATATATATATATATAAATTATGGTGGCCACACAAAATATTGGCAATTTGGGCCCAATTTGGACATTTTCACTTAGGGGTGTACTCACTTTTGTTGCCACTGGTTTAGACATTATTGGCTGTGTGTTGAGTTATTTTGAGGGGCCAGAAAATTTACACTGTTATACAAGCTGTACACTCACTACTGTACATTGTAGCAAAGTGTAATTTCTTCAGTGTTATCACATGAAAAGATATAATAAAATATTTACAAAAATGTGAGGGGTATACTCACTTTTGTGAGTAGGGATGAGCTTTATGTTCGGGTCGAACATGAGTTCGACTTGGAGATTGGCTGTTCGCCCGTTCGCCGAACAATTTGGGGTGTTTGCGGCAAATTCGAAAAGCCGCGGATCACCCTTTAAAAGTCTATGGGAGGAATCTAAAGTGCTAATTTTAAAGGTTAATATGCAAGTTATTGTCATAAAAAGTGTTTGGGGACCTGGGTCCTGCCCCAGGGGACATGTATCAATGCAAAAAAACTGTTTTAAAAACGGAAGTTTTTTCTGGAGCAGTGATTTTAATAATGCTTAAAGTGAAACAATAAAAGTGAAATATTCCTTTAAATTTCGTACTTGGGGTGGTGTCTATAGTATGCCTGTAAAGTAGCGCATGTTTCCCGTGTTTATAACAGTCTCTGCACAAAATGACATTTCTAAAGGAAAAAAAGTAATTTAAAACTACTCGCGGCTATAATGAATTGTCGGGTCCCGGCAATACAGATAAAAGTCATTAAAAAAAAAAATGCATGGGGGTCCCCCAAAATTCCATTACCAGACCCTTAAGGTCTGGTATCGATTTTAAGGGTAACTCCGCGCCAAAATAAAAAACATGGCGTGGGGTTCCCCCCAAAAATCCATACCAGACCCTTATCCGAGCACGCAACCTGGTAGGCCGCAGGAAAAGAGGGGGGGACGAGAGAGCGCCCCCTCCTGAACTGTACCAGGCCACATGCCCTCAACATGGGGAGGATATCCCCATGTTGATGTGGACAAGGGCCTCATCCCCACAACCCTTGCCCGGTGGTCGTGGGGGTCTGAGGGCGGGGGGCTTATCGGAATCTTGAAGCCCCCTTTAACAAAGGGGACCCCCAGATCCCACGCCCCCCTATGTGAATTGGTAAGGGGTACATTGTACCCCTACCATTTCACAAAAAAAGTGTCAAAATTTAAAAAAAGACCAGAGACGACTTGGGACATGTCCTTTATTAAAAATGAAAAAAGATTCCAGCGATGTAATCCACTCTCGATCTCCAGCGATGTAATCCATTCTCGGTATCCAGCGATGATCTCCAGCGAGGATACGACACACACGATCCTGCCTCCACCAGAGGCTCCCGGCTGAATGACGCGCCGCCAACCTGACAGCTCTTACATAGCTGAAGGCGGGGCCAGAGACACAAGGGGAATCACCGGGGTTACCCAGTGACGTGTACGGCTGACCCCGCCCCCTCTGGTGCAACTGGAAACCTGCGTTGCGTCAGAGGGGGCGGGTTCACCCGTACATGTCACTGGGTAACCACGGCGATTCCCCTTGCATCTCTGGCCTCGCCCTCAGCTATATAAGCGCTGTCACGCTGGCGGTACGTCATTCGGCCCGGGAGCCTCCGGTGGAGGCAGGATCGCGTGTGTCGTATCCTCGCTGGAGTTCATCGCTGGATACCGAGAATGAATTACATCGCTGGAGATCGAGAGTGGATTACATTGCTGGAATCTTTATTTTATTTTTTATTTTCTTTAATAAAGGACTTGTCCCAAACTGTCTCCTGTCGTTTTTAACATTTAGACACTTTTTTTGTGAAATGGTAGGGGTACAGTGTACCCCTTACCAATTCACATAGGGGGGGGCCGGGATCTGGGAGTCCCCTTTGTTAAAGGGGGCTTCCAGATTCCGATAAGCCCCCTGCCCGCAGACCCCCACAACCACCGGGCAGGGGTTGTGGGGATGAGGCCCTTGTCCCCATCAACACACAGAAAAACCAAACCAGTGCTGTCCCCATGCACAACATTCAAATTATGACAGTCTATATAGAAAGTTCTCTTAGCTCTAGGTGCTGCAGCTCTCTCAAGAATCCACTGGGTGGCGGTCTAAGTCTGAAATATATAAAGGAAATAGAGCGCAAAGCAACCCTAGTGCATTAACGTTTTAATGTAAAAGGCAAAATCAAATCTAAGAAGGTTACACTCACAAACATGGAGCTCAAAGGGAGGGACGGAGGTGGAGGTTCCTCTATCTACACCCTTTTCTAATGGGATAATACATTCTACATTCCATCCGAAGTCCACATTTTATCCACATCATGTTAAGAATGAATTCATTAAGACTTTCTATGCTATGGTCTATGAGGACTTTTGAAAAATATGTGAGTCACCACAGGGGAAAGTAGATATCCATTGTCTCTCAGCACGGGAAAAGGAGGCTTTACTTGCTTTCAAAGAAAATCATGATGTGGTTATCCGTATAGCTGACAAAGGAGGATGTATAGTCGTTCATGACAAGGTGGAATATCTAAAAGAGGCATTTAGACTTTTATCAGATGAAGCTACATATGAAATACTTCAAAATGATCCTCTCCCTGGGTATAAAATAGAACTAATAGAGTTGATGAATCAAGCATTCACACAAGGCTTAATACAAAAATCAGAGAAACAGTTCTTTCTGGCCAATTATTTTAAGACACCCTATTTCTACCATATCCCAAAAGTCCATAAGGACCCATTATGTCCACCCGGTAGACCCATAGTGGCGAGTATGGATGGTATTACTAGTCGGGTGTCTCAGTATGTGGATGCATTTCTCCAACCCCTTGTGACTTCCCTCCCCGACTATATTAAGGATTCTGCACATGTCTTGGATGCCCTACAACATTACAAGTGGGAACCAGGATACTTGTGGTTATCATTGGACATGAGCTCGCTCTACACGTCAATCCCCCACGATGGTGGGCTACGGGCAGTTGAGTATTTTTTATCTGAATCAGACCAAATCAACCCCATTCAGTCTGAGTTCATCTGTCAATGTACTTGGTTTGCCCTGGAGAGGAATTATTTTTTTTTCCAGGGACAATTCTTTAGACAGGTATCTGGCACGACTATGGGTACACATTTTGCACCCTGCTATGCCAATTTGTTTATGAGGTACTGGGAGAAGTCCCATATTTGGTCACGGAATCCTTTTGCCAAGCATTTGGTATACTATGGGAGATATATAGATGTTCTCATTATCTGGGATGGGCCTCCTGATACTGTGGACCAATTTGTCTCCTATTGTAATGCCACTGACTTTGGTATCCACTTCACTCATGTAGTGGATCCATCTTCCTTGTTTTTTTTTTGGACCTTGAATTGAGTAGTGATATTGGTGGTAATATCACATACAAAACCCATTTCAAGGAAACAGCTGGCAACTCTTATCTCCATCAAAAGAGTTGCCATCATCCAAAATGGAAAGAGAATATACCGTACAGTCAATTCTGCCGGTTACGTAGAAATTGTAGTAATGTTAAAGACTATGAGGATCAGGCCATCATATTAACTACAAAATGTCCTAGAAAAGGGAACTACAGCACATCCAAAGGGCAGTAGACCGATATAAAGAGGGTATTACTACCAGGGATGAATCCACATCCGCCAAAGATAAATATAGTACCCTCTTTATTACAAGATTCAATGACCAACATTGGGCCATTAAGAAAGCAATTCAAAAACATTAGCCTATCCTGGGACAGGACAAAGTACTGGGGAGAGTACTCCCAAGTAAACCCCAGGTTGTTTTTCGACGTGCTACTAATGCCAAAAGTCTTATTGCGCCTAGTCGTCTTAAAGAAAAGCAGAGTGTCAGAATGGAAAAGATTCCCCAATTCTTCAACATTATAGGATGCTATAAGTGTAAAAGTACCAAATGTATAGCCTGTAGATTAATCTCACATGGTCAAAAATCATTTTGTAACAAAGAAGGACGTACTTTTTACATTAAACAGTTCATTTGTTGTACCACCCAGTTCGTTATATATGGACTGAAGTTCCCATGTGGGTTCCTCTATGTGGGCAGGACGGTACGTGCCATGCGGACTCGTTTTGGCGAACACCGTAGGCTCATAGAGAAGAAAATAGAAAAACACAGTGTCCCACGCCACTTTAAACATAAACGTGGTGGTAGCACTGAAGGTTTGGAACTTTTTGGTATTGAGTCCATTTCTATGTCAATCCCTGAAGGAGAAAGATTTGCCCGTTTATGCCCGTTTATGTAAACGAGAATCTTTCTGGATTTTCACCTTAAATAGTATGACACCGGATGGGTTAAATGAAGAACTAGAGATAGGTACTCTGATATGAAACATCATTATTATTATGCTAAGTGACATATGACTCTGCATTGTATACATTTGCCTTATGTATATTGTGACAGCAGGAAGGTAAAGTCACCTGGTTGCATCCAGGGGGGTAGATATATTTCTCCCAGATTCAGGCTTTATGCCGACTTATACAACTAGGGAGTTGATGAAGCCCAGCTGAGGCTAGTGGGCTCATGAATGACTCATACCTCTAGGGAGAGTGCTGGGCGTCGTGAGGCAGGGAGTTGATGAGACCAGCTGAAGCCTGTCAGTTCGTTTAAGGCCTCTATAAAAACTCCCAGATTCATTAGGTGTTAGCTCATGCCTGGAACCAGACCTGTGTGGACTGTCTAGGGAGAGTGAACCCCTGTGCGGTGAGGCAAAGCCTGTGTGGCTATTTGTTTGGACTTTTACTAAACCAGGGACTTAGGGACTAGGACAGCACCAGGCTGATCCCAGTTGTTAGTTTAGGAAACCTGCATGTTTAGTCAGAGGTCAAACTGACCAGGATTTATTTTGTTTATGTTTCTTTTTGGCTTTGCTGTGTTTTTGTCACTGTACATAGAGAAATAAACCGCACCTTTTGATTTTGAAAACCACAACCTCCGTCTGCTGGCCCTGTTTTTGTGTGGGGAGCCCAACCAGGGGGTCACACACACCCGCTACCGAGTTAACCCCCTCACAGTTGGTGGAGAACCAGTGGCAGTTTTTTTTAAGCCAGCATGGAGGAGATACTGAAACAGCTGGCTCTAGCAAATGCCAATCAACAGCAGACAAATGCAGGTTTGCAAAGGAGCCTTGCAGCCCAGCAGCAAGCTCATCAACAAGCCCAGCAGCAATCTGAGGCCCGCTTCATAGACCTGTTACAGAAGCAAGAGCAGAGACTACAACAAATGGAAGCAGTAATGCAGCAACGTCCGCAGACCAGTGAGGAAAGCCGTCCCACTAATACCGCGTCCTTTGGGGTGAGTCGTTTATTGACAAAAATGACTGGAGAGGATGATCCAGAGGTATTTTTGACCACATTTGAAAGGACTGCTGAAAGAGAAAAGTGGCCTGAGGAGCAGTGGGCTGGACTGGTGGCTCCTCTGTTAACTGGTGAATCGCAGAAGGCTTACTATGACCTAGAGCCTGACCAAGCAAAAGACTATGTGATGCTAAAAGCTGAAATATTGGCAAGGCTGGGTGTCACCCTGGCTGTCCGGGCTCAGCGTGTGCATAACTGGACTTTCCAGCTTGGAAAACCCCCCAGGTCTCAAATGTATGATCTCATTCACCTGAGCAGGAAGTGGCTACAGCCAGAGACTTTGTCCGCACCAGAGATTGTGGAACGTGTTGTAATGGATCGGTTTTTGAGAGCTCTTCTTACTGCCATCCAAAAGTGGGTAAGCCATGGAGACCCAGAGACGGCCGGTGGTCTTGTGGATCGTGTAGAGAAATACTTGGCTACAGAGAACCTGACGGCCTCTTCCAGAGACTCTCGGACTTTCCACCCTAAGACCAGACCATCCCCAGGGGCGGATAAGAGGATTCCAAGGGGTGAGGGTGGAGAGAGTGAGAGGGTGGGAGCTCTACCCAAAGTTTGGCGAGAACAGCCTGGGAAGTCAGGGGCTCAAGAGGCAGCCAAATGGATTGTTTGCTACCGCTGCCGGCAAGCGGGACATATTGCAGCAAATTGCCCGGTTGTGGAGGAACCCATGCAATGTGACTTTCTGATGGACAGACGTCAGTCGCTGTGTGCGACAGTCGCATGCACTGCCATTCGGGGAACTGAGAAACATTTATGCAAAATGTGTATTAATGGTAGAAATGTTGTGGTATTACTGGATTCAGGTAGCCTTGTGACCCTGATAAAGGCTGAATTAGTTAAAACAGAGGTCTCTGGGAATAGCAAGGTAGCTGTTATTTGTGTGCATGGGGACACCCGAGAGTATCCAGTGACTACAGTGTGTTTCGAGACCCCCAAAGGTACCCTCTCTCATCCAGTGGGGTTAGTATCTCAATTACCGCATGATGCCATTGTGGGAAGGGATTTTCCGAAGTTCTGGGAACTGTGGGATGATCCTGAGCCCCCCACTGGTGCCCCTATGTACCAGGAATGTGATAGCCAGAACTCCTCTGAGAGTGGTGAGGACTCTCCAGAATTTCCCTTGTCAGTATTTGCAGGGGAGACTCAAGAAACTGGAGAGGAGCCCACCTCCTCAGACGAAAACCTACCGTCTGTGGAGTTTTCTGATCTGGAGGTTCACAGGGAAAATTTTGCCACAGAACAGTTAAAAGACCCCGCCCTAATAAAGGCACGGGAAAACGTAGTGGAAATAGATGGCGAGTTAGTGAACCCAGATAATACCTGCACTTACCCATACTTCAGCGTAGAGAAGGACCTACTGTATCGGGTGGCAAAAAGGGCAGAAGAAACCGTTGAGCAGCTTGTGGTGCCCAAACCTTACAGGAAGTTGGTGTTGGAGTTGGCCCATGGGCACATTCTTGGAGGTCATCTGGGGACAGAGAAAACCCGAGAGAGGGTATTACAGAGATTCTATTGGCCTGGGGTGATGAAGGACATAGAAAATTATTGTTCCTCCTGCCCTGTGTGTCAGAGGTCGGCCCCGATGCCACATTTCCGTAGCCCGCTGGTCCCTCTACCCATCATTGAGGTCCCGTTTGAGAGAATCGCAATGGATTTGGTAGGTCCTATAATCAAGTCCGCTAGGGGGCACCAGTACATATTGGTTATAATGGACTATGCCACCCGTTATCCAGAAGCGATCCCTCTCAGAAATACCTCGGCCAAAACCATAGCCAAAGAGCTATCTCTTGTTTTTAGCCGGGTGGGTATTTGTAAAGAACTGCTTACGGACCAAGGTACACCCTTTATGTCCCGGGTTATGAAAGAGCTGTGTAAATTGCTCAAAGTGACGCAATTGCGTACATCTGTGTATCACCCCCAAACCGATGGGCTGGTTGAAAGATTCAACAAAACCCTAAAACAAATGTTGAAGAAAGTGGTGGATAGAGATGGAAAGGATTGGGACTGTCTACTTCCTTATTTGATGTTTGCTATTAGGGAGGTGCCCCAATCCTCTACGGGATTCTCCCCCTTTGAGTTACTGTATGGGAGACACCCAAGAGGGCTGTTGGATATTGCCAAGGAAACTTGGGAAAGTGAGAGTTCTCCCCACAGGAGTGTGATTGAGCATGTCGCCCTGATGCAAGATCGAATTGCACAGGTAATGCCCATCGTGAAGGAACATTTGGCCCAAGCGCAGTTGGCACAGCAGAGAGTGTACAACCGTGGAGCCAAGACCCGTACCTTTTCCCCGGGGGATAGGATATTGGTACTTGTCCCTACGGTTGAAAGTAAATTCCTTGCCAAATGGCAAGGCCCCTACGAGATAATGGAAAAAGTGAGCGAAGTGAATTACAAGGTCAGACAACCAGGAAGGCGAAAGCCCGAACAGATATATCACGTTAATCTGTTGAAAGCCTGGAGGGATAGAGAGTCCCTAGTCGCAGAAACTTGGTCACCAGCTCAAACTGGTTGCGTGATTCCGGAGGTTGGAATAGCAGCCACCTTGTCACAACCCCAACAACAGGAGGTTAAGGAGTTTGTGCTTCGCAACAAGGAGGTGTTCTCTGAGCTGCCGGGACAAACATCTGGGGTAGAGCATGATATTACCCCGCCCGGTGAAAGGGTGAAGTTAAAACCCTATCGGATCCCAGAGGCCCGACGGGAGGCAATACGGGAGGAAGTACAGAAAATGCTGAACTTAGGGGTGATAGAGGAGTCCCAAAGTGATTGGTCTAGTCCCATTGTGTTGGTGCCTAAACCGGATGGGAGCTGGCGATTTTGTAACGATTTTCGTCAGTTGAACAAAGTTACAAAATTTGACACCTACCCCATGCCACGTATAGATGAGTTGATCGACCGGCTGGGAACAGCCCGATACATGACGACTCTTGACCTCACAAAAGGGTATTGGCAAATTCCCCTGGCCAAGTCGGCCAAAGAGAAAACCGCATTTGTAACCCCAGACGGGGCGTTCCAATATAAGAGAATGCCGTTCGGGTTACAGAATGCGCCGGCCACATTCCAGCGGAAAATGGACCAGATACTGAGGCCCCATCGGAAGTATGCTGCGGCTTACCTGGATGACGTAATTGTCCATAGCACAGATTGGGCCTCACATCTGCCAAAAGTGCAAGCAGTCCTAGACTCTATCCGGGAAGCGGGGTTTACGGCTAACCCCAAGAAGTGTACCATTGGGCAGGAGGAGGCCAAATATCTTGGGTACACCATTGGCAGGGGAGTAATAAAACCCCAACTCAACAAAGTCGAGGCCATCCAGAGTTGGCCACGTCCCAACAGCAAGAAGCAGGTACGAGCCTTTCTGGGAATCGCGGGTTATTATCGGCGCTTCATTCCCCACTTTGCTTCTAAGGCTGTGCCCCTAACCAACCTGACGAAAGGGAAAGGGTCGGTCATGATTAAATGGACCCCCGAGGCTGAGGCAGCATTCCAATTCTTGAAACAAGCCTTATGTAGCCAGCCAGTGTTGTACTCACCCGACTTCTCTAAAGACTTTGTCGTACAAAGTGATGCGTCAGATGTGGGGTTAGGAGCAGTATTGTCCCAGGTCTGGAACGGGGAAGAGCACCCAGTCATTTACCTCAGCAGGAAGTTGAAGTCCCATGAGGTAAATTACGCCACGGTTGAAAAGGAGTGTTTAGCGGTGAAGTGGGCTCTAGATTCCCTTCGGTACTATCTGCTAGGTAGGCACTTTGACATGGTTACGGATCACGCTCCGTTAAAGTGGATGGCTCAAAACAAGGAGACAAATAGAAGAGTGAATAGGTGGTTCCTGGCCCTACAGGAATTCAACTTCACAGTAAAGCATCGCCCTGGCGTTCAAATGGGGAATGTGGATGCTTTGTCTCGAGTACATGAATGCCTGATTGCTGGTGTTCCAACCCCAAGGTTAAAACAAGAGGGGGGGGTATGTGACAGCAGGAAGGTAAAGTCACCTGGTTGCATCCAGGGGGGTAGATATATTTCTCCCAGATTCAGGCTTTATGCCGACTTATACAACTAGGGAGTTGATGAAGCCCAGCTGAGGCTAGTGGGCTCATGAATGACTCATACCTCTAGGGAGAGTGCTGGGCGTCGTGAGGCAGGGAGTTGATGAGACCAGCTGAAGCCTGTCAGTTCGTTTAAGGCCTCTATAAAAACTCCCAGATTCATTAGGTGTTAGCTCATGCCTGGAACCAGACCTGTGTGGACTGTCTAGGGAGAGTGAACCCCTGTGCGGTGAGGCAAAGCCTGTGTGGCTATTTGTTTGGACTTTTACTAAACCAGGGACTTAGGGACTAGGACAGCACCAGGCTGATCCCAGTTGTTAGTTTAGGAAACCTGCATGTTTAGTCAGAGGTCAAACTGACCAGGATTTATTTTGTTTATGTTTCTTTTTGGCTTTGCTGTGTTTTTGTCACTGTACATAGAGAAATAAACCGCACCTTTTGATTTTGAAAACCACAACCTCCGTCTGCTGGCCCTGTTTTTGTGTGGGGAGCCCAACCAGGGGGTCACACACACCCGCTACCGAGTTAACCCCCTCACAATATATATTTCACTTTATTTTATTTCATTTAAAATCTTTCTTTTTTCTCTTTCTATTTTTAATTCATATTTTTATTAGTATTTCCTTTTCAATTCTTACACTTCAGTCTTTCTATATATATATGTATATATAATTGTATACAGTATATAATAATATTTTTTCTGTAAAATTGTTGATTGGTTTCTTTACTCACACATATACATATATATACAAAGGATATTGAGTATTAAGAATCAAAAATCAGAAATCAGAAATCAGAAATTTTTTAATCAATAAGAGTAAAGAAATATCAAAGCAATTTATTAAAAATTAAAATGATAATTCTAACACAGATAAGGATGCATTTAAACATAAATAAGTTTATTATTGATATTAGTTCTCTAAGTATGTATACGATTAATGATAATAACGAGAATCAAATTTTGTGTGTATGCAAATGCACATATGTACATTATATACAGTATATATATATATATATATATATATTAATACTTTTTAATATATCTCTATTTTAATAATATAA
The DNA here is from genome assembly GCA_029206835.1 of Rana muscosa. Classification (NCBI taxonomy): domain Eukaryota; kingdom Metazoa; phylum Chordata; class Amphibia; order Anura; family Ranidae; genus Rana; species Rana muscosa. The sequence goes on along the minus strand of CM055124.1, from coordinate 55,781,536 downwards.
TTAGGCATTATATCTATTTTCTAATTTTAATTTTTTATGTGATTCAATTAAACACTATGAATGTCATATATATATATATATATATATATATATATATATATATGTATATAGGGCCGATCCTAGATATGGTGCGGGGGGTGCAGTTCACCCAGGCGCCACAGAGGTGGGGGCGCTGAAGCGCCAGAGTGCTCCCCTCTATTCTCCACCTCCTCTCCTTGTCCGTGCTAGTCGCCGCCGCCGATGTGTTTTTCAAACCTAAGCCCGGCGTCCCCCCTCCTCCCTCCTCCTTCCTCCTGTCAGAGGAGGAGAGTGAAGCAGAGCTCAGAGCGGCTCTCTCTGTGTGGAGAGAGACAAGCCGCGCAATGCCGTCGCTGAGGCGGCGGCCCGTGCCTTCTCCTCCTCTCTGTGTCTTAGCTCCTGCCTGCTGCTGCTGTGATCTATGCTCCACCCGGGCGGCGCGGCTGCACATTGTCCTCTCCTCTTCAGCTGCCGCCGGGTGTTTTTATGTATGTAATGGGGGGGGGACTAATGGAGGGGGCCGGAGGGGGGTTTGTCCTGGGGGAGTCTGTACTAATGGGGGGGTTTGTCCTGGGGGGGTTTGTCTTGGAGGGGTCTGGACTAATGGGGGGGTTCTTCCTGGGGGGTCTATATTAATGGAAGGGGGTTTGTCCTGGGGGGGAGTCTGTACTAATGGAGGCGGGGTTTGTCCTGGGGGAGTCTGTACTAATGGGGGGTTGTCCTGGAGGGGTCTGTACTAATGGAGGCGGGGTTTGTCTTGGGGGGAGTCTGTACTAATGGGGGGGTTGTCCTGGGGGGTCTGTACTAATAGAGAGGGGGGTTTGTCCTGGGGGGAGTCTGTACTAATGGAGAGGGGGGTTTGTCCTGGGGGGGTCTGTACTAATGGAGGCTGGGTTTGTCCTGGGGGGAGTCTGTACTAATGGGGGGTTGTCCTGGGGGGGTCTGTACTAATGGAGGGGGGTTTGTCCTGGGGGGAGTCTTTACTAATGGGGGAGTCTGTACTAATGGGGGGGTTGTCCTGGAGGGGTCTGTACTAATGGAGGCGGGGTTTGTCTTGGGGGGAGTCTGTACTAATGGGGGGGTTGTCCTGGGGGGTCTGTAATAATAGAGAGGGGGGTTTGTCCTGGGGGGGTCTGTACTAATGGAGGCTGGGTTTGTCCTGGGGGGAGTCTGTACTAATGGGGGGTTGTCCTGGAGGGATCTGTACTAATGGAGGGGGGTTTGTCCTGGGGGGAGTCTTTACTAATGGGGGGTTGTCCTGGAGGGGTCTGGGCTAAGGGGGGGTTTGTCCTGGGGGGTCTGTATTAATGGAGGGGGGATTGTCCTGGGGGAGTCTGTACTAATGGGGGGGTTGTCCTGGAGGGGTCTGTACTAATGGAGGCAGGGTTTGTCCTGGGGAGAGTCTGTACTAATGGGGGGGTTGTCCTGGAGGGGTCTGTACTAAAGTTGGGGGGTGGTTTGTCCTGGGGCAGTCTGTACTAATGGAGGGGTGGGTTTCTCCTGGGGGGAGTCTGTACTAATGGGGGGGTTTGTCCTGGGGGGAGTCTGTACTATGGGGGGGTTGTCCTGAAGGGAGTCTGTACTATGGGGGGTTGTCCTGGAGGGGTCTGTACGAATGGAGGGGGGGTTTGTCTTGGGGGGGAGTCTTTACTAATGGGAGAGTTTGTCCTGGGGGTCTGTGCTAATGGGGGGGTTTGTCCTGGGGAGTCTGTACTAATGGAGATGGATTGGTTTGTCCTGGGGGGGTCTGTACTAATGGAGGGGGTGGTTTGTCCTTGGGGGTCTGTACTGAGGGAGGGGTTTATACTTAGTGGGGAGTCTGCACTGACGGAGGGGGTCTATACTTAGTGGAGGGGGTCTGTACTGAGGGGCGACTATAGGTGGTGGAAGGGGGGTGACGCCACTGCAGCTGCGGGCTCTTCTTTCCCCCCTCCCTCTCCTCCTCACACGCAATGCTGTACTAGTGAGCAGCACTTGCCAGCACAGCCGCCCACTATGTTTCTTCCCCCCACCTTCATATCGGCCAGGGAAGAAATAGAATAGAAAAAGGAGCAGAGAAGAGGATTGCGGGACATGTAGTTCGAGGACTGGCAGCCCCACTGTAACAAAGAAACTGCAGCCCACACAGCATGCCCAGCTGAATGGGAGAGAGAGAGAGAGAGCCAGAAGCCCAGGAAAGCTTTCAAGGAAGTGCACCCAGGACTCCAGAGGGAGTGGACAGTGCTGAGAGAACACCATCAGAGAGAGAACCCCGCTGCCCTGCGCCACCAGAGTGAAAGCCACACAGCCTGGCGCCATCCCTGGTGTAAAAAAGAATGGAGTCATTGCCAGAATATAGACCTGGGCTCTACCCAGCGGAGTCGCCATGGGCAATTCAGAGTGAGCTGACTCCTGATCAGAGGAACCGTTGTTGCTGGGTCAGGTGAGAGGGCCGATCGGCCATTATCTACTAGCGTCCATAGGAACTGCAGTCTCTGACCATCTCCTGTATTATATCTGCAGTCTCTGACCATCTCCTGTATTATATCTCCAGTCTCTGACCATCTCCTGTAGTATGTCTGCAGTCTCTGACCATCTCCTGTAATATGTCTGCACTCTCTGACCGTATCCTGTAATATGTCTGCACTCTCTGACCATCTCCTGTACTATGATTGCAGTCTCTGACCGTCTCTTGTATCATGTCTACAGTCTCTGAGCATCTCCTGTAGTATGTCTTGGGGCACTCTCTAACAGAAGCCCTCTCTGTGTTCATCAGAGAGACTCCCCTCCAGGTCTCATTAGTGTACTCTCTTCCAGTATTTTCTTAATTGTTAAAAGATCATGGGAGGATCCTAGGGTAACGAAGACTTCTTAGGGGAGCATCTCTGTGTTTGAGTCGTTGCCCTAGAAACATTTGTAAAGGGGAGGAGTTGGTAAGATGGTGACTACGCCCATGTGGGGGCGCCAGAAATTTTTCTGCACCCAGGCGTCTGTGACCCTAGGATCGGCCCTGGATGTATATTTTTGCTCTTTGGTCACTGTTGTTCTATATCAGGCCCTTCCCTCTTTAAATGTATTCCCTGTTGTGAGCTCCATGCTCCTGGCCTGTTGAATGGCATTGGCTGTTCCATGGGAGGGGCTGGAGGGTTCACTTTAAAAGCAGGTTAGAGGAGTTAAGGGCGTGTCAACAGCTTTTGTCTAACTAAGAGGAGTTACTTCACTCACCCTGTGTTCCCTTCACGGCCGCGAGTGACGTCATGCAGCTCCGGCTGCAAGACACAGCCTGACACAATGAGGAAGCTGTGATTGCAATAACATCCCACATCCACATCACTCGCCTTTGGGAGCCAACCCATCCATACAGGCCAGGAAGGGAGACATCTTTTGCTGTACATGCGACCTTTGAGCTCCATGTTTGTGAGTGTAACCTTCTTAGATTTGATCTTTGCCTTTTACATTAAAAGTTAATGCACTAAGGTTGCTTTGCGCTCTCTTTCCTTGTCCCCATCAACATGGGGACATCCTCCCCATGTTGAGGGCATGTGGCCTGGTACGGTTCAGGAGGGGGGGCGCTCTCTCGTCCCCCCCTCTTTTCCTGAGGCCTGCCAGGTTGCGTGCACGGATAAGGGTCTGGTATGGATTTTTGGGGGGAACCCCACGCCATTTTTTTTTAATTTTGGTGCGGAGTTCCCCTTAAAATCCATACCAGACCTAAAGGGTCTGGTATGGATTTTTGGGGGGAAGCCCACACCATTTTCTTTTTAAATTTGGTGCAGGGTTCCCCTTAATATCCATACCAGACCTGAAGGGTCTGGTAATGGAATTTTGGGGGACCCCACGCGTTTTTTTTTTTCAATGACTTTCAATTACTTTTATCTGTATTGCCGGGACCCAACAATTCATTATAGCTGCGAGTAGTTTTAAATGACTTTTTTTCCTTTATAAATGTAATTTTGTGCAGAGACTGTTATAAACACGGGAAACGTGCTACTTTACAGGCATACTATAGACACCACACAGTTACGAAATTTAAAGGAATATTTCACTTTTATTGTTTCACTTTAAGCATTATTAAAATCACTGCTCCAGAAAAAACAACCGTTTTTAAAACTTTTTTCGCATTGATACATGTCCCCTGGGGTAGGACCCAGGTCCCCAAACACTTTTTATGACAATAACTTGCATATTAACCTTTAAAATGAGCACTTTAGATTTTTCATGTTCGTGTCCCATAGACTTTAACGGTGTTCGCGTGTTCTAACTAATTTTTTGCCTGTTCGCATGTTCTGCTGCGAACTCATCCCTATTTGTGAGATACTGAATCTCACAAAAGTGAGTACACCCCTCACATTTTTGCCTATTCCAGGTTGCTATATTCTAATTATTCTTTTTAGTTTTTTCGTTCCCCTTTTTCATGTTTTTCCTAAAAAAAAAAATTAGCTTTTTGTATTTTTGCTTTGTCTTAATTTATTTTTCTCTCATTCATATATATATATATATATATATATATATATATATATATATATATTTGTCGTCAGAGTCTTCGAGTCCTCGAGTGTGACAGTGATAACCCTAATGCACCAAGGCCTGAGGTGTGCCTTGGCCTAGCTGGTCAGTATGCCTGAAAAGTGGGCATACCCTGAATGTAAGAATAAGAATAAGGAAAATAGAATGAGTATGCATGAATCTGGGGGAACGGGTGGGTGGGAGCCCGGAAATGACGGCAACCCAGACCCGACAGGGGAGGAGGCTTAAGTAGCCCTCTCAGTCTCCTCCCACAAATACAGGCTGGCCTGCGGCCAGCCTTACCACTTGTCGTCAGAGTCTTCGAGTCCTCGAGTGTGACAGTGATAACCCTAATGCACCAAGGCCTGAGGTGTGCCTTGGCCTAGCTGGTCAGTATGCCTGAAAAGTGGGCAAAAAGAGACAACTGTAGGTGAAGAAGGGAAGGTAACGAACAGAGAAGTAGCACGCACCCGGACGGCAACAGTATCTGAACCCGGTCCCGTGCAAGAATGGAATAAGCCTGATGCCCGGCACAATCCAAACATGAGAATGACCTGCTAGCAAATGAGAGGATACGTGGGGGGAAAGGAAGCGAAGGCTGGCCCGAGGAGCCTCTGCAACCGATGGGCGAGTAGATCGTAATACTCCAACCGGACATCAACGATGTGCCTCCGGCCTACCCATACTAGGTATGGGGAAGAGAGGGAGAGGGCAAAAATTGACAACTGGCAGGAGTTGTAGGACTGGATACCTGGAGGATGGGTTGCCGGAGTAGGCGGAAAAGGCCAAGCGCTACGGCAATGAGCATAGTCAAGCATGGGAGAAACATGCCAGACACAGAACACTGGTCCCACCTGACTCAATCGGATCGTGCCACCGCCTGTGACCTGACAAGCGACTGAATCCTGAACCTAGAAAGGAAGGTCAGACTCCATCCCGGGCAAGAAGTCTCATGGCATGATGCAGACATGCCTGGACAAAAGATCAGAGCCGCTAGCGGAACCCCAAACCCACCCCTGTGGCCGACAAGGGGCCGTGGCTCAGCACATACCCCGAGAAAGACTGAAACCCTAGGTGGTGACCAGGGCCTCAGCAACAGAACGACGATTTAGTAAAATGAAGACTGCTTCCTACCCAAGGGTGAACCCAGTGATGAATGACATCCGCACCAATCAACTAGCCCTGGCAAACGGGCAGGACTGATGGAAGCGAGTGCAAGCAATGTTTGATGAAGGCGAAGATGCCAGCGCAGCCCAACCTGAGAACACAAACCAGAGAAATGACAGACAACCAGACATGAGAACAACAACGAGCCTACCTAAGAAGAGAACATGCAGAAGTGACAAGACCACCGCGCGTACATGAACCTGATGACGGATGACCCCCCCCCACCTTGTGTGAGTGGCGAGTGAGCCCGAGTAACCTGTAGCGCAGAGACAGGCAATTAACTGAACACTCAGGGCTGGTGTACCCACGGACCGTGGTGGGTGATCGTATAGGTGTAAGAATGAACGTGCATCGTATGACGTATGGTATACGGGCGAGAAGATTGTGGTCAACAATCATTAAAAACGAAACCTCAGCCCGTATGGATCTGTAGACGTGACAGATCCGGAAATGTGTGCCCTAACTAACCCAGGTACAAACATGGACGAAGATAACATGATACATAGAAACCAACAAAGAAGAGAACAGCTACCGGAGTATGCCGTGACTGGACCACAACACCCCTCTGGAACGCTAAGACTGAAACGTTGCAACGGAAATGCTGAGACTGAATGCTGAGGCGGAAATGCTACGACAGAAATCTAGGGGCAGAAATGCAAGGACAGAAATGCTGAAACGGAAACGTTTGAGGCAGAAATGTGAAGATGGAAACGCTGAGACTGCAACGCTGAGGCAGAAATGGAAAGACGGAAATCCTGGAGGCAGAACGTTAAGACAGGAATGCTGAGGCAGAAACGCAATGCCAGAATCGCAGATACGCTATGATGGAAATGCTGAGACTGGACACGGAGACAGAAATACTGGGGCAGAATGCTACGACGGACACACAGCAACAGAAATCCTGGGGCAGAGACGCTATGACAGAACTCCTGGGGCAGAAAACGCAGACAGAAATCCTGGGGCAGAAAACGCAGACAGAAAACGCAGACAGAAAACCTGGGGCAGAAAACGCAGACAGAAAACCTGGGGCAGAAAACGCAGACAGAAATCCTGGGGCAGAAAATGCAGACAGAAATCGTGGGGCAGAAAAACGCAGACAGAAATCCTGGGCAGAAAAACGCAGACAGAAATCCTGGGCAGAAAAACGCAGACAGAAATCCTGGGCAGAAAAAACGCAGACAGAAATCCTGGGGCAGAAAAAGCAGACAGAAATCCTGGGGCAGAAAACGCAGATAGAAATCCTGGGGCAGAAAAACGCAGATAGAAATCCTGGGGCAGAAAAACGTAGACAGAAATCTCGGGGCAGAAATGCTGAGGCAAAAACGCAGACAGCAATACTTGGGCAGAAAAGCTATGACAGGAACGCCGGGCAGAAAACGCTATGACAGGAACGCCGGGGCAGAAGCGCTATGACAGGAACGCCGGGGCAGAAACGCTATGACAGAAATGCCGGGGCAGAAACGCAATGACAGAAATGCCGGGGCAGAAACGCAATGACAGAAATGCCGGGGCAGAAACGCAATGACAGAAATGCCGGGGCAGAAACGCAATGACAGAAATGCCGGGGCAGAAACGCAATGACAGAAATGCTGGGGCAGAAACGCAATGACAGAAATGCTGGGGCAGAAACGCAATGACAGAAATGCTGGGGCAGAAACGCAATGACAGAAATGCTGGGGCAGAAACGAAATGACAGAAATGCTGGGGCAGAAACGAAATGACAGAAATGCAATGACAGAAATGCTGGGGCAGAAACGAAATGACAGAAATGCAATGACAGAAATGCTGGGGCAGAAACACAATGACAGAAACGTTGAGGCAGGAAACGCAATGGCAGAAACGCAATGACAGAAATGCCAGGGCAGAAATGCCGAGGCAGAAACGCAATGACAGAAATGACGGGGCAGAAACGCAATGACAGAAATGACGGGGCAGAAACGCAATGACAGAAATGACGGGGCAGAAACGCAATGACAGAAATGACGGGGCAGAAACGCAATGACAGAAATGACGGGGCAGAAACGAAATGACAGAAATGACGGGGCAGAAACGAAATGACAGAAATGACGGGGCAGAAACGCGATGACAGAAATGACGGGGCAGAAACGCAATGACAGAAATGACGGGGCAGAAACGCAATGACAGAAATGACGGGGCAGAAACGCAATGACAGAAATGACGGGGCAGAAACGCAATGACAGAAATGCTGGGGCAGAAACGCAATGACAGAAATGCTGGGGCAGAAACGCAATGACAGAAATGCTGGGGCAGAAACGCAATGACAGAAATGCTGGGGCAGAAAACGCAATGACAAACGCTGGGGGAGAACGCAATGACAGAAATGCCGGGGTAGAAACGCAAAGACAGAAATGCTGGGGCAGAAATGCAATGACAGGAATGCTGGGGTAGAAACGCAATGACAGAAATGCTGGGGTAGAAACGCAATGACCGAAATGCTGGGGTAGAAACGCAATGACCGAAATGCCGGGGTAGAAACGCAATGACCGAAATGCCGGGGTAGAAACGCAATGACAGAAATGCCGGGGTAGAAACGCAATGACAGAAATGCCGGGGTAAAAACGCAATGACAGAAATGGCGGGGTAGAAATGCAATGACAGAAATGCCGGACACCAAACGGATGGCCCCCCATCTCTTGACACCAGCATGGACAGCCCCCCCCTCCTGACACCAGCATGGACGCCCCCCCCCCTCCTGACACCAGCATGGACGCCCCCCCCTCCTGACACCAGCATGGACGCCCCCCCCCTCCTGACACCAGCATGGACGCCCCCCCTCCTGACACCCGCATGGACGCCCCCCCCTCCTGACACCAGCATGGACGCCCCCCCTCCTGACACCAGCATGGACGCCCCCCCCTCCTGACACCAGCATGGACGCCCCCCCCCTCCTGACACCAGCATGGACGCCCCCCCTCCCTCTTGATACTTGGAGCCCCGGGAGATGTGACAGGTGGACAGCCTCCCACCCCCATGCTGCCAACATGAGCCTGGGACGAGTCAGCTAGAGCCCCATGAAGACAGGGAGAAGGAGGGCGGCCCTGCAAGGACACCAGCCGCCAAGCCACCGCGCTGAACATAGAAACTCTTCTGACATGCATGGAAAAACTGGCTTATGCCAAGAATACTAAGTGGCAAGGTGGTAACACCTGACGGTGGGGGACAGCGGACTGCTGGGAGTGCTGTGCAATCCATGGCGGCTGGCTAAGCAGGGCCCGAGGACTAAAAAAAAAGGCCCCCCCCCAGGCTAAACTGAGGCGGTGGATGCCCGGGAGGTTAGCAGGCGGGTGAGCGCCCCTCCGCAGCCGGCGTGAGAACTGGGAGGCATGCGGGCATCCCCTCCATGCCTGACATGAGATCCAGGGAGGTGAACTGGCGGTGAGTGCCCCCCCCCCCTTCCCCAGATGGAGCGGCGTGAAAAAACGGGCGGTGAGTGGCTCCCCCTACCCCTGCTGCTCAGCGTGAGGACCGGGATAGCAGGCAGGCAGGCAGGCAGGCAGCCCCCCCCCGATACCCGGCGTTAGCACCGGGAGAGGAACCGCCACGAGACTCCATCGGTCGATCAGCCGTAACCGGAAGTGACACGGTCCCCGAAAAATGACGTCAGGAGGAGGGGCTGGCTGCAGCCTGGAAATGACGGCAACCCAGACCCGACAGGGGAGGAGGCTTAAGTAGCCCTCTCAGTCTCCTCCCACAAATACAGGCTGGCCTGCGGCCAGCCTTACCACATATATATATATATTTTCTTATCCACCCTTTCCATGTGATGTGCTTTATACCCTTGTGGGCATTGAGGATTGGGATTAGTAAACCTCGGACTACAATTTTGTTGGTACTGTGAAGGACTTGACATGGCTAACCCTTTTAGAGGCCCAACAATTTGAGTGGTTCTTGCACTGGAATACTGGAATACTATACCCAATAACATTTTTATGAGTTCATGACACATATGGGTAAGGGTTTTTGTGGGATGCTTATATGGTATATGTTAGATATTATGTAAATTTTTATATTGCAGTATGCTTTTTTTTGTTATCTTTGGCATATGTATATTATTCATTCTTGTATAGATTTTGTCAACGCTGTATCCTGGCCTAGGCCAACAAGGCCCAGGCCTAGGGCAGCACTTTGCAGGGGGGCAGCATGGAAAGGGTCCTCACCGGCTTGCGCCAGTAGCGCCAGTTTTATGGGGCAGACTGGGCTGAGAGGCAAATTAGTCTAACGCCCCCATAAAGGGGCCGCACTGCTTCCGGTATGTGGGCGGCCGGCATGCCGCAACTGTGGGGGGGTGGCTCTGCTTCTACAAACCTTCCTCACTGTGCTATATGTTTTCTGCTGCACCATTGGCATGGTTATATCTTCTTAGTCCTCTCCATAAAATTATCAGAAATGTGTGCTTAAAGTAGAACTATAGGCAACACTTTTTTTTAATCATTTTGGATAGAGTAAGGGAGGGTTATAGCCCCTGTCAGTTTATTTTTTATCATCCCTGTCCCATTGCGAAGATTTTCCTTCACTTCCTGCCCCATAGCCAAACAGGAAGTGAGAGAAAATCAATGCAAATTAAGGGAATTCATTGCCCCCCCCCCCCAGGCCCTCAGAACTAGTGTCCCCACTCGAAAATTTTAGGGCGGGTTTTAAACAGCAAGGGGTGTGGCCTTGACAGAAAGGGGTGGTTCATATTTAAATTAGGGGGTGCACAAGTTTAGTCAGGCCTAGGGCAGGACAAAACCTAAATACACTACTGGATTTTGTATGAAAATTTCAATAAATCAAGATTAATAATTGTAAAAAATTACATACTTTTCAATAAAAATAAATATGATATATTAAATAAAATAGACTCAAACAATAATAGATTCCAATAATAATATATACAGTATTATTTATAAAATAAAATAAACTCAAAAAATTATAGATGCCAGTGATAATATAAATGATGTATAAAATGACATACAGTAGGCGCAAACTGTTTTCAATAAAAATACACATGATATGTAAAATAGACTCAAACAATAATAGAGTCCATTAATAATATACATTATAAATAAAATAAATTGGACTCAAATCATTATAGATTCCAATGATAATATAAATAATATATAAAATGACATGTCTCAAACTGTTATAATTTCCAATAAAAATATATCATGTGTAAAATAAAATAGACTCAAACAATTATAGTGTTCAGTAATAATATACTGTATATGATATATAAATTAGGACAGACTCAAACCATTATAGTTTCTCTTTAACCCTTTTCTTCCTGAATGTCAGGGGCTAAATTTGGAGGACTGCTCAATGTATGAAGACATCTCCCGTGGACTGCAGGCCACCTACGAGGATGTGGGCACCCTGCGGGCCGGTGACATCCAGCTGGAGAAGCCTTGAATGGTGGCACTGCCAGGACAAGCTGAAGCACAGAGAAGAATGGATGAAGCGGTCCTGTGTATATTGTAGTCTTTCTATATCAGTCTGTTTACCTCACTGTGTGTAACTGCTATATATTCATCTTTTGTACTAAAATGCATGATGTCATTCTTCCTTGTTTTGCATGATTTGGTTTAGCCCAAGTTAACCCGTCCTGCTTCCTAATTGCAACAGAGGGCAACATGGTCAACCCACTCATAGCACATTATAAACCAGCATCTAAATTTGTAGTAATTTTAAAATAGACTCAAACCATTATAAATTCCAATAATAATATACATGATATATCAAATAGAATATAGCCAAACAATTTTAGACTCCAATAATAATATGTATGTAGCGATACCCCAAGTTAAGAGAGCCGCTGGTTTTGCTTTGGGCCCTGTAGTGCACTGCTGTCAACCCCTGGCAATCGGCTCTAACCTCCCGTGGCACAGCTAGTGATAGTGGGATAGGACCGCGTGACCGCAACTCTTGGTGACGCAGTCTTATAGCAAGCATGCACAGCAATATACTTTAAAACTCCTATTAAAGTAAGCAAAACTGACACCAAATGTACTTTAGCCAGATACTTTACTGATGCTAATGGGCAAGTAATTAAATAACAGTATAACAAGTTGCAGATCCCTGCAATAAACAGTAATAAAGATAAACAGAGTAATCAGTATAATAAAGTATTGCTATGCAACTCTAGTGCTGCCCTTTTGCAGCTACTTCCCCTCATGGGCAGACTAACACCTGTCATGGATATGCATTAATGTCTGTCTGCCATCTTACCTTCCTCCTCATGTGTTCATCTAGAGACCAGACCTCCTTCACCTGGCTTCCTTTATAATCTCCTCCCAGCCTGACTCCACCCCAGGCCCTATCACTGAACACTATATTAACCTGTGCACTGCAAGCCTGCTTTGCTGATCAACGTGTTTGTTAGGCATTGTGTGTTTGGGTTCCTGCCTGCCGTGTGCTACGTCTGTCTCTCTGTTACGTTATTGGCTTGTCCCCGACCATCCCTGTCTGCTCGTGACCCTTGACCTTCGGCTCGTTCTTCGTTATCCTTGTCTGCTTGTGGCCCCTGACCTTCGGCTTGTTATTCGGTTCTCTCTATCGTGTGCTGCTGCTTCCCCTTATCCTACGGGGCGTGAGCTAGGAAACTCCAGGGGCCGCGACCTGGTCCCAGCCTGCAGCGTAACATCCTCACCACTAGAGGCCCTGGAGAAGACCAGCTGGGTCTTAGACTCCGCGCCCTGGGGAATCTTGGCTCTCGCTTCCGTTGGGATCCCGGTTGTGCTCCTCTGGTCCCGCTTTCCACAACCACCCAGTTTCCTATCCACAGAAGCCAGCCATAGGGTTCACTACCTCGCGGTGCACTCCTGTCCCCCTACGGTGTGCATCTGTCACCTGGCCACAGGTGACCCTGACAGTTTGATCAGCCATGAACCCGGCTGACATCCCGCTTCCCGCGGATGATCCATTGCAGGGCATAGTTCGCAGACTTGAGACCCAGGAATCAAATCAGACCCAGGTGATGCGATTCCTCCAGGATCTGGCTTCTCGATTCGAGCAGCTTCAGGTCTCCTTGGGAACCCCGAATCCGCAACCCCAAGTACAACCAGCGGCTGTACCTATCGCACCAGTCGCAGCCTCACACTCACTAAGATTGCCAGCTCCGTTCCGTTTCTCTGGGGACTCCAAGGCCTGCAGGGGGTTTCTCAGCCAATGCACTATTCATTTTGAGCTTCAGCCTCAAAGCTTCCTATCTGACCGGGCTAAGGTAGCCTATATCATTTCCCTCCTCTCCGGTGAAGCTTTGGCCTGGGCTGCCCCCCTGTGGGAGAGGAACGATCCGGTGGTTTCCAGTCTGTCCGAATTCCTGAAGCTCTTTCGTAATATCTTCGAAGAGCCGGCTCGGGCTTCTTCAGCGGCTAGTGCTGTCTTACGTCTTCGCCAAGAATCTAGTTCAGTGGGGCAATATGCTCTTCAGTTCCGTATCCACACAGCTGAATTGAGCTGGAATAATGAGGCCCTGGTCGCTACCTTTTTACATGGCCTCTCTGACCGAGTGAAAGACGAATTAGCGGGAAGAGCCATTCCCGTCGGTCTGGACGATGTAATTTCATTATGCAACCAGATCGACATTCGTTTTCAAGAGAGGTCCTTAGAAAAAAGACGCCAGCACTCTCTGGGTCCTAGCCAGTCTGAGCTCCCCTCCCTTCATTCCGTGGAGCATCCTCTACCTGCTGAAGAACCTATGCAGCTGGGCCGGACCAGACTAACCCCCGAAGAACGTGCTAGGCGCAGAACTCTGGGCTTGTGCCTCTATTGTGGGGGCAAGGGTCATTTTCGTGACTCCTGCTCGCTTCGTCCGGGAAACGCTCGGGTCTAATACATTTGGAAGGTGGAGTATTGGACCCAGAAACATCACCTTCTCGCCTGCTCTTGCCGGTGTCCCTTCATGTAGGCATTTCTCCTCAGTCAACCCTTGCATACCTGGATTCCGGGGCTGCCGGCAATTTCATGGATTGGAGAACTGCTTCTTCTATGAAGCTTACCCTTTCACCTCTCACTACCCCATTGGTAGTCTCGGCAATTGATGGCACTGTTCTCCCAGGGGGCCCTATTCGCTTCCAGACGCTACCCATTAGGATGTCGGTAGGGATTCTCCACCAGGAGTGGATATCCTTTCTTATTCTACCCAAGGCCTCTACCCCAGTTGTATTGGGCCTCCCTTGGCTACAGCTCCACTCTCCACATGTGGACTGGGTCTCTGGGCAGATCCTGGCCTGGGGTTCCTCATGTTTCTCGTCGTGTCTTCTCAAGGTGACCCCCAAGGAGAGTCTTCCGGTTGCTGCCACTTCTGTTTCTTCTGATCTTCCCGCCGCATACAGCGATTACCGGGATGTGTTCTGTAAAAAATCAGCTGAGGTGCTTCCTCCCCACAGGTCTTTTGACTGTGCTATTGATCTTGTCCCCGGAGCAACTCTACCCAGGGGTCGTACCTACCCTCTGTCCATCCCAGAGACCCAGGCCATGTCGGAGTATGTAGCAGAGAATCTGGAGAGAGGGTTCATCCGGAAATCCTCATCGCCTGCAGGGGCAGGGTTCTTTTTTGTTGCCAAAAAGGATGGTACCTTAAGACCCTGCATCGATTATCGGGGTTTAAATGCGGTTACTATTAAAAATCGATACCCCTTACCCTTAATATCTGAGCTATTCGATAGGTTGAAGGGTGCCTCCATTTTCACCAAGTTGGATCTCAGAGGCGCGTACAATCTCATTCGAATACGGGAGGGTGACGAATGGAAGACTGCATTTAACACTAGAGACGGGCATTACGAATATCTGGTGATGCCTTTTGGTCTGTGTAATGCTCCAGCCGTGTTTCAAAACTTTGTCAATGAAATCTTCAGAGATCTGCTGTACCAGTTTGTTGTCATCTATCTGGATGACATTCTGATCTTTTCTGAAAATCTGCTCGTCCACAGAAACCATGTCCGCACTGTACTTCAACGTCTTAGAGAGAACAATCTCTATGCCAAGCTGGAGAAATGTTCCTTTGAATGTTCTGAGGTCCTGTTTTTGGGGTGCTTTGTCTCATGTTCGGGGCTTCGTATGGACCCTGGGAAGGTCTTGGCTATCACCAACTGGCCTCTTCCTGCTAGCCTCAAGGCCACACAGCGCTTTCTTGGCTTCACTAATTATTATAGGCAGTTCATAAGGAATTACTCTTCCATTGCCGCGCCTATTATCGCTTTGACCAAGAAGGGTGTGAATGCCAGAGACTGGCCTCCCGAAGCTGTCTCTGCATTTCACAACCTGAAACAGGCCTTTGTTTCTGGCCCCCTCTTGAGGAGACCAAATCCTGGGAATGCATTTTTTATTGAAGTGGACGCTTCCTCAATGGGGGTGGGAGCTGTGCTTCTTCAAATCTTTGAGAAGAGACGCCAACCATGTGCGTTCTTCTCCAAAAAATTTTCTCAGGCGGAGAGGAATTATGCCATCGGTGATCGGGAACTTCTCGCAATTAAATTGGCGTTAGAGGAGTGGCGTCATCTCTTGGAGGGTTCCCCTCACTCCATAACGATCTTTACCGATCACAAGAATTTACAGTATCTACAGAATGCTAAACGTCTGAATCCTAGACAGGCCAGGTGGAGTCTCTTCTTTGCCCGTTTTAATTTCACGATTACCTACAAACCTGGTTCCTGCAACGGTCGGGCTGATGCGCTCTCTAGGTCATTTGACACTTTGGACGAGGAGTCCGCCCCTGAACCTGAGCCGATCATTCCCACCTCATGCATTGTTGCCCACTCTACCACCCTGAAGTCTAAAATTCCGCCTGGTAAGACCTTTGTCCCCACTGAGCTAAGAGCTAAGATCCTTCGTTGGGGACATGATTCCAAGGTGGCAGGGCATTCTGGATTCCTCCGATCCTTCCTACTCATCAGTCGTCACTACTGGTGGCCTAATCTCCGCTCAGACGTCAAAGACTACGTTAAAGCTTGTCATGTCTGTGCTCAGTCCAAATCCTCCACACAAGCTCCTGCTGGTCTCCTCATGCCCTTGCCTATTCCTAAGGAACCCTGGGCCCATATTGCCATGGATTTTATCACCGATCTCCCACTGTCTGAGAATAATACAGTCATTTGGGTGGTAATCGATCGATTCTCCAAGATGGCTCATTTTGTTCCTCTTCCTGGTCTTCCTTCTGCCCCTGCCTTGGTTCCCATTTTCATTCGAGAAATTCTCCGCCTACATGGGGTCCCTTCTCATATTGTTTCCGACAGGGGAGTCCAATTCACGTCTCGTTTTTGGAGAGCCTTTTGCAAATCCCTCAATATTGTCTTGGATTTTTCTTCTTCTTACCATCCCCAATCCAATGGACAGACTGAGAGGGTTAATCAGGAGTTAGAGGTCTTTCTTCGCACCTTTGTGTCTTCTCACCATGACGATTGGTCCTCTCTACTCCCGTGGGCAGAATTCTCCCATAACAATCATGTGAATACCAGTTCGCAGAAGACACCCTTTTTCACAGTTTATGGAAAACACCCTCAACTTCCTCTTCCTATGATCTGTTCTCCAGACATTCCAGCTTTGGCTTCGGTTCAGGAGTCTCTCAATTCCGTTTGGGGTCACGTTCATGATTCCCTCCGGGCAGCTGCTGAAAAATTCAAAGGCTTTGCCGACCGCCGCAGGCGTAAACCGCCTTCTCTTCAGCCAGGGGACAAAGTCTGGCTCTCTACCAGGAACATCAAGCTCCGAGTTCCTTCTCTGAAGTTTGCTCCACGATTCATCGGTCCATACACGGTAACTGCTAAACTGAATCCGGTTTGTTTCAAACTCCAGATTCCTAAGAGCCTTAAAATCACTAACTCCTTTCATGTTGCTCTTCTAAAGCCTTTAGTCCTCAATAAATTCTCTCGTCCTCTTCCTACCGTGGCGCCTGTCTCGGAGGATAATCAGGAGTACGAGATCAGTCAAATTCTGGACTCCCGACTCTGTAAAGGCGTTCTTCAGTACCTCGTTCATTGGAAAGGGTTTGGTCCTGAGGAGAGGTCTTGGATCACTGCATCTGAGGTCTTTGCACCTCGTCTGTTAAAGGAGTTTCATCTGAAGTTTCCCTCTAAACCTGGGCCCAGGCGGGGAAGGGGGAGGCCTCGTAAGAGGGAGGGTACTGTCATGGATATGCATTAATGTCTGTCTGCCATCTTACCTTCCTCCTCATGTGTTCATCTAGAGACCAGACCTCCTTCACCTGGCTTCCTTTATAATCTCCTCCCAGCCTGACTCCACCCCAGGCCCTATCACTGAACACTATATTAACCTGTGCACTGCAAGCCTGCTTTGCTGATCAACGTGTTTGTTAGGCATTGTGTGTTTGGGTTCCTGCCTGCCGTGTGCTACGTCTGTCTCTCTGTTACGTTATTGGCTTGTCCCCGACCATCCCTGTCTGCTCGTGACCCTTGACCTTCGGCTCGTTCTTCGTTATCCTTGTCTGCTTGTGGCCCCTGACCTTCGGCTTGTTATTCGGTTCTCTCTATCGTGTGCTGCTGCTTCCCCTTATCCTACGGGGCGTGAGCTAGGAAACTCCAGGGGCCGCGACCTGGTCCCAGCCTGCAGCGTAACATCCTCACCACTAGAGGCCCTGGAGAAGACCAGCTGGGTCTTAGACTCCGCGCCCTGGGGAATCTTGGCTCTCGCTTCCGTTGGGATCCCGGTTGTGCTCCTCTGGTCCCGCTTTCCACAACCACCCAGTTTCCTATCCACAGAAGCCAGCCATAGGGTTCACTACCTCGCGGTGCACTCCTGTCCCCCTACGGTGTGCATCTGTCACCTGGCCACAGGTGACCCTGACAACACCCAGCAATGTCTACCTATGCAGTCAGGCCTGACTGATCTAAATGGAAGTTCAGTGAAACAATATTCGCTAGCAATCTTTCGGTGGTGCACTTGAAGAACAACTTTGTAATCCAAATGAATAGTAAAGATAAAGTATCTGTCTTTAAACAGCTCTCACCACCCGGACAAGTCCAAGTCCGTTTCCTCCGCCGATTCGTCTAGGAACAGGAATCCACCAACATCCGAGTCTTTAGTCCTCCTGGTGTAGTGCAACAAGGATGAGAAGATGTCTCTAAGGTTCAGCTTGGCTGGCAGAGGGCTCTTTGGAAAAGAGCACAAGGCCCAGGCTTCAGGCCTTGCGCACACAGCAGTTCCGCACAGAGATCCTCTTGCTAGGAGAGGGGGTGTCCAAAGAGACCGAACAAAACTCTGCCTCCCCTTTATAAAGTCTGCCCCAGCAGTCTCTGTTCTGGAGCAATGCACCCTGGGTGCTGCAAGATGTACTGGGAGATGTAGTCTCTCTGTATTAAAGGGGAATACCCCGCTACACACTCCCCCCACTTTGAATCTTTGGTCCCCAAAGACAGCATCAACAATATGTACATAAAAGATAGTTCACAGTTGCAAGGGAACCTGGCAGGGGAATCTCACACCTGGCATGGTGAGGAAGATTGTCCTGCTCACAGGCTATATTATTAGAAGTGGCCTGCCTAACTGTGCCAGGGAGTGAGTTGGGGTTGCCCTCCACCAAATGTACAGTGGAGGGACCAGATGTGGGTATGGTCCTTCTTGAGGTTAGGACCGTGTCTTCGGAGCTTTCTCCCATCCGATCATAAGTTAGTTTCCGGGGAGGATGAATGACTCTCTTCCTTCTCTGCTCCCTGGGAGTCACAGTCTCAGCTACTCTTGGTTCTTCCTCTGGTACTGAAGTAGGAACCTCTTCCGGTAGTGAGGGTATGGGATCACATCTGGGGACAGCAGGGGCTAAGAGCCGTTTCACCAGATCGGTATTGGTCCCAACGATGAGAGAGCTTCTTGAGGGCCCTGGCAGCCAGGGACAGACAATGGCCAGTGTCTCAAAGTACTGGGGCTCCCCAGCCCTCAATGGATCACACGACAACTTGATCCGCAGACATCCATCACAAGAGTACTCTTCTGCTTGGATACCCTGAATCTTGGTGTCTCCCATCTCTTCCAGGGGCAGGTATGACAGGTACTTCTTGTAAAAGTCTCTGGTCATTAGGGTAACCTGAGCACCTGTATCAAGGATGGCTCTGGTGTAGATCCCTTTGATCAGAACAGGCACTACAGGCAGAGGACCTACCAATTGGGTAGCAGTCCTTTTGGAAACACCTGTAACAGCAGGCTGGCATACTTGGACTTGTGCTCTCTTCAGCTTCCGGCGCTGGGAATGCCGTTTCTGGCGTTGTTTGGAAGGTTGATAGGCTTTTTCACTGAGACGGCATAAACTGCAGGTGTCCTCCACCGTTCCCTCGCAGGTTCAGGGAAAGTTATTTTTGAAGGCCCGGATCTTCTCTCCATTCTTGGGTCTCTTCTCTGAGGCCTCCGCCAGCCTTCTGTCTCCATTCGTTGACTTGGACATACTTGCTGGTAGTGGCCCACACCTCCACAGTTTTGACAGATGTCTTGCTTCGTGGGCTTTTGGGCGGACAACCCAGTACTTTCTGCCATCAATTTGTTCATCATCTCCGCCAGTTGAGACACTTGCACCTTCAGTGTGTCTATCTCAGACCTGACATCCAGTGACCTGGTCACCATCTCCATTATTTTGGACATCGTCTTCAGAACCCCAAACTCTGTATCTCTGTCGGTTGTGCTTGCCACTCTGACTCCAACAACAGATTCAGACTTTTGACCCTTCTTCTTGGCCTCCAGCATGGCCTCCTCTTCCCGCACAATCCTGATCAGGTCTGGATACTTCAGGATGCCACCATCTGACCTGGTTCTAAGCAGGATGGTGATGGGGTCGAAAGGCTGGGCACCCCTCAACACCTGCTGGGCACGGGCCTCATCCACTTTCCTTGGATCGATCCCTTTCTTCAGTAGGATCTGATGCAGGATCTTATCCAGACGTCTTATGAATTCTGACAGTTTCTCTCCCTCCTTTTTGGTAGCAGTGCTCCAGCTGGTAAGTAAGTTCAGGGACCTTTTCCGTCCCGCCGAACACAATCTGCAGAATGTCCAGATAATCCTGTGCATTGCAGTCCTTCTTACTTAGCTTAAGGTTGCGTATGGCCTCCAGAGCAGGCCCCTTCAAACTCTCTGCGATTCTCTGTTTCTTCCTGGGGTCTGAGACTTCCCATTCTTCTAAGGCCTGAGTGGAGCCGTCTAACCACTCCTCAAACCCCTCTTCACCCGAAGGTACAGGTTTCCTTCCAGAGAATACTCCAAGTTTTCTGTATCCCGACATTTGGTAGTCTGTAGGATCCTTCTTACACTCTTACACTGGGCTACAATCTCCCCCAGGACCGGGCATAATTCTGCGCTGAGGGTGGCAGGCAGTGGAGATATCTGTGGAGATGATGGTTTTCGGTGTCTGGAACCATTCTCCCTTCACTGGCAGCGTATGTATCAAGTGATAGATCTGATTATCTATGGCTTGTATACTTGGACTTTTAAAATGCTCTGGGATTTCGTCTTTCCATTCTACCAGTGCGTACGTAAACGAGGCATTTGACCTTGTATCCATCACCCATGCTTTCTGGCTCAGTGATAGTGACATTATTAGCTGCTTTATCGCTTCTTCTTGCCAGATCCCCCCCGGGAGTTCAATAACTACCGCTGCGGCTGTATCGGCGCCAATCGCTGCGCACCACTGTGACATTGCTAGCGTGTCCATGCTGGTACTTCTGACCGGCTTGATTGCAGCGTGCAACGTACAGAGATCCCGGCTCGAGCCCCCACGTGTATCGATACCCCCAGTTAAGAGGGCTGCTGATATTGATTTGGGCCCTGTAGTGCACTGCTGTCAACCCCTGGCAATCGGCTCTAACCTCCCTTGGCACAGCTAGTGATCGTGGGATAGGACTGCGTGACCGCAACTCTTGGTGACGCAGTCTTATAGCAAGCATGCACAGCAATATACTTTAAAACTCCTATTAAAGTAAGCAAAACTGACACCAAATGTACTTTACCCAGATACTTTACTGATGCTAATGGGCAAGTAATTAAATAACAGTATAACAAGTTGCAGATCCCTGCAATAAACAGTAATAAAGATAAACAGAGTAATCAGTATAATAAAGTATTGCTATACAACTCTAGTGCTGCCCTTTTGCAGCTACTTCCCCTCATGGGCAGACTAACACCCAGCAATGTCTACCTATGCAGTCAGGCCTGACTGATCTAAATGGAAGTTCAGTGAAACAATATTCACTAGCAATCTTTCGGTGGTGCACTTGAAGAACAACTTTGTAATCCCAACGAATAGTAAAGATAAAAGTATCTGTCTTTAAACAACTCTCACCACCCGGACAAGTCCAAGTCCGTTTCCTCCGCCGATTCGTCTAGGAACAGGAATCCACCGACATCCAAGTCTTCAATCCTTCTGGTGTACTGCAGCAAGGATGAGAAGATGTCTCTAAGGTTCTGCTAGGCTGGCAGAGGGGCTCCTTGGAAAAGAGCACAAGGCCCAGGCTTCAGGTCTTGTGCATACAGCAGTTCCACACAGAGATCCTCTTGCTAGGAGAGGGGGTGTCCAAAAGAGGCAGAATAAAACTCCACCTCCCCTTTATAAAGTCTGCCCCAGCAGTCTCTGTTCCGGAGCAATGCACCCTGGGTGCTGCAAGATGTACTGGGAGATGTAGTCTCTCTGTATTAAAGGGGAATACCCCGCTACATGTATATGATATATAGGTTTGACAGATGGCACTGCATGTCAAACCTGCCTATTCAGGTCAATAGGAGTGCACTGCAACCACACACTAAATGATTGGCTTGCGCTTGTAGTGGGGTGTTTTAATACATAATTCACCTTTTTATTTATATAAAAAAAAGCAGACATTCAGGAAGAAGCCAAGGTCTCCCCCCTGAATGCCTGGCAGCCGCTGCTCTAATGTTCTCTGACTGCAGATCGCTTTTTAGAGGGTTGTAGACACCAGAACTGAACATTTAAAGCAGCTCAACAGCTTCCTTTGTGTACAAAATGCATTGTGTGTAATAACTAACCTTATACTAGGTACAGCAATATATTATCAAGTATTTCAGTATTTTGTAGTTGTAATATTTAATGACTTTTATAGGGAATATGTAATCAATACATTTTGGATTGGACATGGAGCAGATCACTCATTAGACAATGTAACATATCAAGTATCTTACCAGCACCTGCATAAGTTTAGCTAAGCCCTACCAGTCTGCCATCCCATGAGATTCCATACAGCCAATTGTGGAAAGCAGAATACTTATAAGGCCCCATTCACACTCCCACGTTTTAATGCATACATCAGGGTGTGCTAACATGCATGTGTTAAGGCAGGGGTCTACAAACTTTCTGAACAAAGGGACAGTTTACTGGCCTTCAGAGGCCAGATTGTGGCCATTCGAAATACAAAAAACACAGTCACTTCCAGCGCTAATAGGTCTTCCAAGGTGTGGCGTAACAGATATCAGATAAAATGGTGGTGTGAAAGGTATATATGGTATCCCAAAGCTAGGTGAATGCTGCCTTCCTCAGATGGGGTAATCCGAAAGGAACTACAAGAAAAACAGATATGGAAGGTGCGCACACCCAGTGCATTACCAGAGATAATTTAATAATAATCTCTGAGGAAGGGGGTGCGCCCCCGAAATGCGTTAACAGTACCCCGTGTTCTGTGCATGCCCATGCACTGTGTTTATGGCCTTTTGTCAGTTGCATTTTGTGAGTACCCACTTTTACACCAAAATTTCTTATTATTAAATTATCTCTGGTAATGCACTAGGTGTGTGCGCCTTCCATTTCTGTTTTTCGTGTGGCCATTCGGAGTCAAAACTGTCCTGGTGTCAGTGGGAGTAAATGATACATCTTTAGTGTTAGGGGGAGGAAAAGCACCCCATTGTTGGTATCCGTCGGAGGAATAGTGCACCATCATTGGTGTCAGTGAGTGAATAGTGCCCCATGGTTGGTGTCAGTGGAAAGAATAGTGCCCCATAGATGGTGTCAGTAGGAGGTATAGTGCCCCATCATTGGTGTCAGTAGGAGTAATAGTGCCCATTGTTGGGAGTCAGTGGGAGGAATAGTGCCCCATTGTTGGTGTCAGTGGGAGGAATAGTGCCTGTTGCTGATGTCAGGAGCAGGAATTGTGTCTTATTGTTGGTGTCAGTGGGAGGAATAGTGCCTTATTGTTGGAGACAGTGGGAGGAATAGTGCCCCATTGTTGGTGTCAGTGGGAGGAAAAATGCCCCATTGTTGGTGTCAGTGGGAGGAATAGTGTCTTGTATCAGTGGAAGGAAAAGTACCCCACGGGCCGGATGAAGGCAAGCAAAGGGCCGCAGTTTGGAGAGCACTGTGTTAAGGCAATGTTATGCGTAGAGTCTATTAACATCTGTGCACTGCTCTGCTCCACTTTCATGCATTTTAGGTCCTATGGAAATCAATAGCAGAACATAAAAATGCATGCATGATGCACTTTGCATGCATTTTCATGTGTTTTAGCCCCCGAAAATAGTTTTCCTTCTTGTCAACATGAAATACACAAGACGCATGAGAATGCAATAAAATTGGCAAAATGTGCAAAGCACGCATTAACATGGATTAAAAAATATGTTAAAAATGAATCAAAACAGGAGCACAAAGGTGTGTCCCTACTACTAGGGCTTCCTGATGCTTTCTTTTGCAGGCTGTACACAGTTAGATTTTTGTACGAACGTTTTTAGTCGGCAGCGCTGCGCCGATTTGCGCAGCGGTGCCACTCTGCCGATGTATATCGGCCTGAGCTGGTGGACAAGTGGTTAAAGCGGAGCTCCACCCTAAAGTGGAACTTCCGCTGATCGGAACCCTCCCCCCCTCCGGTGTCACAATTGACACCTTTCAGGGGGGAGGGGGGTGCAGATACCTGTCTAAGACAGGTATTTGCACCCACTTCCGGGAGTCTTCTCTGCGGGAAATCTGCAGGAGCGACGTCACTTCCCGCAGATTCCCCGTTGTGTTCTGGGAGACACTCGGCTCCCAGAACACAGGGGACCACTCGAAATGGCGTAGCGCGACTCGCGCATGCGCCGTAGGGAACCGGGCAGTGAAGCCACAAGGCTTCACTTCCTGGTTCCCTCACCGAGGATGGCGGTGGGGCCAGCAGAGTGACGAGCGATTGCTCGTCCTCTGCTGCTGACGTCGCTGGACTCCAGGACAGGTAAGTGTCCTAATATTAAAAGTCAGCAGCTGCTGTATTTGCAGCTGCTGGCTTTTAATATTTTTTTTTTTTCGCGGCACCTCCGCTTTAATGTTCATTTTTTGATGTTCTAATATTATGCAACTAAATACATAAACAAGCTTTAAAATTTTCTCCACCATACGGTAGAAGATGATCGATTTGTCCCCACTGACCTTTCTAAAAAAAAAAAAAAAAAAAAAAGAAGAAGAGCAAATGTTCCAAAAATATTTTTTTCAATTGATTTCTACTAATGTATGGCTTTATTAGCTTTCTTCTCGGTCCTGGTCTGCAGATGTGTTTCTCTTTACACTATACAGAGCAGATTGCAGACACTCCTAATGTATACAAAGCAATTTTCACAATGGCCTGGGCCTGTGATGACCGTCCTCAAAAGAAAGAAGGGCAGAGGTAAAAGGCACTAGTTACCCCATTACATACATAAGCGTTACCAAGACGTGTTGATATTATGCAGATTGGCAAAATAAGGCCTCTTAGGCCCCTTTCACACGGGACAGATCAGTAATGATCCGCCCCGTGAACCTCCGCTTGGTCAGCGGGGATTGCTCCGTTGATCCCCGCTGAGCCGGAGGATAACAGGGCGGTACCCGCACACTGTGCAGGGACCGCCCTGTCAGATCTCCGCTCTCCCCTATGGGGGGGATCGGATGATCACGGACCGTCTGTCCGTGTTCATCCGATCCGCTACGCAGACGGATAGAAACAGGAGTGGAAGAGGACTCCAGTGGCCACCTGTGAAGCTCTGGTGAACTCCATGCCCAAGAGGGTTAAGGCAGTGCTGGAAAATAATGGTGGCCACACAAAATATTGACACTTTGGGCCCAATTTGGACATTTTCACTTAGGGGTGTACTCACTTTTGTTGTTAGCGGTTTAGACATTAATGGCTGTGTGTTGAGTTATTTTGAGGGGACAGCAAATTTACACTGTTATACAAGCTGTACACTCACTACTTTACATTGTAGCAAAGTGTCATTTCCTCAGTGTTGTCACATGAAAAGATTGAATAAAATATTTACAAAAATGTGAGGGATGTACAATATTATATGTATATATATATATATATATATATATATATATATATATATATATATATATACACATACACACACACACACACAATAGTTAGTAGTCTTTCACACAGACTAAATATTTTGATTTTGGTTATTTGTATGAAGAAATATTAGTTGTTTGCAAAATTTTATAAAAGAAAAACTAAGAATTATGTGTTTTTTGTTCTAAATGTTTGGTATTTTCTCATTTATATAGCAAGAAATAAAAAAAAGTAACGATTAAATACACCAAAAAAAAGCGTTATTTGTGTGAAAAAATAACATGCATTTTATTTGTGTACTGCGTTGCATGACCACACAATTGCCAGTTAAAGTAGCGCAGCGCGGAATAGCAAAAAAATTCCCTGGTCATGAAGGGGCTAAACAGAGGTCCAGTGGTTAAACTAAACAAACAGCAAAAAAACAAAACCTGTCCTGTCCCTGCAAAGCCCAAATCCCTATTAAAGAAAATAAAAATAAAAAATAATAATATAAAATATATATATATATATATATATATATATATATATATATATATACACACACACATGAATTACATATGAACTATGGAGTTTCTCAATATGAAGCCTCTAATCAGCATTTCCATATATGGTCAAATTTAAACATACCGTTAATTAAAAAATGAGTTTGCTTCCCCATGCAATCCACTTGTAACCATTCAGATATTGTTGGAGGGGAAGCAGAAACCCATTAAACCACAATCATTCTATGGGCAGTGTGACAGACCTAGCCGGGACAGAGGCTTTTGGAGAGGACTGAATGCTAGCCTCTTGCCAGGGCCGATCCGATACGGGGTGCAGGGGGTGCAGTGCACCGAGGCGCCAGAGGGGAGGGGGCGCCAAAGTTTCAGGAGCATCGTTGGTCCCGAGTGTGTTGCCAACTAGTCTGGCGCCGGTGTTTTGTCCTAGACGAGTCACGAGTACATGTCAGCGAGGGCGCCGTGACCTCCTCGTTCATTGCCCCCTACCTCCGCCGCCCACTGACCCGCCCGCCGGCAGCAGTGTCCACACCCCCCGCCCAGAGCCCGCTGTATCCATACTAAGGAGGGAAGAGGAGGTAAGTTAGGTCTGCCCCACCTCCTCCCCATATCCCCCCTGTGCCCGCCCACAACCCCTTGTGCGGCCAATCTGTGCCTGGAAAGGGGTGTGGGCGGGAGATTTCAAAGCAGCAAGATGCCAGTGACACCACGCTGCGCTGGATACCTTCTCCTCCAGCCAGAGGCGGCTGTCAACACAGAGAGAGAGAGAGCCGCACCTGGGGATGATTTAAACCATGCTGGCGTTACCGCTGCAGTGCTCTCCTATCACCGAGATCTGTCAGTGTCCACTGACATGGAGGTGGCTCAGGTCGGATTCAGGAAGACATACTCCGCTGCTCCGCATGTTTCCCCCGCCCGCAGCCTTAGCCTTCACACATGGATGAGCAGGGAGTCGGGGACCGAGAGCACTACTACAGGACATGAGTGAGTAACTTCAGCAGAACAACTGGAGCTTCCTTTTACTTCAGATTCTGCACTGTACACTATGCAGCCTGGGACATTGATCCATCTTTCACCCCTCCTCTTCCCCCCCTCCTCCTCCTCCTCTCCCCCCTCCTCCTCCCCCCTCCTCCTCTTCCCCCCTCCTCCTCTTCCCCCCCTCCTCCTCTCCCCCCCCCTCCTCCTCTTCCCCCCCTCCTCCTCCTCTTCCCCCTCCTCCTCTTCCCCCCCCCTCCTCCTCCTCCTCTCTCCCCCCTCCTCATCCTCATCCTCCTCCTCTCCCCCCTCATCCTCCTCTCTTCTCTTCTCCTCCTCCTGCCCCCTCTCTTCTCTTCTCTTCTCCTCCTCCTGCCCCCTCTCTTCTCTTCTCCTCCTCCTGCCCCCTCTCTTCTCTTCTCTTCTCCTCCTCCTGCCCCCTCTCTCTTTCTCCTTCTGATGTATACTGTAAGTACATAGTTATATAGTTGGTGAGGCCCTCCTCCTCCTCCTCCACCTCCTCTCCCCCTCTCCCTCTCTTCTCTTCTCCCCCTCCCTTCTCTTCTCCCCCTCTCTTCTCCCCCTCTCTTCTCCCCCTCTCTTCTCTTCTCCCCCTCTCCCTCTTATCTCTTCCTCTCCCTCTCTTCTCTTCCTCTCCCTCTCATCTCTTCCTCTCCCTCTCTTCTCTTCCTCTCCCTCTCCCTCTCATCTCTTCCTCTCCCTCTCTTCTCTTCCTCTCCCTCTCTTCTCTTCCTCTCCCTCTCTTCTCTTCCTCTCCCTCTCTTCTCTTCTCTTATCTCTTCTCCCCCTCTCCCTCTTATCTCTTCTCCCCCTCTCCCTCTCTTTTCTTCTCCCCCTCTCTTCTCTTCTCCCCCTCTCTTCTCTTCTCCCCCTCTCCCTCTCTTCTCTTCTCCCCCTCTCCCTCTCCCTCTCTTCTCCCCCTCTCCCTCTCCCTCTCTTCTCTTCTCTTCTCCCCCTCTCTTCTCTTCTCCTCCTCCTGCCCCCTCTCTCTTTCTCCTTCTGATGTATACTGTAAGTACATAGTTATATAGTTGGTGAGGCTCTCCTCCTCCTCCTCCTCCTCCTCCTCCTCCTTCCCCTCTCCCTCTCTTCTCTTCTCCCCCTCTCTTCTCCTCTCCCCCTCTCTTCTCTTCTCCCCCTCTCTTCTCTTCTCCCCCTCTCTTCTCTTCTCTTCTCTTCTCCCCCTCTCTTCTCTTCTCTTCTCCCCCTCTCTTCTCCCCCTCTCTTCTCTTCCTCTCTTCTCTTCGCTTCCTCTTTTCTCTTCTCTTCTCTTCTCCCCCTTCTCTTCTCTTATCTCTTCCTCTTCCTCTCCCTCTCTTCTCTTCTCTTCCTCTCTTCTCTTCCTCTCCCTCTCTTTTCTCTTCTTCCTCTTCCTCTTCCTCTCCTTCTCTTCTCTTCTCCCCCTCTCCCTCTTATCTCTTCTCCTCCTCTCCCTCTCTTCTCCTCCTCTCCCTCTCTTCTCTTCTCCTCCTCTCCCTCTCTTCTCTTCTCCTCCTCCCCCTCTCTTCTCCTCTCCTCCTCCTCCTCCTCTCTCCCCCTCCTCCTCCTCCTCCAATGGGCACAGTGACACTGATTAATGGGCACGGTGGCTGCATTTTTATGGGCACACTGACGCTTTCGGAGGGGCACAGTGATGCTGATTAATAGGCACAGTGGCTGCTTCATGATGGGCACAGTGAGGCTTCTTTATGATGGGCACAGTGATGCTAATCAATGGGCACAGTGAGGCTGCGTTTTGATGGGCACAGTGAGGCTGCATTTTGATGGGCACTGATGAGTCTGCATTTGGTGGGCACTGATGAATCTGCATTTGGTGGGAACTGGTGAGTCTGCATTTTGTGGGCAATGGTAGGCTGCATTTTGTGGGCACTAGTAGGCTGCATTTTGTGGGCACTAGTAGGCTGCATTTTGTGGGCACTAGTAGGCTGCATTTTGTGGGCACTAGTAGGCTTCATTTTGTGGGCACTAGTAGGCTGCATTTTGTAGGCACTAATAAGGCTGTATTTGGTGGGCACTGGTAGGCTGCATTTGGTGGGCACTGGTAGGCTACAGTTGGTGAGCAATGGTAGGCTGCAATTGGTGGGCACTGGTGAGGCTGCATTGATCTCTTTTACCATGTCTGCAGTCTCTGACAATCTCCTGTAGTATGTCTGCAGTCTCTGACAATCCTCCTGTAGTATGTCTGCAGTCTCTGACAATCCTCCTGTAGTATGTCTGCAGTCTCTGACCTCCTCCTGTAGTATGTCTGCAGTCTCTGACCATCTCCTGTAGTATGTCTGCAGTCTCTGACCATCTCCTGTAGTATGTCTGCAGTCTCTGACCATCTCCTGTAGTATGTCTGGGGGCTCTTTCTAAACAAACTCTCTAACAGAGGCCCTCTCTGTGTCCATTAGAGAGACCCCCCTGCAGGTCCAATTAGAGTACTCTGCTTCTCTTCCTGTATTTTGTTTATTGTTAAGAGATCGTGGGAGGATCCCAGGGTAACAATGACTCCTTAGGGGAGCATCTCTGTGTTTGAGTCCTTGCCATAGAAACATTTGTAAAGGGGGAGGAGTTAGTAAGGTGACCATGCCCTTATAGGGGCGCCAGAAATATTTCTGCACCCAGGCGCATGTGACCCTAGGATCGGCCCTGCCTCTTGCCTTCTGATTATGGGCCATGGATTTTAAGGGAACAATACTCTTTGCGAGGTGTATTCCTGGGGACCTCAAAGTAATGTTGAGACTCATAGAATATGCTGATGTCATCAAAAGCCTCTGTCCCGGCTAGGTCTGTCGCAGGCAGAAAAAAGTGACTTAAGCCTCGTACACACGATCGGATATTCCGACAACAATTGTGTGATGGAAGGGTTTTGTCAGATAATCCGACTGTCGGCATTTCCGACAACAAATGTTACATAGTTACATAGTTAGTCAGGTTGAAAAAAGACACAAGTCCATCCAGTTCAACCATAAAAAAACAAAACAAACAAATAAATAAATAAATAAAAAAGAAATATTGTACAATCCCATATACCCAATTCTATATCCACAGTTGATCCCAATATACCCAATTCTATACCCATGTTGGATGGTAATTTTCTCAAATTGTCCGACAACAAATGAGTTCAGTTGGATTATCCGATCGTGTGTACACAAGTCCGTGGGACTAAAATCGAAAATGCTCAGAACCAATGCTAACCAAAAGACAACATTAGCAGAAGTTGCCCAAAGGGTGGCACTAAAGAGCAGAAAAACCACGTAGTTTCGTGAATGTTGGCTGAAAAAGTTCTGCCATCTGTATGCAGAACAAGTTCACGGACGACGCCCTTCGGACAAAAATCCAAGCAATCTTTGAAGGGTCCCCAGGGTGCCACAGAACCCTGGTTATGAAAGGCTGCCTTAGGGACTGCCATGCACATATTGCTGCAGGTTCAGAAGATCAATGTCCTTCATGAAGACTCTCTTCTTCTGGAATAATTGAAGATAAATCTTAGAATCTTTAGCAGATCTTAAGCATAATTTTCTCTTGATTAAAATGTTTCTTGAATTAGTAACATTCCTTCAGAGAACAGTATACAGTGTTGACTTTATGCAGTTGTGTCTCACTCTAGGCCCTAACTGTGTCAATTAAATACTGATGTTGTCTTGGTGGACATGTTTCTGGCACACATAGTGCAGTACTTATTGCATATCTTTATATAATATATTTAATGTATGGGGGAAGGGAGATGTTAAAACATGATCCAGCCCCAGGGTCAGATAGTCTAGGTATAAAACCACTGCATATCTCCTAAAAAAAGGTTGCAAGCAGGCAGGTAAGAATAATTTATTGCAGAAGGCACATAGTAGATATCTTCTGCAATAAAACACCTAATGTGATTTCTGTTTCCTCTCTCCTACCTCTGCTATTTGCATTTCACTACTTACAGCCTATGCCAGCAGGCGATTGACAGCCTCAACTGTGCATATTTCTCCATATAACTATGTAGAGGGGGGTGTGTCCTTTTCCTGCTCAGGTCTCAGATTACACCCAACTTTCCCCCCATAGCTGTGCAGTATGTGATATCAGATCCCGCCCCCTGCCTTCTGGAGCTGAGAAATGCTGTCAAATTCTGTAATTTGAGTGGCTGTGGGGAAGAGAGCGTTGCAGATGCACAGGTGCAAATAATGTATTTTGGATTTGTTTGATCTTTGTGTGTCACCTGAGACCAGTAACCTCACTGGGTTTATGTACGGGTCTACAACAGTGGTTCTCAACCTTCTAGTGCCGTGACCCCTTGATAAAATTTCCCAAGTTGTGGGGACCCCTAACAGTAAAATTATTTTCGTAGCGTGGGTTGTCAGCACCCAAGGCAAGACAAGTAATTTGCGCCCCTAACCCATGGACATTTAGCGCTCCCTGAGTCCCTTCCACTCGTAAAGTATTAAAACCCCTTATGGTACATTTTAGGATGTACCACTCTTTTTGTTCTCCTTTCTTTCCCTTTTAACTCTCTATCCTAATTTCTTATCCCCCCCCCTCCATCCCTCACTCTAGACGTCTTTCTTGTTCTTTCACTTATTCTTTCTCTCCCCTTTTCTTTGTTACTCCCTCTCTTTTCCTTTCCTTTCCATGTATTCTCTATTTTTTTTTCTTCCCTTACTCCTTGTTGGGGGGGGGGGGGGAATTGGATGAGTGGCAATGCTGGGGGAGAGTTGGGATAAGTGGCAATGCTGGGGAGAGTTCTGATCGGCCAACTTAGGTGCTCTTGATCAAGGTCATCTGCTGATCTGAGAACTGTAGTGGGGACTTTTAATGGGAACTATAATCACAGGTAGTGTTACTCACTGTGTCTCAGACTTTGTGGTGTCTCGTAGCAGTGACACCTCTACCGAAATCAGGAGATAGGGTCTCCTGCAGCCCCTCCCACTTCACATTCATCACCAGTCAGCTGACCTCTAGTTTCTGCCCCCCAGCCATGTCGTGAACTGACTGGGCGGCTGCAAAGAGGCTGAGTGGGCAGTGGCGGGCTACAGGGACAGTCCTGCTGGGCGGCCTCAAAAAGGCTGGGAGAGAGGTGCAGGCTTCAGGAACAGCCCAGGGTTTGGTGACCCCTTAGCAAATCATCATTCGACCCCCGAGGGGGTCCCGACCCCCAGGTTGAGAACCACTGGTCTACAACCACTTTAAGAAATCTGGTTTCCTTTGGCCATTTCTACATTACTTACTCTGCTGTTAACTAATGTGAACAATTCAAAAACACTGATACTGATTTCCTAAAGGAGCTGAGAATCTTCAGTTATCCAACCACGCAAAAAGCGAATTCCTCTTTATTCATTTAATTTGCATATGACTCGATATTCAAAGTAAATAAAGGTAACTGTAACGGCACCCCAAATATCAAAGGGGGTAACGCAGTTTAAAGATCTTCCCTCTCCTGGACACAAATTCCCTGTTGCTCCTCCACAGCCAGGCGATCACTTCCCATAAGATTAATCCTTCCAGAAGAAACGAGACGTACTCTGTCTCTTCCAGGATAGACTCTTTATTGAAAAAGATATTGTAACTTTTATACACATCTACTACTGCATTAGTTTAACATGAACAATGGCCCAGCTCCACCCACACATAACAAGCCCAATACACACAAGTATGCAGGTGATTCATCAACATCTCTTCAATTAACCCGTCTGCTGCTAGTTCCACAACCTATAATTATAGGCTTAATTCCCCCAAACCACAATGGACAATAGAATGTAAATCACTACAAACAATGAACAGGTCTTTTTAGCAGCTGGGATTAGCATTACACTGCAGACAGGTGATTGAGGCTGAACACATCAACCTGTTGAGTTCAGAAACAGTAAATAGTCCTTTACAGATATCCTTGGGGATATGGTGGATAAATATTACAGACCCATTTTAGGTAGCCCAAGATATATTTCTTAATGTCCATTATTTCCTGGCTCACCCTGTATCCAAAGTGACCCTCCTGTCACACATCTCCCCTTTCAGCAGGAGACTAACAAAGGAGGTGACCTTAGACGGGTTGACTCTGAAGTTAGTCCATAGGTCCATTCTTCTAATGCCGGTATCCACACAGTACCCCAAATAAATTGCTCCAAACAGAGCATTACTTACCCAGCCAACCTCTGCCTCTCTCAGAGAACATACCCGCCGCTGGGGAGAAGACAGGGTGACTGGGCTCAGTCCGTCATGCTGTTGGGGATCTGAGCCGACTGCCCAGCATCCCTGAGGTATACAAGTGGAGACTGAAGTCCCATCCCCTTGTGGTAGGTGAAAATCCCCCAGTGTTTGCAAAGCAAGGCTGACATCCTCCTGTCCCAGTGTCACACCATTTTCTGGGGTTGTGTCAGTGAGGACCGAAGTCCTATCCAGTACCACAGGAACTCCCTCTTCTGTTAGTTGAGAGCAGAGGCCCGCCGCACTCTGCTCTGCTCTGTTGCCAGCTCTTCCGCTGGGTTGCTGTCAGTGGAGACCGTAGTCCCATCCACCGATATCCGCTCAAGTGGCAGTTGTGTGCAGCGGCCAGTAGCATTCTGCCCTGCTGCCAGTGATTCAGCTGGGGGTAAAAGCTTTACCACCTCAGCTTGTTGCTGGAAAGATGGGCCAACTGCCCCGGCTTCCTGAAACTCCACAGTTGTTTCCGGTGCTGGGCAGAGGTTGCTAGCACTCTGCCCTGTTGCCAGCACTTCTGCTGGGGACTCCACCCCATCTGCTCTGGCTAACTGTTGGGGAGGGAAAAGGGCTGCTTCTCCCCCCTGCATCTCTGAAATCCCCAGGGAAAGAGGAACCATCACCTTCTCATCTCGGGCCTCCAAAACTGCCACGGGTGTAGAGCAGGGGTCTGCAGTACTCTGTCCTGCTGCCAGTACTTGGGCAGGCGATGCATAATCCATAACATCCTCTGAACAGTCCCTTAAGTGCATACCTTCTGTAATCTGTAGCTGGGAAGATGAGCCAACTGCCCTAGCTCCCTGGAACTCCATATCATCCACTTCAGCTTTAGGGATGGCAATCTTCAGATTTTCCACTGCCGATTCTTCAGCCAGGCTAGCTCCCTGGAACTGCATATCATCCACTTCGGCTTTAGGGGTGGCAATCTTCAGATTTTCCACTGCCGATTCTTCAGCCAGGCTAGCTCCCTGGAACTCCATATCATCCACTTCGGCTTTAGGGATGGCAATCTTCAGATTTTCCACTGCCGATTCTTCAGCCAGGATTTCATAGTTGTCAACTGGTATTTCCTGATAGTCCCAGGCAAAGGGAGCCCCACCCTGCTGCTAAGCAGAGTATAGCAGCTGTTTGTAGGCAATCTCCAGCTCCCATTCCTGAACGGCCAGAAACTCCAAATCTTCCTGTGCCCAGTGCTCTTCCCAGACATTCAGTCTTTGCTCTCTGTGCTCCATTATTTCCTCCAAACGCCACTCCCGATCACTCCCAAAGTCAGGGTCCTCGGACAGCCTCCAATACAACAATCCCAGGCCATTATAATCAAAGCCTTCCGTGGGGCTGTCATCCGCTGACCACTGGCACTCTTGGGCTACATACCACTGGAGGGCTCTGTAGCTCTCGTCCAACCGCAACTCTGCCCATATCAGCCTGCTTAACTCCGCTGTCCACTCCTGCTTCGGTTGTTCCCCCAATAACAGCATTCGTACTTCATACTGCGACCAGTACCTTACATGGATGGAGGGGAGAACTTTTCCCTGGTGTTGCTGCTCGAGAGCTAGCACTTTCTTCCAGAGTTGGCAGTGGATTGAATCAGACCATCCCAGCAGGACCTCCTCTGATACTGGTCCTCTATGCTGTATCTGCATCTCTCGCAACCTCCTTCTGAATTCCTTTTCCATGTCGACTGGTATCTGTATCTCTCCTCTCCTTTCAGTTGGTGCTGCTTTTTTAGGTGTTGTCTCTGATTGCCGTATTTCCACCATTCTCTGCTCATGTTGCCGCTCATCCTGCCGCTCGATGTCTCTAATGGCTTCCTGTATGGCAGTCTCTGATGGGTTAGCACCATATAATGCCAAGCGCTCTCGAACTCGTTGCTGAAACAAATCTTCAACTGACCGGGGTCCTGCATCACCATCCCTCTGGTCCATCTCGGCTCTCAAGTAAGTCTTTCAGCGTGGCTTTCCTGCAGGCTGCATAGCTGGTCATTCACTGTGGTGGCTTGGAGTGTCCCAGGAACTGGAGGGAAAATCCCACTGCTGCCACCAATGTAACGGCACCCCAAATACGAAAGGGGTTAACGCCGTATTAGAATATTCCCTCTCTGAACACACAACCACTATCGACCCTCCACAGCCAGGCGATCACTTCCCATAAGATTAATCCTTCCAGAAGAAACGAGACGTACTCTGTCTCTTCCAGGATAGACTCTTTATTGAAAAAGATATTGTAACTTTTATACACATCTACTACTGCATTAGTTTAACATGAACAATGGCCCAGCTCCACCCACACATAACAAGGCCCAATACACATTATTTTGACGTCTGTTAGGCTTCAAAAGACTTTACACAATAGAACATAACGACCTTCAATACACATCTTATAATGAAAGGGTTGGTAGACGGTCCGTCTGCCGAGTACAATGCACACAGGCATAGAGTTAACTATCCCTTTCACACCAAAAGGGTCTCCAGACCCTCCTAGACTCATTTACAACACAAGCAGGCAGGTGATTAACCTGTCTGCTGCTAGTTCCACAACCTATAATTATAGGCTTAATTCCCACAAGTCACAATATACAATAGAATGCAAATCACCTTAACTCCTCACAGCAATGATTACACAACCCCCCCCCCCCTCACAGTACACATCCAATCTAGATACAATGTATGTGCAGCATTGAATATGGCTATCACAGACCATATTGGGGTTTTCATTCACCCTGTGCCCCTAATAGAGACACAGGGTGGTTGACACATAAGAGGCATTTGGGGAGCTGAAGCAAGGGTATCTCATACTTTCTAAGCGATTCTGAGTTCCCCGGGCCTTCCCGTTACAGTAACATTTGTTGAGTGAATATTCTCAACACCTATAGTAAATTAGCCTCATGGTCTGTTGCTGTGTTGATACACCCTTCTCTGGATCCCTCCCAGACTAGCTAATTCAATTTTGTTAACTGAAATAAAACAAGATAAATCATTGTTTAGCAATATTTCTATGACAATGAAAAAAGGACACAATTTTAGAGAAGAAAAAAAGTTTATTTGCTCTGAAATATTTTTGAAACAAAATAAAAATGTGTGATGGACTGGAAGCCCTAGCTAGCATTAGATTATTTTATTGGCAATGCAAAATATTGCAGAAATACAAGAATACCCAATTGACAGAGATGAGTAGACGGAGAGAGCAGTCCATGTAGTCACCTAGGCTCAGATCACACTATAGAGTACTCTGCTTGGTCTTGTGTTATGGCCAAATCAGGCTTTGACTGAACATCGAATGTTGTTATCAGTTGGGGTGATAAGCCACAGATATCCACTGTCGTAAGTGACGTGTTTGAAAGCAAAGGAAAAGTCCAGCTGGCTCCAGGATGTTGCAATTGGGTTTTTGGCTCTGATTCCATTTCTAAAACAAAAATATTTCTCAGTTATACAACGTAAAAAGTAATATTATTGTAGCACCTTTGTCCTAAACAGGGCTGCTAGAAGATTTAGTTGTGCTAGGTGGTAACTAGCCTGGCTAATTGGTAGTCTTCGATCAAATGGGTTTCTCCTAAGCTTGAGTTTAACTGTGGTGTCTCCCTTTTGTCAATGTGTGGCACTGTTACCTTTGTCATTCGTATGATGAATTACAGTGAATTCAGATTATGAGCGAGTATACTTTTCCCAGACAATTTAGCAGGAGTTTCTTTGGCCGCTAAGACTGCTGGGTAAAGGTATTTATTCGGAGAGAGTCAGGTGATTGGGGTTATTTCCACCCAGGCTGCGGCCTGGGTGGGTGTGTGTAGAGCAGCAGCCAAGTTGTAGTCCTAAAGCCTGAGGCCTAACCATGTGTAAAGGGGCTCAGCCTGAGGGGAGCCTGATTGTTCCTGGGAGGCAAGGGAGAAGTTGCCAGAGGGACAACCACTTTTCCTGCCAGTGGCAGGTGTAAAGGGATGGAGTTTTGAAAGAGTACCAGAGGGGACTGTGAAGTAGCTGGGAAAGCTTCATGAGAGAACTCATCCAAGAAGTACAGCAGGTAGCTTCAAGATAAGCTTGAGGGATCCAGCGGGTAGCTGTGAGTCTGAGGAATCCAGCGAGTAGCTGTGAACTAAGCTTGCGGATCTACGGTGGAATACTGTGAGTAAAGTTGTTGCTATAGGAGACAGCAGTTGCTACGAGATACAGATTGCCGCATTCAACCTAAAGGCCCCTTTTCTGTATTGCTTTCTGCTTAGTTCTATTTTTGTCCAAGGAGTCTGCAAGTTTGCTATTGCATTTGCCTAAGGGTGTCCTGTGCCCTAACCCTCTTTCCCACATTTCCTGTTAAGAGAAATAAAACTCTTTGTTCATTTTTAAAAGTGTCTGGCGCCCATCTTTCTACCTTGCACTACACCCACCATGATTTGTAACCTGCACCCTTAGGAGGAATGTCAGCCCTCCCTGACTCTGGGGGTCACCACCAGGCCTCTGGAGGTTGGGGAGAGCGCTACATTAAAAATAGAGTTTCCTCTAAGGAAAGTTTTAGGGAATCCTGGCCATCATTGGCATTAGTAGTGTAGCGGGGTCTTTAAATTTAGGTGGGGTACACCTGGGTGGAAGTTCAGGTGTGTAGGTATGGGAGTAATAACCATTTGTATTCGTGGAGGATTGGGTGGTGTAATAATCTCCTTGGCCGGTGGGTGGTGAGTGCCCGCAGGCTCAAGGTAGATTCACTGCCATAAGTGCTGTCCTTTTTGTCCCTTCTCGGAGATGGTACGGCGAGGGCGGGGAACCTGCCGTGGCGTCATTGGAGGGGATAAAAGGTGGAGACGCCCTGGTCACGAGGTCTTGCTCTTCTGGAGGTTCTTCATCACGTGCCCAGGCACCTTAGGCCTGGGTGCGGGCGGTTCCGGATTCCGGCTCAGGTGCCCTAGGCCTGACCGGAATGGAGTTGGAGTCCATCCCAGGCACCTTCAGCCTGGGGTGAGGTACTAAACGAGGAGGCCTGAGGCCCAGTGACTTCGACTGGGTCCCACGAGGGTGGAGAAGTCCGAGGGTCCCTGAAGTGGATGGGGCCCATGTCTGAGGTGAGGAGGCCGGGGAGGTTACCCATTCGGAGAGTCTGGAGCAGCATCAACCCAGTGACGGTTGGGCCTCTGGTAACTCCCTTGGAGGGACATCTTCCCCTGATAGGGGCCGCAACGCAGCGAAGGTACTCCTATCTACGTTCTCTTGAGTCGCTGGTAGAGACTCTCAAGTTCTAAGTCCTTTCAAGATATGGCTATAGTAACCGCTGGCGAGATCGCAGTGGTTTAGCTGGTAATTAGGATAGTGCCTCAACCTGCTCATCCCCTGTATCAAAATGGTATCAAGTCACAACCAGTTGGCTACTGAAGCACTGTTTATTGTGAGAAATGCAATAAAACAAGAGTTGGACTGTGATCGGTGTGTGGAACTCTGGTTAATGGGAGCAGAGGGAAGTGTTGGCACAGCAGGACTTAATCCTTTACAGAAGCACACAGGCCCGAGGAAATATCTGGTACTGGCCTTCACCTCACCCACAGCTATGGGGAGGACATGGGCCGTAGCACATCTCACCCTATCGTGTGTGATACCCCTAGAAGAAAGAGAGGGGTGAGGTCGCTACACGTGGGGGCTCGTGAGTCCGGGATGATGTGTGTTTTGACTTTGGAAGTGAGAATGGCTGTGTCTAGACTTTGCTGCCCGGAGGAGTTCCGAGTAGGTCGGCCATGTGATCGGCCAAAGTGCATCCCTGCTCAAAGTCGTGGAAATGACCCTAAGACGGGAAAGGCCCATACGGAGGAGCGAGAAGAGGGAGAAGTCCAGCCGTGTGACGTACTACATGTGGGGGCTTTTACTGCACTGCGCCATGAGGCACCCCGTGACTACACAGTTCGTGGGCTGAGCTTGATGGAAGCCCGCGAAAACGTGCAAGTCGTGGGAGGAGTCTGGC
Organism: Rana muscosa; assembly: GCA_029206835.1. Taxonomy (NCBI): domain Eukaryota; kingdom Metazoa; phylum Chordata; class Amphibia; order Anura; family Ranidae; genus Rana; species Rana muscosa. Next base: position 55,743,057 of record CM055124.1, on the reverse strand, counting down.
CATGTGGAGGAACTCACGTGGAGACTTCGGCGCGTGGTCAGTGCGTGACGGAGCAGCAGACAGTCGGGATGGCCTCAGGCTCCCCGTGGATTCCGGTTCCCTACCCCACGAAGATGACTACGTTTGCTGCTCCCCTTACAGACACGGGGATAAGACTCAGGCCCCGAGGACAGTTGGCTCTGTACACCTGCAGAGACACGGAGGCCCTCGGTGTGATCTGTCCCGGATGCTCGGGACTGGTGGTTCACCTGAAGCCATTCGGGCGTTGCGAAGCATGCAAAGAGTTCTTGTTCGAGGTGGAGCCATCCACAGTAAGGCCCCGGGTCCTTCGCCTCAACAGCCTCACAGGTACCGCTACTCCGGAAGGGGAGATCCAGGCCTTTGCGGAGGTTCCCGTACACACTGACCAGGGCGATGTGACTGCCCAATCAGAGACTGAGAAGGAAAAATCCGAGGATGCTGCTTCGGTCACCACAGATTCTCTGCTCCCACCTCCGAAGAGGAAAGTCGGCCTGGTGCAGGCCTCCTATGGTCGTGGAAGAGTTTCACCCCGTCGCTTGCCTGGCCTGGATGGATCCGGTTGGAAGAGTCCTGGACATCCCAGTTCTACAAAAGGTCAAGGTGAGCCAGGGGCTGGGACTGTGGTGGTGGTTGGAGATTTAGGTTGAGAAGGTTGTGCAGTAAAGACACAGATTTTGAACAAGAAGCGAAAGCCATGTCAGCCAGATTCCAAGAAAGGGGATATCCTATATTCGTAATCAATAGGGGATTGTCTATAGCTAGGGGAGCATCTCGCGATGCCCTTCTTGGTAAAGCAACAGACACTATTCATGTAGAAGGTGGTGATGGATGCACAAACCATAAAAAGACATCTAAAAAGAACAAAAACAATAGAAATGGTTTTGGAAACTCCATTCCCACCTTCTCCACTCCTTATAGTGCAGAGTTTCAGAAAGTAAAACATATCGTTACAAAGTACCTTCCAGTATTGTCACATGACCCCATATATGAAAAAATTCTGAAAAAAGGTATTCGCACGGTATCGAGAAGAGCACCCTCTTTGGGAAACTTGTTGTCCCCCAGTCTATTCACTAGCAATAGTACTACTAGAAATTGGTTATCCTTCAAAGGAACATTTAAATGCGGAAGTTACAGTTGTGTCTATTGTCCATTCATCCAAAGGGGCAATACTGTCATTTCTATGTCCACTGGTAATCCACATAAAATAGACTCCTTTATTAATTGCAATACCAGCTATGTCATTTATGCCATCACTTGTAAACTATGTTCTATACAATATGTGGGCAGGACCACCAGACGTCTAAAGGATCGTTTATACGATCATCTTTATGACATAGACAAAAACCATATGACAAATGTAGCCCGACATTGGAACGAGGTTCACAACAAAGACACCTCCAGTTTAAGCATTCAGGGAGTAGAAAAAAATCAAAAACCCCTCAGAGGAGGGGATAAATTCAACTTACTCTGCAGACAAGAAGTCCGGTGGATTTTTATTTTAAACACTAGATGCCCTGCAGGACTGAACCATGAATGGGACATATCACACTTTTATTAAATAGCTCCCCAAAAAATCTGTCCCTATTCATTAGTATCAATCTATTGCTTAATATTTCCCTATTATTTCCACCCTGAGTATCTCATTAAACATCTAAATATTGAAAAAAGACATTATCCTATACCATCATATAATGAGTCTCCACAATAGGTCCAATTAGATTGGTGTGACATGGTTCTTCACACAAACTTTTGCACAAATTTTTTGTGCATTTTTGTGCGTTTTTGTGTGTGCGTTTTATTTATTTTTTGTGCGTTTTCTTGTACATTTTTCCTATTATTTAACCACTTAAGCCCCGGACCATTTGGTAGCTAAAGGACCAGAGGTGAATTCAGAATTTTGCACTGCGCTGCTTTAACTGTAAATTGTGCGGACATGCAATGTTGTACCCAAACGAAATTTGCGTCCTTTTCTTCCCACAAATAGAGCTTTCTTTTAATGGTATTTGATTGCCTCTGCGATTTTTATTTTTTGCGATATAAACGGAAAAAGACCGAAAATTTTGAAAAAAAAAAAGATATTTTCTACTTTTTGTTATAAGAAAAATCGAATAAACTCAATTTTAGTCATACATTTAGGCCAAAATGTATACAGCCACATGTCTTTAGTAAAAAAAATGTCAATAAGCGTATATTTATTGGTTTGCGCAAAAGTTATAGCGTTTACAAACTAGGGTACATTTTCTGGAATTTACACAGCTTTAAATTTATGACTGCCTATCTCATTTCTTGAGGTGCTAAAATGGCAGGGCAGTACAAAACCCCCCCAAATGACCCCATTTTAGAAAGTAGACACCCCAAGGAAATTGCACCCCAAAATACATTCTGCTGCTTCTCCTGAGTACGGGGATACCACATGTGTGGGACTTTTTAGGAGCCTAGCCACGTACGGGACCCCGGAAACCAAGCACCGCCTTCAGGATTTCTAAGGGCGCAAATTTTTGATTTCACTCCTCACTACCTATCACAGTTTTGAAGGCCATAAAATGCCAAAATAGCACAAAACCCCCCCAAATGACCCCATTTTAGAAAGTAGACACCCCAAGGAAATTGCTGAGAGGCCTGTTGAGCCCATTGAATATTTTTTTTTGTCCCAAGTGATTGAACAATGACAAAAAAATAAAAAATAAATAAATTACAAAAAGTTGTCACTAAATGATATATTGCTCACACATGCCATGGTTATATGTGGAATTACACCCCAAAATAAATTTTGCTGCTTCTCCTGAGTACGGGGATACCACATGTGTGGGACTTTTTAGGAGCCTAGCCGCGTACGGGACCCCGAAAACCAATCACCGCCTTCAGGATTTCTAGGCACAAATTTTTGATTTGACTCCTCACTACCTATCACAGTTTCGAAGGCCATAAAATGCCAAAATAGCACAAAACCCCCCCAAATGACCCCATTTTGGAAAGTAGACACCCCAAGCTGTTTGCTGAGAGGCATGGTGAGTATTTTACAGCTCTCATTTGTTTTTGAAAATGAAGAAAGAACATTTTTTTTTTCTTTTTTTTTTTTCAATTTTCAAAACTTTGTGACAAAAAGCGAGATCTGCAAAATACTCACAATACCTCTCAGCAAATAGCTTGGGGTGTCTACTTTCCAAAATGGGGTAATTTGGGGGGGGGGGTTTGGTGCCATCTGGGCATTCCATGGCCTCCGAAACTGTGATAGGCAGTGAGAAGTGAAATCAAAAATTGACACCCTTAGAAAGCCTGAAGGCGGTGATTGGTTTTTGGGGTCCCGTACGCGGCTAGGCTCCCAAAAAGTCTCACACATGTGGTATCCCCGTACTCAGGAGAAGCAACAAAATGTATTTTGGGGTGTAATTCCACATATGCCCATGGCATGTTTGAGCAATATATCATTTAGTGACAACTTTGTGGAAAAAAATAAAAATAAAAAATAAATTGTCTTTTTTCCGCAACTTGTGTCAACATATAAAATATTCCATGGACTCGACATGCCTCTCAGTATATAGCTTGGGGTGTCTACTTTCCAAAATGGGGTCATTTGGGGGGGTTTTGAACTGCTCTGGCATTTTATACACAACATTAGGAAGCTTACATCCACTCTTCTAACCACTTGAAGACAAAGCCCTTTTTGACACTTTTTGTTTACATGAAAACATATTTTTTTTGCAAGAAAATTATATTGAACCCCCAAACATTATATATATTTTTAAAGCAAAGGCCCTACAGAATAAAATGGTGGGTGTTGCATTTTTTTTTCTACACAGTATTTGCGCAGCGATTTTTCAAACGCATTTTTTGGGGGACAAATACACTTCTTTTAATTTTAATGCACTAAAACCAAATGTTTGATGAAATAAAAAAAGATGATTTTAGGCCGAGTACATAGATACCAAACACGACATGCTTTAAAATTTCGCACAAACGCGCATTGGCGACAAACTACATACATTTTTAAAAGCCTTTAATAGCCTTTACAGGTTACCCCGTTAGATTTACAGAGGAGGTCTACTGCTAAAATTACTGCCCTTGATCTGACCTTCGCGGTGATACCTCACATGCATGGTGCAATTGCTGTTTACATATGACGCCAGACCGACGCTTGCGTTCGCCATTGGGCAAGAGCAGGGCAGGACAGGGGTGCTTTTTTTTTATTATTAATTTTGCTTTTTTATTTTATTTTTAAACTGTTGCTTCCAAATTACTGGCTACTGATCAGCATCACCGACGCTAAGACATCGATCAGAAAAATGACCGCATAGCGACGGCGGTGCTAGGGGGTGAAAGGGTTATCTGGGGGGTGATCAGGGGGTTAAACCTTTATTAGGGGGGGTTAGGGGGCTACACTGGACCTAAAACTAAATGTAGTGACACTTTTACAGTCACAAATGTCACTGATTGCAGTGATCACTAAATAAATGGTCACTGCAATCAGTGACACTGTGACTGGGGGCTGGGGGGTGATCTGGGGGGTGATCTGGGGGTGTCTGGGGGGGCCTGGGGGGGCGATTTATGTGCCTATGTGTCCTGGTGTCAGTGTAGTGTTGTGTGCACTAACCTGCATCTTCTCCTGTACGGCGCTCGGTATATGTGAGCGCCGCAGGAGAGATGACATCACTTCCTCCTGCCTGGCAGGCAGGGGAAGCTCTCTCATTCGCCGGGAGCGATCGAGAGGGGGGGGGGGGCCGGAATCGAACGGCCGTCCCCTCATGCCGGATCGCTCCCGAAGGTAAAACGACCACCCACTGTAAAGAAGGGGGGTCCGATCGGACCCCCCAACAATACAAAGGCAATCACGTATATGTACGTGATTCTGCCTGTCGGTGCCATTCTGCCGACGTTTATTTACAGTGGGCGGTCGTTAAGTGGTTAAAACAACTTTGCCTCTCTGCATGTCCTGCGATAATTTCTGTGGTTCGTGCATTCTGGCAAAATGAAATAGAGAGAAATAATTTTTGTACAAGGTCATGCATATTTATTGCTCTTGATGCAATTTTCACACCGTGCGGTCGTGTTTATCTATTTCCCACCACCTCCTTGTTTTGCAATCCCTGCAATCTAGGAATTTTTATTTTCTTTAATTTCAGCGTTTGATCCTGGCTTTGCCATTTTTGCAAGTTGACCACACTTCTGATCAACACACTACAGACATTATGACATGCGTTTTGCCATAGTTGTTACTCTTTCATCATTTTTTATTCACTATTTGGCTCTGACGGTGTCATTAGTTGGTCATACGCTTGCATGATCATTATATCGTAGCAATCATGCTATGCAGTTTGTTATTCACCTAACCATTTCTAGTACTATCTTAATCTCTTTTTCCATTTTTTCATGGACTCCTTGACATTGCGATTTTCCTTGCTAATTATTATAATCATAAAAAGAGATAAATTTCTCTACAGAGACAGTTTTTCTAATACTCTTTAGATCAGTAAACCATAGGGTTCGGCTTTTAATATATATCGGTCACCATTCATTTATCTATACATATTCCAATCACGCATACACATTGCATGGATATGTTGTAAAGACAGATTTTCTGTCTTTTGTTAAATGAAATAAGGTGACCCATGTATATACAATTTTAAACAGTTATTTTTATGACTAAAGCAACATGATACAGCAAAGAAGGTTTTTTATATTTAGATATACTGGATCCCAACTTAGACCTCATCTATATATACGGCCCCCCTCTTAGACGCATGCCCTTCACTTCCTGCCCCATAGCCAAAACAGGAAGTGAGAAGAAATCTATGCAAATTAGGGGAATCCATTGCCGCCCCCCCCGCAGGCCCTCAGAACTAGTGTCCCCACTCTAAAATTTCAGGGCGAGTCTTAAACGGAAAGGGGTGTGGCCTTGACAGGAAGGGGTGGGTCATATTTAAATTAGGGGGTGCATGGGTTTAGTCAGGCCTAGGGCAGCACAAAACGTAAATACACTACTGCCCTTAGCAACAACATAGGGTGTCCCTGTTATTTTTGGTGATTTTGGTGCATATAATTTTTTTGTTTTGCCCTAATACATACCCACTATTGTGGGTTTTATTTTGTTATTTTTTTTTGTTTTTATTAATAGGCTCTATTAGATTGTTAAGTATAAAGTGACTAAAGCGCTGATAAATGAACAAAAATTAAAACCCTGAAAAAATGTATGTGCAATTAATTTAGATAATCAAATGACAAAAGCTGCAATTACGTTAATAGTGTTCCAATCACTGTGACAGATAATATAAGATTGTTGCAATTGCGCTAATACCAACCTGTAAAATGACAATGACATATAAAAAGTGCTGGTGCAATGTAAAACAATCAATGCTTGCATAATAGTATAAAAAAAACAACGTCCTCATAACAAATAATTAAGCGCAATCCCTGCAGGTGGTTCCTGACATGCAGCCTTCCCCACAAAGAGCTCATTCGTTAATGCAGGTACTATATGACAAAGTTACGGAGATTGCTTCAAGTCTCACCGCTCTCAAAGACAAAAGAAACAATGGGACATAGCACAATATGCTAGTAATAATAAAACCGCTGATACTGTATCTTCCACTCACATGCAATCCAATAGGTATTAGCGCATAGTACGGTCTGATATGATGGAATGACTCCTCAGCTTCCTGGGCCTCGTCACAAGGCTCCTCCCCAACGCGTTGCGTCACTTGACACGTGACTTTTTCAAGGTATGCCATGTGACGTGTTTCATTTCTTTTTATAGCACACACACGCATCGGGTTGCCATAGCGACGTTGGGAGAGGGATTCGTATCATCATGCCGTAGCGCATATCCATGTTTAATATCATAGAACAACAATACAGTGCGATCACAAGAAATAACTGCACTTGTAATAAGACCACTATTACAAAAAAAACACTATTAAAAATAATCCATTTAAAGAGTAAAATGTGGGAATAGAGGAAAAAATCAACCACACACATACTCCAAAGACATGCTGGTAAGTTAATTGGATCTAGTCCAAATTGGCCCAGTATATATGTGTATATATGTGTGTACGACTGTGTGTCTTAAGCGTGTCGAGATCCTACGGGGTAAAATGACCGCACCAGCCAAGCAGACACTGGCTGCAAAAAGCGCCTAGAGGCGATTCAGTTCGCATGTGAGCGCTATACAAGTCACTCATTCATTCATTCATACTCCTCATTGATATACAATCTGTGGGTATAACATTGGGCTCCATCTTGTGGCCAAAATAAGGTATTACCTCCAATATTAAAACAATTGTATAGGGTTGAGTGTACCCATTTCATATATCAATCTGAACAAACATTTACTAAGTTCTCTAATTTTATTACTGCCTCTCCAATGTGGCTTATATTTATCTATTGCCCAGAATTTCAGATGCGTGGGGTCTTTATTATTATACGAAGTGAAATGACGAGATACGATATGTTTGGGAAAGCCGTTTTTGATATTTTGTACGTGTTCACGTATACGTTTCCACATAAGTCGTTTGGTCCTCCCAATGTATTGAAGGGAGCAGGAGCATTGCAGGACATACACTACTCCTTCTGTCCTGCAATAGTGTTCTTACATGCATAGCACCTCCTGCATGGAAAAAAACCTTTTCCTTGGAAGAAATTAAAACCATCAGGCTTTTTTGGGGGGTCAGGTACATTTTTGGCTATAATGTCTCTCAAGGTCGGTGCACGCCTATAGATAAGGTGCGGTTTCTGAAGTAGGACTGAATGTAATTGATGGTCTGCTAATAAAAGTGACCAGTGTTTACGAATAATATGTTCCACCTGTCGGTGTTGTACATTGTAATTCATAATAAGAGGAATTTCCTGATATTGTTCTACTTTCTTCTCCTTATCCTGTATTAATTTGTCCCGTGGAATATGATATGCTTCCTGAATTTTATCATTGATGAACATCTCACTGTATCTTAAACTTGTCTCCTATTGTTTTAGCTTGTTCATGATATGCACTTTGTTCTGTACGGTTCCTTCTGAGGCATATCAATTGTCCTTTTGGGATATTCACAAGCCAGGGGTCATGGTGGCAGCTATCCACTGGTATATAACTATTTCTTTCAACTGGCTTAAAGAAGGTTTTGGTAATTCATTTGCTATTCTCCTGTTGGATTTCTAAGTCCAGGAAATGAATAACTTTATCACTGATTTCATATGACAATTTGATATTGTTTTGATTGTTGTTCAATTCATCAAAGAATCCCTTCAAACTAGTTTCATCCCCTTTCCATATTACAATACAATTGTCTATAAACCTTCTATAAAGCAAAAATGGGGGGGGGGGGGGTAATTTGGGACTTTAAATGAGGCCATAGGCCTGGTAAGACCAAGTGCCTCCATCCCTGTTAATTAGAGAAAACAAAGCAAAAATGCAGCCATACAGGCGTCAAAAATGCAACGATAGGGGGGAGATTGGGAATTTAAATGAAGCTCTTGGTGACAAAATTGATTGAGTGGTGGGTGGTAAAACATTTATTAGTACAAAGATACATGTTAGAATACATTAATTTCATATGCATAAAATGCACACTCAATGGTGCCAATTCCCGAAACGGTAATTTCAGGTAGTAACGCATTTACAAACATCAATCACATTGTAAGCTAAGAGGGTTCCACCACTATTCATGATAGAGTATACATGATTGGCAAATATGGTCTGCACGGTCTGGGGTCTTTGTGGTCCCTGTAAAATGATAAGTGATAGGCACATAGCTAAGGAAGCGTGTAGTGTATACACGGCAGTTAGTAGCTCTACGCGTTTCGCAGCTTTGAGCCGCTCGTCAGGAGCATGTATATGAAGGATCTGCAATAAGAAAATAATGAATAATAAAGAAACTTGGTAGACTGACTAGTCTCGGTTACAATAAAAATATAAATGACAATATAGCCATCCCTAAATCAGAGAAGGGTCACTTACAAATATATGTGCACTTGAGGGTACACTAGCGGGGACCGTGAGCCGAGGGTAATTAATGTATTCCAACATGTATCTTTGTACTTATAAATGTTTTACCACCCACCACTCAATCAATTTTGTCACCAAGAGCTTCATTTAAAGTCCCACCCCCCTATCGTTGCACCTTTGATGCCTGTATGGCTGCATTTAAACCTTCTATAAAGAATTAACTCTTTTGGGATATTGTTATATCTGGCCTGTTCTTCCCATTTAGCCATAAAGATGTTCGCTACACTGGGTGCATATTTAGCTCCCACAAGAGAATACAAACAGGAATTAACAGAACTCATCGCAAGAGGGAGTATTAAGAATATTCTAACCAAGAATAAAGAAAACTACTTGATACCTGATACATGCAGAATACCGATCATATATACAGTCCCAAAGGTCCATAAGGATCTTATTCACCCGCCTGGAAGACCGATAATCAATGGGATACAATCCATAAATGCCAGATTAGGTGAATATGTTGATCGGTACATGCAACCATTGGTGACACAGACGTGTGCATATTTACGGGATACCAAGCATCTGATTCAGATCCTGAAAACTATTGAGCTATCACTGAAAGAAAAATATCTGATTGCAACGGCAGATGTGTCATCGTTATACACGATAATTAAACATGAAGATGCCATACAAGCTGCAAGGTGGGCTCTAGATTCATTCAGTACTAAGTGTCTGGCTTATGGGCTACAACATAACTATTTTTGGCATAACTCAGAGTTCTACAGGCAGTTAAATGGCATTGGGATGGGAGCTGAATATGCACCCAGTGTAGCGAACATCTTTATGTCTAAATGGGAAGAACAGGCCATGTATAACAATTGTGAGGGTGCGACTTTGTGCGACCTTCAAGAGGGTTGGTTTATGCCAGATTTGGTAAAGAAAGACACGCTGATGGAACAGCTGTGTCTTGGGCTATTTAGTTCAGAGGTGATTATGGAACAGGGCTCCACCCAACAGAGAGGAAGTCTGTGTGCCTGAGAGCTGAGTGGGCTCTCATCCTCTGAAGTGGAGTCAGAGGCGGTGCATGTCTGCAGGAGGCAGACACCGTTAGTGATACAGCAACAAAGGTGCTGACCAGGAGAAGCTAGGAGAAAGCTGAAACTCTTGGACATTGTTTGGGTCTGAGGAACAGACCGTCAGGCCTAGGCTAAAGGCCTGGATCGCTAGAAGGTAAAGCTACGGGTCTACTGTTAGTATGAAAGATACAGGAATGGTGGAACCCCCCTGTGAATACTACAGATGTGTTTGTGAACTTTCATGTTTTTAAATAAAAATGGGCTACCATGCCCTTAAACAGAGTTGCTGACTGGCTTGCATCACTGAAAAACGCATCTACTACGAGAGCTAACAACCCCCAATCTTACAAGTGGTGGAAAATGCGGGCAGTTTTTGGAAGAGTTCCAGATCCTCGCATACCAAAAACAGTGAGTAAAAAGAAACTGTGTGTTTAACAGCAGTACTGTGATGAACAGCCTATCTGAAGGAAAAGTTAAAGTTTTCTGCGGTGAACTGCTGCTAGCTGTGTGTGGCAGCCAGACGAACTGCATTGCACAGGAGTTCAATTAATGGACTGTGTTGTATACAGGTGATGTGCCTGTGGAAGTGAGCTCAAGCAAGCAGAGAGTGAAGTCTGCATGTGAAAGTGTGCTGTTTGCAAGTCTTGGAGACAGTACTTCAAAATTTTCCTGTGTTAAATGGAACTGTGTTAAAAAAAAGTTGTTGGCCTGACTGCAGAGATGGGGAGGTCAGAACGCAAAAAGGAAGCCATGTTTGCTGAGATGAGAGACAGAGCTGGTGTTGTCCCTAGCAACATTGGTGAAAGGACTGCACAGGTGACTGCAAGTATGGAGAGTTCACCAAAGTCTGAGTCTGCAGTGGATTGGTGCAGGCGACACTTGGCCGCACTGAACCAAGTTAAAAGGGAAGGACATGTTGTTTCCCCTGGCAACACTGGTGCAAGATGGCCAGCTATCAATGTGCAAAGGGTTAAGAACCAAGTGCGCTGTTTGCGGCGCAGTGAGTGGGGGCATGAAGTTTCTAAATGCCCTTTGTCCCAGGCTTCACCAAAGCAAAGGTATGAGAAGCCTGCTCTGAGTGTAAAGAGTGAGCAGATGGGTGTGGTTGCCCATGGCAACAAAGCAGAAATCCGTACAGCTGACTTCATACGGCCTATGTTGCCTTCTGAATGTGTTGAGGACTTTTTGGATGAGTTTGCGATGATTGCTTCCTACAGAAGATGGCCCAGAAATTGCTGGGTTGAGTTAGTGCAACCTTTTCTGATCGAGGAGTACCAGGAGGTGTACCGTGGGATGTATAGTAACCGAGATGACTACGATAATTTTCAAGAGCAGTCCAGTCTAGAGAGCGCTATAAGAGATCAGCGGGGAGAAGGTGGTCTCCCATAGCAACAGGAGAAAGTCGCCAAGTGCCATGCCTGGAATGTGGTCAGCTGAGCCACGGGTTCTTTTCTTGTCCAAGCTTGTGGAATACAGCTGCTGATCGTGTTGTTGGGCTTAATGCTTTGCCTGCAGGCTATGATGGAAAATCCAAGATGGATGTAATGTTACCCTGTTTCCAGGAGGGGGCGTCATCTTGTGAGAGCATAGCAAAAAAGAGACAACGCCCTCAATTGAAGTCTTCAACCCATGCTAAAGAGAATAGTAAGACTGTTCCTGTTAAAATCATGGGAAAGGCTGACTGTGTGGTTGCTCACAATGAAGTGGAGGTGACCCCAGAGCGGAGATCCACTGAAGGTGAAAAATGAACTTGCTGCAGTGTGCTACCCAGATCAGTGGGGAGACGCAGTTAAAACCCTGCTTGCAGCGAGGTCAAAAATTTAAAGGGACATATGGACTCTGGGTACAGCTAAGGTAATCCAGCGGAGTGCTGGAAAGGATGTGCCAGGGGTGACCAAAGCAGTTGGTATGCCATGTTCCCTAGTGACAGGTGCTGTGCAGTTGCCAAGGGAAACCACCAAGGAGCCTGCAGTGGTGAGGCAAGTGGTTTCCCAGGACAACTGTGAAGACGCCCTAGTGGGCAAAATAATTCCTTTGGAGAGGAAGGGTGGTGTGCTGAGTGGTACGCAGGGTGCCATGCGTTTTGATAAAGGACAATTTGATAGAGTTTATAAAACTGCTATGTTTAAGAATGCTGATGACACATGTGCTGATGGTAATGTGATGCTTAATGAGGTAGGGGTGATCGCTAAACAGGATATGCGATTCCCCTTGGCAACAGTATCTAAGGCTGCAGAGGTGTCCTTATAAACCTCCAGGGAGCTCTGTGTGTTGGAGCCAGAGGTTGCCTGGGACAACTGTGGTGCTGCTCTGATAGATAAGAGGGTACTTGACCTTGGCGATGAGAAAAATGGTAAAACTCAAATGTTTAAAATTGCTTGTACTGATAATGAGTTGTTGCGGTCTGTCAATGCTGACAGTCCTTATGGGTTTAGTGAAGCGCCACCCGAGCAAAGTGGTGAAGTTATGTTATTGCAGCCTGTTGTGTTTGAAAATGTTTTGCCACAAGTGCATTTAAACAAGGAAGGCTTAGTGGGTAACAGTGGGGTGGACACAATTTCTGCTATGCTCAATAGAGAGGCTGCAGGGCCGGTAGACACGGTGCGTTGGCTTTTGCAGAAATTAACCCTCTCCAGTTGGATGGATCTGAAAAGGGCGCATACATAGCATAGGTTTTGTCCACAGCAAAAGGGATGAGTAATGTTGAATGTCAGATTGATGAGGTAGTGGATAGCGTTTTGGAAGGGCTCAGTGTTGCTGAAAGTGAGAGGATGAGTGTGACACATGCGATTGGCAGTGCTCAGCGGGAGCCGCAAATTTTGTTAGTTACCTCTGAGGTAGAGGTCTCTTTAAGTGTCTCGGCCTCTCACGTCTTAGCAAATGAGTCCCTCCACATTGTTGGTAAAGGAAAAGTTCCTAGAGTTCTGTGTTTAGATACGGCATGTCTAGAAATTTCTGAGATGTTGTGGGAATTGGTGAGAATCTTTCCAATGTACACCTGCGTGTATCCACAGCAGAAGGGCGACATAGTACTGCATAATACCAATCGGTGGACGCAGGTGATACATGCGTTGTTAGGCAGGGTTGATGAGAATTGGTTGCTGCGTTGTTGGTTGCTTTTGTGAAAAGTTGTCTCGCAGTTCTCTTCGAGAGTGCTTCCAGCGGCGGTTATGTGCGGAAGGCGCTCAGGGGAATTGTTTGAGAAATTAGAGATAATAGACATAGTGGAAGTCTCTCCGTATGCGGGTGTTATTGGGTGCATTCCTGCTGGTGCGGTCCGAGGTGTGGCTGAGCAGTGGTTGGTACAGGGCGGGCGTACTGTCTCACCCGCTACACCTCATGTAAAGGAAGGGCCCAGAACGGACGTGGCGGTAGTGGGAATTCAGTCCATCACACGCAGAGAGGTGCAGTTTGAGGTACCCGGAGACACTTTGACAGGAAATAACAGTGATGGTAACTGTAACGGAAATATGTATGAGAAGCCCTGTGGAGCACTGTCAGACATCTTTGAGCTATTGGTTGAGGTGCCAGTGGATACAGAAATGGTTAAAGAGATTGGTGTGGGAAAATGTGGTGGAACATGTGCGTTGGTAGGACATATGTTATTGGAGTGTTGGACAACAGGGGGCGATGTGAAACTACGGGACTGTCCCATAGGGAGTAACTGCTTGCCTGTAGATGGTCCCTCCATAGACACTGTCCTAGCAAACAGGACAAGAGGTCCGAAGGACCATATTGTGTTAAATAACCCCTTGTGGAACATTGCTATTGAGGATATGGTATTAATCACAGATAGTTTGCTGGCCAAGAGTGACCACACAGGGGTTGGTGACCCTGAGAAACAAATGTTGATGGTTAATGTTGCGTCAGGTAGTGAGAGTGGCCAGTCCCTGACAGATGTCATGAAAGTGGGTCCCCAACAATCCCGGGATAGTAGGTCTGAGGGAGGAAAAAGAAGGGTCCTGAGGCCAAAAGGTAGAAGGGATAGAGAGATTAGTGGGAGCCCATGGTTCAGGAAGAAAGGCTGGTGGAAGTACACCCGGAAGAAGATGTGGGTGGAGTGCCCCTTTAGAGAAAAGGTTGGGCAGATTAGGACTACTGCTACGGATAGTTGGCACAGAGGCGCCAAGGTGAAGTGCTGGTGGACACATACCCCGAAAAAGAAATGGGCCTACGCAGCCAATGGCTGGCACAGAGGTTTCCCGTTTATGGTGACGGGATCATGTGTTCCTCCCTCCGGTTCGAAACAAGGGGGGAGGGTATGTGAGGGTGCGACTTTGTGCGACCTTCAAGAGGGTTGGTTTATGCCAGATTTGGTAAAGAAAGACACGCTGATGGAACAGCTGTGTCTTGGGCTATTTAGTTCAGAGGTGATTATGGAACAGGGCTCCACCCAACAGAGAGGAAGTCTGTGTGCCTGAGAGCCGAGTGGGCTCTCATCCCCTGAAGTGGAGTCACAGGCGGTGCATGTCTGCAGGAGGCAGACACCGTTAGTGATACAGCAACAAAGGTGCTGACCAGGAGAAGCTAGGAGAAAGCTGAAACTTTTGGACACTGTTTGGGTCTGAGGAACAGACCGTCAGGCCTAGGCTAAAGGCCTGGATCGCTAGAAGGTAAAGCTACGAGGCTACTGTTAGTATGAAAGATACAGGAATGGTGGAACCCCCCTGTGAATACTACAGATGTGTTTGTGAACTTTCATGTTTTTAAATAAAAATGGGCTACCATGCCCTTAAACAGAATTGCTGACTGGCTTGCATCACTGAAAAATGCATCTACTACGAGAGCTAACAACCCCCAATCTTACACAATATACCAAAAGAGTTCATTCTTTATAGAAGGTTTATAGACGATTGTATTGTAATATGGAAAGGGGATGAAACTAGTTTGAAGGGATTCTTTGATGAGTTGAACAACAATCAAAACAATATCAAATTGTCATATGAGATCAGTGATAAAGTTATTCATTTCCTGGACTTAGAAATTCAACAGGAGAATAGCAAATTAATTACCAAAACCTTCTTTAAGCCAGTTGAAAGAAACAGTTATATACCAGTGGATAGCTGCCACCATGACCCCTGGATTGTGAATATCCCAAAAGGACCATTGATATGCCTGAGAAGGAACTGTACAGAACAAAGTGCATATCTTGAACAAGCTAAAACAATAGGAGACAAGCACAGGCGTGCGCACAGGGTGTGCCAGGTGTGCCCAGGCACACCCTAATCACCCTGTGCAGCATAGATTCCCCCTACTGCCCTAGCCCCCCCCTTCCCGCCGCACCGCTGCTGGCTTCCCTCCTCTCCTCTCCCAGCGGCTGATGCTGCGGGATGTTTTAGGATGAGTGGGGGAAGGGGCCGGTAAATATGTGATTTACTGACCCCTTCCCTTTCTGAATAAACATAGTGAGCGATCGATAGTGTGTGTTTGAGCTTTGGGGTGCACACCCTAATGCAATAGGCTGCACACACCTATGGAGACAAGTTTATACACAAAGGATACAGTGAGATGTTCATCAATGAAAAAATTCAGGAAGTATATCATATTCCGCAAAACAAATTAATACAGGATAAGGAGAAGAAAGTAGAACAATATCAGGAAATTCCTCTTATTATGAATTATAATGTACAACACCGACAGGTGGAACATATTATTCGTAAGCACTGGTCACTCTTATTAGCAGACCATCAATACATTCAGTCCTACCTCAGAAACTGCACTTTATCTATAGGCGTGCACCGACCTTGAGAGACATTATAGCCAAAAATGTACCTGACCCCCCAAAAAAGCCTGATGGTTTTAATTTCTTCCAAGGAAAAGGTTTTTTTTCCATGCAGGAGGTGCTATGCATGTAAGAACACTAACCTCAATGGTCAGAAATGCTCTAAATATTCATCTACTCATACAAGAAAAGAGTATGAAATAAGAGAGTTTATCTCTTGCAGGACAGAAGGAGTAGTGTATGTCCTGCAATGCTCCTGCTCCCTTCAATACATTGGGAGGACCAAACGACCAATGTGGAAACGTATACGTGAACACGTACAAAATATCAAAAACGGCTTTCCCAAACATATCGTATCTCGTCATTTCACTTCGTACCATAATAAAGACCCCTCGCATCTGAAATTATGGGCAATAGATAAATATAAGCCACATTGGAGAGGCAGTAAAAAAATTAGAGAACTTAGTAAATGTGAGTCCAGATGGATATATGAAATGGGTACACTCAACCCTGGGGGGTTAAATATTGATTTTGACTTAAATTGTTTTATATCTGATTTTTAAGGTTTTATCTATTTTAAGTAGGTTTTTATTAGGATTATACTAGGGTTTTAATATTGGAGGTATAACCTTATTTTACCCCAGTTGAAGTCTGTTTGGACAAAACCGGTCGGGTTAATACGTCAGCTCCAGCTGTCCTTACCACGCTGCCTTTTCGTATTCTATACTGTGGATTTTTTGGGATTTTTTGGGAATTTTATGGATTTTTATTGATGTTCATACTGTGTGAACTTTTACGGATGTTTTTGCAATAAATCTTTTTGGATTTACACCATGTGGAGGATTTTTCTGTTTTCCATGATCATGACTGATTAAGGTGACTGTTGCCCGGTATTTGGATCTTTCCTGGCTTGAAAATATGGATCAGGAGTGCTGCCAATACTAGGAGGAGGTGTTCTACAGATCCTGGCTGCTTCTACAGATCCTGGCTGTTTCTTCTGTCCATGAAGTGGACAAAGCTCTGATGATCCACCGCCGTACGGTGTGTTGGATCCATTTCGGCTGGTAAGAGTACCTTTTTCTCCCTTATTGGCCCAAGGTGAAGGCACTCCCGGATGATACTACATATGTCTGCACAGAACGCCTAATATATTTATAATATATTCTACAGTCACTGCAAGTTCTTCATTGGACCTCGGTTTTGAACTTTATTTGCTGTATAGCAATTTTATGGACACACACTCATCTGTGATGCCCCACATGAATTCAGTTTAATGCTATTGGTTCATGCATATTCCTTCAATTTTATTTAAATTTTCTCAATGCACCAGTTTGATGATTAGCTGTCTGTGATATCAATTACAGACAGACTGAGGAGGACATTAATTTATGTCACTTACGATTCTTGTATGCTACACACCTTTTCATTATATCACAACACATTGTGTATATATCACATTCTTATATATTTAAGGTTTTTTCACTTTAATATTTTTATTTAGCGCCACACTTTTTAACACATATAACCTTATTTTGGCCACAAGATGAAGCCCAATGTTATACCCACAGATTGTATATTAATGAGGAGTATGTGTGTGGTTGATTTTTTCCTCTATTCCCACATCTTACTCTTTAAATGGATTGTTTTTAATAGTGTTTTTTGTAATAGTGGTCTTATTACAAGTGCAGTTATTTCTTGTGATCGCACTGTATTGTTGTTATATTATATTAAACATGGATATGCGCTACGGCATGATGATACAAATCCCTCTCCCGAGGTCGCTATGGCAACCCGATGCATGTGTGCTATAAAAGGAAATGAAGCTTGTCACATGGCATACCTTTGAAAAAGTCACGTGTCAAGTGACGCAACGCGTAGGGAAGGAGCCTAGTGACGAGACCCAGAAAGCTGAGGAGTCATTCCATCGTATCTGACCGTACTATGCGCTAATACCTATTGGATTTGAGTTCTTCTACTATGACATTATGTGACACATCATTTATGTATGTTCTTTGTTGAACTATAGTAATTTCCCTTTGATCTTGTCATTAGCGGAACCACCCAAAAACCAATGTATTGGTGTTGTCCATGGTCGTTATATATAAGGCAGGTTTTGCATTGATATTAACTAGAATTCATGCAATTATGACTGACTATTTTTTTTTGGACATATATATTACAACAATAGTGTCGGTCACATGCTGCTGGAGGATGCGGAGCAATTTGAAGGCTCCGATGTTGGTTCCCAGGTTGAGGAAGAGAGTAACGTGAGCCTAGAGAGAGGGGTGCCACTGAAGGACAAGAAACTAGCAGTCATGTTCCCCCAGCTGCAGAATACTGCCAAGTTTGCTCCAGTGATGAGGAGGGAGGGGATGATGAAGTCACTGACTGTACTTGGGTGCCTGAGAGAAGAGAGGAGGACAGTGAGGAGGCACAACTCCAACAAGGCAGGATGTCCTCCGGGGCCAGCTTAAGTCCAGCCACCCTATTGCATCACACCACAGAGCTCCTTGATGCTTCATTACTTCAATGTGAAATCTCTTTTCCTCTTTAACCTCAACCTTCTTTCCCAATAATACCCCCCTCCCCTCCAAAGAAAAAAAACAAAAAAACAAAAACAAAAGGGGGGGGGGCAAAGAGGATGGGAAAGATTATCCTCTCCCCTCTTCGCACCCTAACGTCCTCTCCCTCCCCTCCCCCTCCAGCCTCCACCCAATCCCTCATCTTCCTTCCTCTAACTCTTCCCTATATCTCAGGTGGGGTGCCCATATCGTCCAGTACCTCCCATCTTGATCTTTCATTGCCATCCTAAGGTTCTCCATTTGTTGAATCTCTGCAATTCTAGTGAACCACTGTGCTCTGGTTGGGGGGCTCTCTTTTTTCCACAAGACAGGGATACACGCCCTTGCGGCCACCACAAGGTGTCTTAGCAATGAGCTTTTGTATTTTTCCACCGATATAGGGATGTCAAGTAATAGAAGAGCTGCTGGTCTTTCTTCTAAGGACACTCGTGTTATTGTTTTAGTCCTTTCTATTACCGTTCTCCAAAACTTAATTTTCGCGCACTCCCAAAAAATATGTAGTAGCGTACCCTCTGCTGCATGACACCTCCAGCAGACATCTGACGTCCGAGGGTATATTTGATGTAGTACTGTTGGTGTTCTGTACCATCTGGTTAAAATTTTATATCCTCCCTCCTGGTATCTGCTTGCTACTGAGGCCTTGTGGGTAAATATCAAAATCCTATCTCTCTGTTCTTGGGAGAATGTCAACCCCAAGTCCCTTTCCCATGCCTGAAGGAACGTAAGTTCTTGTGGTGTTTCTGAATTGATTAATTGTGCATAGAAATATGACGAGTGTCTCAGAGGGTTCCCCTTCAGGCATATCTGCTCGAATTTTGACAGTGTTCTGATTTCTGTATATTTCTTTGCCTTTGTTCGAATGAACGCATTGCAACATCCGAAAAAAATCGAATTCTGGTGCTACCTCTCTTTCAAACTCTATTTTTGTCATTAGTCAGTTGTCTTTTGAAAAATGAACAATCCTACTAATACCCCTTTGTCGTAGAGCGTTGAATCTTTGATCTATCAGACCTGGCTGAAATGCCATGGTACCTAGGATCAGAGTCATCGGGCTCGGGTATATAGACATAGTGTTTTTAAAAAAAATCTTTTTAATTGTTCGTATAGTAGCACCTATCATCGGGTGTTTCTTCATTTCTGCTGGCATTTCGGCTTCTGGAATCCAAACTAGGCCTTCCAGAAGTATGTCCACCATTGCTTGTTCCATTTTTATCCATGGTTTCTTATTGAGCCCGCACCACTCCACTGTTCTAACTAAGTGAGATGCTTCCTGATAAGGGTGAGCCGAACACCCCCCCCCCCCATTCGGTTCGCACCAGAACCTGCGAACAGACCTAAAGTTTGTGCGAAATTTAGAACCCTATTAAATACAATGGACTCGAACGTTCAAAATCAAAAGTGCTAATTATCAAGGCTAATTTGCAAGTTATTGTCCTAAAAAGGGTTTGGGGACCCGGGTCCTGCCCCAGGGGACATGTATTAATGCAAAAAAAAGTTTTAAAAACTGCAGTTTTTTCGGGAGCAGTGATTTTAATAATGCTTAAAGTGAAACAATAAAAGTGAAATATTCCTTTAAATTTGGTACCGGGGGGGGGGGGGGGTGCATAGTATGCCTGTAAAGCAGCGCTTGTTTCCCGTGCTTAGAACTGTCCCTGCACAAAGTGTAATTTCTGAAGGAAAAAAAGCCATTTAAAAGCACTCGCGGCTATAATGAATTGTCGGATCCCGGCAATACAGAGAAAAGTCATTGATTGAAAAAAAAAATGTGTGGCCCTTCAGGTCTGGTATGGATATTAAGGGAAACCCTGCGTCTAATTAAAAAAAAAATGACGTGGGGTTCCCCCCAAATACCCATACCAGACCCTTCAGGTCTGGTATGGATTTTAAGGGGAACTCCACGCCAAATTTAAAAAAAATCTTATCGGAATCTGGAAGACCCCTTTAACAAAGGGGACCCCCAGATCCTGCCCCCCCATGTGAATTGGTAAGGGGTACATTGTACCCCTACCATTTCACAAAGAAAGTGTAAAAAATTGTAAAAAAAACACACAGACACAGTTGGGAAAGTCCTTTATTAAAAATAAAAAAATAAAAAATAAAAAACCCATTCCAGCGATGTAATCCAGTGTCCCGCTGTGATCCGATGTCCAGCGCTGCAGTCTTCTCCAGTCTCCACTCCACACGAAACCCCCACGACGTGCGAGGGGGCGGGGTCACCCGTCACATCCTAGGGTAAGCCCCAGCTTTCCCCGCTTGCCGGGGAATAGCCAATGACGTAGGCGGGTTCCTGCCTACGTCATTGGCTATTCCCCACAAGCGGGGAAAGCCGGGGCTTACCCCTATGATCTGATGGGTAAACCCCGCCCCCTCGTACGTCAGACCCCGCCTATGTCATTGGCTTGGCGGACCTGATGGGGAACTTCCTCCGCAGTGTAATAAATGAATAGACCCGCCCCTTTTCACGTTCCCCATCAGGTCCGCTCAGCCAATGACGTAGGGGGCGGGGTCACCTTCACTGGGTGTAAGGCTGAGCGGGGAACGTGAAAAGGGGCGGGGTCTATTCATTTATTACACTGCGGAGGAAGTTCCCCATCAGGTCCGCTCAGCCAATGACGTAGGCGGGGTCTGACGTATGAGGAGGTGGGGTCACTCGTCAGATCATAGGGGTAAGCCCCGACTTTCTCTGCTTGCGGGGAATAGCCAATGACGTAGGCAGGATTCCGCCTACGTCATTGGCTATTCCCCAGCAAGCGGGGAAAGCTGGGGCTTACACTATGAAGTGACGGGTGACCCCGCCCCCCCCGTAAGTCATGGGGGTTTCGTGTGGAGTGGAGACTGGAGGAGACTGCAGCGCTGGACATCGGATCACCGCGGGACACTGGATTACATCGCTGGAATGGGTTTTTATTTTTTAATTTTTTATTTTTAATAAAGGACTTTCCCAACTGTGTCTGTGTGCTTTTTTACATTTTTTTACACTTTCTTTGTGAAATGGTAGGGGTACAATGTACCCCTTACCAATTCACATAGGGGGGCGGGATCTGGGGGTTGCC
Source organism: Rana muscosa (assembly GCA_029206835.1). NCBI lineage: Eukaryota > Metazoa > Chordata > Amphibia > Anura > Ranidae > Rana > Rana muscosa. The sequence continues at coordinate 55,721,671 of CM055124.1, read as the reverse complement.
TTTGTTAAAGGGGTATTCCAGATTCCGATAAGCCCCCCGCCCGCAGACACCCACAAATATTGGGCAAGGGTTGTGGGGATGAGGCCCTTGTCCCGATCAACATGGGGACATGGTGCTTTGAGGGGTCACAGACCCCCCAAAGCATCCTCCCTATGTTGAGGGCATGTGGCCTGGTACGGTTCTTGGGGGGGCGCTCTCTTGTCCCCCCGCTTTTCCTGCGGCCTGCCAGGTTGAGTGCTCGGATAAAGGGTCTGGTATGGATTTTTGGGGGGAATTCCACGCCATTTTTTTTTTATTTGGCGTGGAGTTACCCTTAAAATCCATACCAGACCTAAAGGGTCTGGTATGGATATTTGGGGGGAACCCCACGTCATTTTTTTAAATTTGACGCAGGGTTCCCTCTAATATCCATACCAGACCTGAAGGGCCTGGTAATTGAATTTGGGGGACCCCCACACATTTTTATTTTTTATCAATGACTTTTCTCTGTATTGCCGGGAGCCGACAATTCATTATAGCCGCGAGTACTTTTAAATGACTTCAGAAATGACACTTTGTGCAGGGACAGTTCTAAGCACGGGAAACAAGCACTGCTTTACAGGCATACTATACCCCCCCCCCCCCCAAGGTACAAAATTTAAAGGAATATTTCACTTTTATTGTTTCACTTTAAGCATTATTAAAATCACTGCTCCCGAAAAAACGGCCGTTTTTGCATTGATACATGTCCCCTGGACAGGGGCGTACCTAGAGCATTTGGCACCCGGGGCGGATCCTATATCTGGCACCCCCCCCACCTTAAAATGTAAAAACACCCCACTGTGCCCCCTGCATACCTCTGCATCCTTTAATATCTCTTTGTCACTACTGTATATCCCCCTCTCCACAACTGCACCTCTGGACTACTTTACATTACACAGTCCCCTGCGCCTCTGGGCCCTTTTACATTACACATCCCCCTGCACCTCTGGACCCCTTTACATTACACAGCACCCTGCGCCTCTGGGCCCCTTTACATTACACATCCCCCTGCACCTCTGGACCCCTTTACATTACACAACAACCTGCATCACTGGACCCCTTTACATTACACAGCACCCTGCATCACTGGACCCCTTTACATTACACTGCACCCTGCATCACTGGACCCCTTTACATTACACTGCACCCTGCATCTCTGGACTCCTTTACATTACACAGCACCCTGCATCTCTGGACCCCTTTACGTTACACAGCACCGCACCTCTGGACCCCTTTACATTACACTGCACCTTGCACCTAAGGACCCCTTTACATTACACAGCACCCTGCATCTCTGGACCCCTTTACATTACACAGCACCCTGCATCTCTGGACCCCTTTACATTACACAACAACCTGCATCACTGGACCCCTTTACATTACACAGCACCCTGCATCACTGGACCCCTTTACATTACACTGCACCCTGCATCTCTGGACTCCTTTACATTACACAGCACCCTGTATCTCTGGACCCCTTTACGTTACACAGCACCGCACCTCTGGACCCCTTTACATTACACTGCACCTTGCACCTAAGGACCCCTTTACATTACACAGCACCCTGCATCTCTGGACCCCTTTACATTACACAACAACCTGTATCACTGGACCCCTTTACATTACACAGCACCCTGCATCACTGGACCCTCTTTACATTACACTGAACCCTGCATCACTGGACCCCTTTACATTACACCGCACATTACTGCCCTACTGCCCTAGCCCCCCCCTTCCCGCCGCACCGCTGCTGGCTTCCCTCCTCTCCTCTCCCAGCGGCTGATGCTGCGGGATGTTTTAGGATGAGTGGGGGAAGGGGCCGGTAAATATGTGATTTACTGACCCCTTCCCTTTCTGAATAAACATAGTGAGCGATCGATAGTGTGTGTTTGAGCTTTGGGGTGCACACCCTAATGCAATAGGCTGCACACACCTATGGAGACAAGTTTATACACAAAGGATACAGTGAGATGTTCATCAATGAAAAAATTCAGGAAGTATATCATATTCCGCAAAACAAATTAATACAGGATAAGGAGAAGAAAGTAGAACAATATCAGGAAATTCCTCTTATTATGAATTATAATGTACAACACCGACAGGTGGAACATATTATTCGTAAGCACTGGTCACTCTTATTAGCAGACCATCAATACATTCAGTCCTACCTCAGAAACTGCACTTTATCTATAGGCGTGCACCGACCTTGAGAGACATTATAGCCAAAAATGTACCTGACCCCCCAAAAAAGCCTGATGGTTTTAATTTCTTCCAAGGAAAAGGTTTTTTTCCATGCAGGAGGTGCTATGCATGTAAGAACACTAACCTCAATGGTCAGAAATGCTCTAAATATTCATCTACTCATACAAGAAAAGAGTATGAAATAAGAGAGTTTATCTCTTGCAGGACAGAAGGAGTAGTGTATGTCCTGCAATGCTCCTGCTCCCTTCAATACATTGGGAGGACCAAACGACCAATGTGGAAACGTATACGTGAACACGTACAAAATATCAAAAACGGCTTTCCCAAACATATCGTATCTCGTCATTTCACTTCGTACCATAATAAAGACCCCTCGCATCTGAAATTATGGGCAATAGATAAATATAAGCCACATTGGAGAGGCAGTAAAAAAATTAGAGAACTTAGTAAATGTGAGTCCAGATGGATATATGAAATGGGTACACTCAACCCTGGGGGGTTAAATATTGATTTTGACTTAAATTGTTTTATATCTGATTTTTAAGGTTTTATCTATTTTAAGTAGGTTTTTATTAGGATTATACTAGGGTTTTAATATTGGAGGTATAACCTTATTTTACCCCAGTTGAAGTCTGTTTGGACAAAACCGGTCGGGTTAATACGTCAGCTCCAGCTGTCCTTACCACGCTGCCTTTTCGTATTCTATACTGTGGATTTTTTGGGATTTTTTGGGAATTTTATGGATTTTTATTGATGTTCATACTGTGTGAACTTTTACGGATGTTTTTGCAATAAATCTTTTTGGATTTACACCATGTGGAGGATTTTTCTGTTTTCCATGATCATGACTGATTAAGGTGACTGTTGCCCGGTATTTGGATCTTTCCTGGCTTGAAAATATGGATCAGGAGTGCTGCCAATACTAGGAGGAGGTGTTCTACAGATCCTGGCTGCTTCTACAGATCCTGGCTGTTTCTTCTGTCCATGAAGTGGACAAAGCTCTGATGATCCACCGCCGTACGGTGTGTTGGATCCATTTCGGCTGGTAAGAGTACCTTTTTCTCCCTTATTGGCCCAAGGTGAAGGCACTCCCGGATGATACTACATATGTCTGCACAGAACGCCTAATATATTTATAATATATTCTACAGTCACTGCAAGTTCTTCATTGGACCTCGGTTTTGAACTTTATTTGCTGTATAGCAATTTTATGGACACACACTCATCTGTGATGCCCCACATGAATTCAGTTTAATGCTATTGGTTCATGCATATTCCTTCAATTTTATTTAAATTTTCTCAATGCACCAGTTTGATGATTAGCTGTCTGTGATATCAATTACAGACAGACTGAGGAGGACATTAATTTATGTCACTTACGATTCTTGTATGCTACACACCTTTTCATTATATCACAACACATTGTGTATATATCACATTCTTATATATTTAAGGTTTTTTCACTTTAATATTTTTATTTAGCGCCACACTTTTTAACACATATAACCTTATTTTGGCCACAAGATGAAGCCCAATGTTATACCCACAGATTGTATATTAATGAGGAGTATGTGTGTGGTTGATTTTTTCCTCTATTCCCACATCTTACTCTTTAAATGGATTGTTTTTAATAGTGTTTTTTGTAATAGTGGTCTTATTACAAGTGCAGTTATTTCTTGTGATCGCACTGTATTGTTGTTATATTATATTAAACATGGATATGCGCTACGGCATGATGATACAAATCCCTCTCCCGAGGTCGCTATGGCAACCCGATGCATGTGTGCTATAAAAGGAAATGAAGCTTGTCACATGGCATACCTTTGAAAAAGTCACGTGTCAAGTGACGCAACGCGTAGGGAAGGAGCCTAGTGACGAGACCCAGAAAGCTGAGGAGTCATTCCATCGTATCTGACCGTACTATGCGCTAATACCTATTGGATTTGAGTTCTTCTACTATGACATTATGTGACACATCATTTATGTATGTTCTTTGTTGAACTATAGTAATTTCCCTTTGATCTTGTCATTAGCGGAACCACCCAAAAACCAATGTATTGGTGTTGTCCATGGTCGTTATATATAAGGCAGGTTTTGCATTGATATTAACTAGAATTCATGCAATTATGACTGACTATTTTTTTTTGGACATATATATTACAACAATAGTGTCGGTCACATGCTGCTGGAGGATGCGGAGCAATTTGAAGGCTCCGATGTTGGTTCCCAGGTTGAGGAAGAGAGTAACGTGAGCCTAGAGAGAGGGGTGCCACTGAAGGACAAGAAACTAGCAGTCATGTTCCCCCAGCTGCAGAATACTGCCAAGTTTGCTCCAGTGATGAGGAGGGAGGGGATGATGAAGTCACTGACTGTACTTGGGTGCCTGAGAGAAGAGAGGAGGACAGTGAGGAGGCACAACTCCAACAAGGCAGGATGTCCTCCGGGGCCAGCTTAAGTCCAGCCACCCTATTGCATCACACCACAGAGCTCCTTGATGCTTCATTACTTCAATGTGAAATCTCTTTTCCTCTTTAACCTCAACCTTCTTTCCCAATAATACCCCCCTCCCCTCCAAAGAAAAAAAACAAAAAAACAAAAACAAAAGGGGGGGGGGGGCAAAGAGGATGGGAAAGATTATCCTCTCCCCTCTTCGCACCCTAACGTCCTCTCCCTCCCCTCCCCCTCCAGCCTCCACCCAATCCCTCATCTTCCTTCCTCTAACTCTTCCCTATATCTCAGGTGGGGTGCCCATATCGTCCAGTACCTCCCATCTTGATCTTTCATTGCCATCCTAAGGTTCTCCATTTGTTGAATCTCTGCAATTCTAGTGAACCACTGTGCTCTGGTTGGGGGGCTCTCTTTTTTCCACAAGACAGGGATACACGCCCTTGCGGCCACCACAAGGTGTCTTAGCAATGAGCTTTTGTATTTTTCCACCGATATAGGGATGTCAAGTAATAGAAGAGCTGCTGGTCTTTCTTCTAAGGACACTCGTGTTATTGTTTTAGTCCTTTCTATTACCGTTCTCCAAAACTTAATTTTCGCGCACTCCCAAAAAATATGTAGTAGCGTACCCTCTGCTGCATGACACCTCCAGCAGACATCTGACGTCCGAGGGTATATTTGATGTAGTACTGTTGGTGTTCTGTACCATCTGGTTAAAATTTTATATCCTCCCTCCTGGTATCTGCTTGCTACTGAGGCCTTGTGGGTAAATATCAAAATCCTATCTCTCTGTTCTTGGGAGAATGTCAACCCCAAGTCCCTTTCCCATGCCTGAAGGAACGTAAGTTCTTGTGGTGTTTCTGAATTGATTAATTGTGCATAGAAATATGACGAGTGTCTCAGAGGGTTCCCCTTCAGGCATATCTGCTCGAATTTTGACAGTGTTCTGATTTCTGTATATTTCTTTGCCTTTGTTCGAATGAACGCATTGCAACATCCGAAAAAAATCGAATTCTGGTGCTACCTCTCTTTCAAACTCTATTTTTGTCATTAGTCAGTTGTCTTTTGAAAAATGAACAATCCTACTAATACCCCTTTGTCGTAGAGCGTTGAATCTTTGATCTATCAGACCTGGCTGAAATGCCATGGTACCTAGGATCAGAGTCATCGGGCTCGGGTATATAGACATAGTGTTTTTAAAAAAAATCTTTTTAATTGTTCGTATAGTAGCACCTATCATCGGGTGTTTCTTCATTTCTGCTGGCATTTCGGCTTCTGGAATCCAAACTAGGCCTTCCAGAAGTATGTCCACCATTGCTTGTTCCATTTTTATCCATGGTTTCTTATTGAGCCCGCACCACTCCACTGTTCTAACTAAGTGAGATGCTTCCTGATAAGGGTGAGCCGAACACCCCCCCCCCCATTCGGTTCGCACCAGAACCTGCGAACAGACCTAAAGTTTGTGCGAAATTTAGAACCCTATTAAATACAATGGACTCGAACGTTCAAAATCAAAAGTGCTAATTATCAAGGCTAATTTGCAAGTTATTGTCCTAAAAAGGGTTTGGGGACCCGGGTCCTGCCCCAGGGGACATGTATTAATGCAAAAAAAAGTTTTAAAAACTGCAGTTTTTTCGGGAGCAGTGATTTTAATAATGCTTAAAGTGAAACAATAAAAGTGAAATATTCCTTTAAATTTGGTACCGGGGGGGGGGGGGGGGTGCATAGTATGCCTGTAAAGCAGCGCTTGTTTCCCGTGCTTAGAACTGTCCCTGCACAAAGTGTAATTTCTGAAGGAAAAAAAGCCATTTAAAAGCACTCGCGGCTATAATGAATTGTCGGATCCCGGCAATACAGAGAAAAGTCATTGATTGAAAAAAAAAATGTGTGGCCCTTCAGGTCTGGTATGGATATTAAGGGAAACCCTGCGTCTAATTAAAAAAAAAAATGACGTGGGGTTCCCCCCAAATACCCATACCAGACCCTTCAGGTCTGGTATGGATTTTAAGGGGAACTCCACGCCAAATTTAAAAAAAATCTTATCGGAATCTGGAAGACCCCTTTAACAAAGGGGACCCCCAGATCCTGCCCCCCCATGTGAATTGGTAAGGGGTACATTGTACCCCTACCATTTCACAAAGAAAGTGTAAAAAATTGTAAAAAAAACACACAGACACAGTTGGGAAAGTCCTTTATTAAAAATAAAAAAATAAAAAATAAAAAACCCATTCCAGCGATGTAATCCAGTGTCCCGCTGTGATCCGATGTCCAGCGCTGCAGTCTTCTCCAGTCTCCACTCCACACGAAACCCCCACGACGTGCGAGGGGGCGGGGTCACCCGTCACATCCTAGGGTAAGCCCCAGCTTTCCCCGCTTGCCGGGGAATAGCCAATGACGTAGGCGGGTTCCTGCCTACGTCATTGGCTATTCCCCACAAGCGGGGAAAGCCGGGGCTTACCCCTATGATCTGATGGGTAAACCCCGCCCCCTCGTACGTCAGACCCCGCCTATGTCATTGGCTTGGCGGACCTGATGGGGAACTTCCTCCGCAGTGTAATAAATGAATAGACCCGCCCCTTTTCACGTTCCCCATCAGGTCCGCTCAGCCAATGACGTAGGGGGCGGGGTCACCTTCACTGGGTGTAAGGCTGAGCGGGGAACGTGAAAAGGGGCGGGGTCTATTCATTTATTACACTGCGGAGGAAGTTCCCCATCAGGTCCGCTCAGCCAATGACGTAGGCGGGGTCTGACGTATGAGGAGGTGGGGTCACTCGTCAGATCATAGGGGTAAGCCCCGACTTTCTCTGCTTGCGGGGAATAGCCAATGACGTAGGCAGGATTCCGCCTACGTCATTGGCTATTCCCCAGCAAGCGGGGAAAGCTGGGGCTTACACTATGAAGTGACGGGTGACCCCGCCCCCCCCGTAAGTCATGGGGGTTTCGTGTGGAGTGGAGACTGGAGGAGACTGCAGCGCTGGACATCGGATCACCGCGGGACACTGGATTACATCGCTGGAATGGGTTTTTATTTTTTAATTTTTTATTTTTAATAAAGGACTTTCCCAACTGTGTCTGTGTGCTTTTTTACATTTTTTTACACTTTCTTTGTGAAATGGTAGGGGTACAATGTACCCCTTACCAATTCACATAGGGGGGCGGGATCTGGGGGTTGCCTTTGTTAAAGGGGTATTCCAGATTCCGATAAGCCCCCCGCCCGCAGACACCCACAAATATTGGGCAAGGGTTGTGGGGATGAGGCCCTTGTCCCGATCAACATGGGGACATGGTGCTTTGAGGGGTCACAGACCCCCCAAAGCATCCTCCCTATGTTGAGGGCATGTGGCCTGGTACGGTTCTTGGGGGGGCGCTCTCTTGTCCCCCCGCTTTTCCTGCGGCCTGCCAGGTTGAGTGCTCGGATAAAGGGTCTGGTATGGATTTTTGGGGGGAATTCCACGCCATTTTTTTTTTATTTGGCGTGGAGTTACCCTTAAAATCCATACCAGACCTAAAGGGTCTGGTATGGATATTTGGGGGGAACCCCACGTCATTTTTTTAAATTTGACGCAGGGTTCCCTCTAATATCCATACCAGACCTGAAGGGCCTGGTAATTGAATTTGGGGGACCCCCACACATTTTTATTTTTTATCAATGACTTTTCTCTGTATTGCCGGGAGCCGACAATTCATTATAGCCGCGAGTACTTTTAAATGACTTCAGAAATGACACTTTGTGCAGGGACAGTTCTAAGCACGGGAAACAAGCACTGCTTTACAGGCATACTATACCCCCCCCCCCCCAAGGTACAAAATTTAAAGGAATATTTCACTTTTATTGTTTCACTTTAAGCATTATTAAAATCACTGCTCCCGAAAAAACGGCCGTTTTTGCATTGATACATGTCCCCTGGACAGGGGCGTACCTAGAGCATTTGGCACCCGGGGCGGATCCTATATCTGGCACCCCCCCCACCTTAAAATGTAAAAACACCCCACTGTGCCCCCTGCATACCTCTGCATCCTTTAATATCTCTTTGTCACTACTGTATATCCCCCTCTCCACAACTGCACCTCTGGACTACTTTACATTACACAGTCCCCTGCGCCTCTGGGCCCTTTTACATTACACATCCCCCTGCACCTCTGGACCCCTTTACATTACACAGCACCCTGCGCCTCTGGGCCCCTTTACATTACACATCCCCCTGCACCTCTGGACCCCTTTACATTACACAACAACCTGCATCACTGGACCCCTTTACATTACACAGCACCCTGCATCACTGGACCCCTTTACATTACACTGCACCCTGCATCACTGGACCCCTTTACATTACACTGCACCCTGCATCTCTGGACTCCTTTACATTACACAGCACCCTGCATCTCTGGACCCCTTTACGTTACACAGCACCGCACCTCTGGACCCCTTTACATTACACTGCACCTTGCACCTAAGGACCCCTTTACATTACACAGCACCCTGCATCTCTGGACCCCTTTACATTACACAGCACCCTGCATCTCTGGACCCCTTTACATTACACAACAACCTGCATCACTGGACCCCTTTACATTACACAGCACCCTGCATCACTGGACCCCTTTACATTACACTGCACCCTGCATCTCTGGACTCCTTTACATTACACAGCACCCTGTATCTCTGGACCCCTTTACGTTACACAGCACCGCACCTCTGGACCCCTTTACATTACACTGCACCTTGCACCTAAGGACCCCTTTACATTACACAGCACCCTGCATCTCTGGACCCCTTTACATTACACAACAACCTGTATCACTGGACCCCTTTACATTACACAGCACCCTGCATCACTGGACCCTCTTTACATTACACTGAACCCTGCATCACTGGACCCCTTTACATTACACCGCACACTGCATCTCTGGACCCCTTTACATTACACAGCACCCTGCATCACTGACCCCCTTTACATTACACTGCACCCTGCATCTCTGGACTCCTTTACATTACACCGCACCCTGCATCTCTGGACCCCTTTACATTACACAACAACCTGCATCTCTGGACCCCTTTACATTACACAGCACCCTGCATCTCTGGACCCCTTTACATTACACAACAACCTGCATCTCTGGACCCCTTTACATTACACAACAACCTGCATCTCTGAACCCCTTTACAATACACAGCACCCTGCATCTCTGGACCCCCTGCATGTTACACAGACCCCCCTTCAGTGTAGCCCCCCTTCAGTGTATCCACCCCTTCAATGCAGACCCCCCCTGTTCAGTGCAGACACCCCCATTCAGTGTAGCCCCCCGTTCAGTGTAGCCCCCCCTCATTCAGTGTAGCCCCTCGTTCAGTGTAGCCCCCCTCGTTCAGTGTAGCCCCCCTCGTTCAGTGTAGCCCCCCTCGTTCAGTTGAGCCCCCCCCTCGTTCACTATAGCCCCCCTCGTTCAGTATAGCCCCCCAGTTCAGTATAGCCCCCCCAATCAGTGTAGCCCCCGTTCTGTGCAGCCCCCCCTTCAGTACCTTAGCACAGCGGCACATGCACAGCAGGTCCCCTCCCCCTGTTTTTCACATAAACAGAGAGGAGGGGAGGCGGCTTCACTCTGCTGCTCTACATGCTGTGTGACATCCCGCACAGGCAGCCCGCGGCCGCGAGAGAAGAGGAGGGGAGGGGATGGTAGGTGCAGCGGTGTCACCCCCCCTCCCCCTCGCCACTGTAGCTAGCTCGCCTCTGAGATCTCCCTGCCTGTCACAGTGTGGCGCCGGCCGCGCCGCCGCTGCAAGTTAAACCCGCTGCGCTGCCACCGCGGGCGGGTGTACTCACAATCGCGGAGGGGGGTGCCGGTCTGACACCCCCCCAGTGTGTGGTACCCGGGGGCGGCCCACCCCCCTCGCCCCCCCCTTAGTACGCCTCTGCCCCTGGGGCAGGACCCGGGTCCCCAAACACTTTTTATGACATTAACTTGCATATAAGCCTTTAAAATTAGCACTTTAGATTTCTCCCATAGACTTTTACAGGGTGTTCCGCGGCTTTTCGAATTTGCTGCGAACACCCCAAATTGTTTGCTGTTCGGCGAACGGGCGAACAGGCAATGTTCGAGTCGAACATGAGTTCAACTCGAAATCGAAGCTCATCCCTACTTCCTGATACTTTCCTGGGTCTGGGAGCCCAATTCCTCCTCCTCTTTTGGGCAATGACAAGATGGTCCTTCATATTCTTGCCGGTTTCCCTGCCCATATAAATTTAAGAAACCTTGACCTAAGATCTCTAAAAAAACTTGGGGGTATCTTAATTGGTAGAGTCTGTATTAAATACAGAAGTCTCGGTAACACGTTCATCTTTATTATGTTTGTCCGCCCGAACCAAGTAAAGATTTCTTTATCCCATCTCAATAAATCTAGTTTTATTCGTCTGATCAATGCTTAATGATAGTTAAGTTCAAATAATTTGTTTAAGTTCCTCAATAGTTTAGTCCCTAGTAGGAATGAGCCGAACCCCCCGGTTCGGTCCGCACCAGAACCTGCGAACGGACCGAAAGTTCTGCCCCAGGGTACATGTATCAATGCAAAAAAAAGTTTTAAAAACTGACGTTTTTTCGGAAGCAATGATTTTAATGATGCTTAAAGTGAAAAAAAAAAAAGTGAAATATTCCTTTAAACATCGTACCTGGGGGGTGTCTATAGTATTCTTGTGAAGTGGAACGTGTTTCCCGTGTTTAGAACTGTCCCTGCACAGAATGACATTTCTAAAGGAAAAAAAGTAATTTAAAACTGCTTGCGGCTCCCGGCAATATGGATGAAAATCATTGAGAAAAATGGCATGGGTACCCCAAACCCCCAGCCCATTACTAGCCCCTTTGGGTCTTGTATGGATATTAAGGGGAACCCCACACCCAAATTAAAAAAAGGAAAGGCGTGGGGCCCCCAGGCCTTATATACTCTGAACAGCAGTATACAGGCGGTACAAACAAGACAGGGACTGTAGGTTTGTTGTTAAGTAGAATCTTTTTGTCATTTTGAACAGGTACATTTTTAAAGTTTAGCTCCAGCCAAAAAATCTATTTTTAAGCTTTTTGGAAAACATAGGGAAGGGTTATCACCCCTGTAACATTTGTTTTGCTGTCTGTGCACCTGTTCAGAACATTTCACCTCACTTTCCGTCCCAATGACAAATGTTTTTTGAAAATTTGGGTTTTTTATTGAAACAAGGATTGGTGATAAAGCATCAGTGGAGAGGAGACACTTTTTTCCCATATTAATTCTTACAGGAGAGAATTTCCCTTCCTAGTGGTAGATTTCCTCTCACTTCCTGTTGTATCCTTCCGTTTGCAAGGAGGAGTCGTTTGTAAGTTGGATGTTTGAAAGTAGGGGCCTGCCGTATATACTCTGCAGAAATTTGGCCCTTAGGTGTTGGTGTTGCCACAACACTGTAAGCACTCACAGTTACTCTTGGTTGGTGCTGGAACGCCCTGCTGTGAACTATTATATCAGGAATTGTAATTACATGCCATTGTTGAACAGTGGTAGGAAAAATTGGGCCTTTGGTGGTGGTGCTGGTGCCACAACACTGTAAGTCCTCACAGTTCCTCTTGGTGGGCACAGGAATGGGCCCAGCTGTGAAATATTAGATCAAGAATTGTAATTACATGCCCCTGTTAAACAGGGGCATAAAAATTGGGCCTTCGGCACTGGTGCCACAACACTGCAACCCCTCACAGATACTATACTTGGAGCGCAGCAATGAGCCCTGCTGCAAAGTATTGCATCAAAAATTGTAATTACACACCCCTGTTAAACAGGGGCAGAAAAATTGGGCCTTAAGCACTGGTGATGGTGCCACAACACTGCAACCCCTCACAGATACTGTAGTTGGAGCACAGCAATGAGCCGTGCAATTGTAAATACACGCCCCTGTTGGTTTGCCCAGAACCAAAAATGTTCTTACAAGCTATCAGCATGATCATTGAAGAGGAAGAGGATAGTCACTCAGCATAACAGGATAGTCACTCAGCATCAGCATAGGAAGTCTTGAAGGGATCTGTTTCTCTAATATATTCCCTGGCAGCTTCTAATTTCTTTTGGGCATTTTCTGGGGTAGGTTTCTCTTCTAATTGATATAATCTCTCATAGTACTCCTTGAAGCTCTGTGCGATTTTCTGTGAGACATTAACCATTTCATCTTTTTGGGTTTTAATTTGTACGATATGATTACGTGTATTGGCTTCTCTAATGCCGCGTACACACGATCGATTTTTTCGATGGTGAAAACACCGTCGAGAAAATCGACGTGAAAAACGAGGAACAGCTTGTTCCCCCCCACACACGGCCGTTTTTAAATGACATTTTTTTTTTGGTCGAAAAAAACGACCATGTGTGGGCTCCCTGGCAGTGTTTCCCTATGGGAAAACTGCCGCGGAAAAAAACTACGGGAATCACGACGAGAAAAATTAGAGCATGTTCTAATTTTTCTCGTCGTGATTAATGACGTTTTTTCCCGTCGAGAAAAACGACAAAAAGCCCACAGACGATCGTTTTTCTCGTCCAAAGAAAAAAAAAAATCATTTTTCTCGATGGGAAAAATGATCGTGTGTACGCGGCATTAGGGCATTTGCTAACATTCTACCTGGTTTATTCCCGAATTCATAGAATGTTCGCCTCCCTCTGGTTAGTTTGGCCTTTGCTTTGTCGATTAGTAATAAATTCAACTTTTCCCAAGTGTCATCTAATTCTTGTTCTATTAATTTTGCCTGGGATTTTTTATGTACCGTTTCCAGTTTCCCGATACGTTTAAGCATCGCGTCTATCTGTTCATTTAGTTTCCGTTTCCTATGTGCCCCCATAGAGATGAGATTGCCTCTCATGACACACTTTTGTGTTTCCCACAGACAAAAGGGAGTTGTTTCTCCCAGAGGCGTTGCCAGGGGGGAGCGGGGGGGTGCGGGCCGCGCTCGAGTGACACGCGTCACGGCGCCGGATCGAGAGAGATGGCGCAGCTCTCTTCTCTTCCTCCTTCCCCTGTGCACTCCCGCTCCGGTATCTCCTCCCTCCCCGCGATGTTCGGGGAGGGAGGAAGATTTAAGCCCCGTACACACGATCGGATAACCTATGGATTTTCGTCCGATGGATTTGTCCATCGGAAATCCGATGAAACTGTTTTTCATCAGTCTTGGCCACACCCCATCAGTCAAAAAACCGACCGCTCCAAACGCGGTGACGTAAAACACTCCGATGAGCCGAGAAAAATGAAGTTTAATGCTTCTGAGCATGCGTCGACTTGATTCTAAGCATGCGTGGGTTTTTTAACCGATGGACTTGCCCATAGACGATCGGAAATTCCCATCGGTTTTTTATCCATCGGAAAATTTTAAAACAAGTTCTATTTTTTACAACCGATGGAAAAAAGACCGATGGGTACCATACACGATCGGTTGGTCTGATGAAAACCATCCATCGGACGGTTTTCATCAGTCAAACCGATCGTGTGTACGGGGCTTAAGAATTGTGTTGTGAGGCAGACAGCTCCGGAGTGCCATAGTGCATGGCGCCCGCATATCCGGCACTGCAATCGCTGGTGCCAGCTGCCTATCACAACAATTACACTCCACAGAAAGACAGAACCTAGGCTCCTCCTCCACACTGACAGTACATATCAGGAGGAGGAGCCTAGGAGAAGGAGGAGGAATATCAATGTGGACAGAGCGTGCTGATCTGAGGTATGTGACTGTAGGGAGGGGAGATAAGGGGGGTTACATTAGGGGGATTGTACAAAGAGGGGGGGGGGTGTTGCATTAGGTGGATTGTACAGAGAGGGGGGGTTACATTAGTGGGTATGTACAGAGAGGGGGGTTACATTAGGTAGATTATACAGAGAAGGGGGGTTACATTAGGGGGATTGTACAGAGGGGGGTTACATTAGGGGGATTGCACAGCGGAGGGATTACATTAGGGGGATTGTACAGAGGGGGGTTACATTAGGGGGATTGTACAGAGGGGGGGTTACAGAGGGGGGTTACATTAGGGGGATTGTACAGAGGGGGGGTTACATTAGGGGATTGTACAGAGGGGGGTTACATTAGGGGGTTGTACAGAGGGGGGGTTTCATTACAGGGATTGCACAGAGGGGGGTTACATTAGGGGGATTGTACAGAGGGGGTGTTACATTAGGGGTATTGTACAGAATGGGGGGTTACATTAGGGGGATTGCACAGAGGGGGTTACATTAGGGGGATTGTACAGAATGGGGGGGTTACATTAGGGGGATTGTACAGAGGGGGGGTTACATTAGGGGGATTGTACAGAGGGGGGTTACATTAGGGGGTTGTACAGAGGGGGGGTTTCATTACAGGGATTGCACAGAGGGGGGTTACATTAGGGGGATTGTACAGAGGGGGTGTTACATTAGGGGTATTGTACAGAATGGGGGGGTTACATTAGGGGGATTGCACAGAGGGGGGTTTCATTAGGGGGATTGCACAGAGGGGGGTTACATTTGGGGGATTGCACAGAGGGGGGGTTACATTTGGGGGATTGCACAGAGAGGGGGGTTACATTTGGGGGATTGCACAGAGGGGGGTTACATTAGGGGGATTGTACAGAGGGGGGTTACATTAGGGGGATTGTACAGAGGGGGGTTTCATTCGGGGGATTGTACAGAGGGGGGTTACATAAGGGGGATTGTACAGAGGGGGGTTACATTAGGGGGATTGTACAGAGGGGGGGGGTTACATTAGGGGGATTGTACAGAGGGGGGTTACATTTGGGGAATTGCACAGAGGGGGGGTTACATTAGGGGGATTGCACAGAGGGGGGTCCATTTGGGGGATTGCACAGAGGGGGGTTGCATTAGGGGGATTGTACAGAGGGGGGTTGCATTAGGGGGATTGTACAGAGGGGGGTTTCATTAGGGGGATTGTACAGAGGGGGGTTACATTAGGGGGATTGTACAGAGGGGGGTTACATTAGGGGGATTGCACGGGGGGATACATTGGGGAGATTGCACGGGGGTTACATTAGGGGGATTACAGGGGGGTTACATTAGGTAGATTGCAGGGGGGTTTCATTAGGGGGATTGTACAGAGGGGGGGTTACATTGGGGAGATTGCAGGGGGGGTTACATTAGGGAGATTGCAGGGGGGTTCCATTAGGGGGATTGCATTAGGGGGATTGCAAGGGGGTTACATTAGGGAGATTGCAGGGGGGTTCCATTAGTGGTATTGCAGGGGGGTTCCATTAGGGGGATTACACGGGGGGTTCCATCAGGGGGATTACACGGGGGTTCCATTAGGGGGATTACACGGGGGTTACACAGGGGGAGAGCTGTGCTTATGTTCTAGCCTGCTCAGTGCCCCGGATTAAACAGTGACCCTGGGGGGGGGGGTGACACCAAATTTTACCGCACCAGGTGACACCAACCCTAGTGACGCCACTGGTTTCTCCTGTATCATTCAATGCAAAAAAGGATTCCAGTTCTTCCCTCAGTTTTCCCTCATACTCACTGTCTTTTAATAGGGTCTCATTTATCTTCCAGTGCCATTCCTTAGTGTCTGCCTCCCCCACTTTTATTGTGCAGCTTGTCGGAGCATGGTCTGAGAGTGTGAATGATCCAATAGAAGCTTCTACAAGAGATGCAACTATGCTCTTGGATATTAAGATATAGTCGATTCTGGTATACGTCTTGTATTTCGCAGAGAAGAACGTGTAATCCCTGTCTTGCGTATGAGCAGTCCTCCAACTATCTGTCAATTGCAAATCTTGTAAGAGTTTCTTTGCTGTTCTTAATTTGATGTATGATAGATGGGAGGTCCCTTTCGAAGTGTCCTTTATAGGGTCTAAAGCCATATTGAGATCACCCCCCATCACCAGAATTCCCTCCCTGTGTTGCTGTACCAGTTGTAGGTGTGCTTCCAAGCAATTTATCTGATCTACATTTGGAAAATACATGTTCACCAATGTGACTTTTTGTTGACCCAGAGTTCCTTTTTCTATTAAGAGACGTCCTCCTTCATCCCTAATTACCCCAGATTCCTTCCATGGTGTCTGCTTGGACACCATAATAGAGACCCCACAAGATTTTGAGCTCTGTGATGTACTATGGTATATTGTCTGGAATCTGCGGTTTTTAAAGCTCTGGATTTTGTCTCTTTTAAAATGTGTTTCTTGTAAAAAGATAATCTGTGATTTTAGTCTACCTAGTTCCGAAAACAGCCTTACCCGTTTCTCTGGGATATTAAGTCCCTTAACGTTGTATGAGGTGAAAGTTATTTTAGTAATTTATATCCTGAATGGGGCCGTCCGGTAAGGGAGGTGGGGGAAGGGAGGGGAAAGAGAGAAGAGGAGGAGAAAAAAAAATAAAACATCTTTTTAAAATTCCCCCTGGGAGATTAATCTCCCGGCATGTATGGTGACCTTGTGCACTACCGGGACCAGGCCACACCAAAGAAAAAAAAAAAACCCTGTAACGCCTCCGACTTATCCTCCACTCGGAGGAGAGGCGTTTATTGTGGGGGGTGTTGTCAAACAGGCCAGAGTTTGTGCCTGGAGTCTCTCGATAGTACCCTTGGTCTGTTCCTCTATTAACTTTTACATGATCCACTTATTTAACTTATAACTTTACCTCATATATAATCTTTATCCTCCAGTGCCCCTGTCTTCCCCTTTTCTATATATATATATATATATATATAAATATATACGCTAGCCAACATTTAGTTATCTATTTTTATCACATCAACCTTATCTCCTTGTAATAATACAAAATCAAAAGGAAACTTATATATATATATATATATATATATATATATATATATATATATATATAACCCGGTATTTTCTTGTCCCGTCCTTATAGTCAGGTTCCTCCCTCTTCTTCCATTTCTTCCAGTACACCTCTTCCTCATTGCATCTATGTGCAGGTTCCTCCTCTTCCCCCCCCTCCTACAACCTTGTGCCCATCCCTTTAAACTTACCTAGACATTACTTATTCTACCAAACCCCCCCCCCCAAAAAAAAGGGACCCCCTCATCTCAAACCACCAAAAAAAAAAGAAGAGTGAAAAAAAAAATATATATATTGGAGGCATAGCAGCAGGAGTATCTGTCCCCCCTCCACTCCCCCCCCCCTCTTCTCTACCCCCCTCCCTGTTTCCACCCAAGTGTCAATTACCAGTATCTTATTTCAAACAACAAAAAAAAAATATATATATATATATTGTATATTATAGCTGTGACCCCCACCCCCTCACTACCCTTTACCCTGTCCCATGTATCCTTTGTGATTAGGCAACTATCGTTGCAACTTATATCCTAATCATTGATTAATATGCTCCACCTAAAAAAGAAAAAAAAAAAAGAGCCCCAAGGGCATCCCTCTTCATCTTCATCCTTTTCAATCCCACCTATCTCTCAAGTTCATCCCCCACCCTATAACTATCTCCTCCCCCTACCCTCACTTATGTCCCTCCTTCAATTGTCCTGTTGCTATACCTCCTCCCTTACCTAACATATAATTCATTCCAACCAGTTAACACTTAACACAGTAATATCAAATATACAAATATACAATCAAAAAAAAAAAAACCTCCCTGAGTCACCAAAAAACAAAACCCAGCATACAAACAGATAAAAAGAAAACCTTAATACTCCCCTTTCCCCATCCCCCCCATATTCCCCCATAATCCGGTGGGGATAGGGGGGGGGAGGAAGTCCATCTCATCCCCCCAGGGAGAAAACAAAAATTGTCCATAGATTGCCCAATACACATAGCTCTTAGAGGATTACGGGGAGTCTTTTATCATTGACCAAGGTACTAGCAAAAAAAAAAAAGGGGGGGCACATGGAGAACAGATATTCTCCTTTTCTAAGGAAAAAGTTATATCTTAATTATTGACCAAGCTTGTAGGGCTGTTCAATAGTCTATTGCACTCAAGCTAAGTTGTCCCTTTCTTCTGATATTTCTCAAATTTCCTCTGCGGAGCTGCTCCTCTCTCTCTGCTCCTCTCTCTACAGTTGAAGGTAAATCCATCCAATTGGGTATTTCGAAGGCCTCCGAGCCCAAAAACTGAAACAGTTCTGGCAGCTGTTTTGGTTCATATAAATTAAAGGTATCACCATCCTTTTTAATTATCAGAGAGATTGGGTACCCCCATCTGTATGATGCCCCTTTTACTCGTAGATGGTCCAGTAAGGGTCTCAGCATCCGCCGTCTATCTCTTGTTTGACGGCACAGATCAGAAAAAACTTGTATTTCTTCCTTATTTAATTCTACTGATCCTTTCTGCCATGCTGCTCTCATTATCTCCTCCTTTATCCTAAAGAAATGCACTCTGCATAAAATATCTCTTGGAGTTATTTGAGCGGGAATACGGACGGTAGGGATCCTATGTACTCTGTCTAACTCGATATGAGTGTTCGGGGGACTACCCAATATTTCATTAAAGATAGCTATCACTTTGTCTCTCAGTTCCACTGTTGTGACTGCCTCTGAGACACCTTTAATCCGTACATTATTTCTTTGGTTTCTATTCTCATTTTCTTCTGCCTGTAATTGTAGTGCCAACAGTCTCTGGTGCTGTACCTTAAGTTTCTCCTCCATCAGATCTATACGTGTGTCAGCCAACCCTTTTAGTGTTGTACAGCTATGCATCTTTTGGTTTAACACTTCTGTACTCAGCCGTATCTCATCAATTTCCTCTCTCAGAGGACCCAGCCATTTACTCATCATTACTTGGATATCCTCCTTAGTGGGGAGAGCGCTTATCAATTTCCTAATGTCCTGCTCTCCACCCAGGTCTTTTATCTCTGTGTCTTGTACTTTTAAACTGCACACCGAAAGCTCATTATCAACCTCATCAGCCATGTTTAGCAGCGTTGTGTTTGGTATCAGAGACACTGAGGGAGACACTTTGCTCTGCTCTACACGCCTCTCACCTGACATGCAGTGCTGTACCGCCAACGGTTCTTTCACCCGCTCCCTCATTTGCCATGTCTGCCGAGCCTGCTTCTGCTGCGTGTCCTCCGGCCGTTGATAGCGTGGATCTGTCACAATGTCCTTGCCAGTATCCGCACCGTGCTCTGAGCTCGCTCCTCCGTACACAATGCCGCTCACCGGACCCACCGAACTCGGTCTGCCACTGCTGCCACTGCTTCCGGATTGATCCTGTAGGCGAAAGGCGTATGAGTGGGAAGGAGTACTCAGCCCTCCTACCTTCCTCGCACGTCCCGGCATGGACTGCTCCAAGTGTCTCACTCCGCCATGTTCAGCCACACCCCCCAATAGGCGGAAGTCTCGTGTGTGTTTTTTTTTCAACAGATGTGCAGTAGATCGCACCGTTGCTGTTTGCAATCTATGTCTGAAGAGGATCAAACGTGGCCAGAACAGCACCCGATTGGGAACTGCATGCTTGACAAGACAGATGACAACCTGCCATGCAGTTCGTTGGCAACAGCAAAAGAAAACAAAGAACATTAATTATTAGATTTTCACATGTCAAAAGAAAGAGCCATGAAAAATGTCAAGGGACCCTCTTATTTTGGTGGTCAGTGAGAAGAATGCTCCTGACATTGGTGGTCATTGGGAAGAATGTACCTTACACTGGTGGCCAGGGAGAAGAAGGTCCCTTACATTGGAATATCTCCTCACAAATTGCTTAAAAGAGAGGCAGAAATTGCTAACTGCCCAAGGAAACACCTAGAAATCTTTGAAGGGTCCCCAGGGTGCCAAAGAACCCTGGTTATGAAAGGCTACCTTAGGGACCATGGGCGTCCGCTGAACTTTTTTCAGGGGGGGGGCATCATTTTAAGGTCATCCATGCTCGGTCCCTTTTTGACAATGTCATGCAGGGGAGGGGCTTAGTCATTATCACATAAAGCGCAGGCATGCAAAGGTTTGAGAAACCTCATGCAACTATCAAGCAACTAGCAACTTTGAATAACAATATCATAAAAAAATGGAGTCCCCCCCAAGGAAATAACAACCCCCAGAATAAATGCCGGTTTCTTCAATAACAATCCCCAGCTTTGCTGTCAGTTTCCGCAATAAAAATCACCAGCATTGGTGTCAGTACCAACAATAATAACCCCCCCACATCGGTGCAGATTTCTAGAATAAAAGCTTCAGCATCTGTACCAGACAGTGTACATAATAATGACCCTCAGCACTGGTGTCAGTTTCCGCAATAAAAACTCCCAGCATTTGGTGTAATTTTCTGCAATAATTGCCCCCGGCATAGATGGGAGGATATCAGGTTAGACACCTCCTAATGGCTCAGTCCCTAGGAACAGTAATGGATAATGGCCAACAGGCCCTCTTACCAGACCTGGTGAAACCTCCCTCTCTGGTGGTGCGGGTACAGCGTGGCTCTCTGGTGGTGCGGGTACAGCGTGGCTCTCTGGTGGTGTGGGTACAGCGTGGCTCTCTGGTGGTGAGGGCACAGCGTGACTCTCTGGTGGTGAGGGCACAGCGTGGCTCTCGGGTGGTGCGGGCACAGCGTGGCTCTCGGGTGGTGTGGGCACAACGTGGCTCTCGGGTGGTGCGGGTACAGCGTGGCTCTCTGGTGGTGCGGGCACAACGTGGCTCTCGGGTGGTGCGGTTACAGCGTGGCTCCCTCTCCAGCTTCCCCCAGCACAGTATTCTCTTTTCTCCTCTAACCCCCCCCCCCCCAGCAGAGTGCTTGCATGCTGGGGGCTGTAGCATGGCCGCCACTCTTCAGGGACTACATTTCCCATGATGCCCCCAGTCCCCAGAGTCTTCTGATTGGCTCTATGCTGTGGCCAATCATGGGGAGGAAAATAGCGGGCAGAAGCAGGGCGGCGAATCCAATTAGAGCCGCTCTCTCTCTGGGAGGAAAACAGGCAGCGGGCAGGAAGCAAGGTGGCGGCGCGGCAAATTCAATTAGAGCCGCTCCTTCTCTCTCTCATTCCAGCTGACAGAAAGGGAAGGGGGGCAGCGGGGGATATACAGACAGCCCGCAGCTCTCCTCTCCCTGTCACAGCGCCGCTACTCTATTTGCCAGAGAACTCGGCAGCGGCGCTGTGACAGGGAGAGGAGAGCTGCGGGCTGTCTGTATATCCCCCGCCGCCCCCTCCTCCCTTTCTGTCAGCTGGAATGAGAGAGAGAAGGAGCGTCTCTAATTGAATTCACCGTGCCGCTGCCTGTTTTCCTTACTAAAAATCATTATGGCACTGGACTCTAGGGGGGGGGCGAACGCCCTCCCTTGCCCCATGGAGCGGACGCCCATGTTAGGGACTGCCATGCACATATTGCTGCAGGTTCAGAAGATCAATGTCCTTCATGAAGACTCTCTTCTTCTGGAATAATTGAAGATAAATCTTATAATATTTAGCAGATCTTAAGCAAAAATGTGTCTTGAATTCCTATCATTCCCTCAGAGAACAATATACAATGTTGACTTTATGCAGTTGTGTGTCACTCTACGCCCTAACTGTGTCAATTCAATACTGATGTTGTCTTGTTGAACATGTTTCTGGCACTCTTAGTGCAGTACTTTAGTGCAGTACTTATTGCATATCTGTATATATTTAATGTAATTGGGAAGGGTATGTTTAAAAATGATCCAGCCCCTGGGTCAGATAGTCTATGTATACCACCGCTGTATATCTCCTTAAAAAAAATAAAAAAAAGGTTGCAAGCAGGCAGGTAAGAATATTTTATTGCAAAAGGCACATAGTAGATATCTTCTGCAATAAAACACCTAATGTGATTTCTGTTTCCTCTCTCCTTCCTCTGCTATTTGCATTTCACTACAAACAGCCTATGCCAGCAGGCGATTGACAGCCTCAACTGTGCATGTTTCCCTATCTGACTATGTAGAGGGGGGTGTGTCATTTCCCTGCTCAGGTCTCAGATTACATCCAACTTTCCCCCCTTTGCTGTGCAGTGTGTGATATCAGATCCCCGCCCCCTGCCTTCTGGAGCTGAGAAATGCTGTCAAATTCTGTAATTTGAGTGGCTGTGGAGAAGAGAGGGTTGCAGATAAACAGGTACAAATAATGTATTTTAAATTTGTTTGATCTTTGTGTGTCACCTAAGGCCAGTAACCTCACTAGGTATATGTAAGGGTTTACATCTACTTTAAGAAATCTGTTTTCCTTTGGCCATTTCTACATTACTTACTGTTAAAGTGGTTGTAAACCCTGTTATAGAATAAAAAAAAAAATAACCTGCAAGGCA
Source organism: Rana muscosa (assembly GCA_029206835.1). Taxonomy (NCBI): domain Eukaryota; kingdom Metazoa; phylum Chordata; class Amphibia; order Anura; family Ranidae; genus Rana; species Rana muscosa. Next base: position 55,698,822 of record CM055124.1, on the reverse strand, counting down.
AAGGCATAATGAGCTAGTATGACTAGCATACTAGCCCATTATGCATCACTTACCTTAGATCGGGGCCCCCGAAGGTGTCCTCGTCTCCCTCTCCAGCCGCAGCCATCGCTGCGGCGATAGCCGGAAGGTCACTTCCGGCTATCGCCGCTCCAGCCAATCACAGCGCCGCTCCGGCGCTGTGATTGGCCGCAGCGGCGAAGACGTGACTCCGCGCATGCGCCCGGGAGCCGTCAAATCCGGCTAAGCCGGATTTGGGAATGGGATTAACCCTATGAATGCGCCGTTGTCTATGGCGCGCATGCGCCGTAGACAACGGTGCATTCTTTTTTGTAAAATATCACCTAAACCGTGTAGGTTTAGGAGATATTTCTTGCACCTACAGGTAAGCCTTAATCTAGGCTTACCTGTAGGTGCAAGTTGCAAAAGTGGGTTTACAACCACTTTAACTAATGTGAGCAATTCAAATAACACTCAAATAACATGGTTGAATAATCTTCAATTATTCAACCCTGCAAAAAGCAAATTCCTCTTTATTTATTTAATTTGCATATGACTCAATATTCAAAGTAAATAAAGATAACATTTATTGAGTAAAGATTTTCAACACCTATAGTAAATTAGCCTCATGGTCTGTGGCTGTGTGGAGGACCTGATACATCCTTCTCTGGATCCCTCCCAGACTAGCTAATTCCATATTGTTGACTGAGATAAAACAAGATGAACTATTTTTTAGTAATATTTCTCTGACAATGACAAAGGACACAATTTTTGGAGAAATAAGTTTATTTGCTCTGAAATAATTGTGAAACAAAATACAAATGTGTGATGGACTGGAAGCCCTAGCTAGCATTTAGATTATTTTATTGCCAATGAAAAACATTGCAGAAATACAAGAATACCCAAATACCAATTGACAGAGAGCAGTCCATGCAATCACCTAGGCTCAGATCACACTATAGAGTACTCTGCTTGGTCTTGTGTTATGGCCAAATCAGGCATGGAGTGAACATCGAATGATGTTATCAGTTGGGGTGATAAGCCACAGATATCCACTGTCGTAAGTGACGTGTTTGAAAGTAAAGGAGAGGTCCAGCTGGGTCCAGGATGTTCCAATTGGGTTTTTGGCACTGATTGCATTCCTAAAACAAAAATATTTCTCAGTTATACAACTAAAAGTAATATTAGAAATATAAAAATGTTAGGGAATCCTGGCCATCATTGACATTACTAGGATAAGCTTTCCAGACTGACAAATGAAGGATATATAAAAATATGGAAGGAAAATGTATATACATAACTGTCTCCATCTTAAATTCAAGTATCCATCTTATGCCTTGCTATGTTTTATATGTTATCTCATAGCTAGTTAGTTTTGTTTTCCCATAAATCACGTGTTTTCCTTGAAATTACCTTCGTACTTTTCCTAGACAAACTGTCTAGGTCACATGGCAAATGTATTATAAACTGTGGAAAAGTACTGTGTGAACTAAACTTATGCTCGAAAGTTATTGTATTTGTCTACATAAACCACGCAATAATACAGCATTATCAGATTACTTTGAGAGACTACACTGTGTCTGTGTCCAGTTATTTCAGAGTAATCTCCAGGCCTGAGGAGTGAAGAGGGTCAACCTGGTCAGGGCAGAGACAAGTCTATCTACCCCTACCCTAGAAAGGTCTAATTTCCAACAAAAACCATGCTCATTGGATGTAACATGTTGAGGGTTCAAAAAGCACTCATTTGACAAGGGAGCAAAACATACCAGATTTGCTAACATTATTGTGAGCATACACAGCAGTTGCTGAATTATATGTATTTGTCTAACTGGCTCATCCTCAACATTCACAATTAATACTTCTTTACCGAATTGGTAGATTTTTTTCACATTGCCTTAATGCTATGGCATAAATAGTTAAAAAAAATACCTTTTGTACACGTTGCCTGCTGAGTTCACACCGTACACGGAACCATCTGTGCCAACCTCTATCATCTGCAGAGCACCTTCAATATACTGCCATTGGGTTCCCTGGCAGGCGGTTGGGCTGACACTGTGGCGGAAGTAAATATTGTGGTCGCTGTTGACTCCCCAGCAGCCCAATGGACCACAGCTGTAATATTTCAGTGACCCCTCCATTGGTGTCCAGGTTACAGCAGATAGTCCTGAAACTGTGCAACTCTGTCTCAAGCAGTAAATGTTGTCTTGTGCGTTCACTCCACCCAAGAACTTATCACCACCAGCATCTATCTGCTTCAAAAGCCCTGTTGAAAAAACACAACATTGACCCATTAAATTGAGTGTAATAACAGAAAGAACATTAAAACAATAGTTAAATGGGATTGAAACTCTATGTAGTAACATAGATCTTATTACTACTTAAAGCATGGTGGCCAAGTGTCCTTCTCTTTGCAGAAACGGCAACAATTATGCAAAATGTCCTGTGCCACCTCAAGGCCAATGATAAGTCCCTTCAGACTGGGGAAACACAAAGTTGCTACAGCAGGGCAGTCATTTTTCCTTGTAGCAGGAAGATGTCCATCCAATCTTTCCAGGACTGCTGGCATTTTTGTTACAGCACCTAATGTATCAAAAAAATCCCTCTAGTTGATCTATGTACATTGCAGGTATATTAAAGTGATTAGAAAGGCAGACAGTTTTTTATCTTAATGTGTTCTATGCATAACCTTTTGTGTGCAGCCCCCCTCAGCCCCCCTAATACTTACCTGAGCCCACCTCTTTCCAGCAATGTGCACAAGTGCCTCGACCATCTCTCCCTCCTGAATGGCTGAGACACAGCAGCGGCACCGTTGGCTCCCGCTGCTGTCAAAGTCAGTTAGCCAATCAGGAGAGAGGGGGAGGTGAACCGCAGCTCTGTGTCTGAATGGACACACAGAGCTGTGGCTCGGCTCGGGTGCCCCCATAGCAAGCTGCTTGTTGTGGGGGCACTCGACAGGAGGAAGAGGCCAAGAAAGCCGGCGAGGGACCCAAAAAGAGGAGGATCATGGCTGATCTATGTAAACGCACTGCACAGAGCAGGTAAGTATAGCATGTTTATTATATATATATATATATAAAAAAAAAGAAACTTTAGTATCACAAACTTTATTGCAGATTCCTACCTTTTGTTATTCTGAAGAAATCCCTGTGTGTTCCTCTGTGCTGAGTGAGTGTAATGGGAGTGGTTTCATAATTATCAACCAGCTGCTGCAGCTGTAGGGCTCTAATGAGGAAAGTGGCAGGGTCTGCATTCATTTAGATGAGATTTCATATTAGGAGTATCTCACCAAAAAATAATTTCTTATTGCAGGAGATGCCAAAAATCGGACTTTTATCTTAGTGTAGACTTCTGGGAAAATCAGTGAGCCAATTACACAAGCAGGAAATTATGTCCCTGGGGGGCATTCTATGCACATTCTGTGTACCAAACACAGAATGATGTTAAAAAAAAAAGTTTAAAACATTCTGCTAAAACTTTTGTGAATCAGTACTGCTGGGACCTTGATGAAGGGGACATACTCCAAAAGCTTGTCCTGGAAAATTGTATGTTAGTGCAAATAAAAAAAGTATCATAAAATCTGGATTGATGACCCTAGAGCTTCTAAATCCCTTAAGGAATTGAATCGCAATTCATGATTCTTAACCCAGCATTACTCCAGTGAGTACCACTATTCTTACTCTAACACGCTCCCCAATTTTAAGAGGGAAGTATAAGGAAACATTTTTTCACAGCCCTCTTTACAGTACACAGTCCCCCCTCCCCCTGCACAGTACACAGCCCCCTCCCCCTGCACAGTACACAGCCCCCTCCCCCTGCACAGTACACATCCCCCCATCCATTATACAGCCCCCCTCCCAGTACACAGCACCCCTCCCCCTGCACAGTACACAGCCCCCCCATCCATTATACAGCCCCCCTCCACAGTACACAGCCCCCCCAATTCAGTATACAGTCCCCCTTCCCAGTACACAGCCCCTCATCCAGCATACAGCCCCCCTCCCCAGTACACAGCCCCTCATCCAGCATACAGCCCCCCTCCCCAGTACACAGCCCCCCATCCATTATACAGCCCCCTCCCCAGTACACAGCCCCTCATCCAGCATACAGCCCCCCTCCCCAGTACACAGCCCCCCATCCATTATACAGCCCCCTCCCCAGTACCCAGCCCCTATCCAGTACACAGCCCCCCATCTAGTATACAGCCCCCCTCCCCAGTACACAGCCCCCCCAATCCAGTATACAGCCCCCCTCCCCAGTACACAGTCCCTATCCAGTCAGTACACAGCCCCCCATCCAGTATACAGCCCCCCTCCCCAGTACACAGCCCCCCATCCATTATACAGCCCCCCTCCCCAGTACACAGACCCCCAATCCAGTATACAGCCCCCATCCAGTAAACAGCCCCCCTTCCCAGGACACAGCCCCCCAGTACACAGCCCCCCATCCATTATACAGCCCCCTCCCCATGAAACAGCCCCCCATCCATTATACAGCCCCCCTCCCTAGTACAGAGCCCCCCATTCATTATACATCCCCCATCCAGTACACAGCCCCCCATCCATTATACAGCCCCCCTCCCCAGTATACAGCCCCCATCCATTTTACATCGCCCCATCCAGTACACAGCCCCCCCATCCATTATACAGCCCCCTTCCCCAGCACACAGCCCACCCCCATCCATTATACAGCCCCCGTGCCCAGTACACAGCCCCCCATCCATTATACAGCCCTACATCCATTATACATCCCCCCATCCATTATACAGCCCCCTCCACAGTACACAGTCCCCCATCCATTATACATCCCCTCCCCATTACACAGCCCCCCCATCCATTACACAGCCCCCCTGCACTCCCAGGAGACCCCCAGTCTCCTGGGACAGCGCTGCCAGCATCCTCTACAGTTAAGAAAAAAATCACTGCCACATACCTCCCAACATTTTGAGATGGGAATGAGGGACATCTACTAGCAAACGTATGCAGGCATAGGTCACGCCCCTGTCACACCCCCTTAAAGGAGAATGAACCAAAAATAGGTTAATAGGTTAATTAAATCCACAAGGGTTTTTTTTTTAACAATTACTATTCCTTTATATTGGCTTTTAAAATTTACAAATGTAGCAATTTAGAAATTGGAGGAAAGGTTTAGCACTGGGAAACGCTTTTGGAAAGATAAAAAGTCAATTTTATTTAAAACTATATAGATCAGACCAAAATAAGGGACAAATGAGGGGGAAAGAGGGACAGAGGGATATTGCTCCAAATCAGGGACAGTCCCTCAAAATCAGGGACAGTTGGGAGGTATGCTGCTAGCCCCTTCCACACTGCTCCTCCTGTGTCACACCTATTGTAAAATGAAGCTTCCATATACCTCAATAGCTCAGTTTTTTTACTGCTCTCTTCTGATGTTACATAGATGGTCATGTGACCACTCTCCTCCTCCAATTAAAGCTACACTCTGAGGAGGAGGAGCAGGAGGAGGAGAGCAGCCAGAAAAAACGGAGCTATTGAGATATTTACAAGCTTCCTTTATACAATGACACTGACACAGGAGGAGCGGTGTATGAGAAGGGGCTGGCAAGTGATTTTTTTCTCACCTTCAGACTATGCATGGAGCACTGTTCCAGCGCCAGGAGAGGCGGGGCGGCCGGCCTGACACCCCCCCAATGGGTGGCTCCTGGGGCGGACCGCCCAATCCTCGCCCCCTGTTGGTAAAACATGATATCGGCGTATAACACGCAGGCTCTGTTTATCCTCTATTTTCAGGGGAAAAAAGTGTGTGTTATACGCCGATAAATACGGTATGTCCAATTACCTTTATTACTGTTTGCAATGCATCTTTGCACCTGTTTACAGTTTGTTCCAATGGGGTAAACAGGGTTCTAGCTACTTATCGCTAGATATTTGTTGTACTTATACATCCTTGTCTGGATGACTACTTTATCCAATTTTATATGTGTTTTTTTTTTTGCTGTTATAACTGATTGTCATACAACTATAATAGATGTGTTCTACTATTTTGTTGTTTAAAGTGGTTGTTAACCCACCAATGTATCTTTACATAATCCTCTCTGTTTTTTAATGTAATGGCCCCCCGTGACTGTGCTTTATAAAAGATAATGCTGTATATACCTTGTTTACAGAGCACTGATCTGCGCTCCCGCTGCCTATCTCTATCTCATCCCGACAGATGCAGTGGGTGGGGCCGGGGATCCCCCGCTGACATTAGTCAGAAGGGGAGGACTCGAGGAGGAGAGAGGCAGCCCTGCCCGCTGCATCTGTTGGGACAAGAGAGGAGAAAGAGATGGGTCAATGAGCGCAGATCAGTGCTCTGTAAACAAGGTATATACAGCATTATTTTTTATAAAACACAATCACAGCTGGCTATTACATTAAAAAACAGAGGATTTTATAAAAAAGAAACAGGAATTTGAGCAGCAGGATGGGAAGGGGCGGCGCGGACATGGAGCTGAAAGCAGATAGGAGAGGGGGGAGAGGATGGAGGAGAGGACACAGGGGACCCAGAGGAGGGCTGCGGATGATAGGGGCACGTACGCTGACAACGGTGTCAGGGCTCAGCAGCCCTGATATATAGGGGTCAGCGTACAGGGGGGAAGGTAGAAACTAGCAGGATCAGCCAGGTATTACAGGTGATACAGGGGGCCAAATGACACAGCACAAGCGCTGTGCTGTATAACATGCTTTAAATGAGCAGGATCTTTATTTAAATTTTTTGGGGTTAACAAAAGCTTTAACTAAAATTCAATAAAAATTATTTAAAGTTAAAAAAAAATTAAAAATCAAGGACAGTACTCAATTGTCTCTGTCGCACTAATACAGCTACAATCACCTCAATCATTAGGGAATGATAGGAATGCTTCTATGTACAGTGGAACCTCGGATTGCGAGTAACGCAGTTAACGAGCGTTTCGCAATACGAGCACTGTATTTCCTAAAATCCTAACTCGGTTTGCGAGTCTTGTCTTGCAAAACGAGCAGGATTCAGGCCAAAGCGGTGTGCAGCACTGCGTTTGGCCTGAGGTGGGGGGGCGCCGGAGTCGAACGGCGCCGATGGCAGGCGATCTTCGCCGTTCGGAAATGCACAGAAAGGCCTGAGGACAGCTTGGCTGACCTCAGCAAACCTCGGAAAGGCTCAGGAATGGAGTCTTTCCGAGGTTTGCCGAGGTCAGCCGAACTGTCCTCAGGCCTTTCCGGCCGTTTTCGAGGCTCTCCGGCGCCCCCCACCTCTGGCCGCATGTGGTATTTCATGCCATTTGAAGTCAATGCGGAACAAATTATTTTCGTTTCCATTGACTTCAATGGGGAAAATCGCTTTGATATGCGAGTACTTTGGATTACGAGCATTCTCCTGGAACGGATTATGCTCGTAATCCGAGGTTCCACTGTACTTTCTACAATGAAGCAGGATATTCCCATACAGGCATACCCCACTTTTAAGCACACAATAGGGTTTATTTACTAAAGCTGGAAAGTGCAAAATCAGGCTCACTTCTGCATAGAAACCAATAAGCTTCTAACCCCAGCTTGTATTATGTAGATGATATAAATATGTATTAGATATGCCAGAGCTCCCAACTGTCCCTGATTTCCAGGGACTGTCCCTGATTTGGAACAAAGTCCCTCTGTCCCTCTTGCCTTCTCATTTGTCCCTCATTTTGGTCTGATCTATATAGTTGTATATAAAATGCACTTTTCATCTTTGAAAAGTGTTTCCCAGTGCTAAACCTTTCATCCAATGTCTAAATTGCTGCATTTGTAAACTTTAAAGGCCAGCATAAAGAAATAGTAGTGGTAAAAAAAAAGCACTTGTGGGTTTTAAGCAGTGGCGGCTGGTGTTTTTTTTGGGGGAGGGGTGACAAACAACCACCCCCCTCCCCGGCAGCACCTCAAACCCCCACTTCTCCCCAACCGCTCGCTTTCTTACCCCATCTAGGTGGCAGGTGGCGGGATCGAGCAGCGGGCATCTTCTCCATTCTTCTCCTCCCCTCCTCCTCGGCGTCCAATAGGATCGCCTGTCCTTTCAGCCAATCTTGTGATGGGACTCATGAGCCACCTTCTGATTGGTTGGGAGAAGGATCAGTGTTTCAATAGCAAATATTCATTTGCTATTGTAACACACCTGGGTGGTCTCGTAGCGCAATGCTTTGCACCCCAAGCTCACTCTATTTTGAAGCTTATTAGAGCCTCTGGTGCTTAAAAAAAAACACTCCCCCATATTGGAATCCATGCATCCGGTTTCTTGAAAGGGGTCGGATGCATGGACAGGGGGGGTTTAATGTGCAAACAATAATTCTGCGCCAGAACTAAAATAATCAAAAACCAAAATATAATTAGTGACACCGTAGTGCTAAGCTGCTCCCCTAATGATGAATGTGGATCCCTTCTATCTATGAATATTGTGGGCGGTAGGGGGCGCTGTTAAAATATATCTATAGTTGTATTGATTCCTACCGCCACGGAGGTGGAGGAACCTGTGCTATACTGACAAGCCTGCAGCCCCAGTGCTGGAATGGGCACCTTTTAATGTACCGTATATACTCGAGTATAAGCCGAGTTTTTCAGCACATTTTTTGTGCTGAAAATGCCCCCCTCTGCTTATACTTGAGTCACCTTTTTTCGCCTGATCTCCCGGACTTTGGGGACCCGGTACCGACCCGGTACCAACCCAAACTTGGCACACATGTAGCCCCACTCTTTCTCTATACGTGTGCAAAGTTTGTTGTCCGGGAGACCTACGGCCGGGGAGCACCGATTTTTCAAAGCCGGGCACCCCTTCCATAGACTCCCATGCTAAACGGTCATTTCTCCGGTGACTTTTCTCCGGTGGCCGGTACCGGCCGGTCATAGGTCCCCTGGACCCGAAACTTGGCACACATGTAGCCCCATTTCCCCTCTATAAGTGTGCAAAGGTTTTTGTCTGGGGGACCTACGGCCGGGGAGCACTGATTTTTCAAACCCGGGCACCCCTTCCATAGACTCCCATGTTAAACGTCAGTCTAGTCATGGGCACAGTGAGGCATGGGCACAGTGAGGCATGGGCACAGTGAGGCATGGACACAGTGAGGCATGGACACAGTGAGGCATGGACACAGTGAGGCATGGACACAGTGAGGCATGGACACAGTGAGGCATGGACACAGTGAGGCATGGACACAGTGAGGCATGGACATGGACACAGTGAGGCAAAGTGAGACACAGTGAGGCATTCAGATGGACACCCTAGGCTTATACTCGAGTCAATACGTTTTCCCAGTTTTTTGTGGTAAAATTAGGTGCCTCGGCTTATATGCGGGTCGGCTTATACTCGAGTATATACGGTAAGAGGCCATTCGGCCAGCGTTTTTTATTCAGGTTTTTTATACCAATAAATGGGTTGCACTATGGAAGTTTCCTATTTGTGTTCCATGTCCTATCCCTGATATCGGAGGAAAGAGGTCACTTCATTTCACCCCTGTCTATTGAATGTGTGCAGGCACTATCCTGTTAAAGCGGTTGTGACCATCTTTTTAATTAAAGAGGTCAACACAATCTGCTAAGCACAATCTATATTACCTGTGAACTTTGGGTGCCGTAATCTTGAGTGGTATGGTGAAGGAATAAATTGCACCTTTTGGAGAAATCATCTATTACAGCAAGACTTTGTTGTTGGTGGCTTTTTACATTGGATTTGAAGCACTTCATTTTGTTTTATCTGACACAAGTTGGGACTATATATGTTTAATGATCTAGCAACCAATTGCTAATTGGACTGTATCTGATCATTACCAATTTTTGGTGTATCTATCACAGGATTCACTACTGTTTTGTTGCATTTTTGAATTTTATATTTTATATTGTGTTATTTGCTATATACAATAGGAATCAATACAACTATAGATATATTTAAACAACGCCCCCTACCACCCACAATACCCCTGGTTTTAAGTAATCATTTTTTTCTCCTTTTTCTCCAATTCTCTTTTAAGGGGGTGTGGCAGGGGGGGGTGTCCTATGCCTACATACTTTCACTAACAGCTGTCCCTTATTCCCATCTCACAAGCCTCGTACACACGATCGGATATCCTATGAATTCTAATCCGATGGTTTTGTCCATCGGAAATCCGATGAAGCTGACTTCCATCAGTCTTGCCTACACACCATCAGTCAAAAAACCGACCGTTCCAAACGCAGTGATGTAAAACACTCCGATGAGCCGAGAAAAATGAAGTTTAATGCTTCTGAGCATGCGTCGACTTGATTCTGAGCATGCGTGGGTTTTTTATCCGATGGACTTGCCCATAGACGATCGGAATTTACTATCGGTTTTTGATCCATCGGAAAAATTTAAAACATACACGATCGGTTTGTCCGATGAAAAAAGTCCATCGGACTGTTTTCATCGGTAAAACTGATCGTGTGTACATGGCTTAAAAGTTGGGAGGTATGGATATGCTCATAAAGGGTGTGTATTATAGCAAAGATTTTTTTATTTTTACCTGATACAGACATCCATTCATTGTCCTGGATCTTATAGATGACGTTGTCTCTGTTCACACCCCAAATTCCAGCAGGTCCAACAGAAACATGGGTGAGCTTCCCAGGAATGAGCTTCCAGTTATTGTCTACCCATTGGTAAATGTCGTCATGACTGTTCACACCAAACACTTCACCAGCGCCGGCATCAATCTGTTTCAGTTTTCCCGGCATTAGTGTGCACTGAGGATCTGGATTCAAGAAAAATCATATAATACATATACTGTGCATGTGTAATAGAATATATATAAATATATAATATACAGTGCAAACAGGTGTGACAAAAATTGTTTAGTTTATTTAAAAATATACAGTTTGCAAATGCTTACATTTAACATACTGTAATTTGTTTTATGCCGAGGGCTTAGGCTGGCCATACATGTTTAATTTTCTTATACAATTTTCCTTTAGATTTACCTGAAACGATGTAGTACAAAGGCCTGTCTGACAGAATACAATTGAAAGGTGTTTAGTTTTGACCTCATTTTATATGGTTTTTGGTAAATCTAAAGAAAAATTGTAGAAGAAAATTGAACATGTATGGCCAGCCGTAGTCAAACTATGGTGCATGTTGCATGCAGCATTATCGGTAGTGTGCAAGCGCTCATCAATGCACGTTAGCACACTGAGAAGGTGTACAGCGGTGCCGCAGCACAATGCAAAAGAGGTTGCCTATTATTTTGAATTTTTTTTTTTTATTACTTGATATTTATTGAATTTTCAAAAAGAGTGCAGAATACAGATATAAATGCATATCATATGTAAAACATAATGATGCAGAAGGTGCACATTTCGTATCAGTACAGTATACAAAGTTAACATTGAACTATATGGTAAAGATTTAATTAATTGAGAAGTTGCATCATTAACATGGAAGGTCAGAATTGAAGTTAGCTTAAAGTGGAAGTAACCCCTCCTATCATTTTCAGGCAAGGAAGCTGCCATCTTGGCCTCTGTTTAATCTTCAACTGCCATGATGCTGCACATGTGATCAGTTATGACACCAGCCATTGGATGGTTTGACAGTTTGGTTGAGAGCACAACCAATGTGACAGTTGGCATTCCTGGCATGCCGGGAATGTAACTGCTTTTTGAAACTGTTAAATCAATGGGTTTACTTCCACTTTAAGAGTAAGGTAAGTGAATATATCATATGGGGGTGTTCAGATTGGGTGTGGAGAAAGCATCTAGGCTATTACACAGGTGCAGGTTACGTACGATTGGCTATCATTATCAGTACCAATATTACAGCTAGATCAGCCAACCTACACTCATTTTTTTTTTTACTCATTTAGGCTCGGTTGAAACCTATGCAAATTAAATGCGTGTTTCCCGGCATCCAATTCGCATAGCAGGAGAATGTGACTGGCTCTCTTGGAGCCGGTTCACATATCTCCGCAGCAGGTCGGTGCGGTGTGCAGGAAAAACGTGTGCTTTTTTGGTGCGTTTCTGGTCCGAATTCAGCCGAAAATTTCGGGCTGAAATCGGACCTGAAACGGTGAACCAGCACGCACTGGACCCCTGCTGTGCGACGGATGCGGCGATAGTGTGAACCGAGCCTAATGGTGATCACTGAGGAGTTGAATAACGTTCCATTCATACACAGGCGATTTGAATCGCAGGGGGGGGAATCGGCGCTATTCTGTCCGCAATTCCAAATCGCGGCAAAACGCGGGACGCATTTGAGATGCCATTACTTCTTAATGACACCCCAAGCGCGCTGCAATTTTTCTCCTGCTCCTTTTCGAGCAACAAGGGGTGCGCATTGCTGCGATTGCAGCGCAATTTATTGCGTGACAATTGCTGCAAAATTGTGGCACGATTGGGGTGCCATTCAGCCCTGGTTCACACTGGTGTGATTTGACATGCAATTTGATATGTCAAATCGGCTGCATTTTCCGGCAATGACACCGTCCTAATCGGTGCAATGCCGCATTAGTGGCGCTGCACCGATTTCAAAAAGTAGTTTCTGTACTACTTTTTGCGATTTTGCCCCACGATATACATTGACATCTGTGCAGAAACTGCTGAACTCTCACGGCTTCATTCCCGCAGCCCAGTGTGAACCTGGGCTAAGACGTAATGGCATCGCAGATGCGTTCCCACGTTTTGCTGCCATTTGGAATTGCAGGCAGAATCGCGGCTAAGGTGTGAATGGAGTGTAAGGCTCGGGGCTCGGATACCGCTTAAAATCTGTCCACATCTGTGTGTGTCTGTAGTGTAAAGCATGTAGATGCCGGGTCGGGCACAAAATGAATATCTGGCTAAAACTTTGGACGCTGCACAAAAAATAGTGGGTCCTGAATACAGGCGCAGCGACTTTATGAAACGCAGTGTAGATATCTCACATTCTGAACATGCAAGAGCTAAAAATGCCCACAGGGTTATTAAGTATCCAGCATTTGTGGAAAACTGAAACCTCTCTTTTGGAATGACTTGCCCTTTAAGAGAATCATGCACTAGGATAGACGCATTTAATTTGCAATTAAATATGTAATATCAGTGCAAAGAGCTGTGATGTACAGTAACCCAAGGCAACCAATCAGAAATCACTTAAATTAGTTTGCCCATTCCAACATGCTTAATGCTGAATTCTGATTGGGTATAAAAGAATAAATGCAGACAGAAGCCTTATAGTGTCTAATCTCCCTAAAAGGTAGTGATAGATGGGAAGGGAGAGAAGTCTTACCTGGAGAAGCAGAGATTCCAGTACACAGCAGGAGGAGGCTCACAGCAAACAACATCTTGGCAGCTGAGGATGGAGGTGGAGAGCTCGGAGAGTTTGTATTATATATATGATGTCTGGACTCCACCTATCATGGGAAGCTGGTCTACCATTGGCTGACAGAAGGAATTTAAAAAAACAAGTTTTTATGGTGTAAGTGTTTTTGTTAAACTAAATATATATATATTATACAGTATATACAGTATATATATAGTATGACCTAATATTATATATATATATATATATATATATATATATAGCTATCAATATGACATTACTTAAGTACAAATTCACACGTTATGTGTTTTTTTTTCAACTTCCTGCTTGAGAGGCTTACAGTGAGATAAATGGATAATCATTGTACCACAAAAACTGAATCAGTCCTAAAGGAAACCATTAAAACATTTTGTACTTATGGTGTAGTGTGATGGATATGTATAAATCCTTCTTCTGGACCCCAATCTTTCTGTCCCTATTTCTTGCACATCCATCCCTCCTTAAGTGTGACATCCAGATCTGTATAATAAACCTACTATTACCGTATATACTCGAGAATAAGCCAACCTGAATATAAGCCGAGGCACCTAATTTTACCACAAAAAAATGGGAAAACGTATTGACTTGAGTATAAGCCTAAGGTCTGCATGCCTCACTGTGCCTCCCTTTGCGTCACTGTGTCCATGTGCATGCCTCACTGTGTCCATGCCTCACTGTGCCCATGCCCCACTGTGCCCATGCCTCACTGTGTCCATGTGCATGCCTCACTGTGTCCATGCCTCACTGTGCCCATGCCCCACTGTGCCCATGCCTCACTGTGTCCATGCCTCATTGTGCCCATGCCTCACTATGCCCATACCTCACTGTGCCCATGCCTCACTGTGCCCATGCCTCACTGTGCCCATGCCTCACTGTGTCCATGAGTAGACTTACGTTTAACATGGTAGTATATGGAAGGGGTGCCCAGTTTTTGAAAAATCGGTGCTCCCCGGCCGTAAGTCCTCCAGACAGCAAACTTTGCACACTTATAGAGGAGCTACATGTGTGCCAAGTTTCGGGTCCAGGGAACCTACGGCCGGCCGGGATCGGGTCCCCAAAGTTACCAGAGAAATGACCGTTTAACATGGGAGTCTATAAAAGGGGTGCCCGGGTTTGAAAAATCGGTGCTCCCAGGCCGTAGGTCCCCCGGACAAAAAACTTTGTACACTTGCAGAGGAAGAGTGGGGCTACATGTGTGCCAAGTTTGGGGTCCAGGGGACCTCGTACTTCATCCCCAAAGTCCGGGAGATCAGGCGCAAAAAGGTGACTCGAGTATAAGCCGAGGGGGGCATTTTCAGCACAAAAAAAATGTGCTGAAAAACTCGGCTTATACTCCGGTATATACAGTACTTTACAGATTGTTAAAAAAAATAATTGGACTGTGTATGGGACTTTTACTTAGTCACTTTATTTTTTACATGTGTGGCATTTGGGATATTATATTGTATTTTTTATTTTTTTTGCATTATTGTAATATTTTGCTGTCTCATATTTACTTTTAGGTTGGTAGCGTGGAGCGCTTTACTTTTTATCTGATTAATTGTTTTCAATGTGTATAATGATTGCACTATAGGGAAGCAGCAGCTGTACGAACACAGCCTATAGGGCGGGCAGCAGGGGGATTGAATCTTGGACAGGGAGGATGATCAGCATGGTGGGGGCAACTATAAGGACCGATCCCATTGTGTGTCTCTCTCTGCAGCAGCTTAAAGGGGTTGTAAAGGCTCGTGTTTTAACTTTAATGCATCCTATGCATTAGGGTGAAAAAACACCTGGCATTTACCGGCCCCCCCAGCCCCCCCCCCATTTTACTTACCCGAGCCTCTTCATCTCTTCGGCAGGGACACGCTGTCCCTCTCTCCACGAGGTGCCGGCTCTTGATTGGATAGATTGATAGCAGCGCTCCCGCCGCTGTCAATCAAATACAATGATGCGGCCGAGTCCGGCATTCGTGTCTGTGGACGCAAATGCTGGACTCGGAAGTGCACCCGCAAGGTAACCCCCTCGGGAGAGCGCTTCTCCAAGCGCTTCTCTAAGGGGGTTATCTGATGTGGGAAGGAGCTGCAAGAGCCACCGAGGGACCCCAGAAGAGGATGTTCGGGGCCACTCTGTGCAAAACGAGCTGCACAGTGGAGGTAAGTATAACATGTTTGTTATTTAAAAAACTAAAAAAAAACAATCCTTTACAAACACTTTAAAGCTGGTGGAGGGGAGAGCAGGAGAAGCAGGAATTTATATATTTAGTAAAGAAACATCGCCATATATTCAGCAAAGAGACGGCCCAATCCAGCAAAGAGACATTTCAATGCAGCAAAGAGATGGCCCAGTCCAGCAAAAAGATGGCCCAGTCCAGCAAAGAGAGGGCCCGGGCCAGCAAAGAGACATCCCCATATATTCAGCAAAGAGACAGCCCAATCCAGCAAAGAGACATTCCCACATAATCAGCAAATAAATGGCTCAATCCAGCAGAGATATCCCTATATAGCAATTATTAAAAGATGGCACATTCAACACACAAGGTAGGTCCTGCTAGTGGGCACCTCCACTCCTTTCAGATGGAAGACCCCCTCCCTTCACACACAGCCATCCCAGTTAAAGGAATCCCCCAGAAGGAAGAGGGGTGGGCGAAGACAGAGAGGGGACAATTGGCCCCACGATCTGCAGGCTGTAACAATTAAAAAACTTTCCCCAGTCAACCGGACTATTTCTTCACTTTCAGTTGCTGGTGTAGTAATCACCTGTGCCAGACAAGTACATTATAGTCCCGAGCTCCCCGGCAGATTGATATAGAAGAGGCCGGGACTGTAATGTACTTGTCTGCACATGTGATTACTATACCGGGACCCAAAAGTGAGGAAATAGTCCACTTGGCTGGGGAAAGTTTTTTTTTTTTTTTAATTGTTACAGCCTGCAGATGGCGGTGCTCAGGGTCTCGTTTCTGCCTCCACCCACCCCCTTCCTTCCCTGCTGAATTGTCCAGGTTGGACCTAAAAAGTAACTCTGCACAACAGCAGCATGGGGGGCTCCAGCCATGGCTATTTAACACATTATGGTAGTATTTTATTTTTAACTAGAGTAAGCAGTAAAATTTGTTTTGTTAGAAGAAGGCATCATAGTTTGGTGCCAGAGGGTGGCATAATGACTTTCCCAGTAGGAGAGATTGGCATTATATAATTTCCTGACAACAGGGTCTGGTTTATATTTATTGTACAGCTGACAGTAGGTAGTGTCCCCTTTTTTCTGAAACAAATTGGGGAGCTGTTTCTGGTGCCGGACTATCAGTGTTATTTTTTTTTAAATAATTATTTTCTCGATCAAAAATTTGCAGCTGAGTAAATTTACGTATTTTATATGTATTAAAAATATATATATATTGTGCTGCGCTAATCAAAAAAAAGTGCATGCAGAAATTTATAAAATTAACACATGAAACAAAGATAAATATAAATAAATAAAAAAATTACAATGAGTACAATACATCATCAAATAAGTGTCCAATAAATAAAGTGCAAATCTTCTTCATAAGTATTCCAAAGTGCTCCAAAAACAAATCGTGCTCCCCACACCGATGTGATCAAGCCGCTTTCCAAATATGTATGACCAAAGATTATAATGGTCACACAAGCATGGCCTCTGCCCACTAACTTCAAGAAGTTTCTCCAAACTTCCAGAACCAAGGGAAGGCACCAGAGACCTGCCTCTGTGAGTCATCCAGCCTGACCTGCAGTAAACCCTAACCCAGATTCAGACTCACTTTACCATTAATAAGAGTCAATAAATTTGTCTGCACTATTCTAGTAGCACACTAGAGGGTGGGTGCTACATTTGATTAGCACAGCCCAATATATATATTTTTGCTATTCATTTGTTATGTGTGAATACTGCTTTTGACTTTTGACCTTGAGCGCAGTAGTAGATTTCTTTTATATGTATTTGGCCATGTGAAATTTCACATTTCAGGTTATACCTCAGAAAATTTTAACTCAACCCTTCATTTTGACTGCCAATTTCAGCCTAACCCTAAACCCAACTCTTAAATGTAACTTTACCCCTGTACTAAAGCTCATACCACAACAAGGCCCTACAACATAATCCTTACACCTCATGCCTAATTTTGACATAATCTCTAATCCTAATCTCAGTCTAACTTTAACATATAACCTAATTCTAACCTGAAACTAAACCAAACTTCCTACACCTAAAATTTAATAACAATGAAACTACAAAATTAACATCTATTTTTACCTTAACCCGCATATACCAAACACCAAACCACAACAGAACCCCTTAGCATCAACCTAACCTCTACACCTCAAATTAACCTAAAGATAAACCCTAACCCTACCCCTTTACCAACATCATACCCCCCTGTACACTCACACTACTTAACAATGTCTACACCTCAAACTAACTTTGACTTGTTAGCCTTTAACCTAAACCAAACCTCTTACACTAAGCCTTAACCACTAAACCTAACCTTTATCCCAAACCCTTAACCTAATATTAACATAATCCCTAATCCTATCTCTTAACCTACACAAACTCCAAACAACTAAGCCTTAACCACAACCTAAACATTTACCCTAACTCCCTAACTGAATTCCGAAACCACAAACATAACTCCAATGCCTCAATCTAATTTTAACATAATCCCTATTCCTTTCTCTTAACCAAAACCAAACCTCTGAGTTTAACCCTTAACTATAACAAAGCCACTAACCCTTAAATTCAACTTCCTCCTACCCCTACACCTAACTTTGAATCTCAACCTAACACCTCATTTAAACCCTTAAAATTAAAATCACATAAATGAAAATGAAGCCAAATAGACTAATAATCTTAATTTTCATAATTGTACTCCCACCTTCCTGATAAAACAGTTGTGCCAGGAGTCTAAATACGACTATGCAGTTCAATAGGGACCAGATTAAGACCCACTGCACTTATTATAAATAGTCTTCCTCTAAACTCATAGCATATGTGCTTGCTTGAATATTATATGTACTGTTGTTATCTCAATGATTGAAACTTTTGTGTTCTTGTGTTTAAATCAAAATATGTTATTTAATCTCCAAGTCTTAGTCCTTCTCATGGAAGGAATTTGATTATTCAAACAATAATTTTTCTTGCCTGTATTGTGTTTTTACAATATTACAGCTTATTATCACCCTATAATCATAGAAAATAACTACAATATTTCATAACCTGTTCATCCACTTAAGTTAATTATGGTCACAAGATCAACTTGGACATTTACAAATAACTCCAGTTTAAGACAGGGTAGGCCTGCTCAACCTGCTTCCCATAACCCCTCTTCTGTAAGATCAGCAGAAGAATGATGGGAATGAAGAATGCAGGGTGGAAAGGTGGCTCCATTAGGGAGGTTGTTTGATGTCACTATTCCAGAAGAGACAGATGCACAGAATCATGCTTTAGGATCATACTTTTACTAGTCACAGATCTCCTTTGCATCTGTGAATAGATCTATGACCTCAATAGCTTTTGGTCACCCTGGCCAGAATTTTAATAGTAACCTTTGTGCCTATTCTTCCTGAGGCTGAAAAATCACAGCATAGCTTCTCGGCTGTTAAGCGCTAAGACATTGGAGGTTTGTAATTCTGAAAACAAAAAAGCCACAGTTTATATTAAGTTTATAGAATACGTGTGCATAGGAGCACTACCAATTATGTTATATAGTTAGTCTGGTTGAAAAAAGTCCATCTAGTTAAAAAAAAAGAAAAACACACACTCTATTGTTCCCAATTGTTCGCCACTACGCTTACATGAGCTGTGCCCTAGTCGGAACGATGTTGCATATTTGGTGGACTTGTCCAAGGTTTAACAGACTGTGAATCAGAGTTTATAGCTTGCTTCGTACATTGCTTCACTCTAATTTTAAGAAGAACCCATATGAAGCTCTTCTTCACAAGTTAATTGGCTCCCCCTTGCGCTTGGAACGCCAACTAGCTGCACATCTTTTCACAACTACTAAACTTACAGTAGTGAGGGCTTGGAAATCCCGTGTCCTTAGCTTTGAAGCAGTAAAGCATTTTATGAATGATATCACGATTAATGAAAAGCTGATAGCTATTTTTGCAGATTCTCACGATAAATGTCTTCGGGTCTGACGTCCATGGATTGGCCACTCTCATCTGCTTAGACTTGACCACCTTCTTTTGACCATTTAATATTTTGGCTACTGAGACCCCTTGGAACTCTTTTTTCTTTTCCCCCTCCCATCCCCTCCTTCCCTGCCCCTTGCTTTTTTCTTCCCCCTCTTTCTTCTCGTTCTGATCATCTTTCTGCTTCACTTGTAAGGCATCTTCATGTATCGGCTGCTTTTACATAACCTGGTTTCCCTTTTTCCCCTGTCTGGAGAAGCCTCATTGATATTGGTTTATTAGTATTTTGCTTGATTAGCTGTGTTCCTTACTTCAATTTCCATGAGGCAGCCTTCTGTTTATGACTTTTTACTGTTTGGAATCCCCTGAGTCTATTTCTAAGGCACTTTGTCAGGCTGTATTTGTAATGCCTCTTGAATTAATGTCCACATGTTTACCTTGTTAATTTACTATGGCCTCCATTGGCTACTCTCATCTGTTGTTATTAAGACTTTTTGAACAAGAAAAACACACGTACACATACAAAACCTCCATATACACAATTCTATACCCACAGTTGATCCAGAGAAAGGCAAAATAAAACCAATAAAGCACAATCCACTTTGCTCCAGTGGAGAAAAAAATTCCCTAGGAAGCAATTGGTTATTCCCTGGATCAACTTGTCAAACGCTTCTAAAAATCAATCCACCAAGATTCGCTTTATAGAGGGGCGGCAAGGTCTGCAGCACATCTTAATGTAGCCTAACTGTTAACAGTCTTATTTCTTTACAAAGTGATTTTGAATGTATGATAACCTGTGCGATACCGTTGGTCAGTTGACTTTTACATGGATTATTTTTTTGCCATGTGTGTTCCATTGGGATTTCCCTTCACTTCCTGTCCCATTACCAAATTAAAGGAGAAGTCCAGCCTGAGCTTTTTAGGCTGGGCTTCTCCTCTGGGTCACAGGAGTGCAATTCGTTTTGCACTCCTGTGACCCGTTTTTCAGCAGAGAGAGGTCTGAAGTCCGCTCTCCGCTGACGTCACTGCCATCAGTCGGGGTAGCGCGTCATCACGACTTCCAAGTCGGGATCCGCCAGCTTCCCTGATTGATGGCAGTCTTAGCGTATCAGCGAGCCGCTGTGACAGCCTCTCCCCACGCTCCACTGCTCAGCGCTCCAATAAGCGTAGAGAAACAGAGAGGAAAGAGGCTGACTGACAGTCAGCCTCTTTCCTCTCGGGGATCTGTGAGAACTGAGCCAGCAGCGATGTTCGGTGGCTCAGTTCTCAGTGCACAGACGGCGGGGGACAGCTGGAGCATCGGTCTGATGCTCCATCCACCGAGCTAAGTATAAATATGGGAAAAACTCGAAACCCATACTTCTCCTTTAAGGGAATCCCTTGGGGGCCCTTAGATCTCCAGAACTAGTGCCTCCATTGGAAGATTTTCCCTCTATTACTTTTCTGGGGACAGCCCAAAATATGGGATTTTCTTTTACTTTCGGTGATAATGGTAAACAGGACAAATAGAGAGGATGAATCTCCCTAAAGGGGGCACAGGCAGCCAAGGAAACCTGACAGGTGTTCTTATCCATTTATCCTCTATCCAAAACTTAAAAGAAAACGTTTTACCTTTAGTTGTACTTTAGGATGCATAAGGTGTGCTTTTAACCACTGAACCCCCGGACCATTTGGCAGCCTATAGACCAGAGGACTTTTTACAATCTGGCACTGCGTTGCTTTAACTGGTAATTGCACGGTCATGCAATGTTGTACCCAAACAAAATTTGCGTCCTTTTTTTCCCACAAATAGAGCTTTATTTTGATGGTATTTGATTGCTCCTGCGATTTTTATTTTTTGCGATATAAACGGAAAAAAAACTAAAATTTTGAAAGAAAAATTATATTTTCTACTTTTTGTTATAAGAAAATCCAATAAGCTCAATTTTAGTCATACATTTAGGCCAAAATGTATTCAGCCACATGTCTTTGGTAAAAAAAAATGTCAATAAGCGTATATTTATTGGTTTGCGCAAAAGTTATAGCGTCTACACACTAGGGTACATTTTGTTGAATTTACACAGCTTTTAGTTTATGACTGCCTATCTCATTTCTTGAGGTGCTAAAATGGCAGGGCAGTACAAAACCCCCCCAAATGACCCCATTTTGGAAAGTAGACACCCCAAGGAAATTCCTGCGAGGCATGTTGAGCCCATTGAATATTTTTTTTTTGTCCCAAGTGATTGAATAATGACAAAGAAAAAAACATATATACAAAAAGTTGTCACTAAATGATATATTGCTCACACATGCCATGGGCATATGTGGAATTACACCCCAAAATACATTCTTCTGCTTCTCCTGAGTACGGGGATACCACATGTATGGGAATTTTTGTTAGCCTAGCCGCGTACGGGACCCCGAAAATCAAGCACCGCCTTCAGAATTTCTAAGGGCGTAAATTTTTGATTTCACTCCTCACTACCTATCACTACCTATCACAGTTTTGAAGGCCGTAAAATGCCCAGATAGCACAAACCCCCCCCCCCCAAATGACCCTATTTTGGAAAGTGGACACCCCAAGCTATTTGCTGAGAGACATGTCGAGTCCATGGAATATTTTATATTTTGCCACAAGTTGCGGGAAAATTACAAACTTTTTTTTTTTGCACAAAGTTGTCACTAAATGATATATTGTTCAAACATGCCTTGGGCATATGTGGAATTACACCCCAAAATACATTCTGCTGCTTCTCCTGAGTATACCACATGTGTGGGACTTTTTTAGAGCCTAGCCGCGTACGGGGCCCCGAAAACCAAGCACCGCCTTCAGGCTTTCTAAGGGCGTAAATTTTTGATTTCACTCCTCACTACCAATCAGAGTTTTGAAGGCCAAAAAATGCCCAGATGGCATAAAAATTCTCCTTTAAGAGCTATTGGAGAAAGTGACGTTTGACGTCGTTTCCGCCCTCCCATGCCATGCAGCCAAGCAGGGGCCATCTCCCCCTCGGTCGGCAGCCAGGCATGCACGGGAGAGGACGCGATCGTCTCGGCCGCTACTGGCGGGTCCAATAAGCGGCAGAGACTCCCGCCGCCGATAAAATTGATCTCGTGCCGAATGCACCGCGGAGATGACTTTTATCCCAAAGAGAAACGCACGCTGTTCCCGAAAATACCAGGGTTATGGTAGCTAGCTGCTGCCATAACCCCGGTATTTAGCGTCAATGTACCGACGTACAGGTACGGCGATTTGCGTGAAGTGGTTAATAATTTTTTATTCACTTTACTTTTTCATTTTATTTATTGTTACATTTATACATGTAATTTTACATTACACATATTCACCCACACATATTTTTTGTATATTTTCTTTTTATTATATAGTCCATGTTTATATTTGGGCACCTTTTTATTGTGCCCTCTTTTTTCATGGCAGTCTTTTTACATTGAGGATCTGTCTCTCCCTCCCTCTCTTATTCTATTTTGTTTTGTTTTGTTTTGTTCTTATATGCCCTTCCTCTTTTTGGTGTTTGAATACCTTCATCGATACACGCACTTTAATGAGAGACATGGTGTCTAAATTTAATATGGGAGAACAAACATAGTGCGCCCCTATTTTTCCATTATTCATGCACCATTTAATAGTAACAACAACATATAAATTTCACCCCATTTATTTGTATGTTTATTGTGTATATATGTATTTATGTTAAAAAATATTATATAGGTATGTGTGTTTATATTGTTGTATGTATTTATGTATGTATAGTCTATATGTATGTAGTGACCTCACCTCTGCCTCCCTCTTCTCTTCTCGGTCAATGGCTCTCGTCTAGGTGACCTGGGAGGAGAGTGTGGCGCACCACCAGCTCGTATCCTCTTATGTGCAGAGGTGTGAGCTATAACCTTTTACCTTCGGGCCTGTGCCCCTGTCCAGAGCCAAAACTTCCCTTGAGAATGACCCTTTAACTCCCAGAAAGTCAAGTTCCACACCACTGAAAGTCCAACACTTATTTATTCTTCAGAGCAATAAATAGTCCTTTGAAAGCGACTGGTCAGACATAGAACAGAACACAGTGAAGAGGAGGTCCAGGCACAAACTTGAACTTAGGTTTTCTCCTGTTCCGTTATAGCGCGAACAGGCTTGGCGCACAGTCGCTGCCACCGACCGTGAGGGGGTCTCTGCCACAGACCAGATGAATAAGGCCTCTGCCACAGACCTGGTTGTTGGGTCTCTGCCACCGACCTGATTCACGATAGGTCCCTGCCACAGACCATGAGAACGTGGACTACCTTCTAAAGGAAATGGCCCAGATCAGAGAGAGGACATCTATCCGGACAGTTACTAGAGGCCCCGCCATCATCAGCAAATGCTGCACTGGGTCTCTGGAAGGGTCACCTCCCTGGCCTCCTCGTCCCAGATTCGGGTGTCCAACACCGGAGGACACCCTAGGGGCCCTTGATCTCTTGCGGGACCCAGTCGAAGGTACTGGGCACCAGGCCTCCAGGAAGTAACTCACCCCAGACTAAAGGTGTCTGGGGTGGAACCGCAACTCCGTCCCCGGGCCTAGGGCACCTGGAGACTCCACGCACATGCACCCAGGCTGAAGGTGCCTGGGCGCGGACCTCGTGCGGAAAATGTCTGCCCACTTTATACCCTCTCCCAGCATGCACAGTGGGTTCCCCGCCCCTTTGTACTACTGCCGCAAGAGGACACAAAGGGCACAGCCCTCCAATGGTGGTTCAACCCCAGCCCATGGCAACAGTGCCACCTATAGGCCGCAGGGAACTAGACACCATTGATATCTTCCACTGACATAAATTGGTCCAGGAACCCTAACAATTGTCACATCTGAGTTTGATACCACTCAGATGCCTCCCCTAAATATGACCACCCGCTACACATCCCCCCCCCCATGATTTGACACTGGGCCCCAGAGTCCGAAACCAACCCATGCCCCCCCTAAGCAGAGTCAGCATAAATCCGATCCAGAGACAAACTAAACAAAGGGAAGAAAAAAATGACAATTTAAAAATTTTGTTTCGTTTGTGCCTGAACCATTAGGGAAGGGAAAAAACAACAAACGAAACATACACAGATATAACAGCATACATTTTTTTCAAAATCACCTTTCCCCCCTCCCACATCACTGACTAAGATCTGCTCCATTCTCAGCAGACTTGACTGACGTTCTCCTGCAGAGGGGAAAAGAAACACATTATCTAACACAGTATGTGATTTGAAATGAACAGGCTCCCCCCAAGGGAAACCCCTTCCTTCCAAAAGTAATGTGTGGTGTGTGTGGCAATTGTTGCGCAACACCGCCACCTGGTGGTGGTGTCACGGTCAGAACACCTGTTTTCTTCCATCCAGAAATCCTTTTCTCTGTACTGTGGCCCTATCTCAACTACACCCCAAAGTCTCAGTATCCTTGCGGTGGAGAAAGAAAAAGGAGAACAACAAAACAAACTGCTCCCAATTCTTCCAGAAGTAGGCCACCCTTTGTGGGTTAAAGAGTCCCTGAGTTCCTGGCAAAGGCACTCCGGAATGTTCAGCAACAAAAAAAACACAGGAGTCTATTCTCCTACAAATAAAACCTTGGGTGCGGCAGTACCAGGGGTTTCAAATACCTGTCAAAGGTTTCCATGTGATACTCCACATCATCCCCCTCCCTCCGACAAATAAGCACCCGGTCAGCACGGATGTGCCGACCCAACATCCACTCTGCCTAGCAGTCTCTGAACCTTTTGGAGGCTGCAGGGGAACATGAGAGGTACCTGCGAGCGTGGGGCACCTTGAGATGTGTCCAGATGAAGTCATCATACCACCGCTGTCTGCAGGCCTCCACTTCATATAAAAGTTCCTTAGACAAAAATGGGTACTCCCACCCATTTTCCCGGCCAACTCCCTGATCGAAAAGTCTCTGCAAACAGGAAAGGGGTGGCATTGTAGCACGATCTCCCTCACCAGGCAGCACTATAGCATCAGGGTGCCGGGGCACCTCCATCACCTGTAGATTAGGCATAGGAGCCCACAGTGACACTCGCTTCGCCCCAGCAATGGGCGCAGGTGACTCCGAGGGTAGAGAGGCATGCAGGGGACCAGATCCCTCCTCAGGCGCCGGGGCCTCCACCCAGGGTGTACTATCCCCAGTGGACATGGGTGGGTCCCTTTTCACACGGGACGAGGACAGGGGTATCTTGTCCCAGCCTTTCTGAGCAAAAAGTTTGTCAATTGCAACGTCATCTCCAACATCGGAGATTGACTCCAGGTCGGAGGTGTCATACTCCTCCGCGGGATAGTAACTCCGTGTTGACGTGGAGTCACCCCCTTGGACAGGTTCCAGGGCCTCTGGATACCCGATACCTCCAACCACACACCAGGTCCCGTCCCTCTGCTCACCTCGGCCTTTACTTGAACTGGGATGTCTTCCTTCCGGATCCATCCAGGCCAGGCAAGCGCTGGGGTGTAACTCTCCCACAGCCGCAGGAAGCCTTGACCAACCCGACTCTCCTCATTGGCAGTGGAAGCAGGGATTCCGTGGTGACCGAAACAGCATCTTCGGATTTCTTAATCGCAGTCTCACTCTCAACTGTGGCTTCCTCCAGAGCCCGGTCAGTGCGTGTAGGGATGGCTGTACAAGCTTTGACTTCTCCTTCAAGAGTGGTGGCGCCTGTAATACAGTTGAGGTGGAAGGCCCCAGGCCTTTCCGTGGGTTTCTCCACCTCATAAATTCTTCTTTCCAGGCCTCGCATCGCCCGAATGGCTTCAGATGGACCACCAGTCCCGAACATCCGGGACAAATCACACCGAGGGCCTCAACGTCCTTACATACATACAGGGCGAATCGCCCCCGGGGCTTGAGCCTAATCCCTGTATCCGTCAGCGGAGTAGCAAACAAAGTCATCCTCGTGGCTGTAGAAGTAGGAACCCACGAGGCAGTAGTGAACGCGCTGACCGCTTGCTGCTCCATCGCGCACTGACTATCTCGAGCCAAAGTCCCCACGTGCATCACTTCTCATGGCCAGACTCCTCCCAGATTCCACACCTGTTCGCGGGCTTCCATTGTGTCACACCCACGAACTGTGCAGACAGGGTGTGTGCCTCGTGGCGCATTGGCCAATATGGCCGACCTCCTCGAAACTCCTCTGGGCAGCAAAGTTCAAACTGTGAAGGTCTCGGTTCCATTAACACAGACACAGATCCCGGACACAGAGCCCCCACGTGTAGCGACCTCACCTCTGCCTCCCTCTTCTCTTCTCAATCAATGGCTCTCGTCTAGGGGACCTGGGAGGAGAGTGTGGCACACCACCAGCTCGTATCCTCTTATGTGCAGAGGTGTGAGCTATAACCTTTTACCTTCGGGCCTGTGCCCCTGCCCAGAGCCAAAACTTCCCTTGAGAATGACCCTTTAACTCCCAGAAAGTCAAGTTCCACACCACTGAAAGTCCAACACTTATTTATTCTTCAGAGCAATAAATAGTCCTTTGAAAGCGACTGGTCAGACATAGAACAGAACACAGTGAAGAGGAGGTCCAGGCACAAACTTGAACTTAGGTTTTCTCCTGTTCCGTTATAGCACGAACTAGGGATGAGCTTCGCGTTCGCGTCGAACACACGTTCGACTCGAACATTGGCCGTTCGATCGTTCGACGAAGAACAAACTTTATGGTCCATTCACGTTAAATTCGTGTTGCGCGACACGGCCCATAATTCACTGCGGCATCGCAATGCATTGCTGGCTGATGATTGGCCAAGCATGCACTATGACCCGCATGCTTGGCCATTCACAGCGCAGAAAAAACGGAGAGCCGTAATTGGCCAAAGCCAGGGTGGCTTTGGCCAATTATGGCTCAGGGGGTTTAGTACACGCCCCACACTATATAAGGCTGCCTGGAGGTCTGCCTTGTGTATTGTGGGTGTAAGTGTAGCGCTAATTTTTTTGGTCTATGTACACTGTTAGACTATACATAGGAGTGATTAAGAACGTGGTAAAGTGTGCACTAGATCAAAACCAGTGCAAAACCCAAGGTATATAAAAAATGAATGAATTATATAATTATACATAAACCAAAATCATTACAGTGATAATGTGATACATATTAATTGTGACAACTAAAGTATTTAAAAGTGAGTCCAAAAGGAACGTTCATCAACTTGAAAGTGAAGTGAAGATCAATCCAAAAAGATAAAGAGTGTTCATTTAGGATAAACTTGTATTTCAAATAAGGAATGCTGTGAGAACCGCCACCAAGAGTGAGTTGAAGGAGGCTTACCGGAAATCTCAGACTAGGAAAGGCATACGCCAACCGAGTCGAGAAAAGCTTTGGGGGTTAACAAACCCAATGTAGATAATCTGGAGTCTGAGGGACTTTGTTATTCCACTTCAGTCAAACAGGACATCTAGTATGTTGATCTCATGTTCGTAGATGTATACAAAGGCTTGATATCCATATTGGTACGTTTGAAAGTGAAAAACAAACTCACATAGCGTGATACCGTATGGAATGTTTTAATATAAAAGAGGAGTAACAATAAAACACTCACATTTGAGATGGCATAAAAAGGCATAGATTCAGGAACGAGAGCGATACGTGTAGACAGATCCACCCGACTAGTTTCGACTAATCAGTCATCATCATCATCATCGGCTGTTCGATCGTTCGACGAAGATCAAACGATTTGGGCCGTTCTCGCCAAATTCGAGTGACGCGAATGGACCACAATACACTGCGCCATCGCACTTCAATCCCGCAGCTGTGATTGGCCAAGCATGCACTGTGACCCCGCATGCTTGGCCAATCACAGCGCCGGCAGCGAGGAGAGCCATAATTGGCCACAGGCAGGATGCCTGTGGCCAATTATAGGTCAGGGGGGTTTAGTACACGCCCCACACTATAAAAGGTGGCCTTGTGTAGTGTGTTGGCGTGCAGGGAAAGAGATACATAGGCAGGGACAGTGTGTTCTATGTTCTGTTTTATTTTCTCAGGCATCTGCAGGAGTTAGTGGCACAGTATACACCTGTATATCCGTCATTGCTGTTCTCAAATACAGGCATCTGCAGGAGTTAGTGGCACAGTATACACCTGTATATACCCGTCATTGGTGTTCTATAATACAGGCATTTGCAGGAGTTAGTGGCACAGTATACACCTGTATATCCGTCATTGCTGTTCTCAAATACAGCATCTGCAGGAGTTAGTGGCACAGTATACACCTGTATATCCGTCATTGCTGTTCTCAAATACAGGCATCTGCAGGAGTTAGTGGCACAGTATACACCTGTATATCCGTCATTGCTGTTCTCAAATACAGGCATCTGCAGGAGTTAGTGGCACAGTATACACCTGTTTATCCGTCATTGCTGTTCTCAAATACAGGCATCTGCAGGAGTTAGTGGCACAGTATACACCTGTATATCCGTCATTGCTGGACTCAAACATCGGCTGTTCGATCGTTCGACGAAGATCTAACTATTTGGGCCGTTCGCGCCAAATTCGAGTCACGCGAATGGCCCACAATACACTGCGCCATCGCAGTGCAATCCCGGCGCTGTGATTTGCCAAGCATGCACTGTGACCCCGCATGCTTGGCCAATCACAGCGCCGGCAGCTAGGAGAGCCATAATTGGCCACAGGCAGGTTGCCTGTGGCCAATTATAGCTCAGGGGGTTTAGCACACGCCCCACACTATAAAAGGCCGCCAGCGCGAGAGTGTCAGTGTCATATTCTTTGCTAAACCTTGTGTGCAGGGAGAGAGAAGGATAGGCAGGGAGAGTGTCAGTGTCATATTCTTTGCTAAACCTTGTGTGCAGGGAGAGAGAAGGATAGGCAGGGAGAGTGTCAGTGTCATATTCTTTGATAAACCTTGTGTGCAGGAAGAGAGAAGGATAGGCAGGGGACAGTGTCAGTGTCATTGTTGCTAAGCCTCCTGCACAGTATACACCTGAAGCTAGCCCGTATTGCTGTGTTTTCCTGGTGTGTTACACTAACAGGCATTTGCAGCACTTACAGCGGGCAGAGTGTGCTTCCTGCTAAATATACACCTGAAGCTAGCCCGTATTGCTGTGTTTTCCTGGTGTGTTACACTAACAGGCATTTGCAGCACTTATAGCGGGCGGAGTGTGCTTCCTGCTAAATATACACCTGAAGCTAGCCCGTATTGCTGTGTTTTCCTGGTGTGTTACACTAACAGGCATTTGCAGCACTTACAGCGGGCGGAGTGTGCCTCCTGCACATTATACACCTGAAGCTAGCCCGTATTGCTGTGTTTTCCTGGTGTGTTACACTAACAGGCATTTGCAGCACTTACAGCGGGCGGAGTGTGCTTCCTGCTAAATATACACCTGAAGCTAGCCCGTATTGCTGTGTTTTCCTGGTGTGTTACACTAATAGGCATTTGCAGCACTTACAGCGGGCGGAGTGTGCTTCCTGCTAAATATACACCTGAAGCTAACCCGTATTGCTGTGTTTTCCTGGTGTGTTACACTAACAGGCATTTGCAGCACTTACAGCGGGCGGAGTGTGCCTCCTGCACATTATACACCTGAAGCTAGCCCGTATTGCTGTGTTTTCCTGGTGTGTTACACTAACAGGCATTTGCAGCACTTACAGCGGGCGGAGTGTGCTTCCTGCTAAATATACACCTGAAGCTAGCCCATATTGCTGTGTTTTCCTGGTGTGTTACACTAACAGGCATTTGCAGCACTTACAGCGGGCAAAGTGTGCTTCCTGCTAAATATACACCTGAAGCTAGCCCGTATTGCTGTGTTTTCCTGGTGCGTTACACTAACAGGCATTTGCAGCACTTATAGCGGGCGGAGTGTGCTTCCTGCTAAATATACACCTGAAGCTAGCCCGTATTGCTGTGTTTTCCTGGTGTGTTACACTAACAGGCATTTGCAGCACTTACAGCGGGCGGAGTGTGCTTCCTGCTAAATATACACCTGAAGCTAGCCCGTATTGCTGTGTTTTCCTGGTGTGTTACAATAACAGGCATTTGCAGCACTTACAGCGGCGGAGTGTGCTTCCTGCTAAATATACACCTGAAGCTAGCCCGTATTGCTGTGTTTTCCTGGTGTGTTACACTAACAGGCATTTGCAGCACTTACAGCGGGCGGAGTGTGCTTCCTGCTGAATATACACCTGAAGCTAGCCCGTATTGCTGTGTTTTCCTGGTGTGTTACACTAACAGGCATTTGCAGCACTTACATTGGGCGGAGTGTGCCTCCTGCACATTATACACCTGAAGCTAGCCCGTATTGCTGTGTTTTCCTGGTGTGCTACACTAACAGGCATTTGCAGGACTTACAGCAGGCAGAGTGTGCTTCCTGCTAAATATATACCTGAAACTAGCCCGTATTGCTGTGTTTTCCTGGTGTGTTACACTAACAGGCATTTGCAGCACTTACAGCGGGCGGAGTGTGCCTCCTGCACATTATACACCTGAAGCTAGTCCTTATTGCTGGAGCTTTTTTTCTTTTGTGTTACACTAACAGGCATTTGCAGCACTTACAGCGGGCGGAGAGTGCTTCCTGCAAAATAAACACCTGAAGCTAGCCCTTATTGCTGTTTTTTTCCTGCTGTGTAACACAGGCAGTCATCTGCAGCACTTACAGCGGGCGTAGTGTGCTTCCTGCAAAATCTACACCTGAAGCTACCCCTTATTGCTGGTTTTCCCATCTCCCTGCAGGCCATTAGAATGTCTGGAAGGCAAACAAGGAGAGGCAGACAGTCAGGAGCCAATAAAAGAGGGCAAGCAGGCTCTGTGTCTAGAGACAACAGTGCTGGTCGTGGACGCGGCGCATCATCATCAGCACGTGGCCATGGGACACGCTTGTCCTTATTTTCGGCAGCTGGACACGTTGAGCCGCATCATGCCGAAGACTTGGTAGAGTGGATGACCAAGCCCTCCTCATTCTCCTCATCCTCTCTCACCCAGGCTCAGGGTACTGGCAAAGCAGCTGCCAAAGCGTCCTCTTCCCTGGTATCAATGTCATCATCAGTCACTCCTTCCCTAGACCCACCATGTCCTCCTGAGGAGTCCCCCGAACTGTTTGAGCACAGTGTTGGGTACATGCTCCAGGAGGATGCCCAGCGTTTCGAAGGGTCTGAAGATGATACCCAGCTAGAGGAAGGCAGTAGCGTGAGAGCAGAGAGAGGGGATGCTCAAGAAGGACACCAATCTGGCAGTCATGTTCCAGCAGCTGCAGCATACTGCCAGATTGGCTCCAGTGATGAGGAGGGAGGGGATGATGAGGTCACTGACTCCACGTGGGTGCCTAATAGGAGAGAGGAGGAGGAGGAGGATGCACATCTCCAACGAGGCAGGATTCCCTCGGGGGGCCAGCGTAAGGGCAGCACATCGACTGAATCACATCGCAGAGCTCCGCCTGTGCAGGGCGCTGCCTCTGCCCGTTATTCAAAAAGTTCTTTGGTGTGGGCCTTTTTTGAGTCAAGTGCATCAGATCGCACAGCTGCTGTTTGCAACATATGTCTCAAGCGTATATCGCGTGGCCAAAACATCAGCCGCTTGGGCACCACATGCTTGAACAGACATTTGTTGACCTGCCATGCAGCTTGTTGGCAAGCCTACCTTAAAGACCCACACCAAAGAACAAAGCGGACCTCTCCTTGCACCGCATCAGCTATGGATCTCCAACCCCACTATACCTTCAGTCCCCTCTGAAACCTGCACTGAGAGGAATGAAGGTGTAGAATTAGGTGTGTCACAGCCAAGTACTTGCGGGCACTCTGCTAGCAGTACACCAACGTCCGATTCTAGCAGGCAAATTTCCCTGCCACAGCTGCTGCACCGTCGAAAGAAGTTCACTCCCAGCCATCCACATGCCCAGCGGTTGAATGCTAGCTTGGCTAAATTGCTAGCGCTTCAACTGCTGCCTTTTCAGTTGGTAGACTCGGCCCCCTTCCGTGAGTTTGTGCAATGTGCGGTTCCTCAGTGGCAGATTCCCAAACTCCACTTTTTCTCACGGAAGGCGATTCCGGCTCTGTACCAGCATGTGGAAGGCAATGTCTTGGCCTCGCTGGACAGGGCGGTCAGCAGTAAGGTGCATATTACAGCTGAATCATGGTTAAGCAGGCATGGACAGGGACGTTACCTTTCTTTCACGGCCCATTGGGTCACTCTTTTGGCAGCTGGGAAGGATGCAGGACAAGGTGCAGTAGTGTTGGAGGTTGTTCCGCCGCCACGCCTCCAAAATGCTACTACTGGTTGTGACACACCTCTCTCCTCCACCCCCTCCTCTTCTTCTTCCTCCATGGCCTCTTCCTGTGCTTTGTCCTCGGAACCAGCGGTGCTCCGTAGGCGTTCAAGGGGCTACGCAAGTACGCAGGCAAAAATATGCCATGCCGTGCTTGCGCTGGTGTGTTTGGGGGACAGGAGCCACACTGGGGCAGAGGTTCTGTCTGCTCTGCAGAAGCAGGCCGAGAGGTGGTTGAGGCCATGCCAGCTTAAGCCAGGAATGGTGGTTTGCGACAATGGCACCAACCTCCTCTCCGCCCTCCGACAGGGACAACTGACCCATGTGCCCTGTGTGGCTCACGTCCTTAACCTGGTGGTGCAGCGGTTCTTGGGCAGGTACCTGGGCTTACAGGATGTCCTGAGGCAGGCCAGGAAAGTCTGTGCGCATTTCCGCAGATCATGTAATGCCAGTGCTCGGCTGGCTGAGCTGCAAAAGGAGTTGAACCTGCCCAAGAACCGCCTTATATGTGACATGCCCACCAGGTGGAACTCAACGTTAGCCATGCTGCAGCGGCTGCACATGCAGCAGAGGGCCATCAATGAGTACCTGTGAGACTACGGCACCAGGACAGGGTCAGGGGAGCTCAGGTTTTTTTCACCACGCCAGTGGGGCATAATCAGGGATGCATGCACTGTTCTGGGACCATTTGAGGAGGCCACGAGGATGGTGAGCAGTGACAGTGCATGCATCAGTGACACTGTACCTCTTGTCCACCTGTTGGAGCATACGCTGCGTGGGATAATGGACAGGGCACTTGAGGCAGAACAGAGGCAGGAAGAGGAGGACTTCCTTGCCTCTCTGTCATGGATATGCATTAATGTCTGTCTGCCATCTTACCTTCCTCCTCATGTGTTCATCTAGAGACCAGACCTCCTTCACCTGGCTTCCTTTATAATCTCCTCCCAGCCTGACTCCACCCCAGGCCCTATCACTGAACACTATATTAACCTGTGCACTGCAAGCCTGCTTTGCTGATCAACGTGTTTGTTAGGCATTGTGTGTTTGGGTTCCTGCCTGCCGTGTGCTACGTCTGTCTCTCTGTTACGTTATTGGCTTGTCCCCGACCATCCCTGTCTGCTCGTGACCCTTGACCTTCGGCTCGTTCTTCGTTATCCTTGTCTGCTTGTGGCCCCTGACCTTCGGCTTGTTATTCGGTTCTCTCTATCGTGTGCCGCTGCTTCCCCTTATCCTACGGGGCGTGAGCTAGGAAACTCCAGGGGCCGCGACCTGGTCCCAGCCTGCAGCGTAACATCCTCACCACTAGAGGCCCTGGAGAAGACCAGCTGGGTCTTAGACTCCGCGCCCTGGGGAATCTTGGCTCTCGCTTCCGTTGGGATCCCGGTTGTGCTCCTCTGGTCCCGCTTTCCACAACCACCCAGTTTCCTACCCACAGAAGCCAGCCATAGGGTTCACTACCTCGCGGTGCACTCCTGTCCCCCTACGGTGTGCATCTGTCACCTGGCCACAGGTGACCCTGACAGTTTGATCAGCCATGAACCCGGCTGACATCCCGCTTCCCGCGGATGATCCATTGCAGGGCATAGTTCGCAGACTTGAGACCCAGGAATCAAATCAGACCCAGGTGATGCGATTCCTCCAGGATCTGGCTTCTCGATTCGAGCAGCTTCAGGTCTCCTTGGGAACCCCGAATCCGCAACCCCAAGTACAACCAGCGGCTGTACCTATCGCACCAGTCGCAGCCTCACACTCACTAAGATTGCCAGCTCCGTTCCGTTTCTCTGGGGACTCCAAGGCCTGCAGGGGGTTTCTCAGCCAATGCACTATTCATTTTGAGCTTCAGCCTCAAAGCTTCCTATCTGACCGGGCTAAGGTAGCCTATATCATTTCCCTCCTCTCCGGTGAAGCTTTGGCCTGGGCTGCCCCCCTGTGGGAGAGGAACGATCCGGTGGTTTCCAGTCTGTCCGAATTCTTGAAGCTCTTTCGTAATATCTTCGAAGAGCCGGCTCGGGCTTCTTCAGCGGCTAGTGCTGTCTTACGTCTTCGCCAAGAATCTAGTTCAGTGGGGCAATATGCTCTTCAGTTCCGTATCCACACAGCTGAATTGAGCTGGAATAATGAGGCCCTGGTCGCTACCTTTTTACATGGCCTCTCTGACCGAGTGAAAGACGAATTAGCGGGAAGAGCCATTCCCGTCGGTCTGGACGATGTAATTTCATTATGCAACCAGATCGACATTCGTTTTCAAGAGAGGTCCTTAGAAAAAAGACGCCAGCACTCTCTGGGTCCTAGCCAGTCTGAGCTCCCCTCCCTTCATTCCGTGGAGCATCCTCTACCTGCTGAAGAACCTATGCAGCTGGGCCGGACCAGACTAACCCCCGAAGAACGTGCTAGGCGCAGAACTCTGGGCTTGTGCCTCTATTGTGGGGGCAAGGGTCATTTTCGTGACTCCTGCTCGCTTCGTCCGGGAAACGCTCGGGTCTAATACATTTGGAAGGTGGAGTATTGGACCCAGAAACATCACCTTCTCGCCTGCTCTTGCCGGTGTCCCTTCATGTAGGCACTTCTCCTCAGTCAACCCTTGCATACCTGGATTCCGGGGCTGCCGGCAATTTCATGGATTGGAGAACTGCTTCTTCTATGAAGCTTACCCTTTCACCTCTCACTACCCCATTGGTAGTCTCGGCAATTGATGGCACTGTTCTCCCAGGGGGCCCTATTCGCTTCCAGACGCTACCCATTAGGATGTCGGTAGGGATTCTCCACCAGGAGTGGATATCCTTTCTTATTCTACCCAAGGCCTCTACCCCAGTTGTATTGGGCCTCCCTTGGCTACAGCTCCACTCTCCACATGTGGACTGGGTCTCTGGGCAGATCCTGGCCTGGGGTTCCTCATGTTTCTCGTCGTGTCTTCTCAAGGTGACCCCCAAGGAGAGTCTTCCGGTTGCTGCCACTTCTGTTTCTTCTGATCTTCCCGCCGCATACAGCGATTACCGGGATGTGTTCTGTAAAAAATCAGCTGAGGTGCTTCCTCCCCACAGGTCTTTTGACTGTGCTATTGATCTTGTCCCCGGAGCAACTCTACCCAGGGGTCGTACCTACCCTCTGTCCATCCCAGAGACCCAGGCCATGTCGGAGTATGTAGCAGAGAATCTGGAGAGAGGGTTCATCCGGAAATCCTCATCGCCTGCAGGGGCAGGGTTCTTTTTTGTTGCCAAAAAGGATGGTACCTTAAGACCCTGCATCGATTATCGGGGTTTAAATGCGGTTACTATTAAAAATCGATACCCCTTACCCTTAATATCTGAGCTATTCGATAGGTTGAAGGGTGCCTCCATTTTCACCAAGTTGGATCTCAGAGGCGCGTACAATCTCATTCGAATACGGGAGGGTGACGAATGGAAGACTGCATTTAACACTAGAGACGGGCATTACGAATATCTGGTGATGCCTTTTGGTCTGTGTAATGCTCCAGCCGTGTTTCAAAACTTTGTCAATGAAATCTTCAGAGATCTGCTGTACCAGTTTGTTGTCATCTATCTGGATGACATTCTGATCTTTTCTGAAAATCTGCTCGTCCACAGAAACCATGTCCGCACTGTACTTCAACGTCTTAGAGAGAACAATCTCTATGCCAAGCTGGAGAAATGTTCCTTTGAATGTTCTGAGGTCCTGTTTTTGGGGTGCTTTGTCTCATGTTCGGGGCTTCGTATGGACCCTGGGAAGGTCTTGGCTATCACCAACTGGCCTCTTCCTGCTAGCCTCAAGGCCACACAGCGCTTTCTTGGCTTCACTAATTATTATAGGCAGTTCATAAGGAATTACTCTTCCATTGCCGCGCCTATTATCGCTTTGACCAAGAAGGGTGTGAATGCCAGAGACTGGCCTCCCGAAGCTGTCTCTGCATTTCACAACCTGAAACAGGCCTTTGTTTCTGGCCCCCTCTTGAGGAGACCAAATCCTGGGAATGCATTTTTTATTGAAGTGGACGCTTCCTCAATGGGGGTGGGAGCTGTGCTTCTTCAAATCTTTGAGAAGAGACGCCAACCATGTGCGTTCTTCTCCAAAAAATTTTCTCAGGCAGAGAGGAATTATGCCATCGGTGATCGGGAACTTCTCGCTATTAAATTGGCGTTAGAGGAGTGGCGTCATCTCTTGGAGGGTTCCCCTCACTCCATAACGATCTTTACCGATCACAAGAATTTACAGTATCTACAGAATGCTAAACGTCTGAATCCTAGACAGGCCAGGTGGAGTCTCTTCTTTGCCCGTTTTAATTTCACGATTACCTACAAACCTGGTTCCTGCAACGGTCGGGCTGATGCGCTCTCTAGGTCATTTGACACTTTGGACGAGGAGTCCGCCCCTGAACCTGAGCCGATCATTCCCACCTCATGCATTGTTGCCCACTCTACCACCCTGAAGTCTAAAATTCCGCCTGGTAAGACCTTTGTCCCCACTGAGCTAAGAGCTAAGATCCTTCGTTGGGGACATGATTCCAAGGTGGCAGGGCATTCTGGATTCCTCCGATCCTTCCTACTCATCAGTCGTCACTACTGGTGGCCTAATCTCCGCTCAGACGTCAAAGACTACGTTAAAGCTTGTCATGTCTGTGCTCAGTCCAAATCCTCCACACAAGCTCCTGCTGGTCTCCTCATGCCCTTGCCTATTCCTAAGGAACCCTGGGCCCATATTGCCATGGATTTTATCACCGATCTCCCACTGTCTGAGAATAATACAGTCATTTGGGTGGTAATCGATCGATTCTCCAAGATGGCTCATTTTGTTCCTCTTCCTGGTCTTCCTTCTGCCCCTGCCTTGGTTCCCATTTTCATTCGAGAAATTCTCCGCCTACATGGGGTCCCTTCTCATATTGTTTCCGACAGGGGAGTCCAATTCACGTCTCGTTTTTGGAGAGCCTTTTGCAAATCCCTCAATATTGTCTTGGATTTTTCTTCTTCTTACCATCCCCAATCCAATGGACAGACTGAGAGGGTTAATCAGGAGTTAGAGGTCTTTCTTCGCACCTTTGTGTCTTCTCACCATGACGATTGGTCCTCTCTACTCCCGTGGGCAGAATTCTCCCATAACAATCATGTGAATACCAGTTCGCAGAAGACACCCTTTTTCACAGTTTATGGAAAACACCCTCAACTTCCTCTTCCTATGATCTGTTCTCCAGACATTCCAGCTTTGGCTTCGGTTCAGGAGTCTCTCAATTCCGTTTGGGGTCACGTTCATGATTCCCTCCGGGCAGCTGCTGAAAAATTCAAAGGCTTTGCAGACCGCCGCAGGCGTAAACCGCCTTCTCTTCAGCCAGGGGACAAAGTCTGGCTCTCTACCAGGAACATCAAGCTCCGAGTTCCTTCTCTGAAGTTTGCTCCACGATTCATCGGTCCATACACGGTAACTGCTAAACTGAATCCGGTTTGTTTCAAACTCCAGATTCCTAAGAGCCTTAAAATCACTAACTCCTTTCATGTTGCTCTTCTAAAGCCTTTAGTCCTCAATAAATTCTCTCGTCCTCTTCCTACC
The DNA here is from genome assembly GCA_029206835.1 of Rana muscosa. Taxonomy (NCBI): domain Eukaryota; kingdom Metazoa; phylum Chordata; class Amphibia; order Anura; family Ranidae; genus Rana; species Rana muscosa. The sequence goes on along the minus strand of CM055124.1, from coordinate 55,660,676 downwards.
GTGGCGCCTGTCTCGGAGGATAATCAGGAGTACGAGATCAGTCAAATTCTGGACTCCCGACTCTGTAAAGGCGTTCTTCAGTACCTCGTTCATTGGAAAGGGTTTGGTCCTGAGGAGAGGTCTTGGATCACTGCATCTGAGGTCTTTGCACCTCGTCTGTTAAAGGAGTTTCATCTGAAGTTTCCCTCTAAACCTGGGCCCAGGCGGGGAAGGGGGAGGCCTCGTAAGAGGGAGGGTACTGTCATGGATATGCATTAATGTCTGTCTGCCATCTTACCTTCCTCCTCATGTGTTCATCTAGAGACCAGACCTCCTTCACCTGGCTTCCTTTATAATCTCCTCCCAGCCTGACTCCACCCCAGGCCCTATCACTGAACACTATATTAACCTGTGCACTGCAAGCCTGCTTTGCTGATCAACGTGTTTGTTAGGCATTGTGTGTTTGGGTTCCTGCCTGCCGTGTGCTACGTCTGTCTCTCTGTTACGTTATTGGCTTGTCCCCGACCATCCCTGTCTGCTCGTGACCCTTGACCTTCGGCTCGTTCTTCGTTATCCTTGTCTGCTTGTGGCCCCTGACCTTCGGCTTGTTATTCGGTTCTCTCTATCGTGTGCCGCTGCTTCCCCTTATCCTACGGGGCATGAGCTAGGAAACTCCAGGGGCCGCGACCTGGTCCCAGCCTGCAGCGTAACATCCTCACCACTAGAGGCCCTGGAGAAGACCAGCTGGGTCTTAGACTCCGCGCCCTGGGGAATCTTGGCTCTCGCTTCCGTTGGGATCCCGGTTGTGCTCCTCTGGTCCCGCTTTCCACAACCACCCAGTTTCCTACCCACAGAAGCCAGCCATAGGGTTCACTACCTCGCGGTGCACTCCTGTCCCCCTACGGTGTGCATCTGTCACCTGGCCACAGGTGACCCTGACACTCTCAAGGCCCCCTTTACACAGACAGTGTTCCTTGTGTCCCACCCATCACACAGGAAGAGGACGAGGAGGAGGAGTAGGAGGAGGAGGATTGTGTCAGCATGGAGGTGGAGCATGGCACTCAGCATCAACAGCAGCAGTCTTTTAGGGATGATTTACAGTCCCAACAAACCCATGGACTTGTACGTGGCTGGAAGGAGGTGGCTGCGGATCATGTCGTCCTTAGTGACCCAGAGGACTCTGGACCGAATGCCTCAGCTAACCTACGCTGCATGGCCTCCCTGATCCTGCAAAGTCTGCGGAAGGATCCTCATATTCTTCGGATCAAGGAGAGGGACCATTACTGGCTGACCACTCTCCTTGATTCACGGTATAAGGGTAAGGTTGCGGACCTTATCTTGCCATCCCAGAGGGAGCAGAGGATGAGACAACTACGGGAGGCCTTGCATAAAGGTCTGTGCAACGCGTTCCCGGAGACTGGGAGGTTACAAACTCCTGGTCCTGGACAACGAGTTGCTGAGGCTTCGGTCAGTAGCAGAAGGAGCGGTGAAGAAGGTGGCCGTCTGACCGATGCATTCAGACAATTTTTTAGTCCGCAGCCCCAAGGTATGATCGGTTCCAGCAACCATCGCCAGCGTCTGATATACATGGTGCAGGAATACCTAGGGGCAAGGTCAGACTTGGACACCTTTCCCACCGAAAATCCTCTGGCTTACTGGGTCTTGAGGATGGATCACTGGCCAGAGCTTGCACAGTATGCAATTGAGCTACTGGCCTGTCCTGCATCCAGCGTTCTTTCGGAACGCACATTTAGTGCTGCTGGAGGCTTTGTCACGGATCACAGGGTGCGCCTGTCCACCGACTCGGTTGATCGACTGACCTTCATAAAGATGAACCAGTCTTGGATCACCACCAGCTACCAAGCACCTGAAGCTGATATAACAGAATAATTTATTTTCAAATGTCACATCCCTTCAAGACTGATGCTGATGCTGAGTGACTGTCCTGTTATGTTGACTGACTATCCTCCTCCTCCTCAATGATCCGATTCTTGATGATAGCTTGGAAGAACATTTTTGTTTCTGGGTGCCGCCACCAGTGGCTAAGGCCCAATTTTTCAGCCCCTGTTTAACATTTCAGCAGAGTATATACGGCAGGCCCCTACTTTCAAACATCCAACTTACAAACGAATCCTACTTGCAAACGGAAGGAGACAACAGGAAGTGAGAGGAAATCTACCCCTAGGAAGGCAAATTCTCTCCTGTAATGCCGCGTACACACGATCATTATTCACGGCGGTTAAAAAACCGCCGTGAATAATGTCATTAAAAATGAGGGAACGGCTTGTTCTCTTGTCGAGAAAAACGACCGTCTGTGGGATCCGCGGCAGTGTTTCTCTATGGGAAAGCTGCCGCGGAAAAAATGTCGTACAAAAACGACGAGAAAAATTAGAACATGTTCTAATTTTTCTCGTCGTTTTTAATGCCGTTTTTCTCATCGAGAAAAACGACATAAAGCCCACAGACGATCGTTTTTCTCGTCGAAAGGAAAAAATTTAGTTTTTCTCGACGAGAAAAACGGCCGTGTGTACGCGGCATAAGAGTTAATATGTGAAAAAGGTGTCTCCTCTCTACTGATGCTTTATCACCAATCCTTGTTTCAAAAAAAAACCCACTTTCCAAAAACATTTGTCATTGGAATGGAAAGTGAGGTGAAATGTTCTGAACAGGTGCACAGACAGCAAAACAAATGTTACAGGGGTGATAACCCTTCCCTATGTTCTCCAAAAAGCTTAAAAATAGATTTTTTGGCTGGAGCTACACTTAAAAAATGTACCTGTTCCAAATTACAAACAGATTGTACTTAAGAACAAACCTACAGTCCGTGTCTTTTTTGCACCGCCTGTATACTGCTGTTCAGAGTATATAGGGCCTTTTTTTATTTTGGGTGTGGGGTTCCCGTTAATATCCATACAAGACCCAAAGGGGCTGGTAATGGACTGGGGTAGGGGTGGGTGATGGGGTAGCCATGCCATTTTTATCAATGATTTTCATCCATATTGCCAGGACAAGACATGACATTAAAGCCGCAAGCAGTTTTAAATGGCTTTTTTTTCCTTTAGAAATGTCATTTTGTGCAGGGACAGTTCTAAACAAGGGAAACACGTGCCACTTCACCGGCATACTTTAGACACCCCCCAGGTACGATATTTAAAGGAATATTTCACTTTTTTTTTTTCACTTTTATGCATCAGTAAAATGACTGCTCCCAAAAAAACTACCGTTTTAAAAGATTATTTTTACATTGATACATGCCCCCCTCGGGCAGGACCCCGGTCCCCAAACCCTTTTTAGGACAATAACATGCATATTAGGCGTTATAATTAGCACTTTAGATTTCGAACGTTCGCGCCCATTGTATTTAATAGGGTTCTAAAGTTTGTGCGAACGTTCGGTCCGTTCGAAGGTTCTGGTGCAAACCGAATGGGGGGGTGTTCGGCTCATCCCTAGCACGAACAGGCTTGGCGCACAGTCGCTGCCACCGACCGTGAGGGGGTCTCTGCCACAGACCAGATGAATAAGGCCTCTGCCACAGACCTGGTTGTTGGGTCTCTGCCACCGGCCTGATTCACGATGGGTCCCTGCCACAGACCATGAGAACTTGGACTACCTTCTAAAGGAAATGGCCCCGATCAGAGAGAGGACATCCATCCGGACAGTTACCAGAGGCCCCGCCGTCACCAGCAAATGCTGCACTGGGTCTCCGGAAGGGTCACCTCCCTGGCCTCCTCATCCCAGATTCGGGTGTCCAACACCGGAGGACACCCTAGGAGCCCTTGATCTCTTGCGGGACCCAGTGGAAGGTACTGGGCTCCAGGAAGTACCTCACCCCAGACTAAAGGTGTCTGGGGTGGAACCGCAACTAGTCCCCGGGCCTAGGGCACCCGGAGACTCCACGCACATGCACCCAGGCTGAAGGTGCCTGGGCGCGGACCTCGTGCGGAAAATGTCTGCCCACTTTATACCCTCTCCCAGCATGCACAGCGGGTTCCCCGCCCGGCTGTACTACTGACGCGAGAGGACACAAAGGGCACAGCCCTCCAATGGTGGTTCAACCCCAGCCCATGGCAACAGTGCCACCTATAGGCCGCAGGGAACTAGAGACCATTGATATCTTCCACTGACATAAATTGGTCCAGGAACCCTAACAATTGTCGCATCTGACCCTTATACCACTCAGATGCCTCCCCTAAATATGACCACCCGCTACATGTATATACACACAATAATTATTTTGTATACTTTTTATACACAGTTGTTATTTTGGAGGATAAAAGTTTTTTTTTTAACATACCGTACAGTATATACTCGAGTATAAGCCGAGTTTTTCAGCACATTTTTTTTGCTAAAAATGCCCCCCTCGGCTTATACTCCAGTCTGTGTCTATCTTCAACTTTGTGCGCCTGATCCACTCTTCCTCTACAAGTGTGCAAAGTTTGTTGTCCGGGGGACCTACGGCCGGGGAGCACCGATTTTTCAAAGCCGGGCACCCATGACTCCCATGTTAAACGGTAATTTCTCCGGTGATTATGGGGACCCGGTACCAGCTGGCCCTAGGTCCCAAACTTGGCACACATGTAGCCCCACTCTTCATCTACAAGTGTGCAATGTTTGTTATCCAGGGGACCTACGGCCGGGGAGCACCGATTTTTTAAAGCCGGGCACCCTTTCCATAGACTCCCATGTTAAACGTCAGTCTAGTCACACAGCGCCGGAGATTAGGTAGGGAGATTGGGCACAGTGAGGCATTGACACAGTGAGGCATGGGCACAGTGACAGTGAGGCATGAACACAGTGAGGCATGGGCACAGTGAAGCATGGGCACAGTGAGTCATGGACACAGTGAGGCACAGTGAGGCATAGACACAGTGAGGCATGTACACAGTGAGGCATGGGCACATTAAGGCACAGTGAGAAATGGACACAGTGAGGCACAGTGAGGCATGGACACAATGAGGCATGGACACAGTGAGGCATGGACACAGTGAGGCATGGACACTGTAAGGCACAGTGAAGCATGCAGATGGACACCCTAGGCTTATACTCGAGTCAATAAGTTTTCCCAGTTTTTTGTGGTAAAATTAGGTGCCTCGGCTTATATTCGGGTCGGCTTATATACGGTATGTATTTTTCAATCAGGTTGTGCAGCTGTTCCTTCAGGGCGGTCCTATATAAGCTTCAGCATTCAGTACAGTCTTTGTAATGATTAAGCACAGGTCAGATGTGTGAAACGCCTCTACACGACTAATACCTGGTGTCCTTGGTGTATCCTGGCCGTTTTCAATAAAGGCATTTTTTTTTGGAACCTTTGGATGTGCAGCCATTTCTTCTTTTTTTTAGGTACCGTGATGTACCAGACATCTTCAGAAAATGGCTAGATACTGAGGTCCAAGGTAAGAGCGGAGCTCCACCCTAAAGTGGAACTTCCGCTCATCGGAACCCTCCCCCCCCTCCGGTGTCACATTTGGCACCTTTCAGGGGGGAGGGGGGTGCAGATACCTGTCTAAGACAGGTATTTGCACCCACTTCCGGGAGTACTCTCTGCGGGTATTCTACGTGTAGTACGTTACTTCCCGCAGAATACCCGTTGTGTTCTGGGAAACACACGGCTCCCAGAACACAACGGGGACCAGTGAGAATGGCGCAGCGCGACTCGCGCATGCGCCGTAGGGAACCGGGCAGTGAAGCAGCAAGGCTTCACTTCCTGGTTCCCTCACGAGGATGTCGGTGGGGGCAGCAGAGTGACGAGCAATCGCTCGACTTCTGCTGCCGACGCCGCTGGACTCCAGGACAGGTAAGTGTCCTAATAATAAAAGTAGCTGCTGGTTTTTTAAAAATTTTTATTAAGGGGAGCTCCGCTTTAAGTGTGTGAAACGCCTCTACATGACTAATACCTGGTGTCCTTGGTGTATCCTGGTCGTTTTCAATAAAGGCATTTTGTTTTGGAACCTTTGGATGTGCAGCCATTTCTTCTTTTTCTCAGGTTCCCGTGATGTACCAGACATCTTCAGAAAATGGCTAGATACTGAGGTCCAAGGTAAGTGTTTTTTTCTGTTTTCTTCTACTCCTTTTTCTTTAGGTTGATTAAACCTTATAAAGATGAAATATAGGGATTGCTGAACTTTGAACTTTGGTTGTCATGTTGATCCAATATCTATACTTTCTGAGTCACTGACTTCTTTCTAGCTTCATTTGCTACACGAGGGGCCAATAACTGAGAATGTGACAAAGCCAGGGACAGTTGGACATCTAGTATTTTCAGAAGGATCTCAGAAGGCTGCTTTTTTTTTAGTACAGGTTTCCTTTAACAAAAAAATTAAAAGAACATTAATTATTAGCTTTTCACATGTCAAAAGGAAGAGCCATGAAAAATGTCAAGGGACCACCTTACATTGGTGATCAGTGGGAAGAATGTTCCTTACATTGGTGTTCAGTGGGAGGAATGCTCCTTACATTGATGGTCAGTGGGAAGAATGCTCCTTACATTGATGGTCAGTATGAAGAATGGTCCTTACATTGGTGTTCAGTGGGAGGAATGCTCCTTACATTGATGGTCAGTGGGAAGAATGCTCTTTACATTGGTGGTCAGTATGAAGAATGCCCCTTACAATGGTGGTCAGTGGGAAGAATGTTCCTTACATTGGTGTTCAGTGGGAGGAATGCTCCTTACATTGATGGTCAGTGGGAAGAATGCTCTTTACATTGGTGGTCAGTATGAAGAATGCCCCTTACAATGGTGGTCAGTGGGAAGAATGGTCCTTACATTGGTGGTCAGTGGGAAGAATGCTCTTTACATTGGTGATAAGTGGGAAGAATGGTCCTTAAATTGGTGGTCATTGGGAAGAATCTCCCTTGCATTGGAATACCTCCTCACAAATGGCTTAAAGTGACATTAAAGTCTTGTTTTTTTTTTTTTTTAAGTGTAGCGGGGTCTCCTTTAAGGCCCCGGGACTACGTTACCCAGAACCCCGTTTGGGGTCCAGGGTGCATGGAGCCACCGCAGAGACTCATGGGAGGGGCTATATAGGAAGGGGGCAAGGTTGAGCTCGGCCTCTTTGGACACTGCACTGCAATCAACAGGTCTTCCTGTGCGGATCTGCTGCAGTGCAGGGCCTGAAGCCAGGGCCTTGCACAACTTCCAGAGAGCCTTTCACCCCACTGCGGAGCCTGGGTGGCACCTGACTTTATCGAGTTTGGACATCAGTTGGACCGGAGACCCGGCCGTTGCAGACACTGTGTGCGGAGACACAGTAGGTGGAAGTCCCGGACTGGGATCGCGTCCGGAGTGGTGAGCGAGCACCTGCTCATTCATATAAACAGTACTTGACTAGGCCTAAAGACTGCCTTGGCCCTCCGGGCTCTACTTTACTGTCCCGCAGGAGACTGGTGGCGGAACTGAGTTGAGTTAGTCTCCTGTGAGGGGTTCATTCTGCCTTTTTCATTTTTCTACCCTTTGGATTACAAATTACTGTTCCTGTTGTGCACCACCAGTCAAGTTGCATGCGAAGAAACTGTTCTTCTAGAGACTGAGTTTAAAATCTGGATCAGGCCTGATCTGTAGTTAGAACTTAAGTTGCTGCGCCATAAGGGCGCATAGATAGAGATAGCAGTATTTGGCGGGTAATCGCCTGTGTTAGATTTTCTGCTGCAGTACTCTGCAGATATATATATGTGTTATGTGTTAACCTTATGCCTTTTACTCAAAGTAAAGAAACGTTATATCTTATCTCTTGCTATCAGTGTGTTACCTTTATGCAAAGAGGTTACCCATGCAATACAGATAGATTGTGTGCATACACTGTTAGATTGTGATATTAGAGAAATCCCTAGACTAACTGTGCCAGGGTGGGTCGAGTAAATTGCTGGGGGTTGGCGGTGCTGTACACGGGGCCCGAAACAAATCCAGCGGCTCTTTTAACTGGGGGTAGCGCTACACGTGGGGGCTCTCGAGTCCGGGATCCTGTTACAGCAAGTAACGCCAGCATGGACCCACTGGAAGTAGAACAGTGGTGCAAGGCAGCCTACACAGATTCAGCCGCGGCAGTGGTCATAGAACTTCCAGGGACCTGGCAAGAAGAAGCAGTGAAGTGGTTAGTAACCTTACTGTCCCCGCAAGAGAAGGTATGGGTGATGGATATCAGGATGAATTCCACACTGACCCACACACTAATTAGACATGTGCGATTAGTTTCGTACAAATCGAAAATTCGTACGAATTTTTCGAAATTCGTACATTTGTACGAATCCGAATTACGAATTTTTTTGAATACGAATTCTGTAAGAAATACGAAATTTTGAAAAATTCGTACGAAATTTCGTATCCAAATTATCCGAATCCAAACTACCAAATAAGACATGAAAATTAGACAAAGCGATAGATAGGTAAATATTTTTTGGTCGAATGTGACTAACCTTAACTCTATTAGTCCAAGATTATTCTACATAGAGAGAAAAGATTCGACATAGAGAGAAAAGATTCGACATTATAGAAAGAAAAGATTCGACATAGAGAGAAAAGATTCAACATTATAGAGAGAAAAGATTCGACATTATAGAGAGAAAAGATTGCTGCTGGAATTGGGTGGGGAAGTCCATTTGCGGTCGAATCATTCGTTCGTCCTGATTCGACATTATAGAGAGAAAAGATTCAACATTATAGAGAGAAAAGATTCGACATTATAGAGAGAAAAGATTCGACATTATAGAGAGAAAAGATTGCTGCTGGAATTGGGTGGGGGAAGTACATTTCCGGTCGAATCATTCGTTCGTTCCGGTCGAATCGTTCGTGTTTGAATGGACACACAGAGCAGTGGCCCGGGAGCGAGCCTGTTCAGATGCTCCTATAGCAAGCTGTTTGCTGTGGGGGCACTCGGCAGGAAGGAGGGCCAGGTGTTTAGGCGAGGGACCCGAGAAGAGGAGGATCTGGGCTGCCCTGTGCAAAATCACTGCACAGAGCAGGTAAGTATAACATGTTTGTTATTTATGTAGCGCTACCCCCAGTTAAGAGAGCCGCTGGATTTGTTTTGGGCCCCGTGTACAGCACCGCCAACCCCCGGCAATTTACTCGACCCACTCTGGCACAGTTAGCCTAGGGATTTCTCTAATATCACAATCTAACAGTGTATGCACACAATCTATCTGTATTGCATGGGTAACCTCTTTGCATAAAGGTAACACACTGATAGCAAGAGATAAGATATAACGTTTCTTTACTTTGAGTAAAAGGCATAAGGTTAACACATAACACATATATTTTTGTATAGCACAGCAGCAGAAAATCTAACACAGGCGATTACCCGCCAAATACTGCTATCTCTATCTATGCGCCCTTATGGCGCAGCAACTTAAGTTCTAACTACACATCAGGCCTGATCCAGATTTTAAACTCAGTCTCTAGAAGAACAGTTTCTTTGCATGCAACTTGACTGGTGGTGCACAACAGGAACAGTAATTTGTAATCCAAAGGGTAGAAAAATGAAAAAGGCAGAATGAACCCCTCACAGGAGACTAACTCAACTCAGTTCCGCCACCAGTCTCCTGCGGGACAGTAAAGTAGAGCCCGGAGGGCCAAGGCAGTCTTTAGGCCTAGTCAAGTACTGTTCATATGAATGAGCAGGTGCTCGCTCACCACTCCGGACGCGATCCCAGTCCGGGACTTCCACCTACTGTGTCTCCGCACACAGTGTCTGCAACGGCCGAGTCTCCGGTCCAACTGATGTCCAAACTCGATAAAGTCAGGTGCCACCCAGGCTCCGCAGTGGGGTGAAAGGCTCTCTGGAAGTTGTGCAAGGCCCTGGCTTCAGGCCCTGCACTGCAGCAGATCCGCACAGGAAGACCTGTTGATTGCAGCGTGGTGTCCAAAGAGGCCGAGCTCAACCTCGCCCCCTTCCTATATAGCCCCTCCCATGAGTCTCTGCGATGGCTCCATGCACCCTGGACCACGAACGGGGTTCTGGGTAATGTAGTCCCGGGGCCTTAAAGGAGACCCCGCTACACACTCCCCCCACTTAAACTCTTTGGTCCCCAAAAGATAACATCAAATTATAGCACACACAACATCAACCAAAGTTGCGTATGATGTTGGCAGAGGAAATGCCCCTCTCTCTCCTCATTGGCTCACTGACTTTGATTGACAGCAGTGGGAGCCAATGGTGCCCACTGCTGTTTCAGCCAATGAGGAGGGAGAGTCCCGAAACAGGTGAGGCTCTTGTGCAATTGGGATGGGGCTCAGGTAAGTATTGGGGGGTTGCTGCACATAGTTTTTTTTATCTTTTTTTATTTTTTTGGAATGCATTAAGGTAAAAAACCTTCTGCCCTAGAACCACTTTAATAGATTGTTGGTGTCAGTGGTTACATGTCTGAGCAGCGGCAAATTTACCACGAGGCAAACAAGGCGTTTGCCTGGGGGGGCATTTCTTAGAGGGGGGGGGCGGCGTCTGTACTGGCATGATACCTGCAGCTGCAGGCATCACCTCAATATCATTTTTTAGAGCGGTCGGCTCTCTTGTAATAGCAATTGGAGCAGCTTACTAGCCACTCAATTGCCATTACAAGTAGCGGGAGGCACTAGCGTTGCTAGCCAGGTGCGGGGGGGGGCGGGCCGCACCCGGGTGACACCCACCAGAGGGGTGACACCCGTGGGTAGCGCAGCGGCACCACACTGACATCGCCCGTCCGCCCCCGCCCGCCTTAGGCTCACACTGCGGCTGTGTCCCTCAGCAGAGCGGAAGGAAGCCGCCGCCCCCTCTGCCTCCTCTCTGTTTACATCCACAGAGGAGGAGGAGGAGCCCGCGCTCGAGAGACACACCGCTGTGTGTATCTGCCGCTCTGTTCTGAGGTCTGTAAGGTAAGGGGGGCATCTTTACTGATGGGGGGAGGGGGTGTCTGTACTGCTGGGGTCTGCACAAGGGGGAGTTTGCACCGGGGGGGGGCTGTAACTGAGGGGGTGTCTGTACTGAGGGGGGTTTCTGTACTGAGGGGGTTTTCTGTACTGAGGGGGGTGTCTGTACTGAGGGGGGGTCTGTTACTGAGGGGGGTGTCTGTTACTGAGGGGTGTCTGTAACTGAGGGGGGTGTCTGTAACTGAGGGGGGTGTCTGTAACTGAGGGGGTGTCTGTAACTGAGGGGGTGTCTGTAACTGAGGGGGTCTGCACTGAGGTGGGGGTGTCTGTACTGAGGGGAGGTTCATACTGAGGGAGGCGGGTCTATATTGATGGCGGGGCGTCTGTACTTAGTGGAGCGGGTTTGTACTGAGGGAGGGGATCTATACTGTTGGAGGGGGGTCTGTACTGAGGGGGGACTATAGTTGTTGGGGGGTGACACCATTTTTTTTCGCACCGGGTGACACCAACCCTAGTGACGCCACTGGCGGGAGGAGACATCCCCCTCCCACTGCCTTCCGTGGTGCTCCTAGGCTCTTCTGTCGCACCAGAAGATCCGAGCGTCCAGCTGGCACGTCCGCCGGCTGGCGGGACAGCCAACTAAAGCCGAGATCGACTTTGCTCGGCTGTTCGTAACAGTAAACCGGAAGCGATGACATGACATCACTTCCGGTTTACTCGGGAACCATCAACGCCAGTTATAAAAAATCGAAAGCATTCAAAAACACAGATCTTGGTGTTTTGAATGCTTTTAAGGGCAGAGGAGAGATTTGGGGTCTTATAGTCCCCAGATCTCTCCATAAAGAGTATTTGTCACATACTTATTGCTGTCACAAGGATGTTTACATTCCTTGTAACAGCAATAAATATGATAAAAAAAATAAAATAAAACAACAGTGTAAAAAAAAAAAAAAAAAAAAAAGCGAATACGCGTGTTGGTCCTGCACGCATGCAAACAGCGATCGTCCCACACATGTGAGGTATCACCGCGAACATCAGATCATGGGCAGTAATTCGAGCAACATACCTGCTCTGTAAATCTAAAGGCTTTTAAAGCGTCGCCTATGGATATTAAAATGGACGTTGTTTGTCAATTTTAAACCGGCTGAGGGATGGGGGGTGTCTGTTTTTTGTCTTGCCTAGGACAGCACAAAACCAAACTGTATCTGGGGGGCAAAATTTGCTAACTGTTAAAGAAAACACTCAGCAATATTTGAAGGGTCCCCAGGGTGCCACAGAACCCTGGTTATGAAAGGCTGCCTTAGGGACTGCCATGCACATATTGCTGCAGGTTCAGAAGATCAATGTCCTTCATGAAGACTCTCTTCTTCTGGAATAATTGAAGAAAGATCTTAGAATCTATAGCAGATCTTAAGCATAATTATCTCTTGATTAAAATGTTTCTTGAATTCCTAACATTACTTCATTTATTGAGTGAAGATTCTCAACAATAGTAAATTAGCCTCATGGTCTGTGGCTGTGTGGAGGACCTGATACACCCTTCTTTGGATTCCTCCCAGACTAGCTAATTCAATATTGTTGACTGAGACAAGATAAACAATGAAAAAGGACACAATTTTGAGAAAAAAGTTTATTTGCTCTGAAATATTTGTGAAACAAAATACAAATGTGTAATGGACTGGAAGCCCTAGCTAGCATTTGATTTTTTTAGTGGCTATGCAAAACATTGCAGAAATACAAGAATACCCAAATACCAATTGACAGAGATGAGTAGACGGAGAGAGCAGTCCATGTAGTCACCTAGGCTCAGATCACACTATAGAGTACCCTGCTTGGTCTTGTGTTATGGCCAAATCAGGCATTAAGTGAACATCGAATGATGTTATCAGTTGGGGTGATAAGCCACAGATATCCACTGTCGTAAGTGACGTGTTTGACAGTAAAGAAGAGGTCCACCTGGGTCCAGGATGTTCCAGTTGGGGTTTTGGCACTGATTCCATTCCTAAAACAAAAATATTTCTCAGTTATACAACATAAAAAGTAATATTAAAAATTGGAAAATGTTAAGGAATCCTGGCCATCATTGCCATTACTAGGATAAGCTTTCCAGACTGATAAATGAAGGATGCATAAAAACCATGCTCATGAAGGCGCATGGGCGGCAGCTTCACGGACGGTCGCATGTTCTGAGAGCTCTGCTCTAACCAGCTCTCTCCGCCACAGCCACCAAATTACTCAGATCTCATCAGCCCCGCTCCCCACCGACTGCAGAGGTCCCGACGACCCCCCCCCCCAGATGGCAGGGGGCACAGCAAGAATGGACTTATCCCGGCAACTTGATCCTGGGCCTACAGTCGCAGCCTCCCCAAAGATGGCGCCCGCCAGGGACACAGGAGGCACAGAGTCTGACCCAGAGGAATCCATAGCTGTTCAGGATGGCCTGGATGCCTGCACAGAGGGGCCATATCATTCCACAGTGAGTACACAGATGTAGTCCCTATTGTCCCTGGCCTCCGGTCTTCGGGTTAATGTATCCAAATCCTTGGCATTAAACATCACAGTTCCCTCCAATTAACTTGAAAGTTTACAGAACCACTTCCCATGTACCTGGTGCTCCTCTTATATCTCATATTTAGGGATCAATTTAACCTCCAAGATGGACTCCTTATACTCCTCTAACTACCCGTCTATGTTCCACAAACTGTCGTTAGACCTCTCTACATAGTCTAAACATAACCTCTCATTGCTAGGCCGCATTAACGCTATAAAATGACACTCCTCCCACGCCTATTATAACTTTTCAGATCTCTACCTCTCCTGATTAGGAAATCACAGCTGCTGAATTTCCAATCCAAAAATTAGAAATTTATCTGGGGACCTAAGGGCAGAAGATGCTCTAAAACTAACCTATTCAGACTTAAAACGCAAGGAGTACCTGCCCACCCCAACATTTGGTGATACTACCAAGCAGCTCAACTTGCCCAGATCTCCATTGCATACTCACGTGACTCGAAACCTGACTGGGTGTTAATGGAGAGGCAAGTTGTTCCCCATCACACAACTGATTTTCTATTGTGGTCCCCCACAAAACTCAGATCTCCTTTCCTGACTCCTACCCTGTCCCGCTCACTGGTCCTGTGTGACCATATGCACAAACATACCTCATTAATCTAATGCATTTGTTCCACAATCCCAATTTCCCCCCAGAAATTAACATCCTGGCCTTTCGTTGGTGGCTCAACAAAGGTTTAATTAGAATAGGGAACTTCTTCACTTCTACAGGCCCCATTTCACTTATGTACTGCACAAGCAAACTGGAGATGCCCACTTCAGAAAGGTTCAGATACACACAAATTCTCCATTTTCTTCAATCTATCTGCCTAATAAGCCAGAACCTCCCAGGGTCATGGCTTATGAATCATGGTGCTCGAATGTCACAGATCAGAGGGGTGGGGGAGATCCATCACTTACTCTTCATTAACGTCATCTCTGTCCAAACTTTTCTATGCACAAACATGGGAAAATGAACTCAATATAGAATGGGAACCGGAAAATTGGAATGTCTGCTTCCAACACCCCATTAAAGGTATATTAAATATTTCCCCGATTGAGGCCAGCCTCAAAATATTTACACCTTGGTGTAGGGTTCTCTATCTCCTCGCTAAAATCTACCCAGATGCTTCCCCGTTGTGTTTTAGAGACTGCTACCACATGGGCACAATATTCCACAAATGGTGGACTTGCCCACGAATACGAAGCCTTTGGAATCAACTTTTCTCTCTACGCAAGGTAACGAATACTCAGGTTCCCCAAACCCCAGACATAGCACTCCTTAACCTCAAGGTGGAGAAAGTAGATAAATATACACAAGCGCTGATCTTTTTCATCCTTTAGGAATCAAAATTACTATAGCATCTCATTGGAAAAAAAACCTCAGTCCCAATCTCAGCAGTGAAGCGCAAATTCTCCTGGATTATGGCGCAGGAGAAAATAGTAAGTATTCTTCAAGGCAAGATCCATGTTTTTGAACTCATTTGGGAACCCTGGGCTAAATATTGTCATATACCTCTAAAGCCTGGAGATAATTCCTCATAATGGTCTTACTTCTAGGTGACCCATCTATCCCACTTCATCTAACCCGTCTCTACCTCACTTCCTCCTCTCTCTAGAACTTAATTACCTTTCTCTCTCTCCTCTTGCTCACCCTCTTCTGGGCCATAGCTAGAATTACATGGCATGGCTAGTTTCTATTTTTTTTCTTTCATGCTGGAGTACAGATGGAATCTCTGTTTATGAGCTCAGTCTCCCCGAATAATCTAACTGCACTCCTGATCAGCCATATATATATACTCTTATTCCAGATCTCACCCCAGTTCAATGACTTGTACTACATAGCAGTAATTCAATAAGGCCCTAGGATATGTATCAGCCCCGAATACTTCCACCTCCATTTTTTAGGAGGGTACCCATGGCAGTGTTAAATGGTCGAGGTGGTTGAGGCTCCCCCATCCACAGCGTGATCCCTTTTGGGGTGGCTGGTGGGACCCTCACCTACCCTCTTTTCCCCTGCTGACTAATAGAAACTGTTGTGACTCTCCTACATGGTTACAACTCAATGTTATGGTTTCCCCAACAATGCTTAACCATATCCGGGCTGAGATCGATTACAGTTGGATACAGTTGTTTTAACCATCCATGGTACACTAACTAATGTGTTTCCAGAGTATGTATTCTGTACTTCTGATGCTTTACAGGCCGTGTTGGCCAATACATAATTTTATTCTCTGAAAGTTATCTTTTTGAATGTTAAAACCAATAAACATTATGTTGAGGGTTCAAAAAGCACTATCTCATTTGAAAGGGGAGCAAAACTTACCAGATTTGCTAACATTATTGTGAGCATAGACAGCAGTTGCTGAATGATATGTATTTGTCTAACTGGCTCATCCTCAACATTCGCAATTAATACTTCTTTACCAAATTGGCAGTTTTTTTTTTCACATTGCCTTAATGCTATTACATACATAGTTAAAAAAATACCTTCTGTACACGTTGCCTGCTGAGTTAACACCGTACACGGAACCATCTGTGCCAACTTCTATCATCTCCAGAGAACCTTCAATCTGCTGCCATTTGGTTCCCTGGCAGGCTGTTGGGCTGACATTGTAGCGGAAAAAAATATTGTCGGCGCTGTTTACTCCCCAGCAGCCCAATGGACCACAGCTGTAATATTTCAGTGACCCCTCCATTGGTGTCCAGGATACAGTAGAAGATTTTGAAATTGTGTCACTCTGTCCCAAGCAGTAAATGTTGTCCTGTGAATTCACTCCACCCAAGAACTTTTTACCACCAGCATCTACCTGCTTCAAAAGCCCTGTTGAAAAAACACAAAACACAACGATAGTCCATTAAATTGAGTGTAATAACAGAGGGAAGATGAAAACAATAGTTAAATGGAATTGAGACTCTATGTAGTAACATAGATATTATTACTACTTAAAGTATGGTGGCCAAGTGTCCTTCTCTTTGCAGAAGAGGCAACAATTACGCAAAATGTCCTGTGCCACCTCAAGGCCAATGACATGTCCCGCCAGGCCGGGGGAACACAAAGTTGCCACAGCAGGGCAGTCATTTTTCCTTGTAGCAGAAAAATGTCCATCCAGTCTTTGCAGGACTGCTGGCATTTTTGTTACAGTATCTAATGTATCAAAAATGTATTTATCAAATATAAAACTTTCATAAATGAGGATTTTTGTAAATGATGGTGTCACTGGAGAACCTGATTTCACCAATAGTGGGCTGTAGCCTAATGTAGAACTATGGCCTTTTACAAAATATATGCTGCAGTACTTAAAGTGTAACTCCACTTTTGTTGAGAAAAAAACATTCCCCTCTGGGTGATCCATGTGCATTGCAGGTATATTAACCACCTAAGCCCTGGACCATTTGGCTTGCCAAAGATCAGAGCACTTTTTGCGATTCGGCACTGCGTCGTTTTAACTGACAATTATGCGATCGTGCGACGTGGCTCCCAAACAAAATTTACGTACTTTTTTTCCCACAAATAGAGCTTTCTTTTGGTGGTATTTGATCACCTTTGCAGTTTTTATATTTTGCGCTATAAACAAAAATAAAGCGACAATTTTGAAAAAAATTCTATATTTTTTACATTTGCTATAATAAATATCCCCCAAAAATATATAAAAAAAACCAAATTTTTTCCTCAGTTTAGGCCGATACGTATTCTTCTACATATTTTTGGTAAAAAAAAAAATCACAACAAGCGTTTATTGATTGGTTTGTGCAAAAGTTATAGCATCTACAAAATAGGGGATAGTTTTATGGTATTTTTATTTATATTTTTTTTTTACTAGTAATGGCGGCGATCAGCGATTTTTATCATGACTGCGACATTATTGCGGACACATCGGACACTTTTGCCGCTATTTTGGGACCATTCACATTTATACAGCGATCAGTGCTATAAAAATACATTGATTACTGTGTAAATGTGACTGGCAGTGAAGGGGTTAACCACTAGGGGGCTAGGAAGGGGTTAAGTGTGTCCAAGGGAGTGATTCTAACTGTTAGGGGGCGTGGCTACGAGTAACACGTCACTGATCGCTGCTCCCGATGAGAGGGAGAATTCGATCAGTGTCATGTCACTAGGAAGACCGGGGAGATGTGTTTACACTGACATCTCCCCGTTCTTCAGCTCCGTGACACGATCGCGGGACACTAGCGGGCATGGAGCAGTGAAGGAGCAGTGTGTTTACCGCTCCTCCACCGCTCCTGCCTATTGAAATGAATGGGACAGCGCGGCTATACCGCCCGCAATGTGCTGCTTCAGCAGTGCATTGTGGGTGGTTTTAACCCTTTCTCTGCGGGGGTTAAATGCGGCGCAAATCCACCCATAGCGTCGGCTGTAAAAATAGCGGCGTTTTACTGCTGACACTATGGGCGGCTCAGTGTGAAACAGGTCTAAGATAAAAAACTTCCGAGTGCAGCCCCCCCCCCAGTCCTTCTAATACTTACCTTAGCCCATCTCTTTTCAGCGATGTGCACGAGTGCCTCGGCCGTCTTTCCCTCCTGATTGGGTGAGACACAGCAGCTGCGCCATTGACTCCCACTGCTGCCAATCAAAGTCAGTTAGCCAATCAAGAGAGAGAGGGGGGAAATTGCAACTCCGTGTCTGAATGGACACACAGAGCTGCGGCTCGGCTCGACAGGAGGAAGGGGCCAAGAAAGCCGGCGAGGGACCCAAAAAGAGGAGGATCTGGGCTGCTCTGTGCAAAACCACTGCACAGAGCAGGCAAGTATAACATGTTTATTATGTTTAAAGAAAAAACAAGACTTTAGTATCACTTTAACAAACTTTGTTGCAGATTCCTACGTTTTGTTATTCTGAAGAAATCCATGTGTGTTCCTCTGTGCTGAGTGAGTGTAATGGGAGTGGTTTTATAATTATCAACCAGCTGCTGCAGCTGTAGGGCTCTAATGAGGAAAGTGGCAGTGTCTGCATCCATTTAGATGAGATTTCCTATTGGGAGTATCTCACCAAAAATGACATTTTTGTTGCAGGGGATGCCAAAAATCTGACTTTTATCTTAGTGTAGACTTCTGGGAAAATCAGAGAGCCAATCACACAAGCAGGAAATTGTGTTTCTGGGGGGCGTTCTGTACACATTCTGTGTACCAAACACTTCCGGGTAGCCATATTGCATTGCATTTTACAGAAAATTAAAGCAGCTGCAGATTGGAAAGGAAAGGTAATTTTAAACAACATACAGCTACAATATGACTTGTGTCACAATTGTATATGTTATATTATTTATTTATTTTTGTTTGCTATTTTTTTTTCCCCTATGGAAGTGGAGTTACCCTTACAATTTGCTCTTAGCTTCTTTGCAAAGTCTCACAAATACCCAATAATCATGGCAATAAAGTCTTCCTAATAAAACTTACTGCGATGATGCGTGGTAATGATGCTGCATTTCTCCTGAATTTAGAGCAGAGTTTCCACTTACATGTAGGCTGTGTCTACAGTGGGACAAAAAGTGTTTCTGGGTAATTCACTATAATCGTTGTCACTGCTGATATACACAAGCCTATAGCTTGTCATTCAGCACCTGGCCACACCTAGTCCCGCCCACTGCTTTCTGGAGTGACAGCTCTGCTTCTGCTGCTGAACCCCTCCCACTGTGAGCTGCAGTGTCTGGGAGGGGGGAGCGTGTGTGACAAAAATGAAGAATTATTTGGTTCAGTCAGGGAAGATAAAGGAAGTTTTTTGCTTATTTTATGAGGTTTGTGCATCACATCGTAACTGGCTTTGGTACTTGTGTAGACTCTAAGGCCCCTTTCACACCCGTTTTGATGGACTCCACTTGAACAGCAGGGATCGCTCCATTGATCCCCGCTGAGCAGGCGGAGACAGACCTGTTACAGTCCTCTATAGGGAGATCGGATGAAAACGAACAGCTTGTCCATTTTCATCCGATCCGATCAGCTGGACGGATGGCGAACGTATCGCCATACGTCTGTTTTCAGAGGATTTTGACGGATCGAATGCCAGGCGGGTGTCAGCAGACACATATCCGCTGACATCCGCCTCCCCATAGAGGACAATGGGTGGCCTAATCGGGTCTGCCTGAAAAATGGGCAGGTGGACCCGATCGGTCCGATCATGTGAAAGGGGCCTAATTCAGGAACCTTCAATTGTGCTTCAAATCTACATGCACAATTCCACATTTCATCCAGACCCAGGAGTGCACAAGAGGGAAAAACAGAAAACAAAATACAAGGCATTGTCTTTTTTAGAGAATGATAGAGACAATTGAGTACTTTCCGTGATACTTTTTTTATTTGTACTAACATACAATTTTTCAGGACAAGCTTTCGGGATATTTCCCCTTCTTCAAGGTCCCAGCAGTACTAATTCACAAAAGTTTTAGCAGGATGTTAACAGCGGGGGCTTCGATCCCAGGTGAGTATTACATAATGAGCTAGTATGCTATGCATACTAGCTCAATATGTCTTTGTCTTGCAGGTGTTCGTTTTTTTAGTTTTTTACAAAGTGGGTTTACAACTGGCTTCTGGTGTTTGTTTTTTTTTGGAGGGGGTGGCAAACAACCACCCCCACCCCCCCGCGGCCTGGCGGCACCTCAAACACCCCAGCCCCTGCCCGCTCGCTGTCTTACCCCATCTAGATGGCAGGTGGCGGGCATTGGCAGCGGGATCGGGCATCAGTCATTTGCATCAGGCAGCAGGCATCTCGTCCATCTCCTCCATCTCCTCCAGTCCTCCATCTTGGCGGCCGTGCATCTCCTCCCCTCCTCCTAGGCAACTAATAGGATCGCCTGTCCTTTCAGCCAATCTTATGATCACGAGCCACTTTCTGATTGGCTGGGAGGAGGATCAGTGTTTCAATAGCGAAAATTAATTTGCTAATGTAACACACCTACGTGGGCTCGTAGCGCAATGCTTTGCACCCCAAGCTCACCCTATTTTGAAGCCTATTAGAGCCTCAGGTGCTTCAAAAAAACACTCCTAGCCCATTCTCTTTAAGGGGGTGTGGCAGGGGGCGTGTCCTATGCCTACATACTTTTGCTAATAGGTGTCCCTCATTCCCATCTCAAAAAGTTGGGAGGTATGGATATGCTCATATCTGGTGTGTATTATATAAAATATTTTTTTATTTTTACCTGATACAGACATCCAGTTATTTCCCTGGATCTTATAGATGACGTTGTCTCTGTTCACACCCCAGATTCCAGCAGGTCCAACAGAAACATGGGTGAGCTTCCCAGGAATTTGTATCCAGTTATTGTCTACCCAGCTGTAAATGTCGTCATTACTGTTCACACCCAACACTCCACCAGCGCCGGCATCAATCTGTTTCAGTTTTCCCGGCATTAGTGTGCACTGAGAATCTGGATTCAAGAAAAATCATATAATACATATACTGTGCATGTGTAATAGAATATATATATAAATATGTAATATACAGTGCAAACAGGTGTGACAAATCTTTTCGTTTTTTTTCAATATTTAAAAATATACAGTTTTCAAATACTTACCTTTAACATAATTTGTTTTATGCCGAGGGCTTAGGCTGGCCGTACATAATTTTTCCTTTAGATTTACCTGAAACTATTTAGTACAAGGGCCTGCCTGACAGAATACAATTGAAAGTTGTTTAGTTTTGACCTCATTTTATATGGTTTTTGATAAATCTAAATGAAAATTGTACAAGGAAATTGAACATGTATGGCCAGCCGTAGTCATACTATTGTGCATGTTGCACGCAGAATTATCAGCAGTGCAGCGCTCATCAATGCATATAAGCACATTGAGAAGGTGTTCCGTGGTGCTACAGCACAATGCAAAAAAGATTGGTTATTATTGTCACTACCTAAATTACAGCTAGATCAGCAAACCTACACCCATTTTTTTCTCATTTATGGAGGTCACTGAGGAGTTGAATAAGGCTCCATTCACACACAGGCGATTTGAATTTGCGGGGGAATCGCCGATATTCTGTCTGCAATTCCAAATCGCAGCAAAACGCGGGACGCATTTGAGATGCCATTACTTCTTAATGGCATCCCAAGTGCGCCGCAAATTTTCTCCTGCCAATTTTCGTGCAACAAGTGGCGCGCGTTGCCGCGAATGCAGCATGATTTATTGCATGACAATCACTGCAAAATTGCGGGACGATTGAGGTAACATTAAGAAGTAATGGCATTGCAGACACGTTCCCACGATTTGCTACCATTTAGAATCGCGGGCAAAAACGCGGCTAAGGTGTGAATGGAGCGTAAGGCTCAGGGCTCTGATACCGCTTAAAATCTCTCCGCATCTGTGTGTGTCTGTAGTGTAAAGCATGTAGATGCCGGGTCGGGCACAAAATTAATAACTGGCTAAAACTTTGGACGCTGCACAAAGAATAGTGAGACCTGAATACAGGCGCAGCGAAAGTATGAAATGCAGTGTAGATATCTCTATAGCGCCTGTAAAGCGCCTCAGTGTGAAAGTAGCCTAAGAGAATCATGCACTAGGATCGCCGCATTCAATTTGCAGGCTTATTTAATATCAGTGCAAAGAGCTGTGATGTACAGTAACCCAAGGCAACCAATCAGAAATCACTTAAATTAGTTTGCCCATTCCAAGATGCTTTATACTGAATTCTGATTGGATTTAAAATGATAAATGAAGACACCTTATAGTGTCTAATCTCCCTATAAGGTAGTGATAGATGGGAAGGGAGAGAAGTCTTACCTCCAGAAGCAGAGATTCCAGTACACAGCAGGAGGAGGCTCACAGCAAACAACATCTTGGCAGGTGAGGATGAAAGGTATAGAGAGCTGGGAGACTTTGTTCTATATATATGATGTCTGGACTCCACCTATCATGGGAAGCTGGTCCACCATTGGCTGACAGAAGGAATTAAAAAAAACAAGTTTTTATGGTGTAAGTGTTTTTGTTAAACTAAATGTATGTGTATATATATATATATATATACTGTATTATTATACAGTATATGTATAGTATGACCTAATTTTATATACATAGCTAATTAGACTTGTGCACAACGAAAAAATTTGTTTAGTTTCGGTTCGTTTCTTTTCGGTCCTGTTAAATCGTAATCGTTCGTAATTTTGCTAGACGGGATTTTTTGTGTTCGGGCTAATTCGTATTTTCGCAAGCGATATTTTTCGTTGAATCGGAATGATTCGTATTAATGTAAGCCTTATTTTTAGTTGATTTATAATTCATACATTCGGTAGAGTACCTTGTTTTTCGTTGATTCTGGACACAACTCCTACTTTCGTAACTTTTTTTGGGTTCGTTGATTCATAATTTTCCGTGTCTCTCTCACAACGACGCTGCCTATTATGCCTAATGTGCTTCGAATGGATTTGTACTTTTCTAAATACATAGCGGTTATTTGTAACGATTCGAAATCTCATATTTTTCTTTCGTTTTTTACATGCGGCTATAGCCTCTGCCCCTGTACACCATTTTGAGAGGGTTCAGCACGGTGAGGGAGAAGCAGAGAGCAGAGCAGAGTGTTATTGTGCTTCGAATGGATTCGTACATTCGTAACTTTTTTCATAACGAATTATGCCAAAGACATTCGGGCATTCGCTATTTGCGATATAATTTATTTTGGATTCGGTTTTATTCGTAATTGCTTTGTTTGGAAATT
Source organism: Rana muscosa (assembly GCA_029206835.1). Taxonomy (NCBI): domain Eukaryota; kingdom Metazoa; phylum Chordata; class Amphibia; order Anura; family Ranidae; genus Rana; species Rana muscosa. The sequence continues at coordinate 55,637,649 of CM055124.1, read as the reverse complement.
CGAATGCTTCCGAATGTCCGAAAGTTGCTAAATTCGGACGAATTTCGATTCGTTACAAAACGAATTACACAAGCCTAATAGCTATCAATATAACATTATGTAGCACACAGACCCCCTTTTACCTGCCTTGTTCTTCGGCTCCTCGCAGGAAGAAAGGGCACACCATGCCACAAGCCCATACCCTCCTGTATAAAGAGGTTGAACGGTGTTGTTGGTGGGTCATTTCACAGTTGAGCCAGAGAATGATTTTTCTCACCTCTGTGGATAACACTTGCTAGAACTCCAACAGAGAGTTTATTTCTTTTTTCAGCAAATAACAGTCTCTTGATAGAAACAAAGGTTGGAGCAAGAAAGGGATAGCACAAGATTTGGGGAGAGGTCCAGGCACAATCTCAGTCCCTTCACTGTTCAGCTTCTCGAACAGACTCAGCCTCAAATGGATAGTCTACAGTACTTAGAACAAGACTAGCAGCCAAATGACCCTCACGCTTTACTCAGAGTCTCTGCCACAGACCTGATGAACTTGGTCTCTGCCACAGACCTGATGAACTTGACTTTGGCCTAGGGAGAAAATATCCCTCCGGAGAGTTACCGGGACTCTTTCCTTCACCGTGACTACCGCATCAGTCCCTCGGAACGGTTCCTCACCCGGCTTCCTCTACTCAGATACGGGTCCCCTCGCAAGGCGGCACCCTGAGACTCCTCGATCCCCGACGGGCCCCAGCCAAAGGTGCTGGGCCCAGGCCTTTGCTGCAACTTCCAAGTCCCTGCATCCAGGACGGACAGGAACAGCAGAGCAGTATCTCACCCTGGGACTAAAGGTGCCCAGGATGGAACCGGAACAGAAAACACCCGCCCTTGGGCCTAGGGCGCCCAGGACAGACTGGAACCAGAACCAGGGGTAGGACCCCAACGACTAACCCCGAACAGGCAGCGTCTGCCCCTTTTATCCCCTCTCCCAGCATGCACAGCAGGTTAACCCCACCCCACCGTACGTTTGCAGAGAGAGGACACAAAAAGCACAGCCCTGTACTGGTGGTTCAACCCAGGCCTACCATGGCAGCACCACCTGTAGGCCACAGGGAACTGCACACCAATACTCTCCCTGTGGATAAAATGGTTGTAAACCCTGACAAATCAAGGTGTTTGGGCATACTACCTCCCAAACACTTCCCTTAAATTGAGGACCCCGCTACAATTACATAAGTACAAATTCACACGCTGTGAAAGAAACATGATATATTTGTGTTTTTTTCCAACTTCCTGCTTGAGAGGCTTACAGTGAGATAAATGGATAATCATTGTACCACAAAAACAGAATCAGTCCTAAAGGAAATCATTAAAACATTTTGTACTTGGAGTGTAGTGTGATGGATATGTATAATTCCCTCTTCTGAAGCCCAATTCCTCAGTCCCTATTTCTTCTACATCCATCCCTCCTTAGGTGTGACATACAGATCTGTATAACCACTTGCTGACCACCGCACGCCGATATACGTTGGCAGAATGGCAGCGGTGGGCAAATGGGTGTACCTGTACGTCCCCTTTAATGTGCGGGCTAGCGCGCGCCGCGCACTGCGTTACCGTGCCTGCGGGTCCTGCTGACTCGATGTCCGCCGGTGTCCCGCGATCGTGGCACGAAGAGACAGAATGGGGTGATGCCTATGTAAACCAATGTATAGAAAAAAAGAAGGGGAAAAAACGCGCTGTCTACGGATAACAAACAACAGCAGCCAGCACAACAAAGGATCAATCTGTGTGTGAATAAACAAAGTGGTAAAGTGCAGCGCTAAGTATGATGAACGTGAACACCTGCTACTCAAACATGTATTGATAGCAGAGAGTCACTATGGTGCATACAACAAATATAAAATATGAATCAAATATTGTCATTCAATAAAATATATAGTGAAGAGTGACACATTTACATATGAGGAAAAGTGCTAGTGCATAGTTTATATAAAGTCCATAAAGTGTTTTATTATTACTCACCTTGGAGAATTTTTTTGTTTTTTTGCATTATTGTATTACTTTGCTGTCTCATATTTACTTTTAGGTTGGTAGCATAAAATGCTTCACTTTTATCTGATTAATTGTTTTCAATGTGGATAGTGATTGCACGTGTAGCACACGGGCCCTTTTTCCCTACCTTTGGCTCACTTGTAGGAAAAGGGCACACCGTACTATATGCCCGTACCCTCCTGTGTGAGAAGAGGTTGAGCGGTGTAAATATAACTGGGTCCCCACAGCTAGGTTCTCCAGAGAATGGTTCTCGTCTCTCATGCGATAAAGACAAGTCTCTATTTCCCCCAATAACTCCAAGGTCCACACCAGTTGCAACTCCAACGTAGAGTTTATTTTCTCATATGCACAGTCACTAGATAGGAAAGGGTGGATGGAGAACAAGACAGCAAAAGGTGTTGGAGTAGGTCCAGGCACAAACGAATGTACGATTCACTACCTGTCTCTCAAGTAGGTTTAGCTCACCCGGATAGTCTCCCATTAGAGTGGATCCTAGCAGCCGGAGTGATGCTCAAATTAGATTACACACAGTCTCTGCACAAACTGTTACAAGTGAATTTGGGGTCTCTGTCACAGACCTGGTGAACTTTGGGTCTCTGCCACAGACCTGGTGAACTTTGCTTGTGGTATTAGGCCTCTTTCGGGGAGATGACATCCCTCCAGAGAGTTACCGGGCCCCTTCCTTCACTGTGATCTCTCACCAGTCCCTCGGAACGGTCCCCCCACAGCCTCCTCTTCCAGATACGGGTCTCCTCGCAAGACAGCACCCTGGGATTCTTCTTCCCTCCGTGTTCCTCAGCCAAAGGTGCTGGACCCAAGGCCTTCAGTTGCAGCCCCAGGGCTAAAGGCACCTGGGACTGATACGCCAGTGTACCGGGCCAGGAAGACCCATTACTCTCGAACCTGAACCCCACCCTCAGGCTGAAGGTGCCCGGGGTGGCCATCGAACAGAACAGCGACACATTCCCCGAGGCTAGGACCCCCGGGAAAAGAGAGAACCCCACAGGCAGCGTCTGCCCCTTTTATATCCTCTCCCGGCATGCACAGCAGGCCGACCACACCCACCATACCACCGCCGAGAGGGGACATCCAAGGCACAGCACTATACCAGCGGTTCAACCCTAGCCCCTGATGGCAGCGCCATCCACAGGCCACAGGGAACTATACACCGGTATCCCACCTGCGGTATAAAATGGTTAGCAAAGCCCTATCAAATAAGGTGTTTGAGTACAACTACCACTCAAACATTCCCCTAAATTTGAAGACCCCGCTACACATGTATAGGTGGTAGCAGCTCTACCTATTTCTCTATAATGTGATATTTTATCTGGCATCTTTGATATTTAATTGCATGGGGATTTATTAATTTTTATTTTATGTGACACTATGGGGAAGTAGCAGCTGCGTGAACACAGCTACAGCTCCTAATTTGCAGGTGTGTGGATGCAGGTGTAAGGCCCCGACTACTGACAGTGTACATTTGGGGCCCCTCACCCACACCTCCACACCTGTCAGGTTAAGACCTGCGGCTGTGTTCACACAGTCACTGCATCCTCATAGAGTCACAGGCGGTTCCAGATGCACAAACAAACCGTTCAGTCACACTGTATGGGCCCTTAATTTTTATAATTTTTTATTTAACTTACTTATTTATAATTTTTTACAACACTGTTTGGGGCGGGGGGTGGGGGAGGGCTTTGGTGAAATATCAGGGTTCTAAACAGATCCCTGTTGTCTTACTTTTGAGAAAGGGGCAGCCTTAAGCAGGCCATACACGGTCGAATTTCAAACAAATTTTCTTTTCAAAATCAGAAAGTTTTTTTTTTTTGTGATCCGATGATGCCACCATTGATTTTCGAAATTCGGCTGACCAAACCTTCATGTTGCCGTAAATATTCTTTTCTCTCGGGGAATATTCTTTTCTCTCCGGGAATATTCTTTTCTTGCACATGGGCATTTCTTTTCCTATTACATTTCTCGCACGATTCTCCCATCATTGATCAGAAAATCGTTTGTTTTTCAAAAAAATTCCAACATGCCCGATTCCTCAAATCTGATTGCCACACGAAAATCGGCTGTTGCTGCAGCCCACTAACGGTGCGAAATTCGTACGAAAATTCTTTGATACGATTTTCGAAAGAAAATTATTTTGAAATTCGAACCATGTATGGCCGCCTTTAGCTGCACTGGACAGTGAATAAGGATCCTGTTCATTCACAAACTGAAGCATGGTAGCTGAAATATTCTCCATCCTGAAGATTTCCCACCCTGTGTGCCCGCAGTAGAAGCCCCCGGGAGAGAAATGGAGGGAAGCTGGAAGCACTACAGGTGGGGGGTAGGGAGCACATGGGGGGGGCCCGGGCAGTAGGAGGATTGAATCCTGGATAGGGAGGATGATCAGCGTGGTGGGGGCAATTTTAAGAACCAATCCCATTGTGTGTCTCTCTCTGCAGCAGCTTAAAGCTGGTGGAGGGGAGAGCAGGAGAAGCCAGAATTCATATACTCAGCAAAGAGACATCTCCATATATTCATCAAAGAGACGGCCCAATCCGGCAGCAAGGAGACATCCCAATGCAGCAAAGAGATAGCCCAGGCCAGCAAAGAGACATCCCCATATATTCAGCAAAGATACATCCCAATCCAGCAAACAGAAATACCCATATATTCAGCAAAGAAATGGCTCAATCCAGCAGAGACATCCCTATACAGCAATTATTAAAAGATAACGCATTCGACACGCACAGCCAGGTCCCGCTAGTGGGCACCTCCACTCCTTTCAGATGGAAGACCCCCTCCCTGCACACACAGCCATCCCAGTTAGAGGAATCCCCTAGAAGGAAGAAGGGTGGGTGAAGACAGAGAGGAGACTCTGGGGGCCACGATCTGCAGGCTGTAACAATTAAAAACTTTCCCCAGTCAAGCAGACTATTTCTTCACTTTCAGTTGCTGGTGTAGTAATTTCCTGTGCCAGACAAGTACATTATATTCCCGAGCTGCCCGGCAGATTGATATAGAAGAGGCTGGGACTATAATGTTCTTGTCTGCACAGGTGATTACTATACTGACACACAAAAGTGAGGAAATAGTCCACTTGGCTGGGGAATTTTTTTTTATAAATTGCCACAGCCTGCAGATGGCAGTGCTCAGTCTCCTTTCTGCCTCCACCCGCCCCCCTACCTTCCCTGCTGAATTGGCCAGGCCAGACCTGGAAAGTAGCTCCACACAGCAGAGCCAAAGAAGCCTGGGGGGCTCCAGCCATGGTTGGGGCCCAGGCGTCTGAACCCCCTACATGTGTATGGGCTGTCCCACCCTGATAGCGGCCCTGTAATTTATTTTTAACTAGAATAAGCAGTAAAAAAAAATTGATAGAAGGTAGAAGAAGGTATCATAGTTTGGTGCCAGAGGGTGACATAATGACTTTCCCAGTAGGAGAGATTGGAATTATATATTTTCCTGACAACAGAGTCTGTTTTTTAATTATTGTACAGATGACAGTAGGTGGTGTCCCCTTTTTTTTAAAACAAATTAGGGAGCTGTTTCTGGTGCAGAACTATCAGTGTTCTTTTTTTTTTTGTAATAATTTTCTCTCTTGTTAAAAAAAATTATAATAATTTTCTCGATCAAAAATTTGCAGCTGAGTAAATTTCCATCTTTTATATGTATTTCAAAATATATATACAGGTCCTTCTCAAAAAATTAGCATATTGTGATAAAGTTCATTATTTTCTGTAATGTACTGATAAACATTAGACTTTCATATATTTTAGATTCATTATACACAACTGAAGTAGTTCAAGCCTTTTCTTGTTTTAATATTGATGATTTTGGCATACAGCTCATGAAAACCCAAAAATCCTATCTCAAAAAATTAGCATATTTCATCCGACCAATAAAAGAAAAGTGTTTTTAATACAAAAAAAGTCAACCTTCAAATAATTATGTTCAGTTATGCACTCAATACTTGGTCGGGAATCCTTTTGCAGAAATGACTGCTTCAATGCGGCGTGGCATGGAGGCAACCAGCCTGTGGCACTGCTGAGGTGTTATGGAGGCCCAGGATGCTTCGATAGCGGCCTTAAGCTCATCCAGAGTGTTGGGTCTTGCGTCTCTCAACTTTCTCTTCCCAATATCCCACAGATTCTCTATGGGGTTCAGGTCAGGAGAGTTGGCAGGCCAATTGAGCACAGTAATACCATGGTCAGTAAACCATTTACCAGTGGTTTTGGCACTGTGAGCAGGTGCCAGGTCGTGCTGAAAAATGAAATCTTCATCTCCATAAAGCTTTTCAGCAGATGGAAGCATGAAGTGCTCCAAAATCTCCTGATAGCTAGCTTCATTGACCCTGCCCTTGATAAAACACAGTGGACCAACACCAGCAGCTGACATGGCACCCCAGACCATCACTGACTGTGGGTACTTGACACTGGACTTCAGGCATTTTGGCATTTCCCTCTCCCCAGTCTTCCTCCAGACTCTGGCACCTTGATTTCCGAATGACATGCAAAATTTGTTTTCATCCGAAAAAAGTACTTTGGACCACTGAGCAACAGTCCAGTGCTGCTTCTCTGTAGCCCAGGTCAGGTGCTTCTGCCGCTGTTTCTGGTTCAAAAGTGGCTTGACCTGGGGAATGCGGCACCTGTAGCCCATTTTCTGCACACGCCTGTTCACGGTGGCTCTGGATGTTTCTACTCCAGACTCAGTCCACTGCTTCCGCAGGTCCTCCAAGGTCTGGAATCGGTCCTTCTCCACAATCTTCTTCAGGGTCCGGTCACCTCTTCTCGTTGTGCAGCGTTTTCTGCCACACTTTTTCCTTCCCACAGACTTCCCACTGAGGTGCCTTGATACAGCACTCTGGGAACAGCCTATTTGTTCAGAAATTTCTTTCTGTGTCTTACCCTCTTGCTTAAGGGTGTCAATGATGGCCTTCTGGACAGCAGTCAGGTCGGCAGTCTTACCCATGATTGCGGTTTTGAGTAATGAACCAGGCTGGGAGTTTTTAAAAGCCTCAGGAATCTTTTGCAGGTGTTTAGAGTTAATTAGTTGATTCAGATGATTAGGTTAATAGCTCGTTTAGAGAACCTTTTCATGATATGCTAATTTTTTGAGATAGGAATTTTGGGTTGTCATGAGCTGTATGCCAAAATCATCAATATTAAAACAAGAAAAGGCTTGAACTACTTCAGTTGTGTGTAATGAATCTAAAATATATGAAAGTCTAATGTTTATCAGTACATTACAGAAAATAATGAACTTTATCACAATATGCTAATTTTTTGAGAAGGACCTGTATATTGTGCCACACTAATCGAAGAAAAGTGACATTATATAAGTGCATGCATAAATTAATAAAATAAACAAATGAAACAAAGATAAACATAAATAAAAAAATGACAATGAGTCCAATAAATCATTAAATAAGTGTCCAATAAATAAAGTGCAACTGTTCTTCAAAGTACTCCAAAGTGCTCCAAAAACAAATTGTGCTCCCCACACCGCTGTGATCAAGCCGTTTTCCAAATATGTATGACCAAAGATTATAATGGTCACACAAGCATGGCCTCCGCCCACTAACTTCAAGAAGTTTCTCCAAACTTCCAGAACCAAGGGAAGGAGACCTGCCTCTGTGAGTCATCCAACCTGACCTGCAGTAAACCCTAACCCAGATTCAGACTAACTTTACCATGAGTCTATAAATTTGTCTGCACTATTCTAGTAGCACACTAGAGGGTGCTACATTTGATCAGCACAGCCCAATATATATATTTTTGCTATTCATTTGTTATCACAAATGTGTGCCAGCTGCTTCTGACTTTTGACCCTGAGCGCAGTAGTAGATTTAATTTACCGTATTTATCGGCGTATAACACGCACAGGCGTATAACACGCACCCTAACTTTAAGAGGGAAGTTTCAGGAAAAAAACTTTCTACAGCCACCTGCATATAACACGCAGACACAGTTTACCCTCTATTTTCAGGGTAAAAAAGTGAGTGTTATACGCCAATAAATACAGTATATGTATTTGGCCATGTGATATTTCACATTTCAGGTTATACCTCTGAAAATCTTAACTCAACCCTTCATTTTGACCGCCAGTTTCAGCCTAACCCTAAACCCAACTCTTAAATGTAACTTTACCCCTGTACTAAAGCTCATACCACAAGGCCCTTCAACTTAATCCTTACACCTCATGCCTAATTTTGGCATAATCTCTAATCCTAATCTCAGTCTAACTTTAACATATAACCTAATTCTAACCTGAAACGAAACCAAACTTCCTACACCAAAAATTTAACAACAATGAAACTACTAAATTAACATCTATTTTTACTTTAACCCCTATACCAAACCCCAAACCACATCAGAACCCCTAAACATCAACCTAACCTCTACACCTCAAAATAACCTAACCCATACCTCTTTAACCAACATCATACCCCCTTGTACACTCACACCACTTAACAATGTCTACACCTCAAACTAACTTTGACTTGTTAGCCTTTAACCTAAACCAAACCTCTTACACTAAGCCTTAACCACTAAACCTAACCTGTATCCCAAACCCTCAACCTAATATTAACATAATCCCTAATCCTATCTCTTAACCTACACAAACTCGAAACAACTAAGCCTTAACCACAACCTAAACATTTACCCTAACTCCTTACCTGAATTCCCAAACCACAAACATAACTCCTATACCTCAATCTAATTTTAACATAATCCCTATTCCTTTCTCTTAACCAAAACCAAACCCTTGTGTTTAACCCTTAAGCCTCGTACACACAACCGGTTTTCTCGGCAAGAAAACTGCTGGGAGAGCTTTTTGCCGAGAAAACCGTTCGTGTGTATGGTTTCTCGGCAGGAAAACTGCCGGGAATCTCAACGAGAAAAATAGAGAACCTGCTCTCTATTTTTCTCATTGGGATTCTCGGCAGAGTGTTTCTTGACGAGAAACCCGGTCGTCTGTATGCTTACCTGTCCAGGGAAACCCGCGCATGCTCGATGAGACTTCGACGCATGCGTGGTAGCATACAAGGGTAATGTAGGGTGTAGCAAGATGGCGGCGACGGCATTGAATGTGACGAGCGCTGGCTTATCGTAGTCAATGACATCACCGCGTTCTTGCCGTTCAAAAGAATGGCGGTTCTTTTGAATGGCACGTGTGTACACAGGGCTTGGCAAGACAAGCTTGCCAGGAATCCCGTCAAGAAAACCAACGGTTTTTTTTCAACGGGATTCCCGCCCGTGTGTACGAGGCTTCAATCATAACAAAACCACGAATCCTTACACTCAACTTCCCCCTACCCCTACAAATAACTTTGAACCTCAACCTAACACCTCATTTAAACCCTTAAAATTAAAGTCTCATAAATGAATATGAAGCCAAATAGACTAATAATCTTCATAATTGTACTCCCACTTTCCTGATACAACAGTATAAATGGTCTTCCTTTAAACTCATTGTATATGTGCTTGCTTGAATATTATATGTACTGTTGATATCTCAATGATTGAAATGTTTGTGTTCTTGTGTTTAAATCAAAATCTGTGATTTAATCTCCAAGTCCTAAGTCCTTCTCATGGAAGGAATTTGATTTTTCAAACATACATATTTGTTGTCTGTATTGTGTTTTTACAATATTACAGCTTATCTCCATATAATCATAGAAATTCCATAACCTGTTCATCCACTTAAGTTAATTATTGTCATAGGATCAACTTGGACATTTACAAATAACTCCAGTTACTCCAGTTAGGGTAGGCCTGCTCTACCTGCTTCCCATAATCCATCTTCTGTAAGACCAACAGAAGAATGATGGGAATGAAGAATGCAGGATGGAAAGATGGTCCCATTAGGGAGGTTGTTTGATGTCTCTGTTCCAGAAGAGACAGATGCACAGAATATTGCTTTAGGATCATACTGTTACTAGTTACAGATCTCCTTTGTATCTATGAATAGACTTATGGTCTCAATAGCTTTTGGTCATCCTGGCCAGAATTTTATTAGTAACCTTTGTGCCTATTCTTCCTGAGGCTGAAAAATCACAGCATATCTTCTCGGCTGATAAGTCCTAAGATATTTTATGTTTGTAATTCTGAAAACAAAAAAGCCGCAGTTTGTATCACGTTTATAGAATACGTGTGCATAGGAGCACTACCAATTATGTTACATAGTTAGTCTGGTTGAAAAAAGTCCATCTGGTTCAACCAAAAGAAAAACACACACTCTATTGTTCCCAATTGTTCGCCACTACGCTTACGTGGCTGTGCCCTAGTCGGAACAATTGCGCATATTTGGTGGACTTGTCCGAGGGTGAACAGATTGTGGATCAGAGTTTATGACTTGCTTCGTACATTGCTTCACTCTAATTTTAAGAAGAACCCATATGAAGCTCTTCTTCACAAGCTGATTGGCTCCCCCTTCCGCTCGGAATGGAAATCCCCTGTCCTTAGCTTTGAAGCAGTAAAGCATTTTATGAATGATATCATGATTAATGAAAAGCTGACAGCTATTTTGGCAGATTCTCACGATAAATGTCTTCAGGTCTGACTTCAATGGATCGACCACTCTCATCCGCCTAGACCACCTTCTTTTAACCATTTAATATTTTGGCTACTGAGACCCCTGGGAACTCCCTTTTCTTTTCCCCCTTTTCTTTTCCCCCTCCCACTCCTTCCTTCCCTGCCCCTTGCTTTTTTCTTCCCCCTCTTTCTTCTCTTTCTGATCCTATCTTTTTGCTTCACTTGTAAGGCATCTTCATGTATCGGCTGCCTTTACGTAACCTGGCTTCCCCTTTTCCCCTGTCTGGAGAAGCCTCATTGATATTGGTTTATTTGTATTTTGCTTGATTAGCTGTGTTCCTTACTTCAATTTCCACGAGGCAGCCTTCTGTTTATGACTTTGTCTATTTCTAAGGCACTTTGTCAGGCTGTATTTATTATGCCTCTTAAATTAATGTCCACATGTTTATCTCGTTCATTTACTACGGTCTCCATTGGCTACTCTGTATAATGTGCGTATTGTTAATAAGACTTTTTGAACATGAAAAACACACATACGCATACAAAACCTCCATATACACAATTCTATACCCACAGTTGATCCAGAGGAAGGCAAAATAAAACCAATAAAGCACAATTCACTTTGCTCCAGTGGAGTAAAAAATTTCCCAGGAAGCAATTGATTATTCCCTGGATCAACTTGTCAAACGCTTCTGAAAATCAATCCACCAAGGATCGCTTTGTAGAGGGACGGCAAGGTCTGCAGCACATCTAAATGTAGCCTAACTGTCAACAGTCTTATTTCTTTACAAAGTGATTTTGAATGTATGATAACCTGTGTGATACCGTTGGTCAGTTGACTTTTACATTGATTGTATTATAAAATCAGCTTAAAAAAACACTAACTTTGTATTTATAGCACTAGTAGTGTTGACAGTACAGTACAGAGCAAACTCAAATTAGCACGTTATAAACCTTTGTGAATTTAGATCTAAGAGATTTAATGTAAAACTATAGGCAAAACTTTTTTTTTTTTTTTGGATATAGTAAGGGAGGGTTAAAAGCCCTGTCCATTTATTTTTTTGCCATCTGTGTCCCATTGGGATTTCCCTTCACTTCCTGTCCCATAACTGGATACTGTTTACTTTGAACAGTATTGTGTGGGCTCCATGCTGATTAAGATGGGGGGTGTGCACTTCCTCCCCTTTCCCTCCTGTGAGTGCCCTCCCCTTTACTGTTTGTCATTTCCTGTGATGTCATTTTGTATTAAGGGAAGTGATTGGCTGTTGGGGCCATCACTTCCTGTTTTGTTATCCTTTTGTTTCCAATGAATAAAAGAATCCGGGTGGCTGAGCTCTCCCCAGACGCTTGAGACTCCAGCTTGAAGCAGCATCGTTTCTGATTCTACCTGGTGCCATTGAAGTACTTCATATTCCTTGTACCAAAGAGCTTGATACAAACGTGCTTTTAAGCACGAAGGAATTGTTTTGTGCTTTGTGTGCATTTAGACGCTGGAAGTCCACATTTAGGCGCGGTGTGGATTTGCGTACAAAGCCCAAGGGAATTCTTCCACGACATTTTGGCGAGCCAGGTAGGAGCCAACGTAGTTCCAGCGCAGCGATCCGAGAGGAGAGATTGGGTCCTCGGTTCTGGGACAGGAAAAGGCCGGCAAAGTTTGGTAAGACAGACTCCATTTCAACTTTTGAAATTTTTGTTGTTCTAGAACCGGAATCTGGTCTCTCTGCTCGCTGTTGCAGGTAACTCCGCTTAGCAAAAGAACAAATTTTTGCGGTTTCACTCTTTGTGTACAAGGACGGGGATTTATATTTGTACTGGGAGGGATAGCTGTATTGGCTTGGGATAAAAGTCTATATTACTGTCCTCTGTGTAGACCCCATAGTCAATACAGCCTAGAGGGTCTTTGTATGGGGTTTATGTTAAATGTAAAACCATTTCCTGTTGTACAACGTGACGGTATGCATGGAGTGTGTTAGTTGATGTTTTAAATGTGCGGCAGAGATTGAATGACATAGCATTGTGTGCCTGAGTTATTTCATAGTGCTGGTCACCGTGTGAAATAACTTTTGTAAAGTGTGTAGCTATTATAGTTCGTCTAACGTTTAGTATGAGTTAAGTAGCACAGTCTGTTTTGTGTTAAAACAGTGATTTTTGTTTGTAAGAGGCACGGTTTGGTCTTGTTTTGAAGACACCATTTTGTTTTCCTTTGTTTGTTCAGCCATGTGGCCTGAGGACACCATCTTGTTTTGAAGACACCATTTTGTTTTCCTTTGTGTTTGTTCAGCCATGTGGTCTGAGTCACCATTTTTGTTTTTCTTTGTATGAATCCAATCTTCAGGTTTGGTTATTTTTGCATATTTTTTGTAAAACGATTGTGTTTTCTTTTGGTTTTAATTTCAGTTTAAAGTGAAAATTTTGCCTTACACTGAATTTCAATAGATAGTAAAACTAACTTTAACTGAGTTTTTGTACTCTTAACGGGGTGTGTTTTAATTTTTTTTATTTTAATTTTTAATTGTTTGGGCATTTTCTTTGAGTTTCTCAGAAGGCAATTCATGCCCCTCCCCCATTGTTTTTGGTTTTAGAGCTGCATCTTTTATTGTATAGCTTGCGTTAGGAAAGAAAGGCTTTGGTTTTAAAACTCGCTTTATATTCACTTTTATTGTTAGTTGAGTTACTTTTGCGCAGCAAGTAGTCAATTTTTTGTTCACGCTCAGACTGTTAGTTTATTAGTTTGATCGTGTAACTACTGAGACGTCGTACAACTGCTGAAATAGACAACAGAAGGCTATCCCCATTTAATTGTTTTATTTTATTTTTGTGATTATTTAGAGAAGCCACATTGCTCTGTAGCGAAAATAAACGGAAGTGTGCTGTGCAGTTTAATCTGACGACGCAGTGTACAGTCGTACAGAGGTATGTATTGTGACAGCAGGAAGGTAAAGTCACCTGGTTGCATCCAGGGGGGTAGATATATTTCTCCCAGATTCAGGCTTTATGCTGACTTATACAACTAGGGTGGAGAGTTGTATAAGCCCAGCTGAGGCTAGTAGGCTCATGGATGACTCATACCTCTAGGGAGAGGGCTGGGCGTCGTGCAGGCAGGGAGTTGATGAGACCAGCTGAAGCCTGTCAGTTCGTTTAAGGCCTCTATAAAAACTCCCAGATTCATTAGGTGTTAGCTCATGCCTGGACCCAGACCTGTGTGGACTGTCTAGGGAGAGTGAACCCCTGTGCGGTGAGGCAAAGCCTGTGTGGCTATTTGTTTGGACTTTTACTAAACCAGGGACTTAGGGACTAGGACAGCACCAGGCTGATCCCAGTTGTTAGTTTAGGAAACCTGCATGTTTAGTCAGAGGTCAAACTGACCAGGATTTATTTTGTTTATGTTTCTTTTTGGCTTTGCTGTGTTTTTGTCACTGTACATAGAGAAATAAACCGCACCTTTTGATTTTGAAAACCACAACCTCCGTCTGCTGGCCCTGTTTTTGTGTGGGGAGCCCAACCAGGGGGTCACACACACCCGCTACTGAGTTAACCCCCTCACAGTTGGTGGAGAATGTGGGCAGTTTTTTTTAAGCCAGCATGGAGGAGATACTGAAACAGCTGGCTCTAGCAAATGCCAATCAACAGCAGACAAATGCAGGTTTGCAAAGGAGCCTTGCAGCCCAGCAGCAAGCTCATCAACAAGCCCAGCAGCAATCTGAGGCCCGCTTCATAGACCTGTTACAGAAGCAAGAGCAGAGACTACAACAAATGGAAGCAGTAATGCAGCAACGTCCGCAGACCAGTGAGGAAAGCCGTCCCACTAATACCGCATCCTTTGGGGTGAGTCGTTTATTGACAAAAATGACTGGAGAGGATGATCCAGAGGTATTTTTGACCACATTTGAAAGGACTGCTGAAAGAGAAAAGTGGCCTGAGGAGCAGTGGGCTGGACTGGTGGCTCCTCTGTTAACTGGTGAATCGCAGAAGGCTTACTATGACCTAGAGCCTGACCAAGCAAAAGACTATGTGATGCTAAAAGCTGAAATATTGGCAAGGCTGGGTGTCACCCTGGCTGTCCGGGCTCAGCGTGTGCATAACTGGACTTTCCAGCTTGGAAAACCCCCCCAGGTCTCAAATGTATGATCTCATTCACCTGAGCAGGAAGTGGCTACAGCCAGAGACTTTGTCCGCACCAGAGATTGTGGAACGTGTTGTAATGGATCGGTTTTTGAGAGCTCTTCCTACTGCCATCCAAAAGTGGGTAAGCCATGGAGACCCAGAGACGGCCGGTGGTCTTGTGGATCGTGTAGAGAAATACTTGGCTACAGAGAACCTGACGGCCTCTTCCAGAGACTCTCGGACTTTCCACCCTAAGACCAGACCATCCCCAGGGGCGGATAAGAGGATTCCAAGGGGTGAGGGTGGAGAGAGTGAGAGGGTGGGAGCTCTACCCAAAGTTTGGCGAGAACAGCCTGGGAAGTCAGGGGCTCAAGAGGCAGCCAAAAGGATTGTTTGCTACCGCTGCCGGCAAGCGGGACATATTGCAGCAAATTGCCCGGTTGTGGAGGAACCCATGCAATGTGACTTTCTGACGGACAGACGTCAGTCGCTGTGTGCGACAGTCGCATGCACTGCCATTCGGGGAACTGAGAAACATTTATGCAAAATGTGTATTAATGGTAGAAATGTTGTGGTATTACTGGATTCAGGTAGCCTTGTGACCCTGATAAAGGCTGAATTAGTTAAAACAGAGGTCTCTGGGAATAGCAAGGTAGCTGTTATTTGTGTGCATGGGGACACCCGAGAGTATCCAGTGACTACAGTGTGTTTCAAGACCCCCAAAGGTACCCTCTCTCATCCAGTGGGGTTAGTATCTCAATTACCGCATGATGCCATTGTGGGAAGAGATTTTCCGAAGTTCTGGGAACTGTGGGATGATCCTGAGCCCCCCACTGGTGCCCCTATGTACCAGGAATGTGATAGCCAGAACTCCTCTGAGAGTGGTGAGGACTCTCCAGAATTTCCCTTGTCAGTATTGGCAGGGGAGACTCAAGAAACTGGAGAGGAGCCCACCTCCTCAGACGAAAACCTACCGTCTGTGGAGTTTTCTGATCTGGAGGTTCACAGGGAAAATTTTGCCACAGAACAGTTAAAAGACCCCGCCCTAATAAAGGCACGGGAAAACGTAGTGGAAATAGATGGCGAGTTAGTGAACCCAGATAATACCTGCACTTACCCATACTTCAGCGTAGAGAAGGACCTACTGTATCGGGTGGCAAAAAGGGCACAAGAAACCGTTGAGCAGCTTGTGGTGCCCAAACCTTACAGGAAGTTGGTGTTGGAGTTGGCCCATGGGCACATTCTTGGAGGTCATCTGGGGACAGAGAAAACCCGAGAGAGGGTATTACAGAGATTCTATTGGCCTGGGGTGATGAAGGACATAGAAAATTATTGTTCCTCCTGCCCTGTGTGTCAGAGGTCGGCCCCGATGCCACATTTCCGTAGCCCGCTGGTCCCTCTACCCATCATTGAGGTCCCGTTTGAGAGAATCGCAATGGATTTGGTAGGTCCTATAATCAAGTCCGCTAGGGGGCACCAGTACATATTGGTTATAATGGACTATGCCACCCGTTATCCAGAAGCGATCCCTCTCAGAAATACCTCGGCCAAAACCATAGCCAAAGAGCTATCTCTTGTTTTTAGCCGGGTGGGTATTTGTAAAGAACTGCTTACGGACCAAGGTACACCCTTTATGTCCCGGGTTATGAAAGAGCTGTGTAAATTGTTCAAAGTGACACAATTGCGTACATCTGTGTATCACCCCCAAACCGATGGGCTGGTTGAAAGATTCAACAAAACCCTAAAACAAATGTTGAAGAAAGTGGTGGATAGAGATGGAAAGGATTGGGACTGTCTACTTCCTTATTTGATGTTTGCTATTAGGGAGGTGCCCCAATCCTCTACGGGATTCTCCCCCTTTGAGTTACTGTATGGGAGACACCCAAGAGGGCTGTTGGATATTGCCAAGGAAACTTGGGAAAGTGAGAGTTCTCCCCACAGGAGTGTGATTGAGCATGTCGCCCTGATGCAAGATCGAATTGCACAGGTAATGCCCATCGTGAAGGAACATTTGGCCCAAGCGCAGTTGGCACAGCAGAGAGTGTACAACCGTGGAGCAAAGACCCGTACCTTTTCTCCGGGGGATAGGATATTGGTACTTGTCCCTACGGTTGAAAGTAAATTCCTTGCCAAATGGCAAGGCCCCTACGAGATAATGGAAAAAGTGAGCGAAGTGAATTACAAGGTCAGACAACCAGGAAGGCGAAAGCCCGAACAGATATATCACGTTAATCTGTTGAAAGCCTGGAGGGATAGAGAGTCCCTAGTCGCAGAAACTTGGTCACCAGCTCAAACTGGTTGCGTGATTCCGGAGGTTGGAATAGCAGCCACCTTGTCACAACCCCAACAACAGGAGGTTAAGGAGTTTGTGCTTCGCAACAAGGAGGTGTTCTCTGAGCTGCCGGGACAAACATCTGGGGTAGAGCATGATATTATTACCCCGCCCGGTGAAAGGGTGAAGTTAAAACCCTATCGGATCCCAGAGGCCCGACGGGAGGCAATACGGGAGGAAGTACAGAAAATGCTGAACTTAGGGGTGATAGAGGAGTCCCAAAGTGATTGGTCTAGTCCCATTGTGTTGGTGCCTAAACCGGATGGGAGCTGGCGATTTTGTAACGATTTTCGTCAGTTGAACAAAGTTACAAAATTTGACACCTACCCCATGCCACGTATAGATGAGTTGATCGACCGGCTGGGAACAGCCCGATACATGACGACTCTTGACCTCACAAAGGGTATTGGCAAATTCCCCTGGCCAAGTCGGCCAAAGAGAAAACCGCATTTGTAACCCCAGACGGGGCGTTCCAATATAAGAGAATGCCGTTCGGGTTACAGAATGCGCCGGCCACATTCCAGCGGAAAATGGACCAGATACTGAGGCCCCATCGGAAGTATGCTGCGGCTTACCTGGATGACGTAATTGTCCATAGCACAGATTGGGCCTCACATCTGCCAAAAGTGCAAGCAGTCCTAGACTCTATCCGGGAAGCGGGGTTTACGGCTAACCCCAAGAAGTGTACCATTGGGCAGGAGGAGGCCAAATATCTTGGGTACACCATTGGCAGGGGAGTGATAAAACCCCAACTCAACAAAGTCGAGGCCATCCAGAGTTGGCCACGTCCCAACAGCAAGAAGCAGGTACGGGCCTTTCTGGGAATCGCGGGTTATTATCGGCGCTTCATTCCCCACTTTGCTTCTAAGGCTGTGCCCCTAACCAACCTGACGAAAGGGAAAGGGTCGGTCATGATTAAATGGACCCCCGAGGCTGAGGCAGCATTCCAATTCTTGAAACAAGCCTTATGTAGCCAGCCAGTGTTGTACTCACCCGACTTCTCTAAAGACTTTGTCGTACAAAGTGATGCGTCAGATGTGGGGTTAGGAGCAGTATTGTCCCAGGTCTGGAACGGGGAAGAGCACCCAGTCATTTACCTCAGCAGGAAGTTGAAGTCCCATGAGGTAAATTACGCCACGGTTGAAAAGGAGTGTTTAGCGGTGAAGTGGGCTCTAGATT
Source organism: Rana muscosa (assembly GCA_029206835.1). Taxonomy (NCBI): domain Eukaryota; kingdom Metazoa; phylum Chordata; class Amphibia; order Anura; family Ranidae; genus Rana; species Rana muscosa. Next base: position 55,619,487 of record CM055124.1, on the reverse strand, counting down.
CCCTTCGGTACTATCTGCTAGGTAGGCACTTTGACATGGTTACGGATCACGCTCCGTTAAAGTGGATGGCTCAAAACAAGGAGACAAATAGAAGAGTGAATAGGTGGTTCCTGGCCCTACAGGAATTCAACTTCACAGTAAAGCATCGCCCTGGCGTTCAAATGGGGAATGTGGATGCTTTGTCTCGAGTACATGAATGCCTGATTGCTGGTGTTCCAACCCCAAGGTTAAAACAAGAGGGGGGGGTATGTGACAGCAGGAAGGTAAAGTCACCTGGTTGCATCCAGGGGGGTAGATATATTTCTCCCAGATTCAGGCTTTATGCTGACTTATACAACTAGGGTGGAGAGTTGTATAAGCCCAGCTGAGGCTAGTAGGCTCATGGATGACTCATACCTCTAGGGAGAGGGCTGGGCGTCGTGCAGGCAGGGAGTTGATGAGACCAGCTGAAGCCTGTCAGTTCGTTTAAGGCCTCTATAAAAACTCCCAGATTCATTAGGTGTTAGCTCATGCCTGGACCCAGACCTGTGTGGACTGTCTAGGGAGAGTGAACCCCTGTGCGGTGAGGCAAAGCCTGTGTGGCTATTTGTTTGGACTTTTACTAAACCAGGGACTTAGGGACTAGGACAGCACCAGGCTGATCCCAGTTGTTAGTTTAGGAAACCTGCATGTTTAGTCAGAGGTCAAACTGACCAGGATTTATTTTGTTTATGTTTCTTTTTGGCTTTGCTGTGTTTTTGTCACTGTACATAGAGAAATAAACCGCACCTTTTGATTTTGAAAACCACAACCTCCGTCTGCTGGCCCTGTTTTTGTGTGGGGAGCCCAACCAGGGGGTCACACACACCCGCTACTGAGTTAACCCCCTCACAGTATGCATACACTGTAAGGGGTAGAGACATAATTCGGGGGGTGGTCTGTGGTTGTTGACTATCATTGGGCATAGTTATTACGAGTATTGCGGTGTAAAAGAGTAGTACTCTGTAGTTCTGTGCCAAAAGTGTTGGGGCAACAAGCCATAGAGTTAATAACACCTCGGTTAGGTTTTCTAGTTGGGGGACTGGACCAGATATAGTGGTTGCAGTTCGTCAATCCACCGTAGAAGAAGGCACCTGACGGTGCTCTCCTAAATAGGTGCAGGGGTTTTTCCTGGACGCAGGAATAAGACTATAAGCCGATTCGAATCGCCATGGGCAATTTGAAGTCCATGCAAGGGAAGGAATGTGAGGCTTCCCAGAGTCAGACGGCTGCACAGTACATGAAATCTAGCTTTGGGGCAAAGGTCATGAAACCTCTAAAGGAATGGCATAGTTGGTCCAAGGATACTACTTAGGCTATTCCTCTAGAGGGGACATTTGATGCCTGGAGGTGGGAGAAATTCATAACTGAGTTTAAACCCAGGCTCTGGGCAGCAAAAACCTTAGATGTAGCTGAGCTGTGGCTTCAGAAGTCTATTATGGTAAGCAGGCAGGGTATACAGAAGGCAGTTTCAGTCCGGAAGAACCGCATTATGTACACCTGGCCTGAGGGGATAGCAGTGACTGGTGATCCAATGCTGGAAGCGGAAGAGGGTCTTTCTGGGCTAACTCTGCTGAGGCAGGCTGGATCCACCAACACTAGATCTGTTGTAGTTTCCTCTGATGCTTCTGCCATCACCAATCTAACCAACCCTACTCTGCACTCTCCAACTAACATCTCTCTCTCTCCCACGTCTCCATCTAACCATGTCACCTCTGACGCTAAACCTCAAGCTAACCCTCTCTATCAGTCGCCTTTCCCCATATCTGGGGCATTTTCTCCGCTGATTGCGGCTGATTATGAATCATTTTCAACTGGTGATCTACAGATGCTATGTGAGTCTAAGGGAATTGAGACCAGACTAAGGAACCATGGGGATTGCATAACTGCTCTGAGAGCTTTTGACTCAGTCATACCTACCATCTACCCTTCATTGGTTGGCTTCCAGACAGGGAACGTTGTGGGCAAGGTAGCACACATTAGCCAACCAATGAAGCCACAACCTCCAAAGTACACACCTAGCCCCACTTATGTCACTGAACCTGGTACTTACCCAGTCCGGGTGCAACAATATGAGGGTGTTCCAAATACCAATGGTGAAAGGACTTTGGGGGAAAGGGTGGTATGGCATGTCCCTTTTGCTTCCTCAGAAATCAGGACCATACTGGCCGAACTGCCTGACTATAGAACAAATCCACGAGGGTTCGCGAGAATGTTTTGTCAAAATCAATTTAGCTACGGCATGAGTGGAACAGATTGTGCCCAGGTTCTGAGGGCGAAAGTAGGAGAAGAACTGGCAGGGGTTATAATCTCCCGTTGCGGCATTGTCACCCACGAACAGGCCACTTCTGGAGGTAAGCAATTCTGTGTAGCCCTGCTAGCCAAACTTCCAGAGTTGTATGGTGCATCTTCTACCACAGATGTGATGAAACTCAGTCAAAACCCAGGCGAGGAATGTGCTTGTTTCTGGCGTCGCCTGAAACAAGCTGCATTGGATGCAGATCTGGAGGTTGGTCCGGATGTGCCAACCGACGGAGGTAAGTTATCCGCCATTCACCTTTTGCTAAGAGCCAAATTTTTAGAAGGCATCCATATGAAAATTCGAGACCGGCTATTATTAGCCAGACCCGAATTTAATGAAATGACAATACCTGCCATTCTGTCCTGTTTCTTTCTATCCACTCTCTCCGCTATAGAGAGAGAGATGGATAGGAAGAAACAGGACAAAGCATCCAAAATCCTTGTGTCTCAAGCCCCTTCTGCAGGACAAACGGGCCAGGATGGTGGGAAAAAGACACAACGCTGGAAAGCCCGAACTTGTTACATCTGTGGAAAGGAAGGACATCTAAGGCGCGACTGCCCTAACAGACCCAAGGGTAAGTGGCAGTTCATCCCAGACGATCCGGTACCAGGCTCACGCGATCCAACAACTTCAGTTGTAGCGATGGCCAGCCACGACTATGATTCTTCATAGGACGTTGGCAAAGCGGTGTCAGGACATATCAACCTGTTTATCGAGGAATTAAAATATCCCCTCCCTTGCCTCATTGACACCGGTGGCGTTCGAACTGTTCTGAGATCCAAAGATCTCAGAGGCAAGGTTCCCCTTTCTGGAGAGACTATACCCACTGTGGGTCTAACAGGTCAGACAGTGTCTCTACATACCACCAAACCACTCCATTGTAGGTTGGGCCAACACACAGAAGCCATTAAGTCGGTACTGGTATCGGATGATGTTCCCATCAACCTATTGGGAGCTGATATTTTATCTGAGATACAAGCGGTCATTGAGTACACTCCAACAGGTGTTGTGGTTAGCAGTGCATTGACGGATGAGCGCCTATGTGCAATGGTGGCTCTACCGTATATGATAGAACCTGGTTGTTTTCTGGGGTTGGATGTGCTAGCAGAAGTGGATCCCAAACTTTGGGCGTTTGATAAGTATGATGTGGGTCTTCTGCCGGTCCCGCCAACCACAGTAAACATCAGACCAGGGAGTATTTTGCCCCAATTACCACAATACCCTTTGAGTGTGGCTCAGATGGATAGCCTTAAAATCCAAATAGACCGGTACCTGCTGATAAAAGTTCTTATGCCAACCAAATCCCCCTGTAACACCCCTTTGTTTCCAGTGGCTAAAAAGTCTGTCAAGGGTCAGGAAACAACTTTCCGTTTAGTACATGATTTAAGGGCTATCAATAAAATCATTATCAGCGATGCCCCTTTGGTACCCAACCCACACACCTTGTTGGCCTCTATACCACCTAACGCAATTTTCTTCAGTGTTATTGATCTGACTAATGCATTTTTTTCGGTACCACTGGACCCCCAGTGCCAGTACCTTTTTGCTTTTTCATTCCAGGGTCGACAACTGACTTGGACACGTCTCGTTCAGGGGTCTGTGACTAGTCCCTCGGAGTACAGTTGCAAACTTAAAATAGTGTTGGATCAATGGACCCCAACGAATCCAGAGGTGGTGCTGATCCAGTATGTTGATGACTTGCTGCTTTGTTGCCCTGCAAGGGATGTCTGTTATCAGCATACTGTCTCATTGATTAACCATCTGGCGTCCACGGGGAATAAAGCTAGCAAGGAGAAATTGCAGTTTTGTAGGGAGAAGGTCACCTTTTTAGGACATTGTATATCTCAGGGTACTCGACACCTGACAACCCAGAGAATTCAGACACTGAAAGACTTCCCGAAACCCCGAAACGCACGACAAACGAGAGCCATTCTCGGTCTTATCAACTACTGTAGAGACTGGTTCAACTGACTGATGATAACTGGTCAACCCTACAGGACTTGATCCAAGAACTCTCCAAAGCACCTGCTTTAGGTTTGCCCAACTATGACCTCCCCTTCTACCTTTTCTGCTATGAAAGCAAAGGCCACGCCACTGGAGTACTGACCCAACTACATGGGTCCAGGTACCGACCCATCATGTATCTATCAACTGCCCTAGATCCAGTCATTCGAGGTTCACCAGGTTGTGTACGAGCCGTAGCCGCCTGCGCTGTATTGTTACAGAAGGTAGGTGACATAGTCTTGGACTCCCCACTGACCCTCTATACTCCCCATTCAGTGCAGGAAATCCTAATTCAAGTTCAGACAAAACACCTCTCTGCTGCCAGATTGACTAAGTACGAAGTGGCTCTCCTAACCCCTACTAACCTGACTTTAAGACGATGCACCATTTTAAACCCAGCCTCTCTTCTTCCTACTGAGGAGGAAGAGAAGGGGGGAGATAATGGTGTTAAAAATGATACTCAAACCTTCCAGACTAACAATACCAACCTCTCTACCTCTAACCAACTTGTTAATTTAGAAGGACAACATGCTGATGATCACCACGACTGTGTTTCTCTGATGGAACTCGAGTCAACAACCATCAGCCCGGTGAAGGAGACCCCCATCCCAAACGCTAAAAACCTTTTTGTCGATGGTTCCAGGTATTACACCCCAGATGGTAAGCCACACACAGGTTATGCAGTGACTACAGTCAGTGAAATTGTGGAAAAGGGTTCATTGAGTTCCAACATGTCTGCACAGGAAGCTGAGCTGTAGGCACTGGCAAGAGCCTGTGAGACCCAAGAGGGTCAAAGGATCAATATCTACACGGATTCTAGGTATGCTTTTGGGATAGCCCATGATATTGGTCCTATCTGGAAAGCAAGAGGCTTTCTGACTAGTTCAGGGAAGCCCGTGAAACATGCGCAGTTAATCAACAGGTTATTCGTTGCTTTCAACCTGCCGCGTGAGATAGCCATTCTAAAAGTTAAGGCCCACACGACTGATAGGACTTTGGAGGCCGATGGCAATGCCTTGGCAGATAGAGCTGCCAAAGAAGGTGCTCTGCACCCTCCTGTGAAAACCCTGATGCTAGCCATCCCCTCTGATGTGTCTCTGGAAGAGTTTAAGAGACTACAGTCACAAGCGGAATTACATGAAAAGAGGAGATGGACAGCACTAGGGGCCATGAGAGGTCCAGATGACATCTGGGGTCTTGGTAAAAAATGGTGTCTGCCAAGATCACTTTTTCCAATGATGGCCCATTCGGCTCATTATCCAGGGCATCAGTCAAAGATGGTTATGTGTGCGCAGGTGGATGAGCATTGGATCGCCCCTGGATTTACTACTGCAGCTGCTAATTTTGCAGCAGCCTGCCTGGTTTGCGCATTGCACAATCCAGGTAGGACGGTACCAGTACCCAAACGACATTCCCCCCGACCAGAATATCCATTTCAGCGCATCCAGATAGACTACATTACATTGCCAAGGAGTGGGCCGTACGAACACGTCTTAGTCTGTGTAGATATGTTTTCAGGTTGGCCGGAGGCATGGCCGGTTCAGAAAGCAAACGCCACAACCACAGCCAAAAAGATCCTGTCCGAAATAGTGTGTCGCTGGGGCCTACCTGAAACGATCGAGTCGGATCGAGGCTCCCACTTCACTGGTCAAATATTTGCAGAAGTGTGTAAAGCCCTCCATATCAATCAGGGATTACACACTCCTTATCACCCCCAAAGTAGTGGTAAGGTTGAAAGGTTGAACGGAACCCTTAAAAACAAAATCTCCAAAATAATAGCTGATACTGGGAAACCTTGGCCTGAATGTCTCCCCATAGCTCTCCACTCCATCAGAAATGCACCTAGACGACCTCACGGGTTATCTCCATATGAGGTTTTGTTCGGATGTCAACCAAAAACAGGGTTGTACTTTCCCCAGCAGCTGTCGTCTTTACATTCTCAGCTGACGGGGTATGTGCAGTCACTGCAACGTGAGCTAAAAAAAATCCACCACAGGGTTCATGAGTCCCTTCTAGACCCTGACTCAATAACCGGTTTACATTCTATCCAACCAGGTGACTGGGTCGTTGTAAAGAAATACCAGAGGACGGGACTAGAATCGAGATACGTCGGACCATTCCAGGTTCAGCTGACCACGCCGACCTCACTAAAGCTTGAAGAATGGGACAACTGGATCCACACCAGCCACTGCAAGAAGCTGCTCAACTACATCAAAGAATGAGGAGTATCTTCTTTATTTATAGTTTTAGTTTAGTGTATTTTAGCAAGGGTAATGATGAAAAGCATCCCAATTTATTGTTTAAAATGCATCTCCAGCTGGCAAAAATGGCGAACAGGACCAACTGCTGGGTATGCTCCAAACCTCCACCAAGCCTTGATGCCCCGGCAATGGCAGCAGTACATGCGATATATGATGTCCGTATCGGTATGAGGAAACTAAAGACTCCAAACAGACACTTGTCAATAGAACTTAATGATACATTCCTAGAGGGTAAAATTAGTTATAGTTTTAACATTAGCTCTGGCTTTTGCCCCTCCCTCACAAAACCAGTATGGGTATCGGGACAACTAGGTAGCCCACAAGTGTGCTTCAACTTTAGTTTCGGTAGAGGGGATAACTTTGTTGGGTCCACCACCTGTAAAGAAGGTATAACAGTTAATCTAACCAACGAAACCCCCATCTTCTTTAATAACACTAGTAGACCAGATTACATCTGTTGGAAGGAAGGGTGTGACGTTCAGACCGAGGGAGCAATCCCCCAGTCTATCCTGTTACTACTCAATGCACGTAACCGTCAGAGTGGTTCCCCCTGTGCGACTCTGACTGGCCCCTACTACTTCTTATGCGGTACCTCAGCTTATAAGGTAATCCCCCCTAATGCAAGAGGTTCATGTGTCCTGGTTAAACTAGTCCCAGCATCTTACATCGCGGATGATCGAGAGGATCTGATGGCACGAGAGAAGGTAAGAACGTCAGAAAAAGCTAGAAGGGAATTGTTCACCAACTCTGACCAGGCCTGGGCATGGTTTCCTGCTTGGACGGGTTGGGGGATTGAACTTATGAAACGATTGAATAATTTCTCATCCATTGTGGATGGGATATTCAATGAAACCGTAGAGGCTGTAAGGGAAATCTCACAGGAACAACGGCAGATCAGGACCCTTCTTTTACAGGAAAAGATGGCCCTTGATTATCTGTTAGCATCCAAGGGGGGTTTCTGTGAATTCATAGGTGAAGATTGTTGTACCTGGATTGAGGATACCAATGACAAAGTTCAGGCCCATATGGATAAGGCTAGATCTGTCAGGGTCACCTGTGGCCAGGTGACAGATGCACACCGTAGGGGGACAGGAGTGCACCGCGAGGTAGTGAACCCTATGGCTGGCTTCTGTGGGTAGGAAACTGGGTGGTTGTGGAAAGCGGGACCAGAGGAGCACAACCGGGATCCCAACGGAAGCGAGAGCCAAGATTCCCCAGGGCGCGGAGTCTAAGACCCAGCTGGTCTTCTCCAGGGCCTCTAGTGGTGAGGATGTTACGCTGCAGGCTGGGACCAGGTCGCGGCCCCTGGAGTTTCCTAGCTCACGCCCCGTAGGATAAGGGGAAGCAGCGGCACACGATAGAGAGAACCGAATAACAAGCCGAAGGTCAGGGGCCACAAGCAGACAAGGATAACGAAGAACGAGCCGAAGGTCAAGGGTCACGAGCAGACAGGGATGGTCGGGGACAAGCCAATAACGTAACAGAGAGACAGACGTAGCACACGGCAGGCAGGAACCCAAACACACAATGCCTAACAAACACGTTGATCAGCAAAGCAGGCTTGCAGTGCACAGGTTAATATAGTGTTCAGTGATAGGGCCTGGGGTGGAGTCAGGCTGGGAGGAGATTATAAAGGAAGCCAGGTGAAGGAGGTCTGGTCTCTAGATGAACACATGAGGAGGAAGGTAAGATGGCAGACAGACATTAATGCATATCCATGACAGTACCCTCCCTCTTACGAGGCCTCCCCCTTCCCCGCCTGGGCCCAGGTTTAGAGGGAAACTTCAGATGAAACTCCTTTAACAGACGAGGTGCAAAGACCTCAGATGCAGTGATCCAAGACCTCTCCTCAGGACCAAACCCTTTCCAATGAACGAGGTACTGAAGAACGCCTTTACAGAGTCGGGAGTCCAGAATTTGACTGATCTCGTACTCCTGATTATCCTCCGAGACAGGCGCCACGGTAGGAAGAGGACGAGAGAATTTATTGAGGACTAAAGGCTTTAGAAGAGCAACATGAAAGGAGTTAGTGATTTTAAGGCTCTTAGGAATCTGGAGTTTGAAACAAACCGGATTCAGTTTAGCAGTTACCGTGTATGGACCGATGAATCGTGGAGCAAACTTCAGAGAAGGAACTCGGAGCTTGATGTTCCTGGTAGAGAGCCAGACTTTGTCCCCTGGCTGAAGAGAAGGCGGTTTACGCCTGCGGCGGTCTGCAAAGCCTTTGAATTTTTCAGCAGCTGCCCGGAGGGAATCATGAACGTGACCCCAAACGGAATTGAGAGACTCCTGAACCGAAGCCAAAGCTGGAATGTCTGGAGAACAGATCATAGGAAGAGGAAGTTGAGGGTGTTTTCCATAAACTGTGAAAAAGGGTGTCTTCTGCGAACTGGTATTCACATGATTGTTATGGGAGAATTCTGCCCACGGGAGTAGAGAGGACCAATCGTCATGGTGAGAAGACACAAAGGTGCGAAGAAAGACCTCTAACTCCTGATTAACCCTCTCAGTCTGTCCATTGGATTGGGGATGGTAAGAAGAAGAAAAATCCAAGACAATATTGAGGGATTTGCAAAAGGCTCTCCAAAAACGAGACGTGAATTGGACTCCCCTGTCGGAAACAATATGAGAAGGGACCCCATGTAGGCAGAGAATTTCTCGAATGAAAATGGGAACCAAGGCAGGGGCAGAAGGAAGACCAGGAAGAGGAACAAAATGAGCCATCTTGGAGAATCGATCGATTACCACCCAAATGACTGTATTATTCTCAGACAGTGGGAGATCGGTGATAAAATCCATGGCAATATGGGCCCAGGGTTCCTTAGGAATAGGCAAGGGCATGAGGAGACCAGCAGGAGCTTGTGTGGAGGATTTGGACTGAGCACAGACATGACAAGCTTTAACGTAGTCTTTGACGTCTGAGCGGAGATAAGGCCACCAGTAGTGACGACTGATGAGTAGGAAGGATCGGAGGAATCCAGAATGCCCTGCCACCTTGGAATCATGTCCCCAATGAAGGATCTTAGCTCTTAGCTCAGTGGGGACAAAGGTCTTACCAGGCGGAATTTTAGACTTCAGGGTGGTAGAGTGGGCAACAATGCATGAGGTGGGAATGATCGGCTCAGGTTCAGGGGCGGACTCCTCGTCCAAAGTGTCAAATGACCTAGAGAGCGCATCAGCCCGACCGTTGCAGGAACCAGGTTTGTAGGTAATCGTGAAATTAAAACGGGCAAAGAAGAGACTCCACCTGGCCTGTCTAGGATTCAGACGTTTAGCATTCTGTAGATACTGTAAATTCTTGTGATCGGTAAAGATCGTTATGGAGTGAGGGGAACCCTCCAAGAGATGACGCCACTCCTCTAACGCCAATTTAATAGCGAGAAGTTCCCGATCACCGATGGCATAATTCCTCTCTGCCTGAGAATTTTTTTTGGAGAAGAACGCACATGGTTGGCGTCTCTTCTCAAAGATTTGAAGAAGCACAGCTCCCACCCCCATTGAGGAAGCGTCCACTTCAATAAAAAATGCATTCCCAGGATTTGGTCTCCTCAAGAGGGGGCCAGAAACAAAGGCCTGTTTCAGGTTGTGAAATGCAGAGACAGCTTCGGGAGGCCAGTCTCTGGCATTCACACCCTTCTTGGTCAAAGCGATAATAGGCGCGGCAATGGAAGAGTAATTCCTTATGAACTGCCTATAATAATTAGTGAAGCCAAGAAAGCGCTGTGTGGCCTTGAGGCTAGCAGGAAGAGGCCAGTTGGTGATAGCCAAGACCTTCCCAGGGTCCATACGAAGCCCCGAACATGAGACAAAGCACCCCAAAAACAGGACCTCAGAACATTCAAAGGAACATTTCTCCAGCTTGGCATAGAGATTGTTCTCTCTAAGACGTTGAAGTACAGTGCGGACATGGTTTCTGTGGACGAGCAGATTTTCAGAAAAGATCAGAATGTCATCCAGATAGATGACAACAAACTGGTACAGCAGATCTCTGAAGATTTCATTGACAGAGTTTTGAAACACGGCTGGAGCATTACACAGACCAAAAGGCATCACCAGATATTCGTAATGCCCGTCTCTAGTGTTAAATGCAGTCTTCCATTCGTCACCCTCCCGTATTCGAATGAGATTGTACGCGCCTCTGAGATCCAACTTGGTGAAAATGGAGGCACCCTTCAACCTATCGAATAGCTCAGATATTAAGGGTAAGGGGTATCGATTTTTAATAGTAACCGCATTTAAACCCCGATAATCGATGCAGGGTCTTAAGGTACCATCCTTTTTGGCAACAAAAAAGAACCCTGCCCCTGCAGGCGATGAGGATTTCCGGATGAACCCTCTCTCCAGATTCTCTGCTACATACTCCGACATGGCCTGGGTCTCTGGGATGGACAGAGGGTAGGTACGACCCCTGGGTAGAGTTGCTCCGGGGACAAGATCAATAGCACAGTCAAAAGACCTGTGGGGAGGAAGCACCTCAGCTGATTTTTTACAGAACACATCCCGGTAATCGCTGTATGCGGCGGGAAGATCAGAAGAAACAGAAGTGGCAGCAACCGGAAGACTCTCCTTGGGGGTCACCTTGAGAAGACACGACGAGAAACATGAGGAACCCCAGGCCAGGATCTGCCCAGAGACCCAGTCCACATGTGGAGAGTGGAGCTGTAGCCAAGGGAGGCCCAATACAACTGGGGTAGAGGCCTTGGGTAGAATAAGAAAGGATATCCACTCCTGGTGGAGAATCCCTACCGACATCCTAATGGGTAGCGTCTGGAAGCGAATAGGGCCCCCTGGGAGAACAGTGCCATCAATTGCCGAGACTACCAATGGGGTAGTGAGAGGTGAAAGGGTAAGCTTCATAGAAGAAGCAGTTCTCCAATCCATGAAATTGCCGGCAGCCCCGGAATCCAGGTATGCAAGGGTTGACTGAGGAGAAGTGCCTACATGAAGGGACACCGGCAAGAGCAGGCGAGAAGGTGATGTTTCTGGGTCCAATACTCCACCTTCCAAATGTATTAGACCCGAGCGTTTCCCGGACGAAGCGAGCAGGAGTCACGAAAATGACCCTTGCCCCCACAATAGAGGCACAAGCCCAGAGTTCTGCGCCTAGCACGTTCTTCGGGGGTTAGTCTGGTCCGGCCCAGCTGCATAGGTTCTTCAGCAGGTAGAGGATGCTCCACGGAATGAAGGGAGGGGAGCTCAGACTGGCTAGGACCCAGAGAGTGCTGGCGTCTTTTTTCTAAGGACCTCTCTTGAAAACGAATGTCGATCTGGTTGCATAATGAAATTACATCGTCCAGACCGACGGGAATGGCTCTTCCCGCTAATTCGTCTTTCACTCGGTCAGAGAGGCCATGTAAAAAGGTAGCGACCAGGGCCTCATTATTCCAGCTCAATTCAGCTGTGTGGATACGGAACTGAAGAGCATATTGCCCCACTGAACTAGATTCTTGGCGAAGACGTAAGACAGCACTAGCCGCTGAAGAAGCCCGAGCCGGCTCTTCGAAGATATTACGAAAGAGCTTCAAGAATTCGGACAGACTGGAAACCACCGGATCGTTCCTCTCCCACAGGGGGGCAGCCCAGGCCAAAGCTTCACCGGAGAGGAGGGAAATGATATAGGCTACCTTAGCCCGGTCAGATAGGAAGCTTTGAGGCTGAAGCTCAAAATGAATAGTGCATTGGCTGAGAAACCCCCTGCAGGCCTTGGAGTCCCCAGAGAAACGGAACGGAGCTGGCAATCTTAGTGAGTGTGAGGCTGCGACTGGTGCGATAGGTACAGCCGCTGGTTGTACTTGGGGTTGCGGATTCGGGGTTCCCAAGGAGACCTGAAGCTGCTCGAATCGAGAAGCCAGATCCTGGAGGAATCGCATCACCTGGGTCTGATTTGATTCCTGGGTCTCAAGTCTGCGAACTATGCCCTGCAATGGATCATCCGCGGGAAGCGGGATGTCAGCCGGGTTCATGGCTGATCAAACTGTCAGGGTCACCTGTGGCCAGGTGACAGATGCACACCGTAGGGGGACAGGAGTGCACCGCGAGGTAGTGAACCCTATGGCTGGCTTCTGTGGGTAGGAAACTGGGTGGTTGTGGAAAGCGGGACCAGAGGAGCACAACCGGGATCCCAACGGAAGCGAGAGCCAAGATTCCCCAGGGCGCGGAGTCTAAGACCCAGCTGGTCTTCTCCAGGGCCTCTAGTGGTGAGGATGTTACGCTGCAGGCTGGGACCAGGTCGCGGCCCCTGGAGTTTCCTAGCTCACGCCCCGTAGGATAAGGGGAAGCAGCGGCACACGATAGAGAGAACCGAATAACAAGCCGAAGGTCAGGGGCCACAAGCAGACAAGGATAACGAAGAACGAGCCGAAGGTCAAGGGTCACGAGCAGACAGGGATGGTCGGGGACAAGCCAATAACGTAACAGAGAGACAGACGTAGAACACGGCAGGCAGGAACCCAAACACACAATGCCTAACAAACACGTTGATCAGCAAAGCAGGCTTGCAGTGCACAGGTTAATATAGTGTTCAGTGATAGGGCCTGGGGTGGAGTCAGGCTGAGAGGAGATTATAAAGGAAGCCAGGTGAAGGAGGTCTGGTCTCTAGATGAACACATGAGGAGGAAGGTAAGATGGCAGACAGACATTAATGCATATCCATGACAAGATCCCTGCAAGGCAAAGCCAGAGCTATAGCTAGTGAGGGTTGGAATCCTTTTAGGGGTTTGGGAAACTTTGGGGATTTTTTATTTTCCATTGGATCGTGGTTGAAGGAAGTAGGGGTGTATATACTCATGTCATTTTTGTTTCTGTTCCTTCTATATGTCGTGATGAGGTGCTCCTGTTGGACGCGTGACCAGAGCCCGAGCAGATGACCACATTTTCCTCAATGAGATAAGACGCCCCGAAGCCCAACCAACGTATCAGATGCAGAGGATTCCAGACCGATCGGCGATTACTACAGCTCACCATTTCGTACCCTCCTTATAAGTCATGTCTCCTGAAGAACAGAATCTACATGTCAAGCCGCGTTTTCCTTTTTATGGATTGTAAGGACTGATTCATTTCCAGGTGTAAGAAGATCAAGTTTTGAGAGACACATGGGAGCATATGACAAAAAGGAGGGACTGTTGTGGACATTTTATGATATAAGATTTATGTGGACATTTTATTCTAGGATGTGCGTTTTATAGATTGTCATCTGTCTCCCTGTGTCTGATGTTTAATCGAGGAGCGCTCTAGCAGAGCACACTTGGGTTGAATCGAGACCAGCGGTAAAAACGGTCAGTATGAAAACCTTCTTATGGGATTGAAACGTGTTCTCTGCGTGTGTGGGCATTTGTTGGTTTGTAGATATCAAGCGCAATGTGCTGGACTGCATGCTTTCCAATGGCTATACACATTAGAGAAGCGAAGTCCGCATAATGAGAGAAACCTATTAATTCTCTCTTGCGGACTTCGTTATCCGCTTTATGGATACATATCTGTATTTATAAGAGGACATTGATATCTGCCTTGTCGGTGTACTTGTACCGTATATTGACAACAGCAGTAGCAATGTCCCCGCAGATTGTCCCAAAACTATAAGAACAAGTAGAATGATCTCACTAGATACTGTTTACTTTGAACAGTATTGTGTGGGCTCCATGCTGATTAAGATGGGGGGTGTGCACTTCCTCCCCTTTCCCTCCTGTGAGTGCCCTCCCCTTTACTGTTTGTCATTTCCTGTGATGTCATTTTGTATTAAGGGAAGTGATTGGCTGTTGGGGCCATCACTTCCTGTTTTGTTATCCTTTTGTTTCCAATGAATAAAAGAATCCGGGTGGCTGAGCTCTCCCCAGACGCTTGAGACTCCAGCTTGAAGCAGCATCGTTTCTGATTCTACCTGGTGCCATTGAAGTACTTCATATTCCTTGTACCAAAGAGCTTGATACAAACGTGCTTTTAAGCACGAAGGAATTGTTTTGTGCTTTGTGTGCATTTAGACGCTGGAAGTCCACATTTAGGCGCGGTGTGGATTTGCGTACAAAGCCCAAGGGAATTCTTCCACGACATAACCAAATTAAGGGAATCCCCTGGGGGCCCTTAGATCTCCAGAACTCCAGAAATAGTGCCCCCATTGGAAGATTTTCCCTCTATTACTTTTCTGGGGACAGCCCAAAATATGGGATTTTCTTTTACTTTCGGTGCACTACTGAAAATGATTCTGTTGGCTTGTAAGTTTAACATAAAAATGTTATCATTTTCAACAAATAAATAAATGTTAATAATTTACTTTGATATTTTAAGTATTTTACCTAATTTTCATTAGTTCTTAAAACACAACTTTTACATTTACAAAAATAATTTATAATATTGAGTAATCTAGACAAAACTTTTAAGGTACTGTATGTGCATTTCCATATTCTAATTGAGTTACATTTAATTAAAAATTATCTTTACATTTGACTGACATTGTGGAAAGCAGATGTTTGAAAAAAACAGTTTGAGTTTGACTAATTTTGGAACTTTGAAAACCTGCACAAGGCAGTTTCCATACGTTTGAGGCCCATCAGGACAAAAGAGCATCACCAGTGACAAGAATTTTTCCAAGTCACTACAAAGCCATGCAATGGCATTGAAAGGTAAGAATGAACATTGAACAAATTATCGTTCACATGCTTTAAATGTTGCTTAACATACCTTCCAAAATGTTTATTTTATTTGCCGATTAATATATTTATAATAAATGGACATACGTCCGTTGTATACACCTATTGAAACAACTCATTTGTGCGCACACAAAGTTTGCGCTTACTGCATTCGGCAGAACACAACCAAAATGCAGGGCGAGGGACCGCCGGCTGTTAAATTTAAAAACAGTTTTGTGCCACAAAAATGAATGTTTCTGCAATTGGGGTTTGAAGTTATTGCAATTTTAGACTATGTGGCATGATGGCCTTAAGCCCCACCCACTTTGCACTATGTTTTTACATTTCAAAAACAAATATAAAATAAGTTTGTGCTGCATTTGTGCAGCAAAATCAAGCATAACAGATAACAGATCACCCTTGCGTTCTAAGGAAGGACACCACGATAGCAACAGGGCTAGCGCTTTGTCACAGTCAAGGTGAAGTGACCTTGACCTTGACTGTGACAAAGCGCTAGAAGCGTGAAACGCGTCGTCGAGGCAACCCAGGACCGTCATCCCCCAGGACCTGACTCCATTTGCAACCAAGTGGCACCTTTATTACATCTCCCAATAGCCCTCTTGCTAACGTGGTGTCCTTCCTTAGAACGCAAGGGTGATCTGTTATCTTCCCAGGATGTAGGACCTTTTACATCATTTCCACTATACCATCATTCTAAACTATTCCTGGTAGAAGATTCACAGTTCCGGTGTCATAGCACAGCAGTTCCGGTTTTCCACTTCCGGTTTTCCTCTGCCAGCGCCGCAGCTGGCCTGTCGTCACTGGCCAGTGTGTCATCCGGCGGTTCCTTCAGTGCTCACTGCTCCTGTCTCCCCATCAGTCAGATTACCACCAACAGGTAATCCGACATCAGCCAGTTTGGCGGCCGCCTCCTCTTCCATCCCCATGCTTTAGGAAGATGTGCTGATTCATAACAGACAGAGGCGGCTCTTTAATTAGGCAAATTAGGCGGTCGCCTAAGGCCTCGCACTCACAGGGGCCTCGCGGCCGCCTAACTTACCCAATGTATTACCCCAGTTTTGAGCGACAGGGGACCTTAACGCTGCTGTGCTCAGACAGCGTTAAGAGCCCTGACTCAGGAGTGGGGCCGCCAGTGTCCCTAACAACCAGTGAATATCGGTGACACCACTCCTTGTTACATCAATGACCCAGCATGCCCTCAGTCAATGACGTCACAAGGGGGCGGGTTCACCAGGTGACATTACCGGGTGGCCCCCATCCCTTAGTTATTAAAGAGCAATTATTTTTCCCATCATGGGCGTGAGTGGGGCCCCATGTCAAGTTTTGCCTAAGGCCTCACAAAACCTAGAGCCGCCTCTGATAACAGACTGGTTTCAGCTCCGTTCTGCAATGGATGCCAGGTGATATGATTATTTACACAGTTCTTTTCCTTGTGTTTTAATCCAGCAATTTTATTAACTGCTTTTCGATCTTGTGGAAGCATCAATAAACGTTTTAACAGCAATCTGAACAGTCTGCTTTTTCCTGCCCATCGAGCGCTGGATTTTTGTGTTCATTAAATTTACATTTGATGCTGCTTTAATAAAATTACATTTGTAATGCCCTGTACACACGAGCAGAATTCCCGTCAGAAAAAAATTGGATGTTTTTTCTGACGGAATTCCGCTCAAGCCTGCCTTGCATACACACGGTCACACAAAGGTTCGGTGAACTTTTGACTGCCAAGAACGCGGTGACATAAAAGACTACGACAAGCCGAGAAAATAAAGTTCTATGCTTCCGAGCATGCGTCGATTTGTTTCCAAGCATGCGTTGGAATTTAGCGCGTCGGAATTTGTACACATGATAGGAAATTCCGATCTGAATTTTTTCAGACGGAAAAATAGAGAACCTGCTCTCTATCTAAGTCCGTTGGAAATTCTGACAGCAAAAGTCTGATGGAGCATACACACGGTCGGAATTTCCAATCAAAAGCTCCCATCTGACTTTTCTGTCGGAAATTCCGGCCGTGTGTACACGGCATTACACTTTATAAATATTAAATGTTAATTTGTTTTGAAAGCCTGATTCATGAGACTATTCCTGTTTTAAAAAAAAAAAACATATTATGGTATTATTATTATATAAAAACCTTCAAACATGTATCAAATACATTTGAAAAATAATTTTTACCAACTAAAAAAAATGTAGTAAGTTACAAAAAAAAGTATGTTAATATCACTTAAAACTATGGTTCCAGACAAGTAATAGGGCAGCACAGTGGTGTAAGCACAGTGGTGTAGTGGTTGGCACTTTTGCCTAGCAGCAAAAGGGTCACTGGTTTGAATCACGACCACGACACTACCTGCCTGGAGTTTTTATGTTCTCCTTGTGCCTGCGTGGGTTTCCTCCGGGTATTCTGGTTTCCTTCCACACTCTAAAGACATGCTAGTAGAGTAATTGGCCCTAGTATGTGTATGTATGAATGTGAGTTAGGAATCTTAGATTGTAGGCTCTTTGGGGGCAGGGACTGATGTGAATGTACAATGTATATGTAAAGCGCTGCATAAATTGACGACACTATATAAGTACTATAAATAAGTTAATGCATGTATTCCTAACTTAAACCTATGGTCTATAAACTGAAAAAAATTAGTAGGCTTTACTTAAACCTATCGTCTAGAAACTGGAAAAATGTAGTTGGGTTTACTTGAACCTATGGTCTATAAACTGGAAAAATTGAGTTGGCTTTACTTGAACCTATTGTCTATAAACTGGGAAAATTGAGTTGGCTTTACTTAACAATATAGTTCCAGACAAGTTAAGGTATGTATTCCTAACTTAAAACACTATGGTCTATAAACTGAAAAAAATTGAGTTGGCTTTACTTAAAACAGCAAAGTTGAAAACATGAAAAGTCTAATGAGTCAGACAAAAATACGTTTAGTTAACAGCATTTAAAAAGCTAATGCAAATAGTTGCCTCAATTTTTTTGAGTAGATCTAGCACGATATTTTTTACAGTGTGATAATGGTAAACAGGACAGGTGTTCTTATCCATTTCTCCTCTATCCAAAACTTTAAAGAAAAAGCTTTACCTTTAGTTGTGCTTTAAGATACATAAGTTGTGTTATTAAAGCGGGATTCCACCCGCAATTTTTTTTTTTTAAAGTTAGCAGCTACAAACACTGTAGCTGCTGACTTTTAATAAGGACACTTACCTGTCCTAGGCGCCCATGATGATGGGCCTCCCCGATGCCGATCCGGATCATTGCAGGTCCCGCGCCACCATCCTCAGTAAGGGAAACAGGCACTGAAGCTTGCGGCTTCACTGCTCGTTTCCTACTGCACATGCGCGAGGCTCGCGCCGCTTTGTGAATGGGCGGCTGATCTCTGGGATACACACAGTTCCCAGAAGGCAGCGTGCCCCATTCACTAGAAGGAGGATGCGGAAGAAGACCCACCCCGGATAAGGAAGAGGCAGATTTGGGACTTCCGCATAGCAACCACTATTTCGGGTGAGTAAAAAAATTTTTTTATTTTTTTATTTTTATTTTTCTATTTTCTTGCAGCATTTTTGTGTAATTTTTTTTTCAGGGTGGAACTCCACTTTAAGGAGAAAAAGAGCTTTGTGAATTGAGACCTTTGTGAAAAACGTCATAGATAGATTTTGTTTGAGAGTTGCAGTTAAAATTGGGATTGGAGATAAGCACCCCTCCAGGTTACCCTATGGGGTTGATTTACTAAATTCAATTAGGCTGTGCACTTTTGTTGCAATATACTCCTTTAATTGAGAGATTTCCCCTGCAGGACCAAACAACGAGTTATGGTAAAAGTAATCACCAGATTCTCTATCCACCATAACCAACTACGTACAATCTTGTCTGACCACTGGCACTTACTAACAAACCATCATGTTCTAAAAAAAATACGTCAGGCCAACTCCGGAATCAGTATTCTGCATGGGCGGCCTCACTTAGAGATCGGTTGACCAGTAGCCATTACAGGGTGATAATTGGTCCTCAGGTCTAATGATCTGTGCATGCAATGTATTTTATGTAGGTAATACTACAGTATTAGAGAACTCTGATAGCGGATAGGTATTACTGTGAATGCATCTGTATTACTCCTCTAATTGTAAACTCACTACTGTGGGTCGCCATATACTGTAGGTCTGTATCACAAATTCAAGCCTGAAGTAGTAAAATGCATGGTATTGGAGGTTATTCCAGAGGACCCCCAGGGAGATGAATGGGACCGCTCGATCCTCCAACGGGAAACCGTGTGGACAGAGCTGCTCAGTGCTAATGTCCCCCCCAGGCCTCAATGAAATTCTAATATACAATCCTTTCTTGTAGTATCACTTTAGGGACTATATCAACAGATTGGCCCCTTCTTGATATTGCCTGATACCTATTAAACTACCTAATAGGCATTGAGATATGCCCATCACCCCATTACTTGTATACATCCCCAGCCTTTTCCCTTTTCCACTACCCCTTCCATCCCTTCCTCCCATACTCTTCCTTCAACCTCCCTTCTCCCTTTTTTTATTTTCCACATTAAATTGCTTGTGATCTTTTTTAGTTCCACATTGTCCCTAGTGCATCCAGAATAAATCATGTATTTATTTTGTTTCATGTTTTTGTTATTAATATTATGATTTTTCTATTTGAAACTCCAGGCAAAAATTAAAGTTTTCCTGCGGTTCATGTTTTGCCTTGGTATGGTCGGCAATTACACGGCTAGGTTCGGGTGTTTTGGCTCCCCCTGTGGCGGACACGAATCTCTCCAGGATCTTTGGCCTCCTCCCACCAGGATGACGGCTGGTAAAAAAATCGCAATAAGTGTATATTGATTGGTTTGCGCAAAAGTTATAGCGTCTACAAAATAGGGGATAGATTTATGGCATTTTTATTATTATTATTTTTTTTACTAGTAATAGCGGTGCTCAGCGATTTTTAGCTGGACTGTGACATTGCGGTGGACAGATCGAACATTTTTTACACTTTTTTGGGACCATTGACAATTATACAGCGATCAGAGCTAAAAATAGCTACTGATTACTGTATAAATGTCACTGGCAGGGAAGGGGTTAACACTAGGGGGCAATCAAGGGGTTAAGTGTTCCCTAGGGAGGTGTTTCTAACTGTGGGGGGATGGGACTGACTAGAGGATGAGAGAGATCGCTGTTCCTGATCACTAGGAACAGTAGAAATCTATCTCCTTCCCTTACAGAATGAGGATCTGTCTGTTTACATTGACAGATCCTCGTTCTGGCTCTCTGAGGTGCAATTACGGGTGTCCTGCCGACATCGCGACCGACGGGCATGTGCATTAGCTCTGGCCTCGCGCCGCGGGCACGCATGCGTGCCCCTATAGCTTCTTGAAGTGGCCAACGTATAATGACGTTGATTCGCGCAGCCATGCCAACCTGCCGCTGTATGACTGCGGCAGCTGGTCGGCAACTAGTTAAGAAGGCTTACAGTGAGATAAATGGATAATCATTGTACCACAAAAACGGAATCAGTCGTAAAGAAAATCATTAAAATATTTTGTACTTAGGGTGTAGTGTGATCGACATATATTATTCCTTCTTCTCAGGCCCGGACTGGGACAAAAAATAGGCACGGGCATTTTAGACTGAGCAGCCCAGGGGGGGGGGGGGGGCGCGGCGGCGGCGCTTCGCGGCGGCGGTTTATGATGGGATGTGGGGTTCCAGCACCTTGTACCTCTGGACCCCTTTACATTACACAGCACCCTGCACCTCTGGACCCCTTTACATTACACAGCACCCTGGACCCCTTTACATTACATAGCACCACACCTCTGGACCCTTTTACATTACACAGCCCCCTGCACCTCTGGACCCCTTTAAATTACACAGCACCCTGCACCTCTGGACCCCTTTACATTACACAGCACCCTGCACCTCTGGACCCCTTTATATTACACAGCACCCTGCACCTCTGGACCCTTTTACATTACACAGCACCCTGCACCTCTGGACCCCTTTACATTACACAGCCCCCCACAGTTTGTTACACAGACACCCCCTAACAGTTCTAGACCCCCTGCATGTTACACAGACCTCCCTACAGTACAGACCCCCTCCCTACAGTGAAGACCCCCTCCCTACAGTACAGACCCCCTCCCTACAATACAGAACCCCCTACAGTACAGACCCCCTCTACAATACAGACCCCCCTACATTACAGACCCCCTCCCTACAGTACAGACCCCCCTCCCTACAGTACAGACCACCCTACATTACAGACCCCCCTACAATACAGACCCCCTACATTAAAGACCCCCGTCTACAATACAGACCCCCCTACAATACAGAACCCCCTACAATACAGACCCCCCTACATTACAGACCCCCTACATTTCAGACCCCCCTAAAATACAGAACCCCCTACATTTCAGACCCCCCTATAATACAGAACCCCCTACATTACAGACCCCCCTACATTTCAGACCCCTCCTACATTTCAGACCCCCCCTACAATACAGAACCCCTCTACATTTCAGACCCCCCTACAATACAGAACCCCCCCTACATTTCGGACCCCCCTTCAATACAGAACCCCCTTACATTACAGACCCTCCTACATTACAGACCCCCCTACAATACAGAACCACCATACATTACAGACCCCCCTACAATACAGAACCCACCTACATTTCAGACCCCCCTACAATACAGAACCCCCTATATTTCAGACCCCTCCTACAATACAGAACCCCCTACATTTCAGACCCCCCTACAATACAGAACCCCCCTACATTTCAGAACCCCCCTACAATACAGAACCCCCCTACAATACAGAACCCCCCTACATTTCAGACCCCCCCTACAATACAGAACCCCCCCTACATTACAGACCCCCCTACAATACAGAACCCCCCTACATTTCAGACCCCCCCCCTTCAGACCCATAATGTACCTCAGATCAGCGCGGGACTGCATGTTGGGTCCCCTCCCCTGTGTGGACATAAAGGAGGAGGGGGAGGCGGCTTCACTCTGCTCGGCTGTGTGAGACAGCTGAGCCGAGACTGATTAGATCATCAGTGCTGCGGCCACCTTGCCAGAGAGAAGGGGATCGTTGCAGGTCCCGGCCCCTTGATGTGCCGACGGGTGTCACTGTCACTCGAGTGCGGCTCCGACTCGCAGCTGAGAGTGCACTGGGGCAGTGGTGTTACTAGGGTTGTTGTCACCTTGTGCCGCAAAACATGGTGTCACCCCCTCCTGTCTATCCTGCCCAGCACCCTGAAGGCAGCGCACGGTCACGAGGCGCACCCCCAAATGACCCCTGTAAATTAAAGTATAGGGTGGTATTGGGCCAGCTGGGATGATATAGGGCAGGTTGGGGGAAATATAGGGCAGGTTGCGGTGATATAGGGCAGGCTGGGGTGGCATAGGGCAGGTTGGGGTGGTATAAAGCAGGTTTGGGTGGTATAGGGCAGTTTGCGGTGGTATATGGCAGGCTGGGTGGCATAGGGCAGGTAGGGATGATATAGGGCAGGGTGCGGTGGCATAGGACAGGTTGGGGTGGTATAGAGCAGTTTGCGGTGGCATAGGGCAGGTTGCAGTGGCATAGGGCAGGCTGGGGTGGTATAGGGCAGTTTGCGGTGGTATAGGACAGGTTGCGGTGGCATAGGGCAGGTTGGGGTGGTATAGAGCAGTTTGCGGTGGCATAGGGTAGGTTGGGGTGGTATAGAGCAGTTTGCGGTGGCATAGGGCAGGTTGCGGTGGCATAGGGTAGGCTGGGGTGGTATAGGCCAGGTTGCGGTGGCATAAGGCAGGGTGCGGTGGCATAGGGCAGGGTGCGGTGGCATAGGGCAGGGATGCGGCGGCATAAGGCAGGTTGGGGTGGCACGCATAGGGCAGGGAGCGGTGGCATAGGGCAGGCTGGGGTGTTATGGTGCCAGGTTAGAACTCTATGTAGTGACATGTGCAGCAGTGCAGTAACTTACAGCATGCCTGGAGATGAAGACACTCTGGCTGCTGTGTCCTTGTTTCTTTCTCCTTCAGCTGTGGGATCAGCCAGAGTGAACGAGTCTGTGGGAGGGGTGGAGGGGGCAGCCACACCCCCAGCTCCGCCCACCAACTTCAGGCTGCCTCCGGAGACATTGGAGATGATGGGGAAGACGTGACATGCTGTCCGCGGCCCACCGGGCATTTGCCCGGTATGCCCTATGACCAGTCCGGGCCTGCTTCTTCTAAACCCCAATCCCTCTGTCCCTATTTCTTCCACATCCATCCCTCCTTAGGTGTGGCATACAGATCTGTATAATAAACCTACTATTACTTTACAGATTGTTAGAAAATTTTAATTGGACTGTGTATGGAACTTTTACTTAGTTACTTTTTATTTTTTTACATGTGTGGCATTAGGGATATTATTTTGGATTTTTTTCCTTTGCATTATTGTATTACTTTGCTGTTTCATATTTACTTTTAGGTTTGTAGCATGGAGCGCTTCACTTTTATCTGATTATTGTTTTCAATGTGTATATTGATTGCACGTATAGGTGGTAGCACTTCTACTTATTTCTCTATGATGGGATAATTTATCTGGCATCTGTGATATTTAATTGCGCTGGGATTTATTATTATTTATTTTATGTGACACTATAGGGAAGCAGCAGCTGTACGACCACAGCCACAGCTCCTAATTTGCAGGTGTGTGGATGCAGGTGTACGGCCCCGACTACTGACAGTGTACATTTGGGGCCCCTCACCCACACCTCCACACCTGTCAAATTAGGACCTGCGGCTGTGTTCATACAGTCACTGCATCCTCATAGAGTCACAGGCGGCTCCAGACGTACAAACAAACCGTTAAGTCACACTGTATGGGCCCTAAATTTTTATTATTTTGTTACTTTACTTACTTATTTATTATTTTTAACAAAACACTGTTTGGGGCGGGGGTTGGGGGAGGGCTTTGGTGAAATATCAGTTCTAAACAGATCCCTGTTGTCTTACTTTTGAGAAAGGGGCAGACTTAGCTGCATGGACAGTGAATAAGGATCCTGTTCATTCACAAACTGAAGCATGGTAGCTGAAACATTCTCTATCCTGAAGATCCTCCGCCCTGTGTGCCCATAGTAGAATCCGGCGGGAGAGGAGTGGAGGGAAGCCGGTAGCACTACAGGTGGGGGGTGGGGAGCACATGGGGGGGCGGGCAGCAGGAGGATTGAATCCTGGACAGGGAGGATGATCAGCATGGTGGGGGCAATTATAAGGATAGATCCCATTGTGTGTCTCTCTCTCTGCAGCAGCTTAAAGGGGTTGTAAAGGCTCGTGTTTTTTCACCTTAATGCATCCCCATTTGCTGGACTGGGCCGTCTCTTTGCTGCATTGGGATGTCTCTTTGCTGGATTGGGTCGTCTCTTTGCTGAATATATGGAGATGTCTCTTTGCTAAGTATATGAATTCCAGCTTCTGGTTGTAAAGGATCCCTATACAGGTCCTTCTCAAAAAATTAGCATATTGTGATAAAGTTCATTATTTTCTGTAATGTACTGATAAACATTAGACTTTCATATATTTTAGATTCATTACACACAACTGAAGTAGTTCAAGCCTTTTCTTGTTTTAATATTGATGATTTTGGCATACAGCTCATGACAACCCAAAAATCCTATCTCAAAATATTAGCATATTTCATCCGACCAATAAAAGAAAAGTGTTTTTAATACAAAAAAAGTCAACCTTCAAATAATTATGTTCAGTTATGCACTCAATACTTGGTCGGGAATCCTTTTTCAGAAATGACTGCTTCAATGCGGCGTGGCATGGAGGCAACCAGCCTGTGGCACTGCTGAGGTGTTATGGAGGCCCAGGATGCTTTGATAGCGGCCTTAAGCTCATCCAGAGTGTTGGGTCTTGCGTCTCTCAACTTTCTCTTCCCAATATCCCACAGATTCTCTATGGGGTTCAGGTCAGGAGAGTTGGCAGGCCAATTGAGCACAGTAATACCATGGTCAGTAAACCATTTACCAGTGGTTTTGGCACTGTGAGCAGGTGCCAGGTCGTGCTGAAAAATGAAATCTTCATCTCCATAAAGCTTTTCAGCAGATGGAAGCATGAAGTGCTCCAAAATCTCCTGATAGCTAGCTGCATTGACCCTGCCCTTGATAAAACACAGTGGACCAACACCAGAAGCTGACATGGCACCCCAGACCATCACTGACTGTGGGTACTTGACACTGGACTTCAGGCATTTTGGCATTTCCCTCTCCCCAGTCTTCCTCCAGACTCTGGCACCTTGATTTCCGAATGACATGCAAAATTTGCTTTCATCCGAAAAAAGTACTTTGGACCACTGAGCAACAGTCCAGTGCTGCTTCTCTGTAGCCCAGGTCAGGCGCTTCTGCCGCTGTTTCTGGTTCAAAAGTGGCTTGACCTGGGGAATGCGGCACCTGTAGCCCATTTCCTGCACACGCCTGTTCACGGTGGCTCTGGATGTTTCTACTCCAGACTCAGTCCACTGCTTCCGCAGGTCCTCCAAGGTCTGGAATCGGTCCTTCTCCACAATCTTCTTCAGGGTCCGGTCACCTCTTCTCGTTGTGCAGCGTTTTCTGCCACACTTTTTCCTTCCCACAGACTTCCCACTGAGGTGCCTTGATACAGCACTCTGGGAACAGCCTATTCGTTCAGAAATTTCTTTCTGTGTCTTACCCTCTTGCTTGAGGGTGTCAATGATGGCCTTCTGGACAGCAGTCAGGTCGGCAGTCTTACCCATGATTGCGGTTTTGAGTAATGAACCAGGCTGGGAGTTTTTAAAAGCCTCAGGAATATTTTGCAGGTGTTTAGAGTTAATTAATTGATTCAGATGATTAGGTTAATAGCTCGTTTAGAGAACCTTTTCATGATATGCTAATTTTTTGAGATAGGATTTTTGGATTGTCATGAGCTGTATGCCAAAATCATCAATATTAAAACAAGAAAAGCCTTGAACTACTTCAGTTGTGTGTAATGAATCTAAAATATATGAAAGTCTAATGTTTATCAGTACATTACAGAAAATAATGAACTTTATCACAATATGCTAATTTTTTGAGAAGGACCTGTATATTCAGCAAAGAAATGGCTCATTCCAGCAGAGACATCCCTATATAGCAATTATTAAAAGATGGCACATTCAACACACACACACAGCCAGGTCCTGATAGTGGGCACCTCCACTCCTTTCAGATGGAAGACCCCCTCCCTTCACACACAGCCATCCCAGTTAAAGAAATCCCCCAGAAGGAAGAGGGGTGGGCGAAGACAGGAAGGGGACTGTAACGGCACCCCAATATAAAGGAGTAAAACGCTGTTTACGATGTTCCCTCTCCTAGACACACATCCACTCGCTACCAATATCCACAGCCAAACGACCCTTTCCCATAGGACCCGATCCCCTTAGAAGGACGAGACGCACTCTGTCTTCTTCTGTAATGGGAATCAATTTATTATTGAGAAACATTGTAACTTTATACACAATTCAATACACATGATTTAACATGAACAAGGGCCCAGCTCCACCCACACATCCCAAGACTCAACACCTCATCCTGACGTCTGCTAGGCTTCAAAAGATCCCACACAATACACATCTTCTCACAAAGGGTTGGCAGCCAGTCTGTCTGGCACTTTACAATACACACAAGGACAGACTTAACCACTTAACGACCGCCCACCGCCGATTTACGTCGGCAGAATGGCACGGACAGGCAGAATCACGTAGATCTACGTGATCGCCTTTGTGCAGTTGGGGGGTCCATCCGGACCCCCCTTCACTGCAGTGAGCGGCCGTTAAGTGTTCGGGAGTGATCAGGCATGAGGGGGCGGCCGCTCGATTCCGCCCCCCCCTCGCGATCGCTCCCGGCCAATGAAATTGCTTCCTCCGCCATGTGATGTAAACACAGGCTGGAGGAAGTGATGTCATCTCCCTCGCCGCGGTCTTTTCGTTCCCGGCGCCGAGGAGTGAAGACAGAGGTTAGTGCTCCAACAGTCTACTGACACGTAGGTACACATAGGCACACAAATCACCCCCCAGTCACCCCCAGATCACCCCCCAGGTCACCCCAAAGCCCCCAATCACAGTGTCACTGATTGCAGTGATCATTTATTTTACTGATCACTGCATTTAGTGTCATCTGTGATTGTAAAAAGTTGCAAGGCAGTTAGGATTAGGCCCCTTTAGGTCCAGGGTAGCCCCCTAACCCCCCCTAATAAAGGTTTAACCCCTTGATCACCCCCCAGGTAACCCTTTCACCCCCTAACTTCAGCGTCACTAAGCGATTGTTTTTCCGATCGCTGTATTCGTGTCGCTGGTGTTTTAGATAGGCAGTTATTTTTTTTTTAGGTTCGCCGCAGGTTTTTATTGGTGTCAGGTACCCCCATATTTAACCTAATAAAGGTTTTAACCCCCTGATTGCCCCTAGTTAACCCTTTCACCAGTGATCACCATATAAAGGTTACGGGTGACGCTGGTTGATTAGTTTGCTTTTTATAGCATCAGGGCACCCGCCGTATATAACCCAATAAAGGTTTAACCCCCCTGATCGCCCGGCGGGTGAGATCAATTAGGTTTTAGCGCCAGAGAGGGTCTGCGTCGCCCCAGGCAGTGTTAGGTTAGTGCCAGTAACGCTAACACCCACGCGCAAAGCATACACCCCCCTTAGTGGTATAGTATCTGATCAGATCTATACTAGCATCCCCAGCGGTTTAGGGTTCCCAAAAACGCAGTGTTAGCGGGATCAGCCCAGATACCTGCTAGTACCTGCGTTTAGCCCCTCCGCCCAGCCCAGCCCAGCCCACCCAAGTGCAGTATCGATCGATCACTGTCACTTACCAAACACAACACACATAACTGCAGCGTTCGCAGAGACAGGCCTGATCCCTGCGATCGCTAACAGTTTTTTTGTAGCGTTTGATATATTTGCTGACGACAGTCAGGTGCTTTTTTTCCTGTGAATCTTACTAGTGTACCCCTAAATTTAGAGCCCAAAATGGCAAGTCGAAGGTACACTAGTAAAGAGGCCTACGAGATTCTGAGCATGACAGATAGTGAAGAGGAGGTCACGTATCTGTCAGATTCAGGCTCAGAATATCTTCCCGTAGAAGACAGTGACGTCAGCGGCCCCACGTCAGATAGCTCTGACGACGAAGTTGAGGTCCCTGCTAAGGTCAGGCGTACCCGATCCCGATCTTCTGAGGTTGTTGAGGAGCAAGAACCGCAGGTCTCTCGTATCATGGAGCAGAGTAGTACTAGCGCCGCTATTCCTTCTGGTGAACTGGCAAGCACCAGCGGCCTAGTACAGCCTGGACGTACATCCAGCACTGCAGTAACACTTGGTGACGTGGCGAGTCCCATAAGTGCAGTTCAAGCTGGCGAGGTGGCAAGCACAAGTAGTGTCCCGCTGCCACCAAGAAGACAAAGGCAGGCCCGTCGTGCCCATACTGCCCTTCCTGCAGAATTCGCCTATCCTGATTGGGTCCCCACCACTTCTGCAGAACCCGTACTTCCCCCATTCACTGCCCAACCCGGTATTCAGGTGGAAACAGCTGATTTTATGCCAATCGATTTTTATTCGCTGTTTTTCACGGAAGATCTCTATAGATCTATTGTGGACCAGAGTAATTTATATGCTGGTCAATTTATCGCCGCTAACCCCCAGTTGCCTAAAATTGCCAGAAATTGGAAACCAATTACGGTTTCCGAATTTAAGACCTTTCTGGGCCTTTCCCTCAACATGGGCACACATAAATTTCCGTCATTGCGTGCTTATTGGTCCACGCACCCAATTGACCACATGCCCGTGTTCTCTGCCTCCATGTCCAGGGCACGATACGAGCAGATTTTGCGGTTCATGCACTTCAACGACAATGAACTTTGTCGTCCACGTGGGGACCCTGAATACGACCGGCTCTATAAAATTCGGCCCCTCATAAACCACTTCAACGAACGTTTTGCAGCCTTGTTTACTCCCGATCAAGTTGTCTGCGTTGATGAGTCCCTGATTAAATTTTCTGGCCGCTTGTCTTTCAAGCAGTACCTTCCCAGCAAGCGTGCCAGATACGGGGTCAAGCTCTACAAGTTCTGTGACAGGGCAACAGGCTATGTAGTGAACTTTACGGTTTATGAGGGAAAAGACAGTCAGATTGAGTCGGTCAACTGCCCGGATTACATAGGGAGCGCTGGCAAGATAGTGTGGAACTTGGTGTCACCCTTATTCGGAAAGGGGTACCACTTGTATGTGGACAATTATTACACGAGCGTGCCACTGTTTAGTCACTTGTTTGATCATAAGATTGGAGCATGTGGCACCGTGCGACCTAATCGCCGGGGCTTTCCCCAGCGGCTTGTAGATGCCCGTCTTAGGCTGGGGGAGAGAGCCTGCTTGAAGTGTAATAACTTGCTCGCTATGAAGTGGAGGGACAATAAGAATGTTTTCCTTCTTACCTCCCTTCATGCAGACACGACAGTCCAAATTCGTACGGCGACTGGTGTTGTGGAGAAACCCCTCTGTGTCCACGAATATAACCAAAATATGGGAGGGGTGGACCTCAACGACCAGTTGATGGCGCCGTATCTAATTGACCGTAAGGCGAGACGCTGGTACAAAAAAGCGTCTCTATCATTATTCCAATTGGCTTTGCTGAACGCTCATGTGCTATACAGAGCTTCAGGCGGGACGTTATCTCTTCTAAAATTCCAGAATGAGATAGTCACAGAACTCCTGTATCCAGGCGGTTCTGCACCTCACCATCCCCAACCAAATGCAGTAAGCCGGCTGCATGAGAGGCATTATTCGTATGTCCTCCCGAGTACCCCTACCCAAAGCCACCCCCAAAAAAGATGTTGTGTCTGTAGCAAGCGCGGATTTAGGCGTGACACCCGTAGTTTTTGGCCACTCTGTCCTGACAAGCCTGGTCTTTGCCAAGGTGAATGTTTTGAACGCTACCACTCAAAAGTGAAGTTTTAGCGTAGGGTACAGCATTTCACAGACTAGGACACACTTACACAGGGTCTCCCAAGATGCCATTACATTTTGAGAGACCCGAACCATTACAGTTGTAAAGTTACAAAAAAAAGTGTAAAAAAGAAAAAAAAAACGTAAAAAACAAAACACAAAAAATATATAAAATAAAAAAACCAAAAATAGTTGTCGTTTTATTGTTCTCTCTCTCTCTATTTTCTCTCTATTGTTCTGCTCTTTTTTTACTGTATTCTATTCTGCAATGTTTTATCATGCTTGCTTTTCAGGTATGTAATTTTTTGTTTTCAGGTGCGCCATTCAACTGCAGCGCGGAATTATTTATCTTGACAGCAACAGCGTTTGCTCCCACGATACATAAAGCCGTGACTCCAGTGCTGTAGGAGGTGATTTCACCACCACAGTTAAAAAAAAGAGCATATATGCCGAAGCATGGGGGCAGCAGGGGCGGAGGAGCGATTTTGCTCCTAATGCCGCATACATACGGTCGAAATTCCGACCGTGTGTACGCGGCATAACTTTTTTGCGGGAGGATGCCCCCATGCTTCGGCATATATATATTTTAGGCACAGGTTGCGTTAAAACATTTTTTTATTTTTTACTAGGTTTTGTTTTGGTATTTGCTTTGCAGGTATGGCATGGTAAGGTCTTACTGTTGTACTGTAATGTTACTTTGTTTTAATGTTAACCACCATTTGCTTAGCAGGTACGCCATTCAGTTGCAGCGCGGATCTATTTATCTTGACAGCAACAGCGTTTGCTCCCACGATACATAAAGCCGTGACTCCAACGCTGTAGGAGGTGATTTCACCACCACAGTTAAAAAAAAGAGCATATATGCCGAAGCATGGGGGCAGCAGGGGCGGAGGAGCGATTTTGCTCCTAATGCCGCGTACATACGGTCGAAATTCCGACCGTGTGTACGCGGCATAACTTTTTTGCGGGAGGATGCCCCCATGCTTCGGCATATATATATTTTAGGCACAGGTTGCGTTAAAACATTTTTTTATTTTTTACTAGGTTTTGTTTTGGTATTTGCTTTGCAGGTATGGCATGGTAAGGTCTTACTGTTGTACTGTAATGTTACTTTGTTTTAATGTTAACCACCATTTGCTTAGCAGGTACGCCATTCAGTTGCAGCGCGGATCTATTTATCTTGACAGCAACAGCGTTTGCTCCCACGATACATAAAGCCGTGACTCCAACGCTGTAGGAGGTGATTTCACCACCACAGTTAAAAAAAAGAGCATATATGCCGAAGCATGGGGGCAGCAGGGGCGGAGGAGCGATTTTGCTCCTAATGCCGCGTATATACGGTCGAAATTCCAACGGAGGCTTATCCGTGGAAAAGTCCGACCGTGTGTACGCGGCATAACCTTTTATGCCGCGTACATACGGTCGAAATTCCGACGAAGGCTTGACCGTGTGTACGCGGCATAACTTTTTTGCGGGAGGATGCCCCCATGCTTCGGCATATATGCCCATCATTAGAAGTGGGTGGATGAAGGGAGGTATTCTAATGGTGGGCATACCCACCAATCAATCTCTTTTTTTCGTTCAGCCAATAGGCTGTATGAAAAAAAAGATTACAATACATGTCCAACAAGGACCAGCAACGTACTGGTATGTTGCTGGACTTTGAATGTTTATACCAGAATGATGCCTGCGGGTTTAGGTATCATCTTGGTATCATTCTTTTCAGCCAGCAGCCGGCTTTCATGTAAAAGCAATTCTAGCAGATAATTAGCCTCTAGACTGCTTTTACAAGCAGTGGGAGGGAATGTCCCCCCCCCGGATATAAAAAGCGCCATTGGGAAATTGGGAAAGCATTTTATTACACCGATCTTGGTGTGGTCAGATGCTTTGAGGGCAGAGGAAAGATCTAGGGTCTAACCCCCCAATTTTTTTCAAAAAAAGAGTACCTGTCACTACCTATTGCTATCATAGGGGATATTTACATTCCCTGAGATAACGATAAAAATGGTAAAAAAATAAAATATGGAAGGCACATTTTAAAAATAAAATAAAAAAGCCAAATAAATAATAAAAAAAAAAAAAAAAAAAAAAAAAGCACCGCTGTCCCCCCCTGCTATTGCGCAAAGGCGAACGCACGCGTCGGTCTAGCGTCATATGTAAACAGCAATTGCATCATGCATGTGAGGTATCACCGCGAAGGTCAGATCGAGGGCAGTCATTTTAGCAGTAGACCTCCTCTGTAAATCTAACGTGGTAACCTGTAAAGGCTTTTAAATGCTTTTAAAAATGAATGTAGTTTTGTCGCCGCTGCGCGTTTGTGCGCAATTTTAAAGCATGTCGTGTTTGGTATCCATGTACTCGGCCTATGATCATCTTTTTTATTTCATCAAACATTTGGGCAATATAGTGTTTTTTAGTGCATTAAAAATAAAAAAAGTGTGTTTTTCCCCCAAAAAATGCGTTTGAAAAATCGCTGCGCAAATACTGTGTGGAAAAAAAAAATGCAACACCCACTATTTTAATCTGTAGGGCCTTTGCTTTAAAAAAATATATAATGTTTGGGGGTTCAACATAATTTTCTTGCAAAAAAAAATTTTCTTTCATGTAAACAAAAAGTGTCAGAAAGGGCTTTGTCTTCAAGTGGTTAGAAGAGTGGATGATGTGTGACATAAGCTTCCTAATGTTGTGCATAAAATGCCAGGACAGTTCAAAACCCCCCCAAATGACCCCATTTTGTAAAGTAGACACCTCAAGCTATTTGCTGAGAGGCATGTTGAGCCCATTGAATATTTTTTTTTTTTGTCCCAAGTGATTGAATAATGACCAAAAAAAAAAAAAATGTATAAAAAGTTGTCACTAAATTATATATTGCTCAAACATGCCATGGGCATATGTGGAATTACACCCCAAAATACATTCTGTTGCTTCTCCTGAGTACGGGGATACCACATGTGTGGGACTTTTTGGGAGCCTAGTCGCGTACGGGACCCCAAAAACCAAGCACCGCCTTCAGGATTTCTATGGGTGTAAATTTTTGATTTCACTCCTCACTGCCTATCACAGTTTCGGAGGCCATGGAATGCCCAGATGGCACAAACCCCCCCAAATGACCCCATTTTGGAAAGTAGACACCCCAAGCTATTTGCTGAGAGGTATGTTGAGTATTTTGCAGATCTCGCTTTTTGTCACAAAGTTTTGAAAATGTAAAAAAAGAAAAAAAAATGTCTTTCTTAATTTTCAAAAACAAATGAGAGCTGTAAAATACTCACCATGCCTCTCAGCAAATAGCTTGGGGTGTCTACTTTCCAAAATGGGGTCATTTGTGGGGGTTTTGGGCTATCTTGGCATTTTATGGCCTTCAAAACTGTGATAGGTAGTGAGGAGTGAAATCAAAAATGTATGCCCTTAGAAACCTTGAAGGCGGTGCTTGGTTTTTGGGGTCCCGTACGCGGCTAGGCTCCCAAAAAGTCCCACACATGTGGTATCCCCGTACTCAGGAGAAGCAGCAGAATGTATTTTGGGGTGTAATTTCACATATAACCATGGCATGTGTGAGCAATATATCATTTAGTGACAACTTTTTGTACATTTTTTTTTTTTCTTTTTGTCATTATTCAATCATTTGGGACAAAAAAAAAATATTCAATGGGCTCAACATGCCTCTCAGCAAATAGCTTGGGGTGTCTACTTTCCAAAATGGGGTCATTTGGGGGGGTTTTGTGCCATCTTGGCATTTTATGGCCTTCAAAACTGTGATAGGTAGTGAGGAGCGAAATCAAAAATTTATGCCCTTAGAAACCTTGAAGGCGGTGCTTGGTTTTTGGGGTCCCGTACGCGGCTAGGCTCCCAAAAAGTCCCACACATGTGGTATCCCCGTACTCAGGAGAAGCAGCAGAATGTATTTTGGGGTGTAATTTCACATATGCCCATGGCATGTGTGAGCAATATATCATTTAGTGACAACTTTGTGCAAAAAAAAAACAGTTTGTCATATTCCCGCAACCTGTGGCAAAATATAAAATATTCCATGGACTCAACATGCCTCTCAGCAAATAGCTTGGGGTGTCTACTTTCCAAAATGGGGTAATTTGGGGGGGTTTTGTGCTATTTTGGCATTTTATGGCCTTCAAAACTGTGATAGGTAGTGAGGAGTGAAATCAAAAATTTACGCCCTTAGAAATCCTGAAGGCGGTGCTTGGTTTTTGGGGCCCTGTACGCGGCTAGGCTCCCAAAAAGTCCCACACATGTGGTATCCCCGTACTCAGGAGAAGCAGCAGAATGTATTTTGGGGTGCAATTCCACATATAACCATGGCATGTGTGAGCAATATATCATTTAGTGACAACTTTTTGTACATTTTTTTTTTCTTTTTGTCATTATTCAATCATTTGGGACAAAAAAAAAAAATATTCAATGGGGTCAACATGCCTCTCAGCAAATAGCTTGGGGTGTCTACTTTCCAAAATGGGGTCATTTGGGGGGGGGGGGTTTGTGCTATTTTGGCATTTTATGGCCTTCGAAACTGTGATAGGTAGTGAGGAGTGAAATCAAAAATTTGCGCCCTTAGAAATCCTGAAGGCGGTGCTTGGTTTCCGGGGTCCCGTACGTGGCTAGGCTCCTAAAAAGTCCCACACATGTGGTATCCCCGTACTCAGGAGAAGCAGCAGAATGTATTTTGGGGTGCAATTCCACATATAACCATGGCATGTGTGAGCAATATATCATTTAGTGACAACTTTTTGTAATTTTTTTTTTTTTTTGTCATTATTCAATCACTTGGGACGAAAAAAAAAAATATTCAATGGGCTCAACATGCCTCTCAGCAATTTCCTTGGGGTGTCTACTTTCCAAAATGGGGTCATTTGGGGGGGGTTTTGTACTGCCCTGCCATTTTAGCACCTCAAGAAATGAGATAGGCAGTCATAAATTTAAAGCTGTGTAAATTTCAGAAAATGTACCCTAGTTTGTAAACGCTATAACTTTTGCGCAAACCAATAAATATACGCTTATTGACATTTTTTTTACTAAAGACATGTGGCTGAATACATTTTGGCCTAAATGTATGACTAAAATTGAGTTTATTCGATTTTTCTTATAACAAAAAGTAGAAAATATCATTTTTTTTCAAAATTTTCGGTCTTTTTCTGTTTATATCGCAAAAAATAAAAATCGCAGAGGCAATCAAATACCATTAAAAGAAAGCTCTATTTGTGGGAAGAAAAGGACGCAAATTTCATTTGGGTACAACATTGCATGTCCGCACAATTTACAGTTAAAGCAGCGCAGTGCCGAATCCCAAAAACAGGCTTGGTCCTAATGGCCCGAAATGGTCCGGGGCTTAAGTGGTTAATGAACAATAGAATGCAAAACACCTTAATTCCTAACAGCAATGATTACATAACCCCCACACACAGTATACATCCAATCTATATACAATGTATATACAGCCTTGAATATGGCTATCACAGACCATATCGGGGGTTTCTTTTATTCACCCTGTGTCCAAAGTGACCCCACTGTCACACATCTCCCCTTTCGGCAGGGGACTAACAGAGGAGGGGACCCCAGACGGGTCTACTCCGAAGTTAGTCCATGGGTCCATTCTTCCAATGCTGGTATCCACCCAGTACCACAAATGAATTGCTCCAAGCAGAGCATTACTTACCCAGCCAACCTCTGCCTCTCTCAGAGAACATACCCGCCGCTGGGGAGAAGACAGGGTGACTGGGCTCAGTCCGTCATGCTGTTGGGGATCTGGGTCGACTGCCCGGCATCCCTGGGGTATAAAAGTGGAGACTGAAGTCCCATCCACTTGTGGTAGGTGAAAGTCCCCCAGTGCTTGCAAAGCAAGGCTGACATCCTCCTGTCCCAGTGTCACACCATTTTCTGGGGTTGTGTCAGTGAGGACTGAAGTCCCATCTACTACCACAGGAACTCCCTCTTCTGTTAGTTGAGAGCAGAGGCCCGTGGCACTCGGCTCTGTTGCCAGCTCTTCTGCTGGGTTGCTGTGAGTGGAGACCGCAGTCCCATCCACCGATATCCGCTCAAGTGGCAGTTGTGTGCAGCGGCCAGTAGCATTCTGCCCTGCTGCCAGTGATTCAGCTGGGAGTGAAAGCTTTACCCCCTCAGCTTGTTGCTGGAGAGAGGGGCCAACTGCCCCGGCTCCCTGAAACTCCCCAGTTGTTTCCGGTGCTGGGCAGAGGTTGCTATCACTCTGCCCTGTTGCCAGCACTTCTGCTGGGGACTCCACACCATCTGCTCTGGCTAGCTGTTGGGGAGGGAAAATGGCTGCTTCTCCTCCCTGCATCTCTGAAATCCACTCGGAAAGAGGAACCATCACCTTCTCAACTCGGGCCTCCAAAACTGCCACGGGTGTAGAGCAGGGGTCTGCAGTACTTTGTCCTGCTGTCAGTACTTGAGCGGGCGATGCATATTCCATAACATCCTCTGAACAGTCCCTTAAGTCCATATCTTCTGTAATCTGTGGCTGGGGAGATGAGCCAACTGCCCTAGCTCCCTGGAACTCCATATCATCCACTTCGGCTTTAAGGGTGGCAATCTTCAGCTTTTCCACTGCCGATTCTTCAGCCAGGCTAGCTCCCTGGGACTCCGTATCATCCACTTCGGCTTTAGGGAGGGCAATCTTCAGCTTTTCCACTGCTGATTCTTCAGCCAGGATTTCATAGTTGTCAACTGGTATTTCCTGATAGTCCCAGGCAAAGGGAGCCCCACCCTGCTGCTGAGCAGATTCTAGCAGCTGTCTGTAGGCGATCTCCGATTGTCGTATTTCCACCATTCTCCACTCATGTTGCCGCTCTAGTTCTCTCTTTTGTCGCGCATCCTGCAGCTGGATGCCTCTAATGGCTTCCTGAATGGCGGTCTCTGATGGGTTAGCACCATATAATGCCAACCGCTGTCGCACTCGTTGCTGAAACAAATCTTCAACTGACCGGGGTCCTGCATCACCATCCCTCTGGTCCATCTCGGCTCTCAAGTAAGTCTTTCAGCGTGGCTTTCCTGCAGGCTGCATAGCTGGTCATTCACTGTGGTGGCTTGGAGTGTCCCAGGAACTGGAGGGAAAATCCCGCCGCTGCCAACCAATGTAACGGCACCCCAATAAAAAGGAGTAAAACGCCGTTTACGATGTTCCCTCTCCTAGACACACATCCACTCGCTACCAATATCCACAGCCAAACGACCCTTTCCCATAGGACCCGATCCCCTTAGAAGGACGAGACACACTCTGTCTTCTTCTGTAATAGGAATGACTTTATTGTTGAGAAACATTGTAACTTTATACACAATTCAATACACATGATTTAACATGAACAAGGGCCCAGCTTCCCCCCACACATCCCAAGACTCAACACCTCATCCTGACGTCTGCTAGGCTTCAAAAGATCCCACACAATACACATCTTCTCACAAAGGGTTGGCAGCCAGTCTGTCTGGCACTTTACAATACACACAAGGACAGACTTAATGAACAATAGAATGCAAAACACCTTAATTCCTCACAGCAATGATTACATAACCCCCACACACAGTATACATCCAATCTATATACAATGTATATACAGCCTTGAATATGGCTATCACAGACCATATCGGGGGTTTCTTTTATTCACCCTGTGTCCAAAGTGACCCCACTGTCACAGGGACAATTGGCCCCACGATCTGCAGGCT
Source organism: Rana muscosa (assembly GCA_029206835.1). Lineage (NCBI taxonomy): Eukaryota > Metazoa > Chordata > Amphibia > Anura > Ranidae > Rana > Rana muscosa. The sequence continues at coordinate 55,581,620 of CM055124.1, read as the reverse complement.
GTAACAATTAAAAAACTTTCCCCAGTCAACCGGACTATTTCTTCACTTTCAGTTGCTGGTGTAGTAATCTCCTGTGCCAGACAAGTACATTTTAGTCCCGAGCTGCCCGGCAGATTATTATAGAAGAGGCCGGGACTGTAATGTACTTGTCTGCACAGGTGATTACTATACCGGCACCCAAAAGTGAGGAAATAGTGGGGAAAGTTTTTTTTTTTAATTGCTACACCCTGCAGATGGTGGTGCTTAGAGTCTCCTTTCTGCCTCCACTCACCTCTTTCCTTCCCTGCTGAATTGTCCAGGCCGGAGCTGAAAACTAACTCCGTACAATAGCAGCCTGGGGGGCTCCAGCCATGGCTATTTAACACATTATGGTAGTATTTTATTTTTAACTAGAATAAGCAGTAAAATTTGTTTTGGTAGAAGAAGGCATCATAGTTTGGTGCCAGAGGGTGGCATAATGACCAGTAGGAGAGAGTGGCAATTATATAATTTCCTAACAACAGGGTCTGGTTTATATTTGGTATTGTACAGATGACAGTAGGTGGTGTTCCCTTTTTTCTGAAACAAATTGGGGAGCTGTATCTGGTGCAGGACTATCAGTGTTATTTATTTTTTTTATAATAATTTTCTCGATCAAAAATTTGCAGCTGAGTAAATTTCCGTCTTTTATGTGTATTTAAAAATATATATTGTGCTGTGCTAATCAAAAAAAAGTGATGTTATATAAGTGCATGCAGAAATTTTTAAAATAAACAAATGAAACAAAGATAAATATAAATAAAAAAATGACAATGAGTACAATAAATCATCAAATAAGTGTCCAATAAATAAATTGCAAATCTTCTTCATAAGTACTCCAAAGTGCTCCAAAAACCGATGTGATCGAGCCGCTTTCCAAATATGTATGACCAAAAATTATAATGGTCACACAAGCATGGCCCACTAACTTCAAGAAGTTTCTCCAAACTTCCAGAACCCAGGGAAGGCACCAGAGACCTGCCTCTGTGAGTCATCCAGCCTGACCTGCAGTAAACCCTAATGCAGATTCATACTCACTTTACCATGAGTCAAAAAATTTGCACTATTCTAGTAGCACACTCGAGGGTGTTACATTTGATTAGCACAGCCCAATATATATATATTTGCTATTCAGTTGTTATTTCAAATGTGTGCCAGCAGCTTCTGACTTTTGACCCTGATTTCTTTTATATGTATTTGACCATGTGATATTTCACTTTTCAGGTTATAGCTCTGAAAATCTTAACTCAATCCTTCATTTTGACCGCCAATTTCAGCCTAACCCTAAACCCAACTCTTAAATGTAACTGTACTAAAGCTCATACCACAACAAGGCCCTACAACCTAATCCTTACACCTCATGCCTAATTTTGACATAATCTCTAATCCTAATCTCAGTCTAACTTTACCATATTACCTAATTCTAACCTGAAACTAAACCAAATTTCCTACACCTAAAATTTAATAACAATGAAATTACAAAATTAACATCTATTTTTACCTTAACCCCTATACCAAACCCCAAACCACAACAGAACCCCTAAACATCAACCTAACCTCTACACCTCAAATTAACCTAAGGATAAACCCTAACCCTACCCCTTTACCAACATTATACCCCCCTGTACACTCACACTACTTAACAATGTCTACACCTCAAACTAACTTTGACTTGTTAGCCTTTAACCTAAACCAAACCTCTTACACTAAGCCTTAACCACTAAACATAACCTTTATCCCAAACCCTCAACCTAATATTAACATCATCCCTAATCCTAACTCTTAACCTACACAAATTCCAAACAACTAAACTTTACCCTAACTCCTGAATAGTGATGAGCCGAACACCCCCGGGTTCGGTTCGCACCAGAACCCGCGAACGGACCGAAAGTTCGCACGAACTTTGGAACCCTATTAAATACAATGGATGCGAACGTTCGAAATCTAAAGTGCTATTTATAACGACTAATATGCATGTTATTGTCCTAAAAAGGGTTTGGGAACCCGGGTTCTGCACCAGGGGACATGTATCAATCCAAAAAAAAGTTTTAAAAACGTCCGTTTTTCGGGAGCAGTCATTTTAATGATGCATAAAGTAAAAAAAAAAAGTCAAATATTCCTTTAAATATCGTACCTGGGGGGTGTCTAAAGTATGCCTGTGAAGTGCCACGTGTTTCCCGTGTTTAGAACTGTCCCTGCACAAAATTACATTTCTAAAGGAAAAAAAGCCATTTAAAACTGCTTGCGGCTTTAATGTAATGTCTGGTCCCGGTAATATGGATGAAAATCTTTAAAAAAAATGGCATAGCTACCCCATCACAGCCCCCCCCCCTACCCCAGCCCATTACCAGCCCCTTTGGGTCTTGTATGGATATTAAGGGGAATCCCGCACACAAAATAAAAAAGGCCCTATATACTCTGAACAGCCGTATACAGGCGGTGCATACAAGACAGGGACTGTAGGTTTGTTCTTATGTAGAATCTGTTTGTAATTTTGAACAGGTACATTGTTTAAGTGTAGCTCCAGCCAAAAAATCTATTTTTAAGCTTTTTGGAAGACATAGGGAAGGGTTATCACCCCTGTAACATTTGTTTTGCTGTCTGTGCAGTGTGCACCTGTTCAGAACAGTTCACCTCACTTTCCGTCCTAATGACAAATGTTTTTTGAAAATTTGGGGTTTTTATTGAAACAAGAATTGGTGATAAAGCATCAGTGGAGAGGAGACACTTTTTTTCCCATATTAACTCTTACAGGAGAGAATTTGCCTTCCTAGGGGTAGATTTCCTCTCACTTCCTGTTGTATCCTTCCGTTTGCAAGGAGGAGTCGTTTGTAAGTTGGATGTTTGAAAGTAGGGGCCTGCCGTATATACTCAGCTGAAATTTGCCCCTTACATGTTGGTGTTGCCACAACACTGTGAGCCCTCACAGTTACTCTTGGTGGGCGCATGAATGGGCCCTGCTGTGAATTATTAGATCAAGAATTGTAATTGCATGCCCCTGTTGAACAGGGGCTGAAAAATTGGGCCTTTGGTGGTGGTGGTGGTGTTGACACAACACTGTAAGGCCTCACAGTTAGTCTTGGTGGGCGCAGGAATGGGCCCTGCTGTGAATTATTAGATCAAGAATTGTAATTACATGCCCCTGTTAAACAGGGGCATAAAAATTGGGCCTTAGGCACTGGTGCCACAACACTGCAACCCCTCACAGATACTGTACTTGGAGCACAGCAATGAGCCCTGTTGCAAAGTATTGCATCAAAAATTGTAATTACACGCCCCTGTTAAACAGGGGCTGAAAAATTGGGCCTTAGCCACTGGTGCTGGTGCCACGACACTGCAACCACTCCCAGATACTCTAGTTGGAGTGCAGGAATGAGCCCTGCTGCAAAGCATTGCATAAAAAATTGTAATAACACGCCCCTGTTAAACAGGGGCTGAAAAATTGGGCCTTAGCCACTGGCGGCGGCACCCAGAAACAAAAATGTTCTTCCAAGCTATCATCATCAATCGGATCATTGAGGAGGAGGAGGATAGTCAGTCAACATAACAGGACAGTCTCTCAGCATCAGCATCAGTTTTGAAGGGATGTGACATTTGAAAATAAATTAGTCTGTTATATCAGCTTCAGGTGTTTGGTAGCTGGTGGTGATCCAAGACTGGTTCATCTTTATGAAGGTCAGTCGATCAACAGAGTCGGTGGACAGGCGCACCCTGTGATCCGTGACAAATCCTCAAGCAGCACTGAATGTGCGTTCTGAAAGAACGCTGGATGCAGGACAGGCCAGTAGCTCAATTGCATACTGTGCAAGCTCTGGCCAGTGATCCATCTTCAAGACCCAGTAAGCCAGAGGATTTTCGGTGGGTAAGGTGTCCAAGTCTGACCTTGCCTCTAGGTATTACTGCACCATGTATATCAGACGCTGGCGATGGTTGCTGGAACCGATCATACTTTGGGGCTGCGGACTAAAGAATTGTCTGAACGCATCGGTCAGACGGCCACCTTCCCCACCGCTCCTTCTTTGACTGACCGAAGCCTCAGCAACTCGATGTCCAGGACCAGGAGTTTGTAACCTCCCAGTTTCTGGGAACGCGTTGCACAGAGCTTTCTGAAAGGCCTCCCGGAGTTGTCTCATCCTCTGCTCCCTCTGCGACGGTAAGATAAGGTCCGCAACCTTACCCTTGTACCGTGGATCAAGGAGAGTGGCCAGCCAGTAATGGTCCCTCTCCTTGATCCGAAGAATACGAGGATCATTCCGCAGACTTTGCAGGATCAGGGAGGCCATGCAGCGTAGGTTAGCTGAGGCATTCGGTCCAGGGTCCTCTGGGTCACTAAGGACGACATGATCCGCAGCCACCTCCTCCCAGCCACGTACAAGTCCACTGGTTTCTTGGGACTGTAAATCATCCCTAAAAGACTGCTGCTGATGATGCTGAGTGCCAGGCTCCACCTCCATGCTGACACAATCCTCCTCCTCCTCCTCTTCCTCTTCTTCCTGTGCGATGGGTGGGACAGAAGGAACACTGTCTGGGTAAAGGGGGCCTTGAGAGGCAAGGAAGTCCTCCTCTTCCTGCCTCTGTTCTGCCTCAAGTGCCCTGTCCATTATTCCACGCAGCGTATGTTCCAACAGGTGGACAAGAGATACAGAATCACTGATGCATGCACTGTCACTGCTCACCATCCTCGTGGCCTCCTCAAATGGTGCCAGGACAGTGCATGCATCCCTGACCATGCCCCACTGGCGTGGTGAAAAAAACCCGAGCTCCCCTGACCCTGTCCTGGTGCCGTAGTTACACAGGTACTCATTGCTGGCCCTCTGCTGTGTGTGCAGCCTCTGCAGCATGGCCAACGTTAAGTTCCACCTGGTGGGCATGTCACATATAAGGTGGTTCTTGGGCAGGTTCAACTCCTTTTGCAGCTCAGCCAGGCGAGCACTGGCATTATAAGATCTGCGGAAATGCACACAGACTTTCCTGGCCTGCCTCAGGACATCCTGTAAGCCCGGGTACCTGCCCAAGAACCGCTGCACCACCAGGTTAAGGACGTGAGCCACACAGGGCACATGGGTCAGTTGTCCCTGTCGGAGAGCGGAGAGGAGGTTGGTGCCATTGTCGCAAACTACCATTCCTGGCTTAAGCTGGCGTGGCGTCAACCACCTCTCGGCCTGCCCCTGCAGAGCAGACAGAACCCCTGCCCCAGTGTGGCTCCTGTCCCCCAAACACACCAGCGCAAGCACGGCATGGCATCTTTTTGCCTGCGTACTTGCGTAGCCCCTTGAACGCCTACGGAGCACCGCTGGTTCCGAGGACAAAGCACAGGAAGAGGCCACAGAGGAAGAAGAAGAGGAGGGGGTGGAGGACAGAGGTGTGTCACAACCAGTAGTAGCATTTTGGAGGCGTGGCGGTGGAACAACCTCCAACACTACTGCACCTTGTCCTGCATCCTTCCCAGCTGCCAAAAGAGTGACCCAATGGGCCGCAAAAGAAAGGTAACGTCCCTGTCCATGCCTGCTGGACCATGATTTATCGGTAATATGCACCTTACTGCTGACCGCCCTGTCCAGCGAGGCCAAGACATTGCCTTCCACATGCCGGTAGAGAGCCGGAATCGCCTTCCGTGAGAAAAAGTGGCGTTTGGGAACCTGCCACTGAGGAACCGCACATTGTACAAACTCACAGAAGGGGGCCGAGTCTACCAACTGAAAAGGCAGCAGTTGAAGCGCTAGCAATTTAGCCAAGCTAGCATTCAACCGCTGGGCATGTGGATGGCTGGGAGTGAACTTCTTTCGACGGTCCAGCAGCTGGGGCAGGGAAATTTGCCTGCTAGAATCGGACGTCGGTGTACTGCTAGCAGAGTGCCCGCAAGTACTTGGCTGTGACACACCTAATTCTACACCTTCATTCCTCTCAGAGCAGGTTTCAGAGAGGACTGAAGGTATAGTGGGGTTGGAGATCCCAGCTGATGCGGTGCAAGAAGAGGTCCGCTTTGTTCTTTGGTGTGGGTCTTTAAGGTAGGCTTGCCAACGAGCTGCATGGCAGGTCAACATATGTCTGGTCAAGCATGTGGTGCCCAAGCGGGTGATGTTTTGGCTACGCGATATACGCTTGAGACATATGTTGCAAACAGCATCTGTGCGATCTGATGCACTCGACTCAAATAAGGCCCACACCAAAGAACTTTTTGAATAACGGGCAGAGGCAGCGCCCTGCACAGGCGGAGCTCTGCGGTGTGATTCCGTCGGTGTGCTGCCCTTACGTTGGCCCCCCGAGGGCATCCTGCCTAGTTGGAGATGTGCCTCCTCCTCATCCTCCTCCTCCTCCTTCTCCTCCTCTCTCCTATTAGGCACCCACGTGGAGTCAGTGACCTCATCATCCCCTCCCTCCTCATCACTGGAGCCAATCTGGCAGTATGCTGCAGCTGCTGGAACATGACTGCCAGATTGGTGTCCTTCTTGAGCATCCCCTCTCTCTGCTCTCACGCTACTGCCTTCCTCTAGCTGGGTATCATCATCAGACCCTTCGAAACGCTGGGCATCCTCCTGGAGCATGTACCCAACACTGTGCTCAAACAGTTCGGGGGACTCCTCAGGAGGACATGGTGGGTCTAGGGAAGGAGTGACTGATGATGACATTGATACCAGGGAAGAGGACGCTTTGGCAGCTGCTTTGCCAGTACCCTGAGCCTGGGTGAGAGAGGATGAGGAGGATGAGGAGGGCTTGGTCATCCACTCTACCAAGTCTTCGGCATGATGCGGCTCAACACGTCCAGCTGCCGAAAAGAAGGACAAGCGTGTCCCATGGCCACGTGCTGATGGCAATGCACCGCGTCCGCGACCAGCACTGTTGTCTCTAGACACAGAGCCTGCTTGACCTCTTTTATTGGCTTCTGACTGTCTGCCTCTCCTTGTTTGCCTTCCAGACATTCTAATGGCCTGCAGAGAAATGGGAAAACCAGCAATACAGGCTAAGTTCAGGTGTAATATGGTCAGGAGGCACACTCCGCCCGCTGTAAGTGCCGCAAAATCCTGTTGGTGTAACACACCAGGAAAAAGCAGCAATACAGGCTAAGTTCAGGTGTAATATGGTCAGGAGGCACACTCCGCCCGCTGTAAGTGCCGCAAAATCCTGTTGGTGTAACACACCAGGAAAAAGCAGCAATACAGGCTAAGTTCAGGTGTAATATGGTCAGGAGGCACACTCCGCCCGCTGTAAGTGCCGCAAAATCCTGTTGGTGTAACACACCAGGAAAAAGCAGCAATACAGGCTAAGTTCAGGTGTAATATGGTCAGGAGGCACACTCCGCCCGCTGTAAGTGCCGCAAAATTCTGTTGGTGTAATACACCAGGAAAAAGCAGCAATACAGGCTAAGTTAAGGTGTAATATGGTCAGGAGGCACACTCCGCCCGCTGTAAGTGCCGCAAAATCCTGTTGGTGTAACACACCAGGAAAAAGCAGCAATACACGCTAAGTTCAGGTGTAATATGGTCAGGAGGCACACTCCGCCTGCTGTAAGTGCCGCAAATCCTGTTGGTGTAACACACCAGGAAAAAGCAGCAATACAGGCTAAGTTCAGGTGTAATATGGTCAGGAGGCACACTCCGCCCGCTGTAAGTGCTGCAAAATCCTGTTGGTGTAACACACCAGGAAAAAGCAGCAATACAGGCTAAGTTCAGGTGTAATATGGTCAGGAGGCACACTCCGCCCGCTGTAAGTGCCGCAAAATCCTGTTGGTGTAACACACCAGGAAAAAGCAGCAATACAGGCTAAGTTCAGGTGTAATATGGTCAGGAGGTACACTCCGCCCGCTGTAAGTGCCGCAAAATCCTGTTGGTGTAACAGACCAGGAAAAAGCAGCAATACGGGCTAACTTCAGGTGTATAATGTGCAGGAGGCTTAGCAACAATGACACTGACACTGTCCCCTGCCTATCCTTCTCTCTCCCTGCACACAAGGTTTATCAAAGTATATGACACTGACACTCTCCCTGCCTATCCTTCTCTCTCCCTGCACACAAGGTTTAGCAAAGAATATGACACTGACACTGTCCCCTGCCTATCCTTCTCTCTCCCTGCACACAAGGTTTATCAAAGTATATGACACTGACACTCTCCCTGCCTATCCTTCTCTCTCCCTACACACAAGGTTTAGCAAAGAATATGACACTGACACTCTCCCTGCCTATCCTTCTCTGTCCCTACACACAAGGTTTAGCAAAGAATGAATTTGACACTGTCCCTGCCTATCCTTCACTTTCCCTGCTCCGGAACACACTACACGAGGCCGCCGCGCTGGCGGCCTTTTATAGTGTGGGGCGTGTACTAAACCCCCTCAGCTATAATTGGCCACAGGCATCCTGCCTGTGGCCAATCATTGCTCTCCTTGCTGCCGGCGCTGTGATTGGCCAAGCATGCAGGGTCACAGTGCATGCTTGGCCAATCACAGCGCCGGGATTACACTGCGATGGCGCAGTGTATTGTGGGCCGTTCGCGTCACTCGAATTTGGTGTGAACGGCCCAAATCATTCGTTGTTCGCCGAACGCGTGAACAGCCGATGTTCGAGTCGAACCTATGTTCGACTCGAACACCGAGCTCATCCCTACTCCTGAACTGAATTCCCAAACCACAAACAAAACCGCTATGCCTCAATCTAACCTTAACATAATCACTATTCCTTTCTCTTAACCAAAACCAAACCTCTGCGTTTAACCCTTAACCATAACAAAGCCACTAACCCTTACACTCAACTTCCTCCTACCCCTACACCTAACTTTGAATCTCAACCTAACACCTCATTTAAACCCTTAAAATTAAAATTACATAAGTGAATATGAAGCCAAATAGACTAATAATCTATGCAGTTCAATAGGGACCAGACTAAGACCCACTGCACTTAGCATACTGTAAATAGTCTTAATTTAAACCCCTAGCATATGTGCTTGCTTGAATATTATATGTACTGTTGATATCTCAATGATTGAAACTTTGGTGTTCTTGTGTTTAAATCAAAATAAAGGGATTTTTATAACAGCTTACCTGTAAAATCCTTTTCTTGGAGTACATCACGGGACACAGAGCGACTTAGTCATTACTAATGGGTTATATAGATTACCTTCAGGTGTTGGCACTGGCCAATTCCAAACCGGAAGTACCCTCCCCTATATAAGCCCCTCCCATCCGGGAGCACCTCAGTTTTGTAGCCAAGCAATAAGTGTCCCAAAAAGAGGGGTGGGAGCTCTGTGTCCCGTGATGTACTCCAAGAAAAGGATTTTACAGGTAAGCTGTTATAAAAATCCCTTTTTCTTTTTCGTACATCACGGGACACAGAGCGACTTAGTCATTACTAATGGGACGTCCCAAAGCAATGCCAAATGAGGGGAGGGATACATAAGCTGGGCGCCATCAGGCATGAGGATCTTTTGCGGCCTGCAACACACTGCGCCCAAAGGCGACATCCTCCTGACTTCTAACGTCTACCTGGTAGAATCTAGTAAATGTGTGTACCGAAGACCATGTTGCGGCCTTACATACTTGAGCCAGGGAGGCCTGGTGATGCACTGCCCATGAAGTTCCAACTGCTCTTGTGGAGTGCGCCCTAACTTTGAACGGAGGCGGTCTCTTTCTCAAGCCATAGGCTTGTATTATGACCTGTCGAATCCACTTGGCTAAAGTGGATTTTGATGCTGCCTGACCCTTTTTAGGGCCTTCCGGCAGAATAAACAAAGTATCCGTTCTGCGAATCTGAGCAGTGGCTTTTAGATAAGCTTTAACTGCTCTTACTACATCCAAGGAATGTAATAACTTTTCCTCTACCGAGCTAGGTTTGGGGAAAAAAGAAGGAAGAACCACATCTTGGTTCAAATGAAACCTCAATACCACCTTAGGAAGAAAGGCTGGATGAGGACGTAATACTACTCTGTCCTTATGGACAACCAGATATGGCTCCTTACAGGACAAGGCGGCTAATTCCGATACTCTTTTAGCCGAACAAACGGCTACTAAGAAAATCAATTTCCTGGTGAGAAGAACCAAGGAAATGTGTTGCAATGGTTCAAACGGTTGTTTCTGTAGAACTGACAGAACCAGGTTTAAGTCCCAAGGACATATGGGAATACTAACCGGAGGGCTAATACGCATCACTCCTTGTATGAAAGCTTTGACTAGTGAATGCGAAGCCAAGGGCCTTTGAAAAAATATTGACAAGGCCGAAATCTGACCCTTGATAGTACTCAAGGCCAGCTTCCTATCTACAGCCCACTGTAGGAAGTCCAAAATCCTCCCTATCACGTACTTACGTGGATGCCATTTCTTGGCCTCACACCACGTAATGTACGCTTTCCAGATCCTATAATAGATCTGCCTGGATACCGGCTTCCTGGCATTGATCATGGTAGATACCACAGAATTAGAGAGCCCTCTCTTTTTCAGAATGTGGGCTTCAATAGCCAGGCCGTCAAACCTAGGGCTGGTAAGGAAGGGTGGTATATCGGTCCTTGCGAAAGCAGGTCCGGACGATGTGGGAGGGTCCAAGGACTCCTCACTGACATTTTTACAATCTCCGCGTACCATGCCCTTCGGGGCCACGCTGGAGCCACCAGAATCACTGGTTTCTTTTCTACCCTGATTCTGCGGAGTAATCGCGGTAACAATTGTGGCGGTGGGAATGCATATATCAGCTTCAGCTGATCCCAAGGGAACACTAGGGCATCCGAGCCGCAAGCTAGAGGATCCCTTGTGCGAGACACAAATCTGTCCACCTTTGCGTTGAATCTGGATGCTAGCAGATCTACATCCAGTGTTCCCCACCGCTGGCATATTGCCTGGAAAACCTCGGGGTGAAGAGACCATTCCCCCGGGCATAATTGTTGGCGACTTAAAAAGTCCGCTCTCCAATTTTCCACTCCTGGGATGAAAACCGCGGATATGGCTGGGACATATTTTTCTGCCCACTCCAGGATGCAATTTGCTTCCCTCTGGGCTGCACGACTCCTGGTGCCACCCTGGTGATTGATATATGCCACTGCTGTGGCATTGTCTGATTGAATTCTGACAGGGGACCCTTGGAGTTTGGATGTCCATGCTACTAGGGCATACCGGGCTGCTCGTATCTCTAAGAGATTGATGGGCAGGGCCTTTTCTGCTTCTGACCACTTGCCCTGGAGAGACCATTGCTCCAGTACTGCCCCCCAGCCTATGAGGCTGGCATCTGTAGTGACTACCTTCCAAGAAACCGGACTGAAGGGTTTCCCTTTTTCCAGATTCTGGGGCACCAACCACCAATGGAGGCTCTTGCGAACGGAAGGGGACAGGGACATTGGTAAGTCTAAAGCCTGAACTTTTTTGTTTCAGGCTGACAGTATGGCCCTTTGCAAATTCCTTGAATGGAATTGACCGTAGGGTACCGCTTCGAATGAAGCCACCATTTTTCCCAGCAGCCTCATGCAGAGGCGTATGGATGGTTTTCTTTTTGTACCCACTAAGTGGGTCAAATCTTTTAAAGACGACACCTTCTCTGGTGGTAAGAAAATCTTTCTCTGATTTGAATCCAGCCTTAGCCCTAAGTATTCCAGACTTTTGACTGGTCTTAGAGCTGACTTGTCCCGGTTGATAATCCAACCGTGATATTCCAGATACTTGATTGTCTTGTGAATAGCTACTTCCAGCTTTTCCACTGAGTGGTCTATTAGTAGCAGGTCGTCTAGATATGCCATTATCGTTACACCCTGTGTTCTTAGATTGGCCAATAATGGGGCCAGAATTTTTGTGAACACTCGTGGTGCTGTGGCCAGACCAAAAGGTAAGGCTCTGAACTGAAAATGGCGCCCTTCTACTGCAAAGCGTAGAAATTTCTGGTGGGCCGGAAAGATGGGAATATGCAGATAAACATCCTTTATGTCGATCGAGGCTAACCATTCCTGCCCTTGTAGGGCGGTGGCCACCGATCGGATCGACTCCATCCGAAAAGTCCTGATATTTAGGAACTTGTTTAGCCCTTTTAGATTTAATATGGGCCTCACGTCCCCATTTGGTTTGGGGACTGTGAAAAGGTTCGAGTAAAACCCGAATCCGCTTTCTTCCAGGGGAACCTTCATGATTACACCTTGGAGCAATAGTTGTTCTAGTGCCAGAAGGAGGGATCCTCTCTTCTGGGGATCTCTTGGCACGTTTGACCTCATAAATTGGGCAGGAGGAGTGCCTTTTAACTCCAGCTTGTATCCCAGACTTACTGCGGAGAGCACCCATCTGTCTCTGATGGTGTCCCGCCAGGTCTCTGTGAACAACTGAAGTCTTCCCCCCACCCGATTGAGTGGGGGCAACGCTTCATGCCTTGGGGGGAGGTTTTGTACCTCTCTTGATCCAGGGCTTCTTGTTACCCTGTGATTGTCCCTGATTTCTGCCCCCTGAATTTGACCGCGGAGGCCGTCGGAACTGCTTCACAGCCGATGTGCCCGGGACTGGAGAAGTAGGCCTCTTAAAAGAAGGACTTCTACCCTTGTTCTTAACCGGTAAGAGTGAACTTTTACCGGCAGAAATTTTCTGGATATATTTGTCCAGATCTTCTCCAAATAAGCGTTCTCCATGAAATGGGAAGCTAACCAGCAGTTTTTTACAGGGAGCTTCAGCAGACCAGTTTTTGAGCCACAGAAGCCTACGCATATGTACTATAGACAGCGTAAAGCGGGAGCCTGTTGGATTGTATCCTTTATGGCGTCCACCGCAAAACACAAGGCTCTAGGCAGGTCAGCTAGGGCAAGAGCCTGCTGATCTGGTAAGTCCCTTAAGACTTGTTTCAACTGATCTTTCACTGCTTGGCAGACTCCAATCGCTGCTACCGCAGGTTGTGTCACCATGCTTGCTGTAGAGAAAGCAGATTTTAGTAAAGACTCCAATTTTTTATCTATTGGGTCTTTGAACATTGGAACATTATCTACTGGACATGTCAGTGATTTGTTAACAGAAGAGATGGCTGCGTCCACTGTAGGGACCCTCCATTTTTTTATGAACTTATCCTCCATGGGATAGATCACCGGAAATCTCTTGGGGGGAGCAAATATTTTATCAGGATGCTCCCAATCCTGGTAAATAAGCCCTTCTAATAAAGGGTGGATTGGGAAGGAACAGACAGCCTGGGGAGCTTTTAGCGACCCCAGCGAGGAAACCGTAGTGGATGGTGGTTCCGCCAGAGGCATTTTAAATGCTGATCGGACCATGTTAGTCAGAGACTGAACCCATAATCTTTCAGCCTGAGATGCTGAGAAAGGTTCTTCCACTGTTGATTCCTCCATAACTGAATCAACCTCATCCTGATCCCCTTCAGGTAGGTCGATCTCTGTGTGGGGCTGTTCCTCCACTAACAGGCACTCTGAAGGAGGAGACGGAGATCGGACGCGCTTTTCCTGTGACAGGGAAGCAGCGATCAATGCTGTTAATCTCTCTTCCAATCCTCCCAGAGTTGAGGATAAAACCTCCTCTGTTATATATACAGGAGCAGGTGGACTGGGGACAGCCGCAGCACCAGGCACTCCTGCGGGGTTTCTACGGCTACTGACCTCTGAATTCTCAGGGGAGATTGGTGCAGTACAAGCATGCCCAATATCCTCAGAGCCCGATGGAGACCCCTTTGGCTTCCTGGAAGACCTATTTCCAGAGCGTCTGGACGACATATCCTTTAAGCACAAAGCTGAGGTATTCCCGTCGTCATACACCAATTTTTGCTGGTAATAGTCTAACACAGTTGCTGCTATATACCAGCTGGTGTCCACTAAAGTGCCTTTCTATGGGGATGCCTGCATCAACCGCCTCTGTGTGCCACTGTTTGTTGCTAGCTCTGTTTGCATCCAGCTGACACTTGTACTGTGTCTTTTATCCATGCTGGGACGCCTGCACATGCGCAGAAGCGCCGCGGCGCGCATCGAGCGTCATCCACCCGCCCCGCCCCTTTTTTTTCATAGGAGGCGCGTGCACGCGCCCGCGCGCACGCCCGTGCGCCATTGGCGCCCTTTTCGAAATCAAACAGGGACTAGGAGCCAGGGCCCTTTTGGCCGGAGGGCCTGTGCGGTGGATGAGCGCAGCAACAGGGCAGAGGAAGTGGATTCCCACAGAGAAACTTACCAACTGCCTGGATCTTTTGACTTGAGAAAACCAAAGATCCACATGACAAGAAAAATGGACTACAGCGGCCTCTAGTGGTTTAACACAGGTACCGCGGTCCCTTTTTTTTTTTTTTTTTTCTTGACTACTATTAAAATTTTACATTTTCAGTAGTTACAGGCATACACAGATATTAGCGGGAATACCGTTAGGTAACAGACAGAAAGACAAATTAGGCTTGGGGGTCCCCCAATAGAACCAAGTTCCTGGGGGCCCCCACTTACCTGATCCCCGCCGCAGGACTTTGTTTGGTCCACAGAAGTCCAAACTTCACCTATCACGGCAGGCATTGTAATTAAACCTTCAGGGACCGGGTTCCCAAGGATTCCACTCCCCTGGACCTGTATAGCACCCTGCACAGACAACATCTTGGTCGTGGGTATGACCAGAGCTCTGGATCCCAGGGTCCAGCCCTCCTAAGAGAGGCATTACAGGCAAAACCTTGCTCTTCTGCTGCAAGGCCCGGGTACCGACCGTTTAGCTATGAAGCTTTTTTGGTGGGATCCGGAACAGCTTACTAAGGCCCAAAAGAACCTGTACGCAAGCCCAGTGAAAACACATGTTACTCTTTGGCCAACACCTTAGACACTGGCAAAAAACTGAGGTGCTCCCGGATGGGAGGGGCTTATATAGGGGAGGGTACTTCCGGTTTGGAATTGGCCAGTGCCAACACCTGAAGGTAATCTATATAACCCATTAGTAATGACTAAGTCGCTCTGTGTCCCGTGATGTACGAAAAAGAAATGTTATTTATTCTCCAAGTCTTATGCCGCATACACACAACCATTTTTCACGACGTTAAAAATGCCATTTTTTAAATTGGCCATTAAAAACGACCGTGTGTAGGCTCCAGAGCATTTTTAACGACGTGAAAAATGGCCTAAAAAAAATGAGAACCTGCTCTATTTTTTCACTTTGTTTTTCACGTTGTTCTTTTTAACGTCGTGAAAAACGGTAGTGCGTATGCTTTTACGAGGGGAAAAAATGCGCATGCTTAGAATCAAGTATGAGACGGGAGCGCTCGTTCTGGTAAAACTAGCCTTCGTAATGGAGATAGCACATTCATCACGCTGTAACGGACTGAAAAGCACGAGGCTGAAAAGAGCGAATCGCCGCTCAACAAACTTTACTAACATGAAGGGTGGCGCTATTCGAACGGAACTTCCCCTTTATAGTGCAGTCGTACGTGTTGTACGTCACTGCGACTCAAGCGTTTTTTTTCATGAACGTGTGTATGCAAGACAGGCTTGAGAGGAAACAAGAAAAATCACGTCGAGAAAAACCGTGTTTTTTAAAATGACATTAAAAACGTACGTGTGTACGCGGCATTAGTCCTTCTCATGGAAGGAATTTGATTATTCAAACATTCATTTTTCTTGTCTGTATTGTGTTTTTACAATATTACAGCTTATTATCACCCTATAATCATAGAAAATAACTACAATATTCCATAACCTGTTTATCCACTTAAGTTAATTATGGTCATAAGATCAACTTGGACATTTGCAAATAACTCCAGTTATAGACAGGGTAGGCCTGCTCAACCTGCTTCCCATAACCCCTCTTCTGTAAGATCAACAGAAGAATGATGGGAATGAAGAATGCAGGGTGGAAAGGTGGCCCTATTAGGGAGGTTGTTTGATGTCTCTATTCCAGAAGAGACAGAGGCACAGAATCATGCTTTAGGATCATACTTTTACTAGTCACAGATCTCCTTTGCATCTGTGAATAGATTTATGACCTCAATAGCTTTTGGTCACCCTGGCCAGAATTTTAATAGTAACCTTTGTGCCTATTCTTCCTGAGTCTGGTTGAAAAAAGTCCATCTAGTTCAACCAAAAGAAAAACACACACACTATTGTTCCCAATTGTTCGCCACTACACTTACAAGGCTGTGCCCTAGTCAAGAACGGCGGCGCATATTTGGTGGACTTGTCCAAGGGTGAACAGACTGTGGATCAGAGTTTATGCTTTGCTTCGTACATTGCTTCACTTTAATTTTAAAAAGAACCCATATGAAGCTCTTCTTCACAAGCTGATTGGCTCCCCCTTCTGTTCGGAATGCCAACTAGTAGGGATGAGCCCGATGTTCGAGTCGACCGTAAGTTCAACTCGAACATCGGGTGTTCGCCGAATAGCGAACAATTTGGGGTGTTTGTGGCAAATTCGAAAGCCGCAGAACACCCTTTAAAAGTCTATGGGAGAAATCAAAAGTGCTAATTTTAAAGGGTAATATGCAAGTTATTGTCATAAAAAGTGTTTGGGGACCCGGGTCCTGCCCCTGGGGAAATGTATCAATGCAAAAAAAAGTTTTAAAAACTGATGTTTTTTCTGGAGCAGTGATTTTAATAATGCTTAAAGTTAAACAATAAAAGTGAAATATTCCTTTAAATTTCATACCTGGGGGGTGTCTATAGTATGCCTGTAAAGTGGCGCATGTTTCCCGTGTTTAGAACAGTCCCTGCACAAAATGTAATTTCTAAAGGAAAAAAAGTCATTTAAAACTACTTGTGGCTATAATGAATTGTAGACTTGTGCACAACGGAAAAATTCGTTCCGTTTCGGTTCGTTTCTTTCCGGTCCTGTTGATTCGTAATCATTCGTAATTTTGCTAGACAGGATTTTTCGTGTTCGGACTCGTTCGTATTTTTGCAAGCGACATTTTTCGTTGAATTTTTTGTTGCTTTATAATTCGTACTTTCGGTAGAGTACGTTGTTTTTCGTTGATTCTGGACACAACTCCTACTTTCGTAACTTTTTTTGGGTTCGTACTTTCGGTAGAGTACGTTGTTTTTCGTTGATTCTGGACACAACTCCTACTTTCGTAACTTTTTTTGGGTTCGTTGATTCGTAATTTTCCGTGTCTCTCTCACAACGACGCTGCCTATTATGCCTAATGTGCTTCGAATGGATTTGTACTTTTCTAAATACATTGCGGTTATTTGTAACGATTCGAAATCTCGTATTTTACTTTCGTTTTTAACATGCGGCTATAGGCTCCGCCCCTGTACACCATTTTGAGAGGGTTCAGCACGGTGAGGGAGAAGCAGAGAGCAGAGCAGAGTGAGTGTTATTGTGCTTCGAATGGATTCGAAATCTCGTATTTTACTTTCGTTTTTTACATGCGGCTATAACCTCTGCCCCTGTACACCATTTTGAGAGGGAGTTCAGCACGGTGTGGGAGAAGCAGAGAGCAGAGCAGAGTGAGTGTTATTGTGCTTCGTATGGATTCGTACATTCGTAACTTTTTCATAACGAATTATGCCGAAGACATTCGGGCATTCGCTATTTGCGGTATAATTTATTTCGGATTCGGTCTTATTCGTAATTGCTTTGTTCGGAAATTCGAATGCTTCCGAATGTCCGAAAGTTGCTAAATTCGGACGAATTTCAATTCGTTACGAAACGAATTGCACAAGCCTAATGAATTGTTGGGTCCCAGCAATACAGATAAAAGTCATTGAAAAAAACGGTATGGGTTCCCCCCCCCCCAGTCCATTACCAGGTCCTTTGGGTCTGGTATGAATATTAGGGGTAACCCTGAACCAAAATTAAAAAAAAAAATTGTGTGGGGGTCCCCCCACATTCCATACCATGTCCTTCAGGTCTGGGTTGGATATTAAGGGGAACCTTGTGCCAATTTTTAAAAAAATGGCGTAGGGGTCCCCCTCATAATCCATACCAGACCCTTCAGGTATGGTATTGATTTTAAGGGCAACCCTGCACCAAAATGTAAAAAGAAATGGTGTGGGGTTCCCCCCAAAAATCCATACCAGACCCTTATCCGCCGCAGGAAAAGAGGGGGGACGAGAGAGCACCCCCCCTCCTGAACCGTACCAGGCCACATGCCCTCAACATGGGGAGGATGCCCCCATGTTGATGGGGACAAGGGCCTCATCCCCACAACCCTTGCCTGGTGGTTGTAGGGGTCTGCCGTCAGGGGGCTTATTGGAATCTGGAAGCCCCCTTTAACAAAAGGGACCCCCAGATCCCGGCCCCCCATGTGAATTGGTAACGGGGTACATTGTTCCCCTACCATTTCACCCAAAAAATTGACAAAAATTGTAAAAAAAACACAGACACACCTTGGGACAAGTCCTTTAATAAAAAAGGAAAAAGAATTCCAGAGATGTAATCCCTCCACGACCCGACGATACACGCCGCCACGATCGATTCCGCCTCCATGGGAGGCGGCCCACCAAATGACGCGAGACCCGACCGTGACAGGTCTTATATAGACTGATAGCTATTTTGGCAGATTCTCACGATAAATGTCTTCAGGTCTGACGTCCATGGATTGGCCACTCTCATCTGCCTAGACTTGACCACGTTCTTTTGACCATTTAATATCTTGGCTACTGAGACCCCTGGGAAATCCTCTTTCTTTTCCCCCTCCCACTCCTTACCCCTTGCTGTTTTCTTCCCCCTCTTTCTTCTCTTTCTGATCTTTTTGCTTTACTTGTAAGGCATCTTCATGTATCGGCTGCCTTTACATAACCTGGCTTCTCCTTTTCCCCTGTCTGGAGAAGCCTCATTGATATTGGTTTATTAATATTTTGCTCGATTAGCTGTGTTCCTTACTTCAATTTCCACGAGGCAGCCTTCTGTTAATGACTTTGTACTGTTTGAAATCCCCTATGTCTATTTCTAAGACACTTTGTCAGGCTGTATTTATAATGCCTCTTGAATTAATGTCCACATGTTTACCTTGTTCATTTACTATGGCCTCCATTGGCTACTCTGATCTGTATAATGTGCGTGTTGTTAATAAGACTTTTTGAACAAGAAAAACACACATACACATCATTGGAAGATTTCCCTTCTATTACTTTTCTGTGGACAGTCCAAAATATGAGATTTTCTTTTACTTTCGGTGATAATGGTAAACAGGACAAATAGAGAGGATGAATCTCCCTAATGGGGTCACAGGCAGCAAAGGAAACCTGACAGGTGTTCTTATCCACTCCTCTTCTATCCAAAACTTAAAAGAAAATGTTTTGCCTTTAGTTGTACTTTAAAGTGGAAGTAAACCCCCCTATCGTTTTCAGCCAAGGAAGCTGCCATATTGGCCCCTGTTTAATCTTCAACTGCCATGATGCTGCACATGTGATCATTTATGGCATCTGCCATTGGATGGTTTGGCAGTTTGGTTGAGAGCACAACCAATGTGTCAGTTAGAATTTCCGGCATGCCGGGAATGTACCAGTTTTTTGAAACTGTTAAATCGATGGGTTTACTTCCGCTTTAAGTTACATAAGGTGTGCTATTAAAGGGGTTGTAAAGGTAAAAATTTTCACCTTAATGCAATCAACGGCCAGGTCAGCCTGGCCGTTGATTGGTTACAGTGAATGGATTGAAAGCAGCGCAGCCATTGGCTCGCGCTGCTGTCAATCACATCCAATGACGCGGCACGCCGGGGGGGCGGGGCTGAGTGATACAGTGAGCGGCTATAGCCGCCGGCTGTATCACAGGAGTGCGCCTGCAATCACTCACCACCATGCGAGCTCGCATATAGCTGATAAGTGATTGCGAGGAGGAGCCGAGACGGCCGCCGAGGGACCCTAGAAGACGTGGATCGGGGCCACTCTGTGCAAAACGAGCTGCACAGCGGAGGTATTTTATGTTTGTTATTTTTATTTTTTTAATTCTTTAGTGTTCCTTTAAGGAGAAAAACAGCCTTGTGAATTGAGACCTTTGCGAAAAAAGGGGCTTTTAATAGGTAGTTGCTAGGAAAAAAAAGGATGGCGAACATCATAGATAGATTTTGTTAGAGAATTGTAGTTATCATGAGATAAAATTAGGATTGGAGATAAAGTCCATTTTACTGAACTGAGCCCAGTGTCTTATAAAATGAAAGTCCTCATGTCACCATATACATGTAGCACACGGACCTTTTTCTCACCTGGCTCACTTGTAAGATAAGGCACACCATGCTATATGCCCGTACCCTCCTGTTTGAGAAGGTTAAGCAGTGTTCACAATTGTTGGGTTCCGCAGCGAGTTACCTTCCCTGGGCTGGTTCCTTTCTCTAGGGTGTAGAGAAAAGTCTGTTGTTTGTGTATCAATAAGGCCAATGTCCAGACAAGGTTAAACCTCAATGACTGAAGGTTTATTTTCTTTATGCTTGAAACCAGACAGGAAAGTTGAAAGTGAAGAATAGAATAACAGGGAGGCAGGTTCAGGCACTTAATATCACCACTCAATCCTAAGTGGACTCTGCTCATTCGGATAGTTCCCTCTCACGGTCCTAGCAGCCAGAGTGATGCACAAACTTTACTTTCCTAGGGATACGATTGGAACCCATTTGCCTAGTTCCAAACCTCCCGGCACTTGTAGCATAAGGACCTAGGTGCAAGTTGAAGCACGCTACAATGCCTGTGGCGGACTTGTGGAATCCCTCTGTAGGTGACCAGGCCTCATCCGAGGCGGTGACTTCCTTCACCGGTAACCCTGGCTCCCTCTCCAGAACGGGTCACCCTCGAGTGCCCTGGAATTCCTCTTTAGATGGTAGGCCAGCTAAAGGTGCTGGGCCTACATGAAGAGTTGCAGCCCCAGGCTAAAGGTGCCTGAGACTGATCCACCCATGCGCTTTCCCATGGCCTGGAGGGCCACGAGACGCAGACGGACTGCTCCTCGGTACTGTTCCTCAGTACCCCTCTATCTCCTCTCCTAAAATGGTGTCTGCCCCTTATGTATCCTCTCCCAGCATGCACAGCGGGCCGACCACGCCCCCGTACAGCTGCCTGGAGAGGACACCCAAAGGTACAGTAATGTCACTAGCGGTTCAACCCTGACCTGTTATGGCAGCGCCACCCACAGGTCACAGGGAACTGTACACCAGCAACACCACTTGGCAAAAGCAAAAGAACAAAACCTAACAATTGAAGCGATCTGGGTCTGGCTACTAACCCAGATCAACCCCTAAATTTAGGTACCTAGCTCCCCTAAAAGTAAAGGGGCGCTACATACACCCCACTCTGAAATAGACACTGTCCCCAGTGTCTGAAATAAACTCGAACCCTCTCAAGCCTGAGCAGGTAAGAATTTATTCCTGAACCTATGTACAAATTTGAAATTTGTGCCTGAACCAAAATATTGGGAAGGGACAGAAGAAAAGAGCAAAGGAACAAAGGGTACAAAATTCTAGACATCCCATTCTCAATGTCACATTTACAAAAATACACATTATCAATTCCAACCCCTCCTAACTGACTACTCCACCCATTCTCCGGCGGTTGCTCGTAGTTTCACCTGCAGAGGGAGACAAAACAACATACATATACAATAAAACATCCTACCTATACTCTATGTACAAGAAGTGAGCTATCTCCCCTGAAGAAGATAACTTCCTTCACTTAGAACTACACATGCTAAGCCTAGCATATGCTATAAGACTGCACTCTAAATGAGAGGCTATGAAAAGTTCTGCAGACCACTGCCATCTGGTGGCAGCGCAAAGTCACTACAACCAACTCTTGTTCCAATAAAAATGCCTGTCAAGAATCAGGCACCTCTCCTCTTGAACACGGCAGGCCTCCAACTTTGGTCCTAACTTATCTACCCCAAAGTTCAGTTCTTTGTGGTGCTGCAGACGGAGAGAAACAAACAGCAACAGCTCTCCTCATCCTAAGCCGAGGAAATTAGCCCAAATAATGAAGGGCAAAGTTATTTAAAGTTCCGGCGCAATCTCCAGAGTAGGCAACAAAAAAACACAAGTTCCCACTCTAGAGGTAGTAGTGAGGATCCGGCAAGATAAGAAGTTTCCACTTTGCATTAAAAGTTTCAATAGAGTACACAGCGTCTTCTCGCTCTTTGTTGCAAATTACCACTTGGTCTGCATGTATGTGCCGACCATAAGTCCATTCTTGCCGACACCCTTTGAAACGGTCAGCCTTAGCAGCTGAACACACAAAGTATTTACGGGTTGCCAGTACTTTCAAATAATCCCACACAAAGTCAGCATACCACCTTTCACGGTAAGCCTCAATTTCAAAGAGAAGCTCCCTAGAAACATAGGGATATTCCCAGCCGTATTCGGTGGCCACTTTCTGGTTAAGAAGACGCTGCAACCTAGACATAGGCGGAAGGGTTGCACGGTCTCCTCTACCAGGCAGAACAATTGCATCCGGAGATCTAGGCACTAGACTTGTGCACAACGGAAAAATTCGTTCCGTTTCGGTTCGTTTCTTTCCGGTCCTGTTGATTCGTAATCATTCGTAATTTTGCTAGACGGGATTTTTCGTGTTCGGACTCATTCGTATTTTTGCAAGCGACATTTTTCGTTGAATTTTTTGTTGCTTTATAATTCGTACTTTCGGTAGAGTACGTTGTTTTTCGTTGATTCTGGACACAACTCCTACTTTCGTAACTTTTTTTGGGTTCGTACTTTCGGTAGAGTACGTTGTTTTTCGTTGATTCTGGACACAACTCCTACTTTCGTAACTTTTTTTGGGTTCGTTGATTCGTAATTTTCCGTGTCTCTCTCACAACGACGCTGCCTATTATGCCTAATGTGCTTCGAATGGATTTGTACTTTTCTAAATACATTGCGGTTATTTGTAACGATTCGAAATCTCGTATTTTACTTTCGTTTTTAACATGCGGCTATAGGCTCCGCCCCTGTACACCATTTTGAGAGGGTTCAGCACGGTGAGGGAGAAGCAGAGAGCAGAGCAGAGTGTTATTGTGCTTCGAATGGATTCGAAATCTCGTATTTTACTTTCGTTTTTTACATGCGGCTATAACCTCCGCCCCTGTACACCATTTTGAGAGGGAGTTCAGCACGATGTGGGAGAAGCAGAGAGCAGAGCAGAGTGAGTGTTATTGTGCTTCGTATGGATTCGTACATTCGTAACTTTTTCATAACGAATTATGCCGAAGACATTCGGGCATTCGCTATTTGCGGTATAATTTATTTCGGATTCGGTCTTATTCGTAATTGCTTTGTTCGGAAATTCGAATGCTTCCGAATGTCCGAAAGTTGCTAAATTCGGACGAATTTCAATTCGTTACGAAACGAATTGCACAAGCCTACTAGGCACTTTCACTGCCTCAAGCTTCGGCAAAGGTGCCCGCAGAGATACACATCCAGCGGTAGTAGCAGGCGCTGGTGATGCGGGAATGGGCAGTGTAGGTGTGGGAACAATTCCTTCCTCGTGTGCAGGGGCCTCCACCCGGGGTGTAGTTTCCCCAGAGTCCATGTGTGATCCCTTTCTAATGCCTCGGGGCGAGGGTAACGGAATTTTGTCCCAACCCTTCTTGACAAACAACTCATCCACCTCAAAATCATCCCCCACGTCGGAGGACGAGTCCAGGTCGGAAGTATTACACTCCTCCGCCGGCAGATAGTTCCTAGTGGGCGCTGACAAACTGCCTTCTGAAAACAAAATTTCCCATGGGCTGGCTGACCACCCATCCCTATTATGGGGTACGAGTGTCTCTCCCTTCCCAGGTGAACTTGAAACAGTTCCCCCAGCCTCCTTACCGTCCTCTCTCCTGGAGATGCCTCCGGGTTGGAGCTCCGGCTCGGGTAGGCGCTGGGGTGGACCTCGACAGCGGCCGCGGGAGGCCTTCACGTAGCCCACCTTTCTTTTAGCAGGCGGGATAGACGTCTCGGTAGTGACGGAGGCAGCATCCGCTGTAACATCCGTCACTGGCTCTGCGGTGGCTGAAACTTCATTTTCCACATTCACTTTAGCCGTAGTGATGCACATGGGCCCGGCCACAGGGGCATGTTTCCCTTCCTCAGAAGTAACCATCCCTGTAATGAAGATGACCTGGAAAACTCAGGGCAATTCGGTGGGTTGTTCCACTTCAAACAAGAATTCTCCACAGGTCAGGCATCTTCCGAATGGCCGTATCTGCATGGCTAGTCCTTGGCATTTGGGACAGAGCACGCCCAGGCCCTCCGCATACCGGCAGGTATAGAGCGCGAAGCGGCCTCTGGCTTTGAGCCGGATCCTTGTATCCGTCAGGGGGGGCAGTGAGAGAAGCGATATCCATGGCTGAGGTAGTCGGGAACATACGGGGTCCCGGTGGAAGAGGAATCCATGGAGTAGCAGTGGACATGTTGCTTCTATTTCACTGGTTTGACTCGTACTGTCCCTTTGGCGCCAAAGACACCACGTGCAACACACACTTAACGGGGGCTCCTCACCCTTTTTTCCTTCCCGCACGCAGCTCGCGGGCCTTTCCTAGTTCTGGACACGCCCACGAACTACGCACCTAGAAAACTCAAACACAGTCCTGTACCTCCATTTTCTTCAATAAAATGTGGCGCAGTCCAACTTTCACAATGGCCGAAAAACAGTCCAACCTCTGGGGGGGGGGTAGCTGCAGAATCCCGGACTCGAGCCCCCACGTGTAGCACACGGACCTTTTTCTCACCTGGCTCACTTGTAAGATAAGGCACACCATGCTATATGCCCGTACCCTCCTGTTTGAGGAGGTTAAGCGGTGTTCACAATTGTTGGGTTCCACAGCGAGTTACCTTCCCTGGGCTGGTTCTTTTCTCTAGGGTGTAGAGAAAAGTCTGTTGTTTGTGTATCAATAAGGCCAATGTCCAGACAAGGTTAAACCTCAATGACTGAAGGTTTATATTCTTTATGCTTGAAACCAGACAGGAAAGTTGAAAGTTAAGAATAGAATAACAGGGAGGCAGGTTCAGGCACTTAATATCACCACTCAATCCTAAGTGGACTCTGCTCACCCGGATAGTTCCCTCTCACGGTCCTAGCAGCCGGAGTGATGCACGAACTTTACTTTCCTAGGGATACTATTGGAACTCATTTGCCTAGTTCCAAACCTCCCGGCACTTGTAGCATAAGGACCTAGGTGCAAGTTGAAGCACGCTACAATGCCTGTGGCGGACTTGTGGAATCCCTCTGTAGGCGACCCGGCCTCATCCAAAGCGGTGACTTCCTTCACCGGTAACCCTGGCTCCCTCTCTAGAATGGGTCACCCTTGAGTGCCCTGTAATTCCTCTTTAGATGGTTGGCCAGCTAAAGGTGCTGGGCCTACATAAAGAGTTGCAGCCCCAGGCTAAAGGTGCCTGAGACTGATCCGCCCATGCGCTCTCCCATGGCCTGGAGGGACATGAGACGCAGAAGGACTGCTCCACGGTACTGCTCCTCAGTACCCCTCCATCTCCTCTCCTAAAATGGCGTCTGCCCCTTATGTATCCTCTCGCAGCATGCACAGCGGTCCAACCACGCCCCCATACAGCTGCCTGGAGAGGACACCCAAAGGTACAGTAATGTCACTAGCGGTTCAACCCTGACCTGTTATGGCAGCGCCACGCACAGGCCACAGGGAACTGTACACCAGCAACACCACTTGGCAAAAGCAGAAGAACAAAACCTAACAATTGAAGCGATCTGGGTCTGGCTACTAACCCAGATCAACCCCTAAATTTAGGTACCTAGCTCCCCTAAAAGTAAAGGGGCGCTACATACACTAATCACACCCCGACCTACCTGTCACCATATACACGTATACACCATATACACGACCTACCTGTCACCGTATACACATATATGTATAAAATTATTTATGTCCTCATGCACACTGAGTGTTAAAAATGTTGCATTTAGGGGAGTCTGCTGTGGGCTTTTTTTTTTTTTTGGTAATACAAAATGTACCGTATTTATCGGCGTATAACACGCACTTTTTTCCCCTGAAAATCAGGGGAAAATCGTGGGTGCGTGTTATACGCCGATACTGACATCCCTGAGCTGTCTCTGCTGACTGTGAGCGGAGCGGAGCGAGATACACATAGCCGAATGTACTCGGCTATACTCGGCTTTTCTCGGCTCCGCTCACAGTCACGCCCAGTCCCGCCATTGGACCTGTGTTATGTCCATCATAGGGCGGGACTCGGCGTGACTGTGAGCGGAGCTGAGAAAAGCCGAGTATAGCCGAGTACACTCGGCTATGTGTATCTCGGCGGCGGCTCCGCCCAGTCCCTGCGTCCCCTGCATCCCCGGCGTTCTCGGCGGCGTCCGCACAGTCTCGGCGCCAATTTTAAAATGATGCACGGCGACACTGGGGCAAGGCTGCACGGCGACTCTGGGGCAAGGCTGCACGGCGACTCTGGGGCAAGGCTGCACGGCGACTCTGGGGCAAGGCTGAAATGGACTCTGGGGCAAGGCTGCAATGGACACTGACAAGGCTGCACTGTGACAAGGCTGCAATGGACACTGACAAGGCTGCACTGTGACAAGGCTGCAATGGACACTGACAAGGCTGCACTGTGACAAGGCTGCAATGGACACTGACAAGGCTGCATTTAAATGTAAGTTATTTTTCCTTAAACTTCCCGGCTAAAAGTTTTTTTCCCTAAAATTTCCTCCTAAACTTGGGGTGCGTGTTATACGCCGGTGCGTGTTATACGCCGATAAATACGGTAATTACAGAGTTTTGATCACTTGTTTGTGAAACACTATATCATTGCCGGTCACTACAGCACTTGCACTTATTGATGTGAAGTGTGATTCACTCCTGAGGGTTCACTCTTCAGTTGAGGGGCAGCGTCACTTACCTCTTTTCCACATATTTTCACACAATCCTATACCCACTGTTGATCCAGGGGAAGGCAAAAAAATCAGTGAAAGCATACTCCAATTTTCTCCAGCAGGGGAAAAAATTCCTTCCTGATCCCCAAGAGGCAATCGGATATTCCCTGGATCAACTTTACCTATAAATACAGTGGAACCTCGGTTTAGGAGTAACGCGGTTAACGAGCATTTTGAAAGACGAGCAACTTTTATTTTTAATTCTGACTCGGTTTGCGAGTGTTGTCTCGCAAAACGAGCAGAATTCAAGCTAATGGGGCCTGCAGTACCTCATTTGGTCTGAGGTGCAGGGGCACCAGAGCCGAGCAGAGCCGTTCGAAGCCGTTTGGAAATACTCTGAAATACTCCGTAACCGGATGTTTCCGAGCATTTCTGAGGGTTTCCGAGGCTCTCCGGCCCTCCCACCTCTGGCCACATGCGGTATTGCATGCCATTGAAGTCAATGCGGAACTAATTATTTTAATTTCCATTGACTTCTATGGGGGAAACTCGCTTTGATATGCGAGTGCTTTGGATTACGAGAATTCTCCTGGAATTAATCCAAGGTTCCACTGTATTAGTATCCAGTTTATGTACATTTAGGAAAGAATCCAGGCCTTTTTTTTAAAGAAAACTACTGAGCTGGCCAGAACTAGCACCTGAGGGAGTCTATTCCACATTTTTACAGCTCTTACTGTGAAGTAACCTTTCCGTATTTGGAGATTAAATATCTTTTCCTCCAGACATATAGAGTGCCCCCTTGTCCTCTGTGATGACCTTAAAGTGAATAACTCAACACCAAGTTCACTATATGGACCCCTTATGTATTTGTACATGTTGATCATATCCCCCTTAAAGTGATTGTAAACCCACTTATGTAACTTGCACCTACAGGTAAGCCTAGATTAAGGCTTACCTGTAGGTGCAAGAAATATCTCCTAAACCTACACGGTTTAGAAGATATTTTACAAAAAATAATGCACCATTGTTTACGTTGTTTGCGATGACTGCGGCTGGAGAGGGAGACAAGGACGGCTTCGGGGGCCCCGATCTAAGGTAAGTGATGCATAATGAGCTAGTATGCTAGTCATACTAGCTCATTATGCCTTTGCCTTGCAGGTGGGATTTAAAAAAAAACATTACCAGGGTTTACAACCACTTTAATCTCCTCTTCTAAAGAGAGAATACATTTAGTTCCTCTAATCTTTCCTCATAGCTGAGCTCCTCCATGCCTCTTATCAGTTTGGTTGCCCTTCTCTGCACTTTCTCCAGTTCCCCGATATCCTTTTTGAGAACTGGTGCCCAAAACTGAACTGTTTATTCCAGATGAGGTCTTACTAATGATTTGTACGCGGCAAAATTATATATCTCTCTCTGGAGTCCATACCTCTCTTAATACAAGAAAGGATTTTGCTCGCTTTGGAAACCGCTGCTTGGCTTTGCATGTTATTATTGAGCTTATGATCTACCAGAACCCCCAGATCCTTCTCCATCATTGATTCCCCCAGTTGTACTCCCCCTAGAATGTATGATGCATTCATATTCTTAGCCCCCAAGTGCATAACTTTACATTTATCATCATTAAACCTCATTTGCCACATAGTTGCCCAATTAGACAGAGCATTGAGGTCGGCTTGTAAGTTGGAAACATTCTGTAAGGACGTCATTCCACTGCATAGCTTGGTGTCATCTGCAAAGAGAGAAATGTTACTTTTAATCCCATACCTAATATAATTTATAAAGATATTAAAGAGTAATGGTCCCAACACTGAACCTTGGAGTAAACCACTGATAACCTTAAACCATTCAGAGTTAGAATCATTAACCACTACTTTATGCATATGGATTTTAAGACAGTTTTCTATACATTTACAAAC